>CM064504.1:58705079-59305079 GCA_032716605.1 Paralithodes platypus | reverse complement strand
TTAAGGTTTCTCAAGAGAGCTACCCTTCCCTATAACGTAATATTTGACGCACAGACTTGAGATTTGCACTAGGCTATGCGGCATGCCATGCACACCAGTATCTCGTATCATTGACTCTAGCTAGACTTTATCAGTCATAGTAGACATTAAGTATATTAACCTAATTACTCTTATTATGCATACCCATTTATGATTACACAAGCATTTCGCAGCCTAGTTTGATGTATTGAGACACAAACGACTTAGGCTCTTTTTGTTGATAGGAATACTGCATTGTTGTGGCGATCATTATTATTGTTGTAATGTTTAGGATATTCTTGGCTCCGACGGCATTATATATTCTGCCTTTTTGTGTGCATAGCCTGCACGAGCATTGTTCCGCTGCCTGCCTTTTTGGGTTCCATTTCCGATACGAGCATCTTTATAGCATCTAACATTTAAAGAAGATTCCTTGTTAGTGTTGAAGGACTTTAGTGCACTTTCTTTCATGCAGGAGTGCCTGACATTTATTGATTAAAGTAACGTAAGCTGCAACTTCTCTTACCACCTTACTTTGCATACCATAACCAAGCACCTTCGGTTATAGGTAGTAATAGACTGTTTTCACATAACATTAAGCCTAGAGTAGACGCACATTTATTGAGAGTTTAATAACCTATTATTGCATATAGAACTCTGTAGAGTATTTGTGTTCTTTGTTCACTGGGAATATACATCAGAGGTTGGATCTAGCGCTTTCCGTTGTAGCATTTATGCCATTACTAGTCCAATGAATAAGAGCCCTGATATATTTAAACCTCAGTCGTAACAAATGGCGACCTTACCTAGGATTTGGTGAACCTACATTTATTAGCAGGGAACATTTGTTGTTTTGGGGAATATTTTGCAGGGATCAGCAAGAATAATTATTTTTGGCAACATAGTATAGCCCTTGAGTATTTCCGAGAGTTTTTGTGTGTATATTGAGGTATAAGAGTTTGGGGTGCTTCTTTTCTAAATATTGAGGTGGGAAATTTTTGTGAGCATCATGTCTTATACCGGATCAGAGGAGAATGGAGACACAGTACGTCATGTCGAAACTGAGGAACAACAGCATGATGAAATGGTTAATCAGGTGAACTGTGAGGAGGATGCTAGGATATTTTTGCAATGGCCTGTTACTGCCGAGCGGTTGGAGGGTGTGAATCGGTATGGTCTTCAATGCCTGGCCACAGCTATCGGTCATGCGGTTACTAGCAGCATGACCAGGGATAACTTGATAACGTGTTTACTGGGCAGGGTGACTGGTGAGCGAGATTGGTTGAGTGCTCAGAGCCCTTCGGCCATGCTTACCCTACGCTCGACTCCCAGCCATCCCAGTAGTTTGCCGACCCCGGGTACGCTTTCGCAGTTGGGTGGTGACTGGCAGGGTGGGTTGCCCCTGGGGGGACCACCGGTAATTTCAAACATTGTACCACCTTCACCTCCTCCAGGGTTAACTCCAGAATTATTGTATCAGCTCAAATTAGCTAAGATCGAAGAGAGAAAGGCTATCAGGGTATCTGAGCTTCAGCTTCAGCAGCAATTAGAATTAGCCAAGATAGATGAGAGAGCCAAGATAGAAGAGAGAAAACTATCAGTCAGCAGCACATAGAGCTAGCAAAAATCCAAGCTGATTTAGAGTCGACTAGGTACTGTGCCGACATGGACGTAGAGAAGTTGCGAGTAGAGACAACGGGACAGCGACTTGGGGCTGGTAACCGTGCTCATGATCAATCTCTCTCGCACTTATTGAAACTGGTTCCGGTGTTTGATGAGAGTGGGGTAACAGAATTTTTCGCACGCTTTGAGAAGAAGTGCCAGGAACACCAGTGGCCAGAGAATAAATGGGCAGCACTTGTATCCTCTAGATTAATAGGCAAGGGTCTTAACCCTTAATTAGCGGCGAGCAACATAAGTCGAGTTAAATAAAGCTGGACTATGTGGCGGCGCTCGACATAACTCGAGTGGCAATTTCAGCACGTAATGTGGCTGAGAGAGAGAGAGACAAGTGGTGGCAGGAGACTAGCGAGCGTATGACTGCTCCAGACCACCGCGGCGAACCTACTGACACAAATCTCAGCTCCCTCCTCCCTCTCTCACTCGCTACATACTCAATTATGTACCGAAAGTACCGAATTACCTGCTTTTTGCACTCGCGTTGCACGGTTATTGCAAGAAAACTATCCATCATACAAGGATCGTTATGGTGTCATTCGAAAGCTCTGTTTATGCCCTTTCAGGGATAGATACTTGTTTTACGTTCTGGGTCTTATTTAGGCATGAAAATGATCACGTAAACAGCCCTATCTTGGCTAAAAACACCCCGCTGGGCGGTACACATAAATAAACCGCATAGGCCGCTCGTAAGGTGTTAAAGCCTACGATGCGTTACCTTTGGAGTCATGTATTGTGTATGAGGATCTCAAGGAGGCTGTCCTGAGGGCTTACGAACTGCAACCAGAAACGTACCGTTTGAAGTTCCAGGGTGTAACGTTATAAGGGAAGAGATAGCACCTTTTTGGAACACGCCCGGGACTTGTCCGATGCTATGGGGAACTGGCTCCGATCTGAGAAAGTAACAACGTTTGATGGAGTTAAGCAGTTGATGATGTTGGAGCAGTTCTTTAAGAGCACGGGCGGTGATCTAACTTTGAACTTGAAGGAGAAAAACCCAAGAACTCTAGTCGAAGCAGCAGAAATGGCTGATCGACGGCTGTCGTTGATTCGGGGTTGCGGGTCCTCACAGAAGTACGATGTAAGTGCTAGGGACCGTTATCCTCCCCCTCCCCGTAGAAATGACACATTTAAACAGAAGAGCCATGAAACTAAAACTGAATCCAAACCTTACACCACACCGTATGTGAAAAGTCAGGGGCCTTTTACATCACAGTATAAGCCGAAACCGAAATTTATGTGTTTTAGTTGCCACCAGGAGGGTCATAAGGCAAATGAGTGCCCTAGTCGACCTCCTCCGGCAGCCGTGTCTTTTGCTCACGGCATTGGAGTGTTCAAGAGGACATCGGAGTTTGTTAGATGCATTTCTTCCGAGGTAAATACACTGCCAGTGCAGAAGGATCCGGAAGGCTTATTCCCTGTCCGTGATGCCTTTAGTGACCACAGGGGACTCGGTTGTGAGGTGAGAATTTTGCGTGACACTGGGGCATCGCAAACATTGTTGAGAAATTTCACTGGTAAACCAGTCAATACGGCGCGGGTGGTTTTGGTTCAGGGAGTTAATGCGACAAGGTCGTACCCGCTTATAAGAATGAAGATGGAAGTTGATGGTGTGACTCGGGACCTGGACGTAGGAATTGTGGAGAAGTTACCTGTTGGGGGCGTCGACCTCCTTCTCGGCAACGACTTTGCGGGACCTACTTCTGAGGCTTCACCCTTGGTCATTGCCGAGAAGCCGGCCGACATGAGTAGGGAGGAGCAGGAGTGGGTTGAGAAGTGTCCGGTGCAGCCTATGGCGTGTGTTGTCACCGGAGATCCTGTATCCAGGGAGTCACATTCTGGTCAACAATCTTTAGATCAGCGGAGGAAGGGTACCGAGAAGGGGTTGAAAGTTGATACGGTTGAGAGTTTAGTATCAACGGACCTTCTCGGGGACTCATTATTAGGACCACATTTCGAGTCTGGAGAAGACCCAGTAACTGTTCCTGAAAAGGCAGAGGATGGGCTTAAAAAGACGAAAGAGTTGAAGGAGGACAGTGATGCACAGTCGGGAGATGTAGCAACAAGGTACCCTGACGCGTACCCTATGAGAAATGGGTCGGCGAAGACGGTGGTCCGAAACTTGCTAGTGTATTTTTCCCGGTATTATTACCCGCAGGGGATTCAGTCAGTCCAGGGACCCAACTTCACTTCTAGCCTCTTTGTTCAAGCAATGCCGCAGCATGGGATTGTTGGGGTTGTGTCATCTGCGTATCATCCGGAGAGCCAGGGTGTGTTAGAGCGATGGCACTCAGCCTTAAAATCTGTGCTTCGTTGTTGTTGCTTTGAGAGTGGGAAGGATTGGGATCTTGGCCTGCCATGTGTTTTGTTTGCTGTGCGGGAGGTACCTGGGGAGGGTTTGGGATTCAGCCCTGATGAGCTCGTCTTTGGACACCGTGTCAGAGGGCCTCTCCATATGGTTGAAGAAGTATGGGAGGGCGCAGAAAAACCTTGTTCTATGCTCAAGTGTGTCCTCAACAGTCGAGAACGGATGTTGCGCAGTCTGGAGTTGGCTGGCCGTAATTTGACTAGCTCTCAGGCCCTCAGCAAGGACAGGTACGACCTCAAGGTTGAACTCAGGGAGTTTCACGTGGGTCAGGAGGTGTTGATTCTACTGCCCCTTGTAGGTCACCCCTTATCCACAAAGTACGCTGGTCCTTATAGGGTGGTGGAGGAGCTATCAGACCTGGATTACTTGGTAGCCACTCCAGACAGACGGATGCGCAATCAGTTATGTCATGTTAATCTCGTGAAGGAGTATGGGAGGCACCCCCCTGAGCCTCTCACTGTGCCTGTGATGACGTTTAGCAGTCAAGGTGGAGAAGGAGAACGGGACAGTCAAGCTCAGGTGGAGGATAACTGGAAGGATAAGAAGTTCAAATGGGCGCCTGAGTGTGAGAAGGCGTTTAGAGAAGTAAAACACCTGTTGTGCACTCACCCGATCCTCAGGGCCCCTGACTTTAGCCTACATTTCCAACTAGCAACGGATGCTAGTGGTGTGGGGGCTGGTGCCGTCCTTGTGAAAAAGGATGATGATGGGCTGGAGCATCCTGTTAGTTTCTGCTCGGAGAAGTACAATTCGGCCCAGGGGAGCTGCTCTGTTGTCGAGGAGGAGCTGGTGGCGGTTGTGCTTGCGCTGGGGCATTTCGAGGTCTATGTTCCAGCCTATGGTCCGGTCGTTGTAGTTTACACAGATCATCACCCTCTCAAGTTCTTGGACCAGTTTCACAATCGGAATATGAGGCTGACCAGGTGGTCGCTAAGGTTACTGGTTTATAACCTGGACATACGCCATATTGCCGGTTGTGACAATGTGGTTGCAGAAGGTCGTTCAAGGGTATATGATCCTGGGTAGATTGACACACGGGTAGCCTCCTGCTTTAGTTTGAATAGTATTTTGCGCTTGGTGCTTGTTGGCTCGCGGTTGTAGCCCAGCGTATTGGGTCGTAAAGCAGGAGTTGAGCGTTTGGTATAGAAGAAAAAACTAGGCTTGCCCCTATAGTGCCGCAGAAATAAACAAATTAAAAACATAAAAATCAAATAAAAAACTCTTTCTTTGATAGTTGAATTTTTTCAGTATGTTATAGCATTAATTCTGAGTTGCACTCCTCTCAGAATGCTGGGCTAGAGAAGCTCGCTCTTGAGGAGCATAACTACATATAATTTAACCTATTGTGTTGGGGAGGGTTATAATTTTGTAAAATGTTTTGTTGAGGAACTGTGCCAGATATTTTACTGCCGCTGGGTGATGGGAAGTAGAGATATAGCATGGGTTCTAACCATCAGATTTTTGTGAGCCTTGGGCCTCTGCGAAAAATCTTGGGAGGGGTGTGACGTTAACCACTCCGTTAGAACCGCATGGCTTATCCTACAGTGACTCGCTAGGATCGCCAGGACAGTGGATGTGGCTACAGTTTGTGTATTGTTGTGTGCTTTATTTCATATGAAAGCTCGTGTCATGGGCAGTCCAGAAAGGCTCTTTGTTTTCACCCATGTCAAGGCTTTATATATTTAATTGTAAAGTATATGTTTTATCCTTAACTAGTAATGATAGGATCAGAGAGAGAGAGAGAGTAGAACAGAGTGAGAGGGGGCGCGTAGTGTTTTGCTATACTCGATGACGTCATAGCTGGCTGGCCTCGTGGGGATTGGTTGAGGGAGTTCTTTACCCTGCTTGGTGACGTAATGTTTTGCTAGCTACTTTGGTAGTGGTTAGAGGACTTGTTACCGCTTTTTTCCCACGCGGCTCGACCTAGTGCTAGTATATATACAGGTCCCTCGCCACTCTCTCCCTCAGATCTGGTTTCTAGAACGCATCTCTCTTATCCCTTGACACCTGTCCCCCGCACTGCACCTGAGAATCTTTTCCTCTGCCTATCCCTCTCATTTTCCATATCTTTCACCACCTTTTATTAATATTATACCCCCTCTGGGTAACTCTGCAAAATCAGCTTCATGCTGGCCAGTTGTATTGTGCATCAAGGTCTGATATAACCCATGTATGTTAGTTGTTAAGATAAGTTGATCACGAAGCATTGGTTGGCATTCATATTGTTTAGTACCGCTTCCTATAATTATTAGTGTTCTGCTGGATTAGATAATGCTAGACTAGGAGTCTGTTATTATAAGGTATTGTTTCCTATGAGTGCTGGCTTTAGTTAAAAGCTGCACGACATACATGAGAACTGGAGTTGATTGAATAAATTCTAGTCTGTTTGCCATTGAGAGTAGAGCATGCACGAATGAGGGCTTTTTGCCTATACCATTCTGCACTGTTCTAAGCTCGTTGTTTGTTTTTGAGGTACGCCAGGAGAACGCTTAATTAACAGGGGAGACTCCATTTTTTTTTATCTCAGCTTCTATAAGAGACTCATTGCTGGCCTTTTGCCACATGTACCGTCATGGTGTAACGTTGACTCGATGAGAAAATCAGCTCTCTATGTACGTGCGCGCGCGCGTGAGCGCAGAATTTCACAAAAAAGTATTAACTCACTGAATTTTTTCCAAATTTCCCCCAATTTTGGCATGTCATATCCTACCAGCATCCCCTACAAAGTAGCGTCAGCTTTCTCCCCTATAAATAATAGAAGGTGCTGACAAAAAATATTTTATACCATTAGTTTTGGGTAGAGCTGAAAATTGACTTTCATATCTCCATATCATATCATATCTCCAAAAATTGTGAGAAATTGCCAAAAAAACGACGAGAGAATGTTCTTTTATATGCCAATTTGTTATCGTTAGATGGGGAATGCATTTGGGCAATACCAAATCCAGTTAATAGACTCGTTAGGGCCAAAAAGTAATTCCTAGCAATTTAATTTGTAACTTTCAGAGAAGTGTAAATTCGTTTTGGTGATCTAGTTTTGTTACCCCTCCTACATATAATGTTTTCTATGGGGAGCACTACCTATAGAAAATGATTTTGGTCGAATTCCTTGATATTGGGAACCCCAAAAGGGTACCTTAGGGATGTAATAAGGGTGTTTATGCCCTCATATGATAATTTCTATTGCTTACAGAAGCCCTTTAGACTACAGAATTTTTTTTTTTTTTTTGTGATTGACTGAATTATTTTCAGTTTTTGGGGGGTCTTGGGCGAACCCCCGCCCCTGGGGGTTATGGATGCAATATGTGTTTTTGTTCCTTCCTATGCTATTCTCATATGTTGAAAGAAGCAGTTTACAGAGAGAACAAATAACTTGAAATTTTTACCAGAGCCAAAAAAAAACCTGGAGTCTCCCCTACTTCGGTATTAACCCGTTGAGCCCCGGCTAGTTATAATATGTTGTTCACCCAAGTCCCAAGCCATTTTCACTTCTTGTTTTTGTTTGCTATAATGGAAGACAAGGATGAGAAATGAAAAAAAAAAAAAAAAAAAATCACCTCGGATACTTTTTTTTGGGAGGGGGGCGGTGGGGGGTTGGGGGGGGGGGCCTAAAAAAAAATTGTTGAGCCAAAATGGAAGAGAATGGTGAGAAATGAATAAAAAAATAAAAAAAAACTCACCTTGGTCATTTGGGGTGCGGGGAGGGGGGGGGGGTCGAAAGTTCGTCTCCCCCGCATGACCACCCGCCCGGGAGCACTAGGGTGAAAACTGAGTATGGCATTGTATGGCATACATCCTAAGGAGTGTCTCACATAAATCTCAAGCCTCTAGCTCCCATACGACCGGAGTAATGAAGGTTCAAAGTGGCGATGAACTAAGGGTGCAAAGTATCCCCACTAAGCCCACCACCACCGGCCGCGCGGCTGTCTTGGCCCGCTCACACCTACTGGCCCGGCTCACACACACACTACGGTACCTCCCCCTCCTATTTTCCCGCCATTTCCTACCTTACGAGCCACGTAACTGATTTTAATATGTCGGACGCACGTGATGCGTCGCTGGGAGTTGGTGATCAAACACTGCCGACGCATCACGTGCGACGCTGGGTCTCACTGGGTTAAGGTTTCTCAAGAGAGCTACCCTTCCCTATAACGTAATATTTGACGCACAGACTTGAGATTTGCACTAGGCTATGCGGCATGCCATGCGCACCAGTATCTCGTATCATTGACTCTAGCTAGACTTTATCAGTCATAGTAGACATTAACCCTTATTTAGCGGCGAGCAACATAAGTCGAGTTAAATAAAGCTGGACTATGTGGCGGCGCTCGACATAACTCGAGTGGCAATTTCAGCACGTAATGTGGCTGAGAGAGAGAGAGACAAGTGGTGGCAGGAGACTAGCGAGCGTATGACTGCTCCAGACCACCGCGGCGAACCTACTGACACAAATCTCAGCTCCCTCCTCCCTCTCTCACTCGCTACATACTCAATTATGTACTGAAAGTACCGAATTACCTGCTTTTTGCACTCGCGTTGCACGGTTATTGCAAGAAAACTATCCATCATACAAGGATCGTTATGGTGTCATTCGAAAGCTCTGTTTATGCCCTTTCAGGGATAGGTACTTGTTTTACGTTCTGGGTCTTATTTAGGCATGAAAATGATCACGTAAACAGCCCTATTTTGGCTAAAAACACCCCGCTGTGCGGTACACATAAATAAACCGCATAGGCCGCTCGTAAGGTGTTAAGTATATTAACCTAATTACTCTTATTATGCATACCCATTTATGATTACACAAGCATTTCGCAGCCTAGTTTGATGTATTGAGACACAAACGACTTAGGCTCTTTTTGTTGATAGGAATACTGCATTGTTGTGGCGATCATTATTATTGTTGTAGTGTTTAGGATATTCTTGGCTCCGACGGCATTATATATTCTGCCTTTTTGTGTGCATAGCCTGCACGAGCATTGTTCCGCTGCCTGCCTTTTTGGGTTCCATTTCCGATACGAGCATCTTTATAGCATCTAACATTTAAAGAAGATTCCTTGTTAGTGTTGAAGGACTTTAGTGCACTTTCTTTCATGCAGGAGTGCCTGACATTTATTGATTAAAGTAACGTAAGCTGTAACTTCTCTTACCACCTTACTTTGCATACCATAACCAAGCACCTTCGGTTATAGGTAGTAATAGGCTGTTTTCACATAACATTAAGCCTAGAATAGACGCACATTTATTGAGAGTTTAATAACCTATTATTGCATATAGAACTCTGTAGAGTATTTGCGTTCTTTGTTCACTGGGAATATACATCAGAGGTTGGATCTAGCGCTTTCCGTTGTAGCATTTATGCCATTACTAGTCCAATGAATAAGAGCCCTGATATATTTACACCTCAGTCGTAACACACTCAACGTTGGAGTATCACTAACTCCAATTGTTTCAACTCCAGCATCCACCACCGCCCCAAAGTCATCTGCCAACAATCCAACACCTGCAGTAGCCACTGCAGCAGATGCTTCTGACGAACCTGAGCCGACATCAAACCAGGACAGCTGCCCTGTTCACCTTAGTCTCTCCCACACTTCTCGTGCAAGAAGCCTGCTAACACGAACAGTACCAACCCCTCGCCCCCGTTCTAACCACTCCTCTCCCCGACCTGTACGCAGAGTCTCGCCACCACAGGTTTCCGGATTTACACCAGTGAGGAACGGTGCACGGCCAACGCAGAAAAGATCTCATCTACCAGTCACAATGTCAAACAGATTTGAGATCTTGGTAGAGATGGAAGACGAACCAGAAGAGACCAGGCTCATTGGGGATTCCATCCTACGAGGACAGGTGAAGAGTTCTGCGACAGAGTCCCAAATCAACGAAAAAGATTTTGCATCCCAGGAGCTGGACTGGACGACATTGTGGAAACCTTCGAAGATACCACAAAGGATGCAAACGAAAATACCCTTTTTGACATCCATGCTGGTTAAAATGACGTCATGCGCACCAGATCCGAAGAGTTGATGGAGAAATATCGCAAGATGATCCAGCACAACAAAAACAAGTCAAGGAATATCATCATCTCAGGCATTCTCCCCAAGATCGACCCACCTGACAAATTCTACGACAAGGCCTTCAGCACAATTAGCCGACTAAAATATTTGTGTCTGAAGGAAGAAGTTGAATTCATCAACCTCTGGGACAACTTCTATAACCAGCCTACTCTATTCCGCAAGGATGGCACTCATCTAAACCCTGTGGGTTCAGCAAGCATGGGTCGTCTCCTACACGAAACAGTCCGCAGCCATGGATCAAAAAACGCCATCCGAGAAGAAGCAGCAGTGACATAAATCATCCAAGGCCAAGCAAAAAACAGAGGCAACCGAGGACCACCAGCGATAAGGACCGAAGACAGCAAGGACCGAGGACAGCCATGAACATAAATGTAGACCCGACAAGAACCAAAAATATTATTAAAGAGCGTTCCGGGAGTTCTAAAATAACAAATTTAAAGGTTTTCTATGCAAACGCTCGTAGCATACGCAATAAATCTTTAAATTTAGAGGAGCTAGTGTTTACAAAAAATTATGATGTGATTGGCATAACAGAATCTTGGCTCAATACAGAAGATATAGACTTTTTAGCAGAGTATTCACTTCCCGGTTATGTAATGTTTGAGAAAAGCAAATTAAATCGAAATGGAGGTGGCGTTTTATTTTATATCAAAGAAAGTCTTAACCCTACCCTCTTGACAAGACCTCAAATTGTGAACGTCGACACATCTTTTGTGCTAATAAAGAATAATAAAGGTACAAAACTAATACTTGCGTTAATATACAGACCTCCAGCTCAATTAGTGCAAACTGACCGAGAAATTTACGAACAAATTGCAGATGTAAGTAACTCACAAGATACCGTAATTTTTGGCGACTTTAATTTACCTGTGACCAAGTGGGGCGATACTCTTACTTCACACTCCGGACATGACTTGTATACGAACTTGCAAGAGAGTTCGCTTTATCAATTTGTTCGAACGCCGACCCGTGGTAATAACGTTCTTGACATTGTACTTGCAACAAAAGAAGAATTAATAGAGAATTTGAATGTTGGTGATGAATTCAGTAACAGCGACCATCGTACGATAACTTTCACTTAAAAGTTTACTAGTTACGAACCAAATAGTAGCATCGAAAAAGTCCCTAATTTCAAGAAAGCAAACTTCCATAAACTTAGAGCTATGTTTAAAGAAACTGATTGGAGCTTTTTAATTAACAATAACGACATAAATACATCTTGGAAGTTATTCGAAACCACTTACCTAAAAGCAGTGCAAGACTGCATACCATCGAAAATACGGCGTCCAGGCCATAATAATAAGCCCAAATAGTGGAATAAAGATATTTCAAACTGCCTGCTTGCTAAAAAATTTGCTAATGATAGATTAAAATCCTCACAAAATGACGAAGAATGGGTGAAATTTGTAGAGCTATGACGCTAAGCCAAAAACTTAATTAAGCAAAGTAAAAGACCTTAGAGTTACATATTGCTAAACAAAGTAAAACAAACCCGAAAGAATTCTATAGTTATATCAGAAAGAAAAAGTAGTTACTTCAACTGTTGGACCGTTAGTCGATGAAAATGGAGAATACACCAAAGACGAAGTACAAATGAGTAATGCCCTCAATACCTTCTTTGCATCAGTTTTTACAACGGAAGACCTCAGTGATATCCCTACACCATCGCCTATTCACATTGATAATTCAGATGTTCTAAGCAATATCACCGTTACAGAGAGAGAAGTATTGAATTGTTTAGATAAACTCAAGGTAAATAAAACGCCTGGGCCTGATACAATCTCGCCTAGATTTCTAAAGGAAGCTAAGGATGAGCTCTCCAAACCACTGACAATACTATTCAATAAATCCTTGCAGTCTGGAACTATGCCTGATCAGTGGAAGCTAGCCAACGTAACACCGATATTCATAAAAGCCAGCAAATCCCTACCCAGCAACTATCGTCCAATTAGCTTAACCTCGTGTGACATCTACCAGCGTTGGCAGAATCGCCTCTCGGTAGCCACTAGCGCTCGCCAGGGACATCGAAGTGGGCTACAGTTATCAGAGAATGTTGTTCTTTCTTTCCTACCAATCGTATTGTTACAGACAGTCCAGTGGTGGTCTTTGTTTTCGTCTGTGACAACGGGAAGTGTTTTATATCATTAATAGAATAAAACATGCATTGTATAAAGTTAAGGAGAAAGAGCGATGTAGGCAGTGTGGTGGTAGTGTGTGCATGTGTATGTGTGTGCTACCTCCCTCGCTCGGAGTAGTTTTCCCGCCCACACGCGGGCTTTCTCACGCCCTTGATTGGCCGGCGTGTCTGGCTGTGTCACGTGACACCTGCTGCCTTGTGACGTCTCGGCCTGTGATTGGCCAACCACCACGTCTTTGTGGGCTCCTGTGTTCATGGGGGTCCCCAGGAGCTGTCCTCCTCAGGACAGGCTAGGCGTGCATGCATCTAATATCCCTTGCTTACTCTCTCCCCCGATCACCACCTTTAGAACTGTTTCTCTCTCTGAACTTCTTCTTTCCATTACTTCTCATCTTTATTCAATTACTTATCCCCTTGGGTTCTGCATACGGTTTCCATAGCCGGCCCATTGTATTGCATGCGCCGTCCTCTGAGATATTTACATTTACTTAGAATAGGTTTTGAGGGTTCTTAGTTAGTATAGGTTATGAACTCTGTGTGTCTCCATTATTGATTTAGTGTTTCTGCTCTTTTATTTAATGCTAGACTGGGATAAGGTAACTGTAGTCGTTGTCATCGATGTGTGTATGGTTTGCTTATACCTACACGATTTCGACCGGTCCTGTGGTAGCCTGTGCTGTCTTTTCGGTTGTGTCCTTTGTGAGTGCAGCTTTGTGTTGACTGAGGGCTTTGGCCTGTGCCAGTTCCACACTTTGCTGCCTCTTTGCTTGGCTTTAGAGGGTCGCCAGGATAGAACCAGATACTTGTGATCTGGATCTATCAAGAGAGCACCTTAGTCAATTAACGTAACTTAAAGGATACAGTCTTAAGGACATCGCTAGGCTACGAGCCTGTCTTGCTCAACCCCAGTTCCTTACCTAGAGTATCCCAGCTAGACATTATTAATTGAGTAGACACTTATTAGTATTTAATATAAGCTCTTTGATATGTATGCATTATTATTCACAGCATTTATTAGTCTAGGTTGTTGCTGAGCCACACAACCATAGTAGACTGTTTCATTGATGAGGAAGTACTTCTTTTAGTGTCGAGCATTACTACCGTTGCGCATTTATAGTATTTTCGTGTCAGTTAACATTATATGTCCTATCTTTTTGTGTATTCGCTTTACACGTGTGGTGTCCTGCCTCCTGCCTTTATATAGTTTAAGATACGAGCGTCTTATGAGCATCAGACTTTCTTCAGAAGTTTCCAGGTCTATGCTGTAGGACTATACTTCACTTTCTTTCAGATATGAGTGAAGAGTTTATTGTTGTTTAGAGTAACTGTATTGAAGCATCTTTTTATTGTATTAAATCTTGCAGTGATTTAATTGATCTTTCCCTAGATTCTTGTTTATGCATTTTAACGTAACTTGCATCCTGTGTGTTATCAGGCTATACCAGTGTGGGTTAGCCTGAAGTAGAGTACATTTATGCCCAGTTAAGGATACCCCGTTATCGCAGATTAACTCTGGAGGGTATAGGTGTTTTGTTCGCCGGCATATAAGTTCGAGGGTTTGGATCTAGCGTACCGTTGTTGCATAGTGCCCTATTACTAGTCCAAGCATTAAGTGCCCTTGTTTTATTCGTAGCCCCGGTCGTAACACTCAGTTGTATGTAAAATGCTAGAAACGGTCATAAGAGACAGACTCGTAAATCACTCAGAGGAAAATAACATACTTAAAGATACTCAACACGGCTTTCGTATAATACGTTCCTGTTTAATTAACAAACCTCTTAGACTTCTTCCACGATATCCTCAACCTCTACGATGAGAGTAAAGCTGTAGATATTATATACCTTGATTTTCAAAAGGCCTTTGACAAAGTTCCCCACAAACGTTTACTGCTAAAACTAAAAGCGCATGGGATACAAGACGGTGTGTTGAAATGGATAGAAAATTGGCTCAGCGACAGAAAGCAAAGAGTAGTCATAAACGGTAAGGCATCTAAATGGACCAATGTAAGTAGCGGGGTACCCCAGGGATCGGTACTAGGACCAATTATCTTTCTAATTTACATCAACGACATAGATGAGGGTCTCACCTGTACAATCTCAAAATTTGCTGACGATACAAAAATTGCAAATACCGTACTCTCAAAAGAACAAGTTGACGATATGCAACACAATCTAGATAAATTGTCATGTTGGGCCCAAATTTGGCAAATGAGTTTCAATGCGGATAAATGTAAAGTACTACATATCGGATACCTAAATGAGAAAGCAAACTATTCGATGAATGGCACTCAGCTTAAGAATGTAAACAGAGAAACCGATCTGGGAGTAACAATATCGAGTAACCTAAAACCGAGTCAACAATGTTCAGAAGTTGTTAAGAAGGCAAACAAAATAATTGGCCTTATAGGCAGGTCATTTGAGCATAAATCCAAAGAAGTTATCATAACCCTTTACAATTCCTTAGTCCGCCCTCTTCTGGAATACTGCGTTCAATCCTGGTGCCCTTATTACCAAAAAGATATAAACAAGCTAGAACGAGTTCAACGTTGAGTTACCAAAATTATACCTAGCCTAAAGAACAAACCATACGAAGAGCGTCTTAGAGAATTAAATCTATTTCCTTTAACCCAGCGCAGATTAAGAGGTGACTTAATTCAAGTGTTCAAAATCATCAAAGGCATCGACAATATGAACTGTAGTAAGTACTTCACTATCGACCAATCTAATTACACGCGGGGAAACGGTTGCAAAATTATTGTTAAATCTTTTAACTCACACGAATCTAAGAATTTCTTCTTCAATCGAGTTGTCAACTTGTGGAATGGGCTTCCCCCAGACGTTATAGACTGCAGCACCGTTGATTCATTTAAACTCCGCCTAGACAAATATCTCGCATCAAACCCGCGACAGACTGCGTTTGTAAATGAATAACTTTATTTGATCCCCCCCTCAGTTACTAACCCATTTGTCCCCTACTAACTTCCTAATCCTGCCACGGACATTAGTTCCAGTGCAGTAAATCCCTTTCCAATGTTCCCTTACCCACTCTAAACCACTGTTTGGACAATTGATCCTCAGTGTTTTGGAGGACAAGCATCCTAGAAGGGTCACTAGAACTGTTGTTGCTTGATTTCCTTTGTACTCCTTTGTACTTTGTACTCCTTTGTACTCCTTTGTACACTGAATAATATCGTCTAATAGTCGCCAGAATATAAGCAAAGGACGTCACCGATAATGAAGGGGTTAATATACCTTCTGATTCCATTTAATTTAATGTTAGAAAGGTGTAGCCACAAATCACAGTTTATGTTTAACCAGCGACGTCCTTTTCATTATATTCTGGACGCTGTCAGACGATTGTATTTAGCTCAGGAAGGACATCGATCAATTAAAAAGCTACAGACTCTCAAATAAGCCTTTCAGCTACAATGTATCTTTCCTAATCCTCATAATATCGTCTTAATGTAGCTGGAATCAAATAGAAGAGACGTCGCCGGTACAGTAAGGGTTAAATACAGATTGGAGAAGACGGTAGTGTCATTAATATTGGAATTATTCCATAATTATGAGTTAACACAAAACTGATATGATATTTGAGAATACTGTAAAGTACTGTACATGCTCCAACTTAAAACACAATTAACATTAAAATATAAATAGGTTAACAATAAGTATGGCAGTTAGCATTTTATGAACAATTGAGTATGAAGAAAATACATGTTTGTATAGTCCTTTCATTAACTTTAAGACATTAGAGCAATATCACCTGATTTATCATAACATTTTCATACCAACAAACATGGAATCAAAGGTGAAATTAGGTGGCATATGGAAATTTAATT
The DNA here is from genome assembly GCA_032716605.1 of Paralithodes platypus. NCBI lineage: Eukaryota > Metazoa > Arthropoda > Malacostraca > Decapoda > Lithodidae > Paralithodes > Paralithodes platypus. The sequence goes on along the minus strand of CM064504.1, from coordinate 59,288,964 downwards.
TTTGATAGCAATGGCGGGAATGGTGGATCTAGGCTGTTGAACATACACAGTTTGTATTAGTCTCATTCGTCCGATCTTACCTTTTTGCGTTGTAGATGGCTACTGCATAGCTCTATTATCACATAATAACATTAGGACACTAAGTAGAGTCGTTGATCAACACCTATGGATCTTGTGGAGTACACATGAGACCCCATAATGTACTGGACTTGTAGTAGTGCTTACGTCATCTCAAAATCATCATTCACACCATGACACTATTCCCAGCAATTTTGAATGGCGAAAAAAACACTCAGACATTATGTCAGTCAGTCGGTCAGTTGCCAGCCCTTACTCAGAATCAGCAAGAGACTAGATAATGAAAAAAAGAGGTGACAGGAGAAGAACACACAACAGTTCGCCCACATAAAACAAGCACACAAACATTATGACAGGCATTATGGCATACATATAATAATGCTGCTAATGCAGACTCTACTATGCGACCTACCCACTCTCTGACAGCAATAAAATATGCAAACTTACATGATAAATACTCTCCAACATGCTCCTTAAATATTATTTTTTATAAATATATGGACCAAAAACCAAGCACTATCCCCTTAACTAAAATATTTCCTGCTAAGTGTGTGATAATCAGAATGTGTTATGAAAACTTCATACTAGATCAAGAACAACTTACCTTGGTTGGTTTCACAAATATTCTGCGGTGAGATGGAGGGATAGATTAAATCTGGGTTGGAGGGATAGATTAAGTCTGGGTTGGAGGGATAGATTAAGTCTGGGATGGAGGGATAGGTTAAGTTTGGGTGGGAGGGATAGTCAGTGCCGACTGACAGAGTGACGGTGGTAAAGAACCAAAGACTCAATGGCAGTAATATATTATCCATGGTTCACAGCGGGAAGATAGTAGTAGAAGTACTACAAGTAGTAGAAATAGTAGTAGAAGTAGTAGAAGATAGTATAAATAGTAGTAGATGTAGTAAAAGATAGTATTAGCGGGATAGTAGTTGTGCTAATATAAATGAAGTCAATGAGAGAGAGGTTGATACTAAGCCAGCACTAGCACACAACTGACTAGGACTTAAGGTCATCAACAGTATATGTATATACTGTATATACCAACGCAAGGTGGGGAAACCTGTTAAACTACACCCTTCCCCCCCCCCCCGCTCCTTCTCTCTCTCTCCCTCTCTCTCTTTATATATATATATATATATATATACACAGTACATATCCCCCCCCCTCTCTCTCTGTCTCTCTCTCTCTCTCTCTCTCTCTCTCTCTCTCTCTCTCTCTCTCCCATGATTTATTTCAAAATATGAATTTCTCAGAACAGAATGACATAATTTTTTGGAAGTGTCAAACAAAACTCGTGGGAACCGTGTCTTGATAGCGTAATGCGTAAGTGCGCGGAATTTCGATGTGAGTATCCTAGGTTCGAGTCCATGGAGTGCCACATGTATTTGTTGATTTCATTAATTGAGTTTAGATGTGAAGTTGGTTGGTGTAAACAACATAATAATTGTAAGGAAGGATACTGGTAACAACATGTAATATTAAGTCACGTATGCATATCCTGTGAATAGAGTTAAATCAATACAAAACTGCTGGAGATCTACAGGGCCGGTGTGTCAAATATTGGTTATGATTGTGTGATTAAATAAGAACTCGCATGAGACAATGAAATGAAAATATTTCTTCTCAAAAGATATGCCTGGATATGCGGAGTAAGGCAAAGGGGAGAGGAGTGAAAGGAGCAGAATGGTGGACTGAGGAGGTGAAACAAGCAGTTTATGTGGAAATGAAAGCATACATGGAGTCGTTGAGTAGTAGAGGTAATGATGATCTGGAGAGACTGAATGAAGAAAGTTATGTGGAAAAAAAGAGTGGCGAAGAGAATAGTGAGAACGAAAAGGAGAAGGGTAAATTATGAAGTTGGAAGAAACTTAAATGAAAAGTGATGCTAATTTGGATAATACATATTATGTAATACTTGAGGGAGGTTATTTTAATGTACATTGACCATGAAAACATGGGTATAGACACCACTGTTGTTATGTGAGAACACTTGGTTATAAATGTATGATGTTTATTTTTTTCAATTTCCGGCTCATGGTGACAGCTATGCAAATCAATATGCAATTTTGAGGATTTTCCTTTATCTGGATTTTAGTGGAATGTTGATAGTAATATTTGGGGGTTTCCTGAAGCCAGTACAGGTGAAATAATTTCTGTTGGACTATTTTTTCAGGCCCATTTACTGGACTAATATACATAAAAATACCATGTTGAGGACTTGCCCCTATCCCGATTTGTTAACACTTTTAGTATGTTATATTTGGGGGTTTCCACAACTCAATACAAGTTAATAATTTGTTGCAATTTGTACCAGATTCATTTACATTATGACTGTACTACATTTGTTTTGCTTTTCTATGTGGATGAGGGATACAAAAGGCAGAACTACCTGCGACAAGTGTTTCCCCTAGAGTTGAAAGAGTGACAGGGCCAAAATCAAGAAATATTCGAGCAAAAATGCCTGGACACACGGAGTTTGAAGCAATTTAAGTCATATGATGAGGGGAAGATGGATTCAGGAAGAGAGTTCCAGAGCTCAGCTGTTTATAAAAAGGTTTGGGAATATCGTTTCACTCTTGGATTCGAGAGTTGCAAAGAGTAGGGATGGGATTGTGTTGCAGTACAGGTGCTACGTACTCTACATAGAGGAGGTGATATAAACTGAGAGAGCTCTGAGGAACTTTGATTATTGTGATAGCGGTAGAATAGCGAGAGAGATGCAACACTGCGGCGAAAAGCGAGAGATTGCAAAGAGTCAGTGAGTGGACGTGAGAAAATAAGACGAAAGGCTTTCTTTTCTACTTTTTCGAGAAGTCCTATGTTAATGGATCCTCCCCACACATGGGAACAATACTCAATACATGGATGTACTGTGCTCCTGTACAGAGCAAAAAGCTGTGCAGTGGTGAAGAACCCCCGGAGGCGGTAAAGCACACCCAGCTTCTGGGAAGCTGTTTTTAGCAAGAGTGGTAATATGGTCTTTCCCAGTGAGAAAAGGAGAAGAAGATACTCCTAGAATACTGCGAGAAGATGAAGGATTGATTTGTGTATTAGTGAAGTATATGGGATAGTCCTGTGGGAGTTATTTATGGCTAGATAAATGGAGAAATTCAATTGTGGAAGCATTGAAGCAACAAGATTTTTTCTGCCCCAAATGGAAATGGTTGATAGGTCAGAAGTTATATGTTTTATGGCATCATCACATGATTTTTTATGTGCTTGCTTGCTGGGGGGTTCTGGAAAAGTAGTTGAATAGTGTAAGGTAGAATCATCATCATATGAATGAATAGGACTGGAGGTACAGTTGAGAAGATCATTAATGAATATTAGAAAGATAATTGGAGATAGGACAAAAACCTTGAGGAGTTGATAGGTTGAGGAAGTGAAAGATGGCCATCCACAACCACAGCTATGGTCAGAAAGGAAATTAGAGATAAAAGCACAGATAGCGGGATAGAAACCGAAGGAGGGTAGTTTAGAAATTAGAGATTTGTGCCTGACAGCAGTAGAACAAATGTGAGTAACCAAGATTTTTTCTTCTAGACTGAGAGAAAGAAATGTAATGTACGCTTCCATGCCTGAGAGAATTACCTCGGTAATGCATTCAGCACTCTCCGAGGGTCCTCGACATCAGAAGCAGAAATCATTGCTTGGGAAATCAAAGAAATACTGCCGAAGAGCCTCCCAGTCGGCAGCGCCAAAGTGCCACAAGCGCCGCCGGCTGTGAGGATCGGGTGGCCGTACTGGAGAGATAGGACAGGTAACAGAGATAAGTTTATGGTTTGAGGAGCCTGAAGGAGAGAAAAGATTGACAGTATAAGGAGAAGAGTTAGAAGTCAGAAAAAAGTAAAGAATGTTGGCCCGATCTCCAAAGCGATCCGGGAAACGGGTGGGTTGCTGGACCAGCAGCTCTAGGTCATTTAGGATAGAAAAGACGAAGGCTTGTCCACCAGGTTGGTCAGTAGTAAGAGAGGAGAGCCATTGGTGGTGGTGAACGTTGAAATTTCCTAACATGGAGATTTCAGATCCCTCAATCCCTCCCAAGACCCAATTTTACCATTTAACTACCTGTTGCAATATTCCACATACTATCAATACTATCAATTACTCTTCAACAATACACAAATCAACCCTTCATCTTCTCTCAAAAATTCTTGGTGTATCTTTTCCATCTGACCTTTCATGGAAATATCAGCGCCACTCTTGCTATGACAGCTTCCCAGAAATTAGGTGCATCTTTGTGGGTTCGTCACCCCCGCACAGCTTCTTGCTGTGCATATGGGCACAGTGCGCCCTTGCATTGAGTATTGTTCGCATGTTTGAGGAGGTTCCACCCATACCGCACTTCTCGAAAGAGTAGAGTCAAAAGATTTTCGTCTCGTTAACTCCCTTCGTCTTACTAGTTTCCTACAATCTCTTTCTACACTCTGCAATGTTGCATCTCTTTCACTCTGCTATAGCTAATACAGCAATCATTGTTCTTAAGAGCTCTCTCAGTGCATACCCCCTCCCTTGCAGTGAGTGCAAGTACCCCCTTTCAACACATTCTCATTCTTATTCTGTCTAGCTCTCCAACCCAAGAATTAGCATATTTTCTCAGTGTTTCTTCTACTCAACAAGTAAACTGTGGAAGTTTCTTCCTCAATCATTTGAATATTAAATGTCCTTCCCTCGAGCCACATGCGGAGAAGAAGAGAGACAAATAATGCAAGTGGTTTCGTTAATTAATATCAACGGTTCTTTCCTTGTGGACGTTTTGATGAGAGAGAGAGAGAGAAAGAGAGAGAGAGAGAGACAGAGTGGGTGAGAGAGACAGAGAGAGAGAGACAGAGAGTGAGAGAGAGAGAGAGACAGAAAGAGAGAGAGACAGAGAGTGAGAGAGACAGAGAGTGAAAGAGACTGAGAGAGAGAGAGAGAGAGGCAGAGAGAGAGAGAGAGGTAGAGAGAGAAGTAATAATAATAGTAATAATAACAATCATAATAATATAATAATAATAATAATAATAATAATAATAATAATAATAAATCGACCCCCAACAGGATTCAAACTCCCCTAACCCGGATCTTCCCCCCCTATCCCCCCCCCCCCCCTCCCTTCGTGGATTTCCCCGCATATATTTTCTACTGGCACCATCACGGCAGACAAGCTTTTTAAGGGGGTGCTACTCGCTTTTCATGGACCACCCTTCTCCCGCATGTTTAGCATATTAGTTTTGAGATTTTTTCCATTAGTTTGTCGATTTTAAGACCTTTCGCCCCATTTCGTTGTTAATATTAAGACCTTTCGTGCCATTTAGGTGTCGATTTTTTCGTGGCGAGCGATAGTGAACCAGTAATTTAAAGAGAAACCGGCCGTCGGCCACGACATATTTCTACCGAAAAATGTAATTTATCTTGAAGTGGGGTCTAGGGGGTGTTTTTCTAAGCTTGATGGAGGTTTAGCGAGGAAACTGAAAATAAAGTAATAAATAAATTAATAGCCCCCAAAAACGGCCACTAGCCCCTTAATTTGGCTCTGCCACTTTTCAACTTTGGGGGAGACACTGGTTATAGATAGCTTTGCCTTTTGTCTCCCTCGTGCAAGTAGGACGAAAACACTCTTTAGGTATATTGTTATTCCATCATCATAAAAAATGAATAAATGAATAACATGAAAAATAAATGTCCCGAGAAACTATGACCTCTAACCTCTCTAACTCAAAAACGACTAGAGTAATCGAGCTAAACTATCTACCATTTAGGAAAAGTCAGTCAAGGAAAAGTTGTGGACATTTACAGCCAATTTGCTATAGCCCTTTTTGAGTTACAGAAGATAAAATTCATGATATCTCGCCTACTTAAAGCGAATAGACTATAGTACCATTATGAAGATGTATACCTATTTTTTTTTTTTTTTTTTTTTTTTTTTCTATGTGATTGAGGGAGGCAAAAGGCATAACTGCCTATAGCGAGTGCCTCCCCCATAGTTGAAAGAGTGACAGGGCCAAAATCAAGGGACGTTCGAGCCAAAATGCCTGGACACACAGAGTTTGAAGCAATTTAAGTCATAGGAAGAGGGAAAGACTGATTCTGGGAGAGAGTTCCAGAGCTCAGCTGTTGAGTAGAAGAAAGTTTGAGAGTAACGTTTCACTCTTGGGTTGGAGAGTTGCACAGAGTAGGGGTGGGATTGAGTTGCAAGACGGGTACCATGTGCCCTACGTAAAGGAGGTGGTATGCACTGGGATAGCTCTGAGGAACACTGATTATTATAGTAGCGATAGAATAGCGAGAGAGATGCAACATTGCGGCGGAGAGAGAGAGATTGCAGAGAGTTGGTGAGTGGACGGGAGTTAATGATACGAAAGGCCTTCCTTTCAACTTTGTCTAGGAGAGCGGTGTGAGAGGAACCTCCCCACACATGTGAACAATACTCAATACAAGGGCGCACTATGCCCCTGTACAGAGCAAGAAGCTGTGCAGGGGAAAAGAACCCCCTAAGGCAGTTGAGCACACCCAGCTTCTGGGAGGCTGCCTTAGCAAGACTGGTAATATGGTCCTTCCAAATGAGAGCAGAAGAAAAAGGGACACCAAGAATATTGAGAGAAGATGAAGGGTTGATTTTTGTATTGTTGAAGAATAAGGGATAGTCCGCTGGGAGATCCTGACGGGTAGATAGATGGAGAAATTGGGTTTTGGAAGCATTAAAGTTAACAAGGTTTTCTCTGCCCCAATTGGAAATAGTATTTAGATCAGAATTTAAGAGTTCTATGGCTTCATTACGTTTGTCGTTGAGGGATTGCTGGCTGGGGCGTTCTGAAAAACTAATGGAGTAGTGTAAGGTTGAGTCGTCTGCGTATGAATGGATGGGAATTAAGGTACAGTTAAGGAGATCATTTATAAAAATTAGAAAGAGAATAATGTATGTTAGTAGTGTTTCCAATTTTTGCTCGAACATTCCTTAATTTTAGCCTTGTTCTTGTCTTGTTCAGTTCTTGTTCATGCATTGACTCAAGCCGTTGTTACTCATTGTTTTCGATCGAGACTATTCAAGTGTACCTGTACATTGTTTTGGTGGATACCAGTGTCGTGGGGTTATTTATTTATTTGTAGGCATGGCTTGAGGTAAATCAGCACGTTACTTTGATCATCGCAAGATGTTAAACCCTTCTTTACCGGCGATGTTTTTATTTTTATTTTCATCCTAGTTACAGACGATTTTATGGAGATTAGGAACGATATAAGGTAGCTAAAAAGAATTAATCGAGTCAGTATGTAGCCTATTAATTGGTAGTAATCCTTCCTAAGCTGAATACAATTGTCTAATATTTGCCAGAGTATAATGACAGTTGCCGGCACAGCGGGAGTTAACCCGAGAGCGGTGCGCTATTAGTAGTTAAAACCCTCCCGCCAAGCGAGGATATTTGGCTTCATTCCAGCCTAATATCGTCATTTTGCCATAAATATCATTATTACTTATTCATATGCGCCTATGTTACATTTAATATGAAGATATTAACATGTAACAGCAATAAAACAAGTGGGAATATTATTTGGGGGGTGAAAAAGATGAATTATTGTCGACCCTACAGTCATGAGGCGAGAGGCGAACGCAACGTATTTCCTCCCTCTCTGAGGCCTGAAGGCAGACTGAGCCCTCAGTCTTGCTTTCTTTCTCTTCCCACGCTCTCGATATGTGCAGTAGATGCCCTTGGAACCGGGTTGGAGATATTGGCTCAATAAATAAACCGATAAACAAAGGAATAAGAGGAAAAATAGTTGATAATTGAAGGGGGAGAGGGAAGTGGGGGGGAAGGAGGGGGTCTTGACATATGTTGAGGAGATATGGAAGGGAATTATCTCACTTAATCATATATTCCTTTGTTTTGAGTGCTATGGTGTCTTTTGAAAGTTTTTTTTAAAGCCTTGGATCTTAAGAGTCCCGTCGCATGTCACCACCAAAACCTCTTAAGAGTCTCAGCGCTGTTCCCGGGTTAAGGACGGTTACAGCATTCTTTGAAGAGGTCATATTTCTTTTTTAGTTTAACTGCCTGCCTGCAGTATGTACAGTTGACTCGATTAATTCGCGGAGACAGATAGATATGTACAGTATTGAGAGAGAGATATTTGATCTGGCAATAACTACAGCGCTTGGGAACAACAGAAGTTATCATACCGACTTGTATGATGTAATTTGCCTTTCTAGGTGCATGAAGTATCCTCTTGTTATAATTTGCTTCATAATAAACATTGTGAAGTGAGTGAATTAATGTTTGTATACAAATACCTACGATAACAAGCAAGGTAGATTCATGGGAAAAGCATTGAGAGTAGGGGTTGAGAAGGGTGGGAAAGTGGGGGAGTCAGAGACGGAGCTAGTGGGGAGTGAGAGGAAAGAGAGAGGAATGGTATGAGGGTGGGGTTTGGCGTGTGTGGCTGAGGTAGGGAGGGGGGCGGTAGAGGAGTAAAGGGAGGGGAAGCGGGGGAGGGCAGGGACAAAAAGAAAGAAGGGAGTGATAGGAGAAAACAAAATATTTAGGAGGGTGGAAAGATAGGTAGGAAATGAGTATGGTGGTCCAGAAATGGTAACAGGCTGGGAAAAGTAATACGGACAGGGAGGAGAGGGTAATTAATAATATATGAACATTGGCCAATTAAGTTCTGAGTATTTAATTTCAAATAGAAGTTTAGTTATGGTGAAACCTACATTATATTTTGCAATAAAACAAGACATTCATTGTTCTTGTTAAACACGTTTATCATATACAGTATATTGTAACATCAATTTAATTTATTACAATATTGTAGATAATGTTCCAAGGTCATGTTTAATGTCGATTTTTGTTTTAACTATGCAACTGCTATTAAATATGAGGCACGTTTTTAATAATATTTGTGCTGTCCATTTATTTATTATAGCTAAAAAAATGTGTTACCAAATACCAGACTATTTAAGTCTGGCAAAATATTCTCTCTCTCTCTCTCTCTCTCTCTCTCTCTCTCTCTCTCTCTCTCTCTCTCTCTCTCTCTCTCTCTCTCTCTCTCTCTCTCTCTCTTTACCAAATGTTGGCGTTGTAAATATTTTCCACCCGAACTTTCTGAAATTCAATATCTTTGGTATTGTTTTCCATCAACTTTCATTAAGTAATTGTTTACTTCTATTTTTTAATGGAGGGTGACCAAAAATAAGATCTTTGCCAATTTATCATTGTGTTATCCATTAGTATATTTTTCTATGGGATATACTGTTTGCGTCAATAGGTAGCCAATTAAGCAAACATTACTATTGCCAGGGGTTGGGAAGCAGTCTAACTTGATCAACTAATATCATAATGAGTGTTGCTGTATATAAATGGTAAATGTGGCTGCTACTCCAGCCTTTGACAGAAAACAAAGTTAAAATGTGTATATATCATATAGAGTGTTTCATTAATACAGTCCATGTGCCTGTCGGTCTATCCATCATTAAATTTGTGTCTGTCTGTCTGGTTCCTCGTAGGGAAGTGGTATTAGCTCGCACGAAATCTACGATAGTATTCATGATGTGAAAACAGGAATAAAACTCATTTTAGTAAAGAAAGTTATATATATATATATATATATATATATATATATATATAAATACTCCCAGCCGGGATCGAATCTCCGACAGACATTAAGAACGATTTGAATCCACTACACCACGGCGTGATAAATTAATCTTAACCTGTTCCTATTTATATTAAGAAGAAGGGATTTCCTACTTGGAGAATGTATTTAAATTCATGCACAAGCTGCAGGATCCATATACCAGGATAACATACAATTAGTATTATAAGATTATCCACGCAACTCGGGTTGGACACTCGTTTCTGAATGTCGGAGGTTCGATCCCGGCTGGGAGTATTTAAACATTAATTAGCTCACATGTATTTATGAGATATACTTGATATTAAAGCCTCGTGTTTGGCTGGGCGAGACTAAAAAATAAATCTCTATAACCCGAGTTAAGTGGGTAATCTTGTAAATATCCCTGTATGGTGTCCTGGAATATGGACCCTGCGACTTGTGCATGAAATGCAATAGATTCTCCAAGTAGTATTTTCCTTCTCCTTAATATATATATAGGAAATGGTTAAGATTACTTTATCACGCCTTGGTGTAGTGGATAAAAAGTTTGTCCACTCGTTCTGAATGTCGGAGTTTCGATCTGGAACGAGAGTATTTAAATATTTATTAGTTTACATGTATTTGTGATATATATACAGTATATATATATATATATATATATATATATATATATATATATATATATATATATATATATATATATATATACAGTATATACTGTATACGTCACGTCTGTGTGTGTATGTGGAACTGGAAGCATAAATAGAAAGTAAGCATACATATTGACAACATTTGATATAGATTTATATACAGTAGATACGGCGAGGGCAGTAGTGATTGTCTGTACAATTTGACGGTGTCTGGTTTTGCTTATATGACAAATTGCTGTCATAATAAACGGGGATGATTGTTACACAGGTGTAAAGTTAAAGGTAACCAGTGTGTGAGAGAAGACAAACTCTTAATGCACGAATAGGTAACGCCTCAGGTTAGATAAGACCAGATTCCTATATTTGAAAGCTGCTTCTGCTATTCTTCGTTACCGTGCCTAGGTGCCATGGAGGCTTTACCACATGCGCGACTTTGCCCGTTTTTCGTTCGCGGAATGCCTCTCGACTGATTTTCGTAACGAATTTGCCCGATTGTCTAGTGGTGACCGTTATTTCAAGACAACATACAACTTGTTGCTAAGCAATCCGCAGCATGTCTTGCAATACACTCACACCGACCCACACAGATGTCACTACCACATCCAATACAAGTAGCACTGTTAACACACACATTTGTTTTCCTATGTGTAAGAAGGAGACAAAAGGCAGGTTGTCTGTAACGAGTATCTTCCTAAAGCCAAGAGTGTGACAGAGCCAAATTCTTGGGATGTTGGGGTCAAAATGCCTGCACACACCAAGTTGAAAGCAGTTTAACTATTAGGATGAAGGAAAGATTGATTGAAGGAGAGAGTTCCAGCGTTCACTTGTTGAGTAGAAGAAAGACTGAGAAAACTTACCAATTCTTGGGTTGGAGAGCTGGACAGAATAGGAGTGGGACTGTGTTGAATGGCGGGTGCCTCGCACTCGCTGCAAGAGAGGGGGTATGCACTGAGAGAACACTGATTGTTGAAATCAAGATAGAATAGTGAGAGAGATGCAACATTGCGGCGTGTAGTAGGATATTGTAGGGAAATAGTAAGAGGAAGTGAGTTGATGAGACAAAATATTTTGGATTCTATTCTTTCGAGAAGTGTGGTATAGGCGAAGCCTTCCTACACATGCGAACAATACTCAATACATACATACATACATAACATTTTAAGACTGAGTGTTCCACACATCAGTGCAGTTTCAGTCTCTTGTCCTAATGGCGGCGTTCCAGGCAACCCTGTTAAGGGCTGCCTCACTTGTCAAGTTCTTGGATTTGAGATCGGCGCGTATAGTCCGATCCCAGGTCTTCCTCGGTCCACCCCTTGGTGCAGCTCCCTCCACAATCACAGACCTGCATTTTTTCACTCAATTTTGTTTATCCATTCTCTCCACATGTCCATACCATCCCAGTTTACTTGTACGCATCACCTCGCCAATACTCTTTATACCTAAACGTCTCCTCAGCTCAACAATTGTTATTCTATCCTGTAGCCTGGCCCCACACATCCATCTCACCATACTCATCTCATTACGCTCCATTCTGTTGACATCCTCTACTTTAACGATACTTTAACGGCCCATGTTTCTGAGGCATACGTCATTGCACTTCTAACACATGAGGCATACACCTTTCCCTTCAGGAAAGGTGTATGCCTCATGTGTTAGAAGTGCAATCACAGGGGCGCAATGTGCCCCGATAAGGAGCACATACACATAATCTCCCTTTAATCTCCTCCTAGAACCACAACAATCAACCACCACCAACCAGAACAAACCATCAAAACCAACACCAAACTATCACAATTACCATCAAGCTACCACCACCACTACCAAGCCACCACAACCACCAGCTACCACAAATACCACAACCGCCACCACCAACAAACTACCACAACCACCACCACCGAACTACCACCACCACCACACACCTTACCAGCATCATCCCAATCAAACTTCCATAACCATCAGACACACCTACAACCACAACCACACACTCTCTCCACCAGCTACCAACCAGAACCGCCTACACGAAAAGCAACTATGACACTACCACAGCCACCATGACGATCATACACCACCACCACCGCAACCATAAATCATCACCACGTTCATGCACCACCACTACCACCACCATCACAACCACTACCACCACCACCACTATCAGTACCACAACCACCACCACCACAGCCACAACCATATCCACGACCATACATCACCACCACGACCATACATCACCATCACGACCATACACCACACCCACGATTACTACTACCACACCCACAACAACCACCACCACCAACACTACCATTAATCTGAAGGCAAACAAGAATACGGTTTCATGACAAAAAAATAACTTGTTGGTGACCATGTTGAGTTGGGTCGACTGTAAGACTGTGTCCCCGACTGTTCCTTTATGTTGCCAACGTTGTCGAGTATAGCATACTTGCATTCTGCCATGGTCACATATGTTGTCTGCAACACATACAAGACACGTCTTGTCATTTCGCTGATTGATCTTGAGACAAGTTCTGTACAATCGCAGTGCATCGCAAATAGTCGGGCGAGGTTGTGCAAGTTCGTAACAAATATTTTTGGGCGACACCATCGCCGACATTCGTGAATTTGTTTTAACTTTCCAAAAATCAGCACGACTCTCACAACCCAATTCAAGACTCACCAGAACTCCAGGAACCAATCGGGAACATCAGACGATCATGCAAGAATTTTACATGACATGACACAATGGCAGAATAGGGGATGTTGGTTTGTGTTGAGGACCAAAATCGGGCATGTGGGGAAGCCCCTATACATATGTTGTAATCGTATTTCTTTGTAGTGTACTCTCATTCAGCTGAACGTCATACAATCAACTACGGTATCAACCTTTCCTTGACGACCAAGCTCTTTTCTCTTTCTATATTAATCCTATTAGTTTTGCCTATGGTCTGTCCCTAAAGTTATTGTCTCGTGATATTATTCATAAGCTCGTTTTCACACAATTGATTAACCTATTTAGCTCAGATTTAAAACAAATCCTCAATAAAATGTAACCGTAAATCGAACATAATGTAGATGCTCTAAATTTCAGTAAAATAACATTAACCTATTCAGTAACGGTGACATCCTTTTTCATTATATTCTGGCAAATAGTAAACCACTTTATTCAGCTTAGGAAGGACGTCTACCAATTAAAAGGCTACACACTAACTCAATTAATCCTTTTTACCTACCACAAGTCCTTCCTAAGCTTCATAAAATTATCTAAATATAGTTGAAATCAAAGAAAAAAGACGTCACCGGTACAGAAAGGGCTAATATAACAACGCATATTTACACCTTGTAAGAGAGAGAGAGAGAGAGAGAGAGAGAGAGAGAGAGAGAGAGAGAGAGAGAGAGAGAGAGAGAGAGAGAGAGAGAGAGAGAGAGAGAGAGAGAAAGAACAGTTCACGAATACATCCTAGATCTCATTTATATTATGTAAGGATGTAAATTTTCTAGTGAATAATGGCAATGGATGAAATATAGCCCAAGTAGAATCATGTAAAGCCTTTCCAAAATCGTTGTTAGAGTCTGATTACCGTAGTTGTTTACTTAAAAAATAAATAAAGCGTTGTGCAAATTATCAGAGGAGACAGGTATGAATGGGATGGGATGGATAGGTGTGGTGAAAAGGGAGGAACGGGAAGAGAGGTGTTGTGGAGGACTTGCGTTTGTGGTGGGATTGGTGGGTGGGTTGGGGGTTGGAGGTTGGGGGGGGATACAGAATCGTACGTTTGGCAGACCACAGATATTCAGTGTTTACCAGAATTTAAATTCCAAGCTCTGGGGGTTTGTCTCTGCGAATTAATCGAGTTAACTGTACATGTAACAACAATTATGAAATTTCCCTCCTGCAGCAAATCGTGTCCTTTATTGATGTGTGGTGTAAACTAGTAGTTTGGGAAGGCATGGTGAGTGACTATGCTGTGGAAAGTCATGTTAACAATGTCAACATTACATCGCGGCACTAAATGTTAATGATTTTCACAAATGAAAGCCTTTAGGTGGATATACATATATATATATATATATATATATATATATATATATATATATATATATACAGTATATATATATATTTATTTTTTATTTATTTTTATTTATTTTGCACTACTAGATAATACATTAATGCACTTTACTTGTAGTGGGAAGTTAGTATACATACAGTCTAAGATATTCTAAGATTAATGGTAGGTATAAATCTCTCCCCCCCCCCCCCCCCGGTGTGAGAGAAGTAATGTTTACACTGTATATTAATCCTTAATATAAGAATAATAGAAGGACACTGATATTCTTCACTTGAACATCTTGGTTTATTATGAACTTCTTAGTAGCTTTACAGAATCTGCTTCAATCTTAAGGGGGTAGTACTCGCTCTTTATGGACCCCCTTCTTCCTAATATTTAGCATATTGTTTTTTAGATTTTATGACGATCGTTCCATTGGTTTGTCAATTTTAAGACCTTTCGCCCCATTTCTTTGTAAACATTAAGACTTTTCATGCCCTTTAGGTGTCGATTTTTCCTGGCGAGCGATAGCGAGCCTTTGATTTTAAAAGGAACCGGCTTTGATCGGGACATTTTTCTGCCGAAAAATGTACAAATGTATCTTGAAAGGAGGTCTAAGGGGTGTTTTTCTAAGCTTAATGGAGGTCTAGCGAGGAAAATAAATAAATAAATATATAAATATATAGCCCCAAAAAACAAGCACTACCGCCTTATTAGCGAAATACAATATAGGTATGAGAGGCGTTCGTGGTATCTTGGAGGTGCAGGGGGTTGCCAGTTATTGTTTTTGATAGAAGACTCCGTTACAAAACCCTCCACACACGAAATCCACCTCTGGTTACGCCCCAAAAATGACGTGAATCCACTCAGTAGGTCGCTTACAAAAATCCTATCCAATTTGTTTTTCTAATTTAAAAAAAAAAAAAAAAAAAATAGAAGGTCCCACCCCTTTCCCATTCTTAAGTAAGCCATTTTAGATTTACAGAAGAGTGACCATTACTTGCATTACTGCATGTCCACAAACATTTCAGTAATGTAAGCAGGTTTCCTTCTAATTTTTTCCCCCTTTTTTTTTTTTGTTTTTTTTTTTTTTGTTTTTTTTTATTAAGGTGACAGTTATAAAGTGGTGTACAATCTATCTTATTCTAGTTACATTGTAGTTTATCTTATTGTACCAGTACCTCCCTACAATCAACCTAGTTGTTCCCCAATTCGTCCCTCCGCCACGACCATTTCAAAGTCCAAGTCTCTCACTCTTGTCCTCTGTAGCGGGAGGACCTTGTACCCCTGAGACATAGGAGTGCAGACCTGAGAAGAGAGAAAGAGAGCCGGCATCTCATCCAAGTTATGACTTGGCTTCTATGCTGGCGCTTTTTCTCCGATATTTGTTCAGCTAATCTGGCATAGAAGACACTTGCAGAAGGTCCCATACCTCCCGACGATGAGAAGACCAGAGGAGTAAAGCTTCCTTGATCCCTGTTCAAAATTCTTTCTTCATAAGCGCGTTTTTTCTCACTTTCGTTTCTCATGTATGCCGCCTTGTGTCCTCGCTCACGATATGTTTGTGCTCTTGGGTTGAAGATTCTGATGTCGAAAAAAGCCTGTTGTCCCCTCGTCCAAAAACCTCGAGCACTTACGTCTACTCTTGCTTCATTTGAAGTATTTGCAGTATTGTGGGCCAAGCGCTGTCCGTCCATAGGCAGAAGTTCCGGTTCGATTCTGACATCATGGCACACCTCGTCCAGCATTTGTGCAGTGATGTCTCGTACTTCATCATGCCGGATACAGATGAATCCTCCTTTCTTACAAGTCATACAGTGGTCTGAGTTGTTTATTTCACCACATGCACATTTCAGCGGCAGGTTCGAAACTGGCCACCCATACCTCAAGGCTACGGCATCATTGAATTCTTGTTTATTTAAGCTGAAGCCTTTCTCCTTTATTGGTAATGATGTGAGCCAATTTGAAGCCCCCGTGTCTTGTGCCATCTCAACTCTCATTTTCAGTTCTTCCCTACATCTGGTCTTAATTTGTTCTAGGCTATGTTTCTGTCTCTCTTCTCTGCTCTTTGTAATTTCCTGTCTTGCATTTCGTTGTTCCTCTTCGTCCATCTCATCATTTTCATTTTGCTCCCGTATTTGTTCTGTCAGAGACGTAGTAAGTTTAAGAGAATTTTGGTTCTCATGTAGTGCCGCCTCCACTGGGTTTATGATCCCCATACCTCCGAACCTTGGCGGAAGAGCTAATAGATCTCTTAGCTCTTGTGTGACGCCTTCCATCTCTGTTAGGGCCGGTATGAATGTTCCTCTGATTGCTTCTTCAAGCGGTTGGAGCATCTGTCTAATGCCAGGCACTGTTCTCATAAAATCCTATCCAATACCTGCTATGGTTTGATAAGCGAGGGGTGACCTAAAGTTCAACAGAACACTCCATAGTAATTTTAGAAGGAACCAGCCTTCGACTTGGATTTTTTTTACCGAAAAATGTACACATTTATATTGAAAGGGAATCTATGTTTTTTTGTTTCTAAGCTTGACGGAGGTCTAGCGAGGAAACTAAAAAATAAATAAATAAATAGACCAGAAACCAAGCACTACCCCCTTAACCCCTTGAGGATTATAACGTGTTTTAATAGTTGATTCTGGCTATTATTAGACGATTTTAGTTGCTTTAGGAAGGATATCTAGGAATCAAAGGGGTATGCACTATCTGAATTAACTTTTTCACTCCCACAAGTTCTTCCTAAGTTGAATAAAAATGTATAAAGACAAAAATCACGTTAAGCTGACACAGGATCACATGAACACTGCATGAGGGGTATGGCTACCTATGACCTGACACCACATAGATTCAGTCTAAATATCTTCAGGTTCTCTTCCTTATACAATAGAGAAATACAATAGAGAGAATATATTGATTATTAGAAGGTACATATATAGTATGTTAACTAATATATAAATCAATAGATGCATAGTAGATATATATATATATATATATATATATATATATATATATATATATATATATATATATATATATATATATACTGTATATATTAACTACATGCAAATACATAAGTATGATTTATACTTGATATAGATAATAATACAGCCATATATAGTATATTACATACATGCTGCGTGAAATGTATTTGGGATATAAGTATAAAGGACTATGGGAAATATATCGTTATGAATCTCTTTCACTCTACTAACGCTATTATAACAATCAGTCTTCTTCAGAGCTCTCTCAGCGGCTCCCCTTGCGGCGAGTGCGAGGCACCCGACTATCAACACAGTCCCACTCCTATAATGCCTAGCTCTTCAACCCAAAACGTGGAAAATATTCTGTCTTTTTTCTATTCAACAAGTGAAATTTGGAAATCTCTCCCTCAAGCAATCTTTCCTCCATCCAATGATTTAAACTTCTTTAAACTTTGTGTGTCCAGGCATTTGAATTTGGCTCTGTCACTCTTTTGTTTTTTGGGAGACAAACGTTATAGGAAACCTGCCTTTTGTCTCCTTTTTACATATAGGAAAAACAATATCCAAGTCTAATGCCAAATTGATCATCAAGGTACTAGCACTATGGAAAAGTGTAGATTTGAGGAATGGGCCTGTTATCATTATTGATTCTGTAATTCGCACACAAAGTTCATCTCGACTTCACATCTATTATCGTTGATCCCGTTACCCGAATGTGGATGACGTAAGAATAGCTCCATACAATGTTCATTGGTATGTGTATTGTCGGGGTTGTTTATTAGCCAAGGTATGTTGTGGTGATCAACGGTGTCACCAGACAACCACTTCCACTCACCCTCATCACCCAGGTCAGAGGCGCCCAACCAAACGTGCATGTTTTCTTTTACTGAAAGGATAAAGCATATGAGCTGAAACTGTTTTAACAATATTAGTAACTAATATAGATTACCTAAACATTGAATGTTTAACTGTCTAAACAGCTTTCTTAGCTTCATGCCATATATAATATTCTGATAGCTCTGGTGTTGTTTAACAGACTAAGTACTTGTTAGAAGATACAAAAAGCAAAACAAAAAAAACAGACAGAGCTGTATATATTAAGGGGGGTGACCAGCCATTTTTATCTTTCTCTGGCTTGTATCCATTCTGTCCCATTCAGCCTACTGTTTTAAGACTTTTATCCCCATCCAGGTGAGCATATTTTTTTGTTTTTTGACAGCAGGTTAAATTTGTACATTTTTCGATAGAACATTTTTTCCGGTGAAGCAGGATTTCTTCATACAATGCTGGCTTGCTATCGCTCGCCAGGAAAAAATCGACACCTGGATGGGGATAAAAATTGTAAAACAGTAGGCTGAATGGGGCAGAGAGAATACAACCCAGAGAAAGAGAGACAAATAGCAGGTCACCCCCCTTAAAATGTACAGCACTGTTATATTCTTGTAGTATTAAATTCATCAAGTAATCACCATGCTACTTATTTTGTGGTGTATATAATGTCTGCTGTTAAAGATACATGCACTCCCCAGGTGGTACAGAGTAATGTAAATAGTGGCACCTATTGAAACATTGACGACACAGAAGGTAAATTACCTACCGGGAATTCTGGAGTCAACCATTTGGAAGAAATCGGTGAGGTTTGCTTTGGGTTGTGCCAGAACTGACCCCCGGTCCTGGCACCAGCTCTGAGCATCGTGCCACGTAAACTTGTTCTCGACGTTCACATAAAATCCTCGACCCTCGAAGACGAAGCTCTTCGCTGTCACTGCATAATGAAGAACATAAAGTATTGTATTAAAATATTTGGCCCATTCATTTTATATTTACGTATTTCATTATTTTTGTCACCATAAATGGTACATTGCAAATAGTACACAGCAAATTAATACGACAAAGATACTTGGATTTTAAATATGTTATGAACCACCATCAATTCAACGTTAACCTATTGCAGCAGGCATACACTGCAGTGAGTGTTCCCAAATATACAAATCATATATGTAAAGAAACACATGCACTAATATGTAGATTCTAAAATTATAATCTGTAACTCAACTTCACCTTGGAAGGCCATTAGGTATTGCAGTGTTCCTAAATCCGCTCGCACATGCTTTACCTCATCCCTTAGTTCTTCAACCAGCTCGGTGACGTCTGAGGGAGATAGGATTGTCAGTACATAAGCTCTAGGTGTTTAACCCATACAATACCGGTGACATCCTTTTCATCACATTCTGGCAAATATTAGACAATTTTATTCAGCTTAGGGATGATCCGTGGAAGCTAATGTGATTAACTCCTTGCGACATATATGACGCAATCGCGTCATATGGAACTTATAACCAAAAACTCATATGATGCGATCGCGTCATATGGACTTATCTCCATGGCTCTCTAATAAGTTATATGACGCACTAGCGTCATATGGAGCTCAGTAAGTCCGATAAGTTAGCTTACGATAAAACCGTTGGTGGCAACCTCAGCCACCTCCGATAATTCTAACGGCCGCAGTGTTGTTGTGAGTGTAGTGCGAGGCAGTGGCAATGATACCGGGGCTCCCGCCTACTCGGACTTATTGGAACATAATATGTCTGAAGGAGTTAAGATAGTCTGTAGCCTTTTCATTGTTCGTGATCTTTCCTAAGCTTAATAAAATCATCTAATAGTTGCCGGAATATAATGAAAAAGACGTCACCGGTATTGTACGGGTTAATCACTTCCTACCCCTTACCTAGAATGTAATCAATGTTTGTATTGTTTTACTGTTAGTCTGTGTTTAATTATTGGAGATCTGTCCTCACAATTGTTATTGACTGTTCCCCTTTCATATACATACAGTCTCATCTTATTCAGGCGATAGTGGTGGCCTCAGCCCCACCACCGGCAGAGATGGTATCACCTAAGTAGCAAAACTTGTCCACCATCTCCATTGCCTCATTGCCAAAGTTAACACTCTTGAGACAATCATTGAATTCAAGCTCACCTCTGCATACTATGTATACAAATTTCTCAGTTTTGGACTTCTTCCTTGGTAGAGGTCCCTTTAGGACTATTCTAGTGCAGCGCTTCTGCCTGTGATGTTCCTAGCTGCGGCAGACGCTACACTGTATTGAGTTCTCACCCACCCCTTTTCTGCATGCTGCGCATGGGTATGCCCCACTTTTTTCTACCTTTCCTAGCCCTAGTCTACTGTGTAAAACCTTGGTTTTATTTATATTATCTTTTAAGCCTTTACTTTCAATGCCCTCTCTCCATTTTCTGAACTTGGCCTCGGCATCCCGAGCACTATCTACGATAAATACAAAGTCATCTGCGTACAGCAGTTCCCAGGGGAGCCCAACTCTGAAATCACCAGATCGTGCCTCCAGAACCACAAAGAGGAGAGGGCTTAACACAGAGCCCTGGTAAACTCCAATGCGAACTGTAAATTCCTCACTCGGTACACCTTTCACCCTCACTGCCGTTCATGAGTCCTCATACATCTTCATTATCACATGCTTCAGCCACTCTTCTATGCCAAGTTTTCTCATAGCCCACTGCACAGCTTCGATTGTGCCACGTCTTGACATGCAACCGAATTGCATGTCATCGATAGAAATGCTTTTCTCTATCATACCCTCAAAGACTCTCTCACAGACCTTCAAGACTTGGTCAAACATTTTCAGGCCCCTATTATTTCCCCTATCCAATGAGTCCCCCTTGCTCTTTTATATGTTTACTATTACACTTTTGTGCCATTCATCAGGGATTCCTTCCTCTCTAATGATGGAGTTTATTAGCTCTGTGACCAAACTCACTCCTATATCACCTGAGGCTTTAATCATCTCAGGTACAATGCCACAGCATCCTGCAGCTTTTCCGTCCTTTATTTTATTTATTGCATTGCTTACAACAGCTAACGCTATCAAGGGGTGGGGGGATATTGGCTTTTCGTTAATAAGCTGCTATCTATTCCACTCAAATTCCACATTGAGTAATTTTTTTTCGTAGTGTGCCTTCCAAGCATCTCTAAAAAAATTGTCAGCATACACAACTTTGTTCCATTATTATTCCTGACAAACTGTTCTCCTACAACATCTCTACTGTCATCCTTAACTCGCCTACCTAAATTGAAGATCCCATTGGGATTTTCTGCCTTACTCACGTGGTCTATGACCAGGTCCTGTAAGATTTTCTTTGCCTTGTATATCTCTTTTTTTTTTTTTTTGCAGTTCGCTTAGCCGCCAGATATTCCTCTCTGATGCCTCCTTTCTTCCATGCTTTGAAGCATCTTCTTTTCTCCTATATTGCATTTTCAACCTAATCATTCCACCACCAGGAAATTTTATGCCTGGGGGGGACCCTTAGTTTTACCACATATTTTGTTCATGTACTTGTTGGACAACAAGTTAACAGATTGACAAGAAGTATATTCCATCAAATTGTTGTCAAACTTGATGAAACAAAAATGTTATGAACATAGTCATTCCTTCAAGTGAAAAAGGACGTATGCCGCTATATGCAGTATATAAACATCTATATTAAAAAAAACAAAAAAAAACAATACAGGACAAATGGATTTTACATAAAGACAAAACTTGCGCTGATACTGGTGAATGTTTGATGTTAGCTTAGTTACCCCTCGAGTTGAAAGAAAGCAGCTTATAATTATCTCTCGACTTAAAGGGGGTAGTGCTTGGTTTTTGGTCTATATATTTATTAATTCATTTATTTTTGAGTAAATCTACATCAATCTTAGAAAAACAGCCCCTAGACCCCCTTTCAAGATAAATTTGTTGATTTTTCGGTAGAAAAATTTCCCGGCCGAAGGCCGGTTCCTTGTATAATTAGAGGCTCGCATTTGCTCGCCAGGAAAAGATCGACACCTAAAGAGCACGAAAGGTTTTAATATTGACAAGATAAATGAGGCGAAAGGTCTCAAAATCGACAAACTAACAAAACGAACGTGTTAATACCTCAAAGCTAATATGCTAAAAATGAGGGAGAAGGGGGTCCATAAAAAGCTAGTATTACCCCCTTAATGTAAAAAACGTACATTACAACAATATATTGGTGGCGATAAATATGAGCTTACCTTTTAAAATGTTTATATACCTTCTGATTCCATTTAGTTTAATGTTAGAAAGGTGTAGCCAAAAATCAAATTTTATGGTTAACCAGCGACGTCCTTTGCATCATTTTCTGGACGCTGTCAGACAATGTTATTCAGCTCAGGAAGGACATCGATCAATTAAAAGGCTACAGACTCTCAAATAAGCCTTTTAGCTACCATGTGTCTTTCGTAAGCCTCATAAAATCGTCTAAATGTAGCTGGAATCAAATAGAAGAGACGTCGCCGGTACAGTAAGGGTTAAATACAGATTGGAGAAGACGGTAGTGTCATTAATATTGGAATTATTCCATGATTATGAATTAACACAAAACTGATATGATATTTGAGAATACTGTAAAGTACTGTACATGCTCCAACTTAAAACACAATTAACATTAAAATATAAATAGGTTAACAATAAGTATGGCAGTTAGCATTTTATGAACAATTGAGAATTAAGAAAATACATGTTTGTTTAGTCCTCTCATTAACTTAGACATTATAGCAATATCACCTGATTTATTATAACGTTTTCATACCAACGAACATGGACTCAAAGGTGAAATTAGGTGGCATATGGAAATTTAATTAATGATAGCAATGATGGAAATGGTGGATCTAGGCTGTTGAACATACACAGTTTTTATTAGTCTCATTCGTCCGATCTTACCTTTTTGCGTTGTAGATGGCTATTGCATAGCTCTATTATCACATATTAACATTAGGACACTAAGTAGAGTCGTTGATCAACACCTATGGCTCTTGTGGAGTACATATGAGACCCCATAATGTACTGGACTTGTATTAGGGCTTACTTCATCACAAACTCATCATTCACAGCATGACACTGTTCCCAGCAATTATGAATGGCGAAAAAACACTCAGACATTATGTCGTTCAGTCGGTCAGTTGCCAGCCCTTACTCCCACAAAAGGTAGGGAGAATCAGCAAGAGACTCGAGAATAGAAAAAGAGGTGACAGGAGAAAAACATACAACAGTTCACCCACAAAAAGCAAGCACACAAGCATTATGATCGGTAGTAGGCGACTTTAATTTACCTGTGACCAAGTGGGGCGATACTCTTACTTCACACTCCGGACATGACTTGTATACGAACTTGCAAGAGAGTTCGCTTTATCAATTTGTTCGAACGCCGATCCGTGGTAATAACGTTCTTGACATTGTACTTGCAACAAAAGAAGAATTAATAGATAATTTGAATGTTGGTGATGAATTCAGTAACAGCGACCATCGTACGATAACTTTCACTTTAAAGTTTACTAGTAACGAACCAAATAGTAGCATCGAAAAAGTCCCTAATTTCAAGAAAGCAAACTTCCATAAACTTAGAGCTATGTTTAAAGAAACTGACTGGAGCTTTTTAATTAACAATAACGACATAAATACATCTTGGAAGTTACTCGAAACCACTTACCTAAAAGCAGTGCAAGACTGCATACCATCGAAAATACGGCGTCCAGGCCATAATAATAAGCCCAAATGGTGGAATAAAGATATTTCAAACTGCCTGCTTGCAAAAAAATTTGCTAATGATAGATTAAAATCCTCACAAAATGACGAAGAACGGGTGAAATTTGTAGAGCTACGACGCAAAGCCAAAAAGTTAATCAAGCAAAGTAAAAAGACCTTAGAGTTACATATTGCAAATCAAAGTAAAACAAACTCGAAATAATTCTATAGTTATATCAGAAAGAAAAAAGTAGTTACTTCAACTGTTGGACCGTTAGTCGATGAAAATGGAGAATACACCAAAGACGAAGTACAAATGAGTAATGCCCTCAATACCTTCTTTGCATCAGTTTTTACAACAGAAGACCTCAGTGATATCCCTACACCATCGCCGATTCAGATTGATAATTCAGATGTTCTAAGCAATATCACCGTTACAGAGAGAGAAGTATTGAATTGTTTAGATAAACTCAAGGTAAATAAAACGCCTGGACCTGATACAATCTCGCCTAGAGTTCTAAAGGAAGCTAAGGATGAGCTCTCCAAACCACTGACATTAATATTCAATAAATCCTTGCAGTCTGGAACTATGCCTGATCAGTGGAAGCTAGCCAACGTAACACCGATATTAAAAAAAGGCAGCAAATCCCTACCCAGTAACTATCGTCCAATTAGCTTAACCTCAGTTGTATGTAAAATGCTAGAAACGGTCATACGAGACAGACTCGTAAATCACTTAGAGGAAAATAACATACTTAAAGATACTCAACACGGCTTTCGTAAAAAACGTTCCTGTTTAACAAACCTCTTAGACTTCTTCCACAATATCCTCAACCTCTACGATGAGAGTAAAGCTATAGATATTATATACCTTGATTTTCAAAAGGCCTTTGACAAAGTTCCCCACAAACGTTTACTGCTAAAACCAAAAGCGCATGGAATACAAGACGGTGTGTTGAAATGGATAGAAAATGGCTCAGCGACAGAAAGCAAAGAGTAGTCATAAATGGTCTATCTATCTATCTATCTATTGCCTGACGCCATGATCCCCGAAGGGGTGGCCACGAACGAACCGGCCCCATGCACCTCTGTCCCCAGTCAGTCGACGCCCCTACCCCCAACCAGCACCGTCCTCGTTCATGTACTTCCTCACTTCATCCTTCCACCTCATATTCGGTCTACCTCTCCCTCTCTGTCCCTCCACCTCGCTCTCGTACACCCTCTTAGTCATTCTCTCGCTTTCCATACGTTCCATATGGCCGAACCATCTCAAGTTGTTCCTTTTCACACTTTCCAGCACATCTACCTCTACACCACACCTCCTTCTTACTTCCTCATTAGTCTGTCTATCCCTCCATGTAACTCCGCATGCACTCCTTAAGTAATTCATTTCCACTGCTCTCACTCTTGGTCTGAGTCTCTCAACCAACGTCCATGCTTCGCTTCCGTAAGTCAGTGTAGGGATTACCACACTGGCATGCAAGGACTTCTTCACTTCCATACTGACCACCATATTTCTTGTTACTGCTTTTAGCATTCCTACAACCCTCTTCCCCTGTTGTACCCTCTCCCGCACTTCTTCATCCATAGTCCCATGGTAATGGTAAGGTATCTAAATGGACCAATGTAAGTAGCGGGGTACCCCAGGGATCGGTACTAGGTCCAATTCTCTTTCTAATTTACATCAACGACATAGATGAGGGTCTCACCTGTACAATCTCAAAATTTGCTGACGATACAAAAATTGCAAATAGCGTACTCTCAAAAGAACAAGTTGACGATATGCAACACAATCTAGATAAATTGTCATGTTGGGCCCAAATTTGGCAAATGAGTTTCAATGCGGATAAATGTAAAGTACTACATATCGGATACCTAAATGAGAAAGCAAACTATTCGATGAATGGCACTCAGTTTAAGAATGTAAACAGAGAAACCGATCTGGGAGTAACAATATCGAGTAACCTAAAACCGAGTCAACAATGTTCAGAAGTTGTTAAGAAGGCAAACAAAATAATTGGCTTTATAGGCAGGTCATTTGAGCATAAATCCAAAGAAGTTATCCTAACCCTTTACAATTCCTTAGTCCGCCCTCTTCTGGAATACTGCGTTCAATCCTGGTGCCCTTATTACCAAAAAGATATAAACAAGCTAGAACGAGTTCAACGTAGAGTTACCAAAATGATACCTAGCCTAAAGAACAAACCATACGAAGAGCGTCTTAGAGAATTAAATCTATTTCCTTTAACCCAGCGCAGATTAAGAGGTGACTTAATTCAAATATTCAAAATCATCAAAGGCATCGACAATATGGACTGTAGTAAGTACTTCACTATCGACCAATCTAATTACACGCGGGGAAACGGTTGCAAAATTATTGGTAAATCTTTTAACTCACACGAATCTAAGAATTTCTTCTTCAATCGAGTTGTCAAATTGTGGAATGGGCTTCCCCGAAACGTTATAGACTGCATCACCGTTGATTCATTTAAACTCCGCCTAGACAAATATCTCGCATCAAACCCGCGACTGACTGCGTTTGTAAATGATTAACTTTATTTTATCCCCCCCTCAGTTATTAACCCATCTGTCCCCTACTAACTTCCTAATCCTGCCACGGACATTAGTTCCAGTGCAGTAATTCCCTTTCCAATGTTCCCTTACCCACTCTAAACCACTGTTTGGACACTTGATCCTCAGTGTTTTGGAGGACAAGCAACTTAGAAGGGTCACTAAATATGTTGTTGCTTGATTTCCTTTCCTTTGTAGTATGACATACATATAATAATGCAGGCCTTACTATGCGACCTACACACTCCCCGACACCAATATTATATGCAAACTTACTTGATAAATACTCTCCAACATGCTCCTTAGATTCCTCCAAAGTGGTCAAGATGGCCAGCTGATTTGCCAACAGGTTGATATTTCCCAGCTGGATTAGCTCTGATGTGGAGTTTATATCTGGAAATAGATGATTAAGCCGTTAAGCACCAGCGATGTGTGTACACATTTATCTTGAAAGGGGTCTAGGGGGTGTTTTTCTAAGCTTGATGGAGGTCTAGCGAGGAAACTCAGAAAAAAAATTATATATAAATATATGGATCAAATAACAAGCACTATCGCCTTAACTAAAATATGTCCAGCTAATTATGTGAGAATCAGAATGTATTATGAACACTCCATAGTAGATCAAGAACAACTTACCTTGGTTGGTGGTCAGATTTTCAAAAATATTCTGCGGTGAGATGGAGGGAGAGTTTAAGTTTTTGCCGACTGACAGAGTGACGGTAGTACAGAACCAAAAACCCAATGACAGTAATATATTAGCCATGGTTCACAGCGGGAAGATAGTAGCAGAAGTAGTAGAAATAGTAGTAGAAGATAGTAGAAGTAGTAGCGGGATAGTAGTTGTGCTAATACCGTATAAATGAAGTCAATGAGGGAGAGAGGTTGATACTAAGCAGCCAGCACTAGCACTCAACTGAATATGGCTCACGGTCATCAACAGGGCTATATTATATACTGTAACTACACCACCACCACCCCTGCCCCTTCTCTCTCTCTCTCTCTCTCTCTCTCTCTCTTTCTCTCTCGGGCTTCCCTGACACGTTATAGACTGCAGCACCGTTGATTCGTTTATACTTCACGTAGACAAGTATCTTGCATCAAACCCGTAACTGACTGCATTTGTAAATGAATAACTTTATTTTATTCCCCCCTCAGATTCATCAAGGATTATTGCCTATACATTTTACTAAGACGTTACTCTCTTTTTCCCAGATATACGAAAGATCACTTATAACTGTGTTATGTTCTAACCCATTTGTTCCCTACTAACTTCCTAATCTTGCCACGGACGTTAGTTCCAGGATAGTAGTTCCCTTTCCAATTTCCCCTTACCCCCTCTAAAGCACTGTTTGGACATTTGGTCCTCAGTGTTTTGGAGGACAAGAAGCCTCTCGCGATTTATTTCAAAATATTTCCTCCATTATTGTCTTGTGTTCCCCCTTATGAACGAATAATTGGAAGCTTTGCACACGCACACGCACGCACACACACACACTATTGCTTAGGAAGACAAACTAACTCTCACACATACGCTGTGTAGTGCGTTTCATAATAACAACTTGTTTATTTAAAGAAACTAATACATTACTGTAGTTTTAGCTGCATAAGGATTTCATTTGTCATTCCTAGTTCATTTAATTATTCAGTTATCGTTTACACTCACGATTTATTATCAATTTTTACAATTGTATAATCATATTAACTTTAATCTAAATACATAAACTCCAGTACTGAAATACTGAATCAATCGTGATAGTTTTCGCGATTAATGCTTTAATGTCTTCTAACTACAATTTAAATATATTCCTAGATAGTCAATATTAAGAAGGGTGATATCTTGTTTGTTTTATTCTTCATAATTACAGTATATGAATGCTGAATATATATATATATATATATATATATATATATATATATATATATATATATATATATATATATATATATATATATATATATATATATACAGTATATATATATATATATATATATATATATATATATATATATATATATATATATATATATATATATACTGTATATATTTGTCACATCCAGCTGGACTTATACCCCAGTTCAGTTGTATGTGTGTTATAATAATGCATGTAGCCTGGGGAGAGGCTATAGTTGCATTGTTATATTTCTTTCTTGTTTCCATGTGAGCTGCTGTGGCCGTCTTTAGTGGCGCCATACCGTCCTGGGCAACACATTGTCTTTGTTGCCATGAGTAAAATTATTCAATTTATTTAGCCCTGTTGGGATTATGTTAGTTTATCATAAGTTTGCACAATAATGTCTTATATTTATTATGTTTTCTCCACTAACCAACTTTACTCCTAAACTCCATTAAATTAACAAACACATGTGGCAGTCCGGGGATTCGAACCCAGGACGCTCACACCGAAGATCAACACACCTATGCATTGCACCACGAAGACAGTTTGATTTGATTATTTGATTATTTCTGTACTGTTAATGAGAGTATATAAGTGCTTAGTTTAATTATATAGTCTAGCAATACTTGGCGCTCCCCTCTTCCTCCTCGCGCGGGCCTGGGACTCTCGTGACTGCAGGATCGTCACTCCACCTATAGCTCTCGTAGCAACCAATGTACTGTCCCGTCGGTGGTAGGCTTACTAGTGATTTCCCTTAATAACCGCATGTCATCTTGTTTCACATTGTATAGTAGTATAGCAAGCTTTGATTCATATTAAATATAAAATTATTGTTCTAACCTTATTATCTTGCATATAGGAATTTTCTGCATTTTATATGAGCACTTGCACTTATGTCGCACTCTGGTATTCTTTCTTCACACCACTTCTCCATTTTCTTTCCTTTATTCTACTGCATTGTTATTTATTATTGTATGTATTTATTCTTTATTATTGAAGTTGGTATTTACAGTGGTTTGCTGGTTGGCTCTTGGTAGCCTGCCCCAACCTACTGAAATACCAAACCATTGTTTTTCAGGCGTTAGGCTAGTGCATTAGACTTTTCCCATGGCTTTTGCTCCATATTATTCTCAATTCCTAAGTGCTTGGGCATGATATGAATTGTTCTGGGGGGGGGGGGGGGTCTAGCAGCATTTTTGTTACCATTGTTTGTGTAGTTTAGAATAACCGGTGCAGTACTCTGACATACTAACAGCACTATCAACCAGACTCGGTGACAGTATATATTGTTGTGTCTCCTTGTATTACTGCTTTAATAGAGCAAAGAGGAAGATAAACCTTTCTCCTAAAGAACCTGCATGTCTTGGTGTTTGAGTCAGATATTAACCCGGGAATGGCGAGAACACTCAAAGATGTTTTGGTGGGCAAAGGCGAGAACACTTTTAAGAGGTAAGGCCTACAAAATACCTTTTAAAAGGCCCCAGTAGCACTTAAAACAAGTGAAATGGTGATTACGTGAGATAATTCCCCTCCATACCTCCTATCACTCCTCCACATGTATGAAAATCCCCTCCTTTTCCCCCCCCCCACCCCTTCAATGATCACCTACATTTCATCTTATTACCATATTTATTGGTGTATTTATGGTGCCAATATCTCCAAGCCGATCCTAGTGTGTGGTGTTGCGTGTGTCTATGCATGGGAAAGACAGAGAGAGAGAGAGAGAGAGACAACCCTCACACCCTCAGTGTCTCGCCAGGCACCGAGAGGGGAGGATATACGTCGCGGCTGCCTCACATTTCATGAATGACCGGTCTGCAATAATTCGCGTTTTTGACCATCCAAGCACTATTCCCACTTGTTTTATTATTGTTACATGTTACTATCTCTATATTAAATGTAAAATAGGCGCATATGAATAAGTAATAACGATATTTATCGTAAAATTACGATTTTAGGTGGGAATGGGGCCTAATATCATCGCCTAGCGGTAGGGTGTCCATTACACACAGCTCGCCTTTAAGGTGTTAAGAGCGTGTCTGTTGCAGGGGTTAGGGTAGTATGGTGGGCAGTGTTGGGTGCATGACTACAGCACTGTTTGTCTTTTTGCCACGGCGTTCCACTTTGGACAGTGCTGTGGGCTAGGCTATTAGAGCATCTTCTTTCGCCAAACCTCCACTCGTAACAATATATATATATATTTATTCTATAGTTTTATTAATTTCACCACAACAGCAAACACCTCCAATGAAATTAATGAAAACATATATGTGATCCACCAGGATTCAAACCTGGGATATCACACGCAGATTTTAAACACTCTAACCATTACACCACCATGACAGTTAAAGATTTATACACACGCCTACGACTTATTATCCATTCTTGAATACTGGATATTAATCTAATCATATTCATATTCCCAACCGCGCTTTGGTAGCCTAATGTTTAAGTGAGAGGAAAGAATATTCATGGGGCACAAATCATATAGACCGGCCTCGCTACGAAATATCCCTGAACCTACTAGTAATCTATATTTATATTAATTTCACCATCACACCAAACACCTCCAATTAAATTAATGAAAGTATATAATTGTTATCCACCGGGATTTGAACCTGGGTTATCACACAGATTTTAAACACTCTAATCATTACACCACCAGAACGGTTAAAGGTTTATGCACACGCCTACAACTTATTATCCATTCTCGAATACTGGATATTAATCTAATCATGTTCATATTCCAAACCGCGCTATGGTAGCCTAATGTTTAAGTGATATATATATATATATATATATATGCAGGGTGTCCCAAATAGTTTGGCCACTTTTAAAGATTAGGTTGCATATATATTTCTAAGCATAATGTATTCCAATACTGAATATCCAAATCTCAACCATTATTGTAATATTTCCTCCTGGAAGTGGTAGTTCCCCATGCATTTCCCAAAAAGGCTTGCCCAGCTGTCAGAGAGTCTACAATACTCACCAAAATGTGATTATATTGCCATATTATACACAATATATTACAACCCCTTAAGTTCCAAGAAGATTATAGGAATTCTAGCTCACATTGAATCTGCTGAAACTTGCTTGACATGAGAAATGTCATTACAGATGTGTGGGGGAGGATGCTATATAAAACATCTAATGCATCTTTAACTGTTGATGTTTACAACGTTTGTTATGAAACATTTATTGCCTAGCATCTTCTTTATAATCAAATCCTGAAGTTTAGCAATCTATATTGTGACGCTATATATATATATATATATATATATATATATTTATATATATATATATATATATATACAGGGTGTTCCGTGAGTTGTCAGATACTTCCAAAAATAAAAAATTGTCATTCTGCGTAATAACATGTTTTATAGACATAGTAAATTTGACATTTTTGTTTGTAGCCACAGCCCATTAATGTCAAAATGTGTGCGCCACTTGTATATAACTCAGTTTTCCCAGCAAAGGAAAATAATAAGGAAGAAAATAATTGTTATATGATGAAGTATTGTATACATTTTTCAAATAGACACGCCTTTTTTTGCTCTCATAATTTTCTTGTGGCGATGAATTGAATATTACAAGTATTACACAAAACTGCATATCTAATGCATTGCCAGGGGAAGATGAAGAAAGCAACAAACGGGTTTACTATAACTATTTAAAGTGTTTGCACCATACTGTATTGTACTCTACTCAGATATATCCCCATTTATTTCATGTCGAGGAAAATAAGGGTAAATTATGGCAATACTCATAAAACTGCCCGGCGAAAAAAGGATGATATATTAGGCTTTTTCATGTAAGTATGATTAATAGACAAAACGCTATATAGTGAATGATAAAACATGGCATCAATACTTCACAAGCACATCAACAAATCTTCTATAGTATTTTTCTTCTTCCCGTGATGATGAGTTGATTATGCGGTTTTGTGTTTTTGTAATGTTCAACTCATCACAACGGGAATAGGAAGAAGGATAGTGGAGTTCTTGGAGTCACTTTAAGGTATTGATACCATACTACGGCATGCAGCTCATAGTTTAATTTCACTATCCTTATATTATTGCAGAAAATCGTAGTAAAAATACAAAAAACGCAAAATTTCCAGCTTTAATTTGTAATAGCTGTAAACAATTGCCCCCAAAAGTCTATATATATCGACCATTCATTTCTCAGAATAACAAAAATGTTCATGATTCTTTGGAAGTGTTACACAAAACTCATTGGACACCCTGTATGTATATATATACCATTATCAAGTATATCTCATAAATACACGTGACCTAATATATGTTTAAATACTTCTGGCTTGGAGTATTTACACATTTGTAAAATGTATATACCTCATTGGCTACGGGAGACGTTCCGGAATGCCATGGCAATTTATAGCAATTTAAAGGCTTTTAAAGCCTTTTATAGCTTGTAGAATTGAGTGCGAGGGAGCGGGAGTGCGACAGGCCACCCGTCCTATCCCCAGCCAACCAGCCGGTGCACTGAGGAGTTACTCTCGCGAGATATACAGCGCTGCCAAAGGCAAATGTAGCACGACATTAGCGATAATTGCTTATTTTAGCGAATGTCTATGATAGCGCTGTGGGTGAAGCCCGCGAGCTACGAAGCTCGTTTTGGTGTCATTTTGAAGCTAGTTTTCTTCTAGTTGTTGGCTGAATACATTTCATTTGATTCAGACACTTGCCTAATTAATCAGGAGTGCCTGAATGAGCCCTAATATGGCGGAAATATGCCTGCATCATTAGTGTTAATGTTGTACGGAGGGACACTGGTAGCAAATATATGTCACACATACATTTCCTGTGAATAGAGTTAAATCAATAATAACTGCTCGAGATCTACAGGGAGGGTATGTCAAATATTAGTTATGATTGTGTGATTAAATAAGTACGCACAAGAGACAATGAAATTAAATATTTTTCTTATATCAAGATATGCCTGGATATGCGGAGTAAGGCAAAGGGGAGAGGAGTGAAAGGAGCAGAATGGTGGACTGAGTAGGTCAAACAAGCAGTTTATGTGAAAATGAAAGCATACATGGAGTCGTTGAGTAGTAGAGGGAATGATGATCTGGAGAGACTGAATAAAGAAAGTTATGTGGAAAAAAAGAGTGGCGAAGAGAATAGTGAGAGAGGAGTAAGAGAAGGGTAAATTATGAAATTGGAAGAAACTTAAATGAAAAGTGCTGCTAATTTGAATAATACATAGTATGTAATGCCTGAGGGAGGTTAATTCAATGTACATTGGATTCCTTGACCATGAAAACAAGGGTATAACACCACTTTTGTTATGTTAAAACACTTTGTTGTTAATGTATGATGTTTATTTGTTTTCAATTTTCGGCTCATGGTGACAGCTACTCAAAAAATAGGCAATTTTGAGGGGTTTCCTTTTTCTGGATTTTGGTGCAATGTTGATAGTTATATTTGGGGGTGTCCTGAAACCAGTACAGGCGAACTAATTTCTGCTGAACTATTTGTTTAGGTCCATTTACATTTTGACTGGACTAACTTACATAATTATGGTATGTTGAGGACTTTCCCCTATCCCGATTTGTTAACACTTTTAGTATGTTATATTTGGGGGTTTCCACAACTCAATACAAGTAAAATAATTTATGTTGCAATTTGTACCAGATTCAGCTACATTATGCCTGTACTACATTTGTTTGTTTTTCTATGTGGATGAGGGATACAAAAGGCAGAACTAACGGCGACGAGTGTCTCCCCTAGAGTTAAAAGAGTGACAGGGTCAAATTCAAGGAATATTCGAGCTAAAATGCCTGGACACACGGAGTTTGAAGCAATTAAAGTCATGAGTAGGGATGGGATTGTGTTGCAGGACAGGTGCTACGTACTCTATGTAGAGGAGGTGGTATAAACTGAGAGAGCTCTGAGGAACTTTAATTATTAGAATAGCGAGATAGATGAAACTGCGGAGTAGAGAGAGAGATTGCAGAGTCAGTGAGTGGACATTAGTTGATGAGACGAAAGGCTTTCTTTTCTACTTTGTCGAGAAGTCCTATGTGAAAGAATCCTCCCAACACATGCGAACTGAGAGAAGATGAAAGATTAAATTGTGCATTGGCGAAGTAAAAGGGATAGTCTTGTGGGAGTTCTTTACGGCTAGATAAATGGAGAAATTGAGTTTTGAAAGCATTGAAAGCAACAAAATATTGTTTCTGCCCCAAATGGAAATGGTTGATAGGCCAGAAGTTAAATGTTTTATGGCATCATATGATTTTGTGGGTGCTTGCTTGCTGGGGGGCTTCGGAAAACTAGTTGAATAGTGTAATGTAGAATCATCATTAAATGAATGAATAGGACTGGAGGTACAGTTGAGAAGATCATTCATGAATATTAGAAAGATAATTAGAGATAGGACAAAAACCTTGAGGAGTTGATAGGTTGAGGAAGTGAACGATGGCCATCCACAACCACAGCTATGGAATGGTCAGAAAGGAAATTTGAGATAAAAGCACAAATAGCGGGATAGAAACCGAAGGAGGGTAGCTTAGAAATTAGAGATTTGTGCCAGACAACAGTAGAACAAGCGTGAGTAAACCAAGATATGTTTTTTAGACTGAGAGAAAGAAATGGAACATACGCTTTCATGCCCGAGAGGATTACCTCGGTAATGCATTCAGCACTCTCCGAGGGTCCTCGGCCACAGAAGCAGAAGTCATTCCATGAGAAATCAAAGAAGTACTGCCGAAGAGACTCCCAGTCGGCAGTGCCAAAGTGCCACAAGCGCCGCCGGCTGAGGATCAGGTGGCCGTACTGCAGAGATAGGACAGGTAACGGATACGGTTATGGTCGGAGGAGCCCAAAGGAGAGAAAAGAATGACAGTATAAGAAGAAGAGTTAGAAGTCAGAAATAAGTCAAGAATGTTGGGTTGATCTCTGAAGCGATCCACTATACGGGTGGGTTGCTGGACCTGCGGCTCTAGGTCATTTAGGATAGAAAAATCGAAGTCTTGTTCACCAGGTTGGTCAGTAGTAAGAGAGGAGAGCCATTGGTGGTGGTGAACGTTGAAATTTCCTAAGATGGAGATTTCCGATCCCTCAATCCCTCCCAAGACCCAATTTTACCATTTAAATACCCGTTGCAATATTCCACATACTATCAATTATTCTTCAACATTACACAAATTAACCCTTAATATTCTCTCATTATTTGTGGTGTTTCTTTTTCATCTGACCTTTCATGGAAATATCATATTACCACTCTTGCTATGACAGCTTCCCAGAAATTAGGTGCATCTCCGGGGGTTCGTCACCCCCACACTGCTTCTTGCTCTGCATATGGTCACAGTGCGCCCTTGCATCGCATGTGTGAGGAGGTTCCACCCATACCACACTTCTCGAAAGAGTAGAGTCAAAAGATTTTCGCCTCGTTAACTCACTTCCTCTTACTAGTTCCCTACAATCTCTTTCTACACGCCACAGTTTTGCATCTCTTTCACTCTGCTATCGCTAATACAACAATAATTTTTCTTAGAGCTTTCTCAGTGCCTACCCCCTCCCTTGCAGTAAGTGCAAGTACCCCCTTTCAACACAGTCTCACTCCTATTCTGTCCAGCTCTCCAACCCATGAATTAGCATATTTCTCACTTTCTTCTAATCAACAAGTAAACTCTGGAATGTTCTCCTTCAATCAATCTACCCTTCACCCTATGACTTAGACTGCTTTAAACGTTGAATGTCCAGGCATTTTGACCCCAACGTCCCTTGAATTTGGCTCTCTATCGTTCTTTTGGCTTTGGGGGAAACACTTGTTTCAAGCAGCCTGCCTTTTGTCTCCTTCGTTCACATAGAAAAAGAAGAAGAAAGAATATATATATATATATATAAATATATATATATATATGTATGTGTTTGTTTGTGTGCAGTAAGCAAGAGGCTTACATAGATGTATACACAGTAGATGCATTGGACAGACACATACTGCAATCCCAGCGAAATGGCCGGGAATAAATTATAAGAGAGAGAGAGAGAGAGAGAGAGAGAGAGAGAGAGAGAGAGAGAGAGAGAGAGAGAGAGAGAGAAAGAGAAAAAAAGATATGCTGGCGATTTCTTATGCAGTATTTAGTTGCCTAATTCCACATTTCTTTCCTAGTGCCACGTATGATATTAGAGAGAGAGGGAGAGAGGACTGTTTTGTTAGTGTATATCAAATTTCCTTCTCTCGAGCCACATGCGGAGAAGAAGAGAGACAATTAAAATTACGAGAAAACGGAAAGCCCCAGAGGAAGAACAGGTGGGAAGACGAAAGAAAGGGGATACGAAAGCAAAAGGAAAGACGGCGAACAAACCAAGCAACGAAGACCAAGAAAGGAGCAGACACCACATTCCAGACCCCCGCCAATTTAATCGAAAACACCAGGAAGATAAGCAGAAGAAGAAGGAAGAAACCGAGAAGGATAAAACCCACGAAAATCGCATAGCCAAAAAAGACGAACAGCTAAAACAAAAGAGCCGTGAACGAAGAGATCGGAAGTTGATCACCATCGAAGGGGGAACGAAAGAAGAAGCGAAAACAACACAGCAGACAACAAACATACACCAGATAATATTCGCCATGCCACGGATTCCCAAGCTAGTCAACCACGAGAGGAATAATTGGTGAAGAACTCGGCGGAGTGAATGTATTAATCCATGCATAATGTATAACCTTCAGTCGTATTATCCTTCTGAAGAGTATGATGCATTTTGACAGTTTGTTTTGGCAATCATTAGACGGGGGTTCGTTCTCCAATTTGGGGTCCCTTACTGCAAAGTTCCATTTTCGTGTCTAGTCCAGATCTAAGGACAAATGCTGTCCCAATTAACCCTCTGACTTCAATATGTCCTTCCTTCCACTGTACAGTGGCGCTAATATTATGTCATGTCCCAGCTGTCATTACGTTTGGCTCGTTCTGTGCTGTATTAATGTCTGTCAGATGATGAATAGGGTG
This sequence comes from Paralithodes platypus, assembly GCA_032716605.1. Lineage (NCBI taxonomy): Eukaryota > Metazoa > Arthropoda > Malacostraca > Decapoda > Lithodidae > Paralithodes > Paralithodes platypus. Next base: position 59,251,615 of record CM064504.1, on the reverse strand, counting down.
GGTAAGTGTAGGAACATGGTTGTATATCTAACTCAAAAAGAAGAAATCATGTGTAAATATTGCTGATTTCACTTATCGATCAAAACATAATTGGTGCCGATACGTGACTTATTAGGCCGACTGTACATCCATAATTTCAGCTTTACAAACCTGTCAATATTGCATGGTACAATTCCTCAGAAATATGTGTAGTGTTAATATTTGTTTTTGTTTGTGTGTGTGTGTGTTGATATATATAATAATCAGGGTTTATATATGGATGCAGCAATACTTTACAGTCATGCATTGAAAACAAAAATGTTTAATCATAATTTAGGATGTAACTATAGTCTGTTTCTTTTCAACTGACGGTAAGTTGCAAAGTACCCCTCAAGATTTCGCCTTTATTTTGAATATTTTGTAGTTAAATTTGGTACTAATTATACTGTATAAACCATGTCTTAATATGATGCAGAGACATACTAGTTTAATATTTTACCATTAACTCCTTCTTTACCGGCGACGTTTTCTTAAATATATTCTAGCTATATTAAGACGATATTAAGCAGTTTAAGCCCCCTGATACTACTTCGGGGCCGGCTTCGGCTTCGGCTTCGGGGCCGGAGACTGGAGTTTGATGGGGGAGGGGTGTGGTTGTTTCCCTCCCTCTCTCCCCGCGAGCTTTCGTCCTCAGCTTCACTAATTTTGAGTAGTTTTTCATTCCTCATTCTATGTTTTTCCCCTTCTATTTGTATTCTGTCCCATTTGGCAAACCACGGGCAGCCTATATCTCACGTCTCCCTGGCCTGGCTAGGTAGCAGACTCCTGACCTGATTTGTCTCTTCGGTTGCTGATGTGGCCGGACTGACTTGATTCCCTTCGGTAGCATTTTTTGCTTCTCGATGTGATTTTTTCTACCTTCAACCTGATCTTTCATTCTTCGTCCTGATCACTTCTTGGTTGGTGTTGCGGTGTAGCAGTTCTTGCCTCATCCTTCGGCCCTGCCCTATAAGAGCTCTGATGTGGAGCTCATGTGGTCCGGCTGAACTGGTGAAACGGCGAGAAATGTCTGCGTGTCTTCACCTTCCTCGATTTGTTCCCCTACTGCCCTTCCCGATCTATCTTGACTCATTTAGTTATATATCTTGATCGAATCCTTCGGGCAAGCCCTATGAGAGTTCTTTTGTAGAGCTCAGTGGTCTGGTTAAACTAATATAACAAAATAAAACACATAAGCAGTTTAAGAAGGATCTGTGGTAGTAAAAAGGGTCAAGTGAGATAGTTCGAAGCCTGTTAATTGCTCAAGGCCCTTTATAGACTGAAACAATCGTCTACTAGTAGCCAGAATACAGTTAAAAGGACAGCCCCAGTACAGAAGGGGTTAAGTATCGTGAAATTAGCTGCTAAGGGATTCAATTTATCGTCAGAAGAACAGCAACAGAGGTTAGTTTGACATTTGTCGTTGTTATTACAGTATTAATACGAGCATTCATTTATTTGCCTATCTATAAGCAATCCCTCATCTTAAACTAAGCCCTTAACCCTTCTGGCCCGGGCAGCATTTTAAAAGGACGCTGCGACAGATGGGCTTGAGCCCGGGTGTCCTTTTAAAATGCCTATGCTTGAAAGCATGCTTTGAAATTCGCGCGGACAAAATTTCCTTTGCAGGGGCGATCGCAGCGCCACCAAGCCTCAACTACTACCGTTATCAGTTCCTCCGTGGCCGCCATACCGAGTTATAGCAAAAATAAATAGTCCGATTCTGTGCAGCCTCCCGCGCGCCCCACTGCTACCCCGCTCGCTACTTCTACGCCTGTTGCAAGCAAGAAAAAGGCTCAACGCAAGAAAGTAAAGGTATTGTTGAGTGATAGTGCGATAGAGATAGAACTTTTTGCAATTGAAGAGAGCAGTGGCGAAAGCTTAGTTGATAAAGAACAGTTCATAAGTGCGAGTGAAGTCGATGATATTGTGGGGTTTGGGGATGATGACAATGTTGATTTGTTTGAGGGTGGTGATAGTAGTGATGATCCTGATGTGGAAGTGTTGCAGGAAGGTGCAGTAGAACTTCCAAGTGTGCTACAGCCTAGGCCTACCCCATCGCCATCTTTGCTAGGTCAGCCTAGGCCTAGCCCTAGCCCGGGACCTTCCCCTTTGCCTGCCCGTACGCCCTTGAAAGTGAGTAAATACTTTTACAAACAATCACTATTGAAAAGTGCAGCCAAGAAAGCACGCAGGGCAGCAAAAAAGGTTAGGGAAGCCGAAGATAGTGATAGTGACGCCGACCCTGGTCAAGCAACCACCAGCATTCCTTAGTCCCGACGCCTTGACCAGGGACGCCGCGTGGGTCACCCACAGCCCGCGGCTTCATCTCTCCCTCAGGATGAGCAAAGGGCCTCTTCAAGTGGTACTAGTGGTGCGGCCTTGTCCTCCCACAGTGTGCCACAGCCCTCATCACACTGAAGAGCATTATTTGCTGCGAAGAAACCCTCGGCTCGCCGCAAAAGGAGCCCAACTCCCGAGGCTGAGGCTCCCATTGTTCAACCTCCCGCAGCCTCCTGCCCCCCACGCCGCCGAAGCCCAGTCACTTCTTTACCGGAAATGTCTCCCGAAGAAGATGCTGACGACCTCAACATTTCCCCAGATGACCTGACATCGCCTGAGGAGGAGGACGACGAAGAAGATGTGGAAGAGGAGGAAGTCCCGACACGACGAGTTCGAGGGCGAGGTCGTGGGTGTGCGGCTTAACCTGCCGACGCCGCTGCCCCTGGTCCTGGGCGTGGGCTTGCAGGGCGTCCGCCTGGGCGTCCGCGTGGCCAAGGTCGTGTGCCTGGGCGTGTGCCTGCTGCGCCTGCACGTGCGCGCTCATCCAACTTGTTTGTGTGGACAGATGGGGCGGATTTTGAGCCAGACTGTCCTGCCTTTGACGAGCAACAGATTGGTTCCGGAGTGTCACCAGCATATCCGTGTGGCCCAAATGCTACCCCCTGTGAACTTTTCTGTGGCTTTTATGATAGTGAAGTCATGGAATACCTCGTCGAAGAGACAAATATTATATTTGCATTATTCTACAGATATTTTCACAGCAATTGTTCCGAGGAACTTGCTTCAATTGTGCCGCCTCTCCACATCTTTCCCCGTAGAACTAGGGCAGCTGAGAGCGCCCATGAATTTACACTTTCTCCTCCACAATGCAGAACTTCTGCTTATCAGAATTAATTTATCCCCAGAGCTACTACTCTTTGGAATTCACTTCCCTCGAATTGCTTTCCACAAATTTACAATTTACAAATGTTTAAATCCAGTTGTTACAAACATTTTATGAATGGAGGATGCCTTTAGGCACATGGACCTTTTTGTTTTATCTGTGTTTTTCCTTCCTCCGTTCATTGTCTCTTTTAAAAAAAAAACAAAAAAAAAAAAAACACCATGAGATCTGTGCAAACTTTCTTGGCAGGAAGACCAGTGCCAAGATGGTGGCATGGAGAGCTGTCACTGTTGCAGAATTATATGTGTTCTTGGCCCTCACAATGCTGATGACACATATCAGGAAGCAGGCTCTGGCAGACTACTGGATCACTGCCGACCTCATAACGACTCCAGCATTTGGCAAGTACATGTCCAGGGACACGTACTTTGACATCCTCTCCTATCTCCACCTGACCAGCAACATGGCAGTCCACCTTCCCAATGCACTATGGAAGATCAGGAAACTGTATGACATGATACATCATCGGTTTACCACCTACCTGATTCCTTTCCAGAAGATGTGGCTCGATGAGTCTCTGGTCCCGTTCCGTGGTAGGCTGCACTTCCGACAGTATATCCCGTCCAAGAGACACCGCTTTGGCATCAAGCTCTTCGTCCTCTGCGACTGCTGGACTTTGTGGTCTACAGCGGCAGTGGTGGCGAAATCGTGACTGACCCCGACATTGGATTTGGCGGCGCTGTTGTACAAAAGATGATGGAGAAACACTTCCACAAGAACCACATCCTGTACACAGACAACTACTACACGTCGCCAATCCTCACCAAGTACCTCCATGACCGCAAGACCGTAACTGTCGGCACAGTCAAGGCCAAGAGGAAGGGCATGCCATCCTACCCAACAAAGATGAAGAAGACGGACATCTACCATAAGAAGAGTGGCCCCATCCTCTCCATCCACTGGCATGACCAAGCGCAAGGTCAACCTCCTCACCACATGCCACAAGGCCGAGATGGTCGCCAGAGGGAAGGTGGACCGAAGAACGAAGAACCCCGTCCAGAAACCAGCTGCTGTCCTGGACTACAACCTGAATATGCGGCTCATCGACAAGTCAGACATGCAGATGTGCTTCATCAACTGTCTGCATACATCTTGCAGGTGGTATAAGAAGTTTATTCTGCATACGGTAGATATGTCGGCCCTCAATGCCTACAACATCTACCATCTGAGGACTCCGGGAGCCAAGAAGTATAAGTCCCTGCGGAAGTTCTACAAGCAGGTGATACTTGAGCTCCTGGCTAAGCATGCGGAACCTGGGAGACCACTACAAGGACCAGGCCAGCTGGACAGCACGGGGTGTGCCGACTTCTTCAGGAAGCACCAGCTTAACCCCCTTCCTTTCGAAACTCCAGGTGGTAGAGTTAGAAGTCAGAAGAGGTGCCATGTCTGCAGCCACAAAACTCGCAGACCCCATAGAGTCACAAAAACCACATGGGAATTGTATTACTCCAGGCTTTGAAGGGAGGGGACGTATGGATTTTTCTCTCCGTGGGGAACAGCAAGTTAGTGAGCGAAGGGGTGGTGATGGAATTGTGAAATATACAACAGGGTGAGTGGGCAATTTCGGTGATTTGATATTGGGTGAAACTCTGGAGTTCTATCTAACCAAAATCAAACAACATGTGAAAGAAGAGACGGTAAATTGAAGAGTGCTGTGCCAGGCAGTGAGGGAGGCGTACGGACGAAGGGCAAGCCGATGCCAGGCATAACACCCTCCCTCCTTGACTGTCTCCAGCCAACACCACTCACCCTAGGGTGTGCCCCCCCCCCCCCCCCCCCCTTCCCCACCCACATCCCTTCTGTCATCGCGCCAGTGCATGGAGAAGCGGGTCGTGTGAAAGTGGACCGGAATATTCTGCATTGCGCTGATGCTGAGAGGACGACTGCAGCAGGGGGAAGTATGCAGGAGAGAGACAGCGAAGTACAGCAGAGGCGAAAAGGCGGAGTAAGGGAATAGAGGAAGGAGCCATAAACCGCGCTGACCACAACACTCCCCCCCTCCTCTCTAATGTTCCTCCCCTCGCTTAAAGTAATACGATATCTGACAGTGTAAAGGCAAAACAAAAGTGTATTTAGTATGGTTCTTATCTAAATCCGTGGGGGAGATTTGTATTGAAAACAAAATGTCAGTGGTAGTTTTTGATGCAATGCAGCTTAAAAATAAATGTGTGTTTGTGTAAGAGTAGTAGTAGCTACTGTATAATAGAGAGAGAGAAACACAGTGACAACAAGTATTCAACCCTCTCCTCCCCCCCCCCCCCCACATCCTTACCCCCACATTCCCTTCCCTCCCCTCTCCTTCCACTTTCCTCAATGTCCCTCATGCTACTATTACATGAGTAACATGATGTAATATTTTGTACATATTTTTGTCTTGAAAATAATTAAATCTTAGGACATAATTGGCTGGTTTCCATTTAAAGTTAGGCATATTTAGAATGTAAAGCGGCTCAAATTGCCAAGGTTTCTTTAGCTTTGTATAGAGTCATTTAGCTTTGAGGAAACAGGCCGATTACATTAGGTAGGGTTCTATATGATTTATGGCCGAGTCAGGAAATCAGACTTGAAGTGGTATATTTCATGTGAGAGTTATCTCTAGCGAACTAGTAACTAAGTATACTATTTAAAATGAGGTATAATTCGCTGATATATTGTGTGCATACTGATAACCATGACCTTTTTCTCAAACTAATGGTAGATTTCTAACATCCTTCTTTAATCCTTAGCACTATTTTTACACTTGTCTTTTTAATCATTTTACTCTTTTAATTAGTGTATTTCCTTTCTCACTACAATAATCGTTTTGTATTATATTTTAAATTTACTTTGTGTTTATTTTTTATTTTTTTTCCCCGTGTTTATACTTTGTGCGTATTTTTAAACACTACTTTTATTTTACTTTATTTTTCTATTTTCTTTTGCACTCACTGTCTTGTAATATAGCCTGATCTTCTGTAACCTTGCATTATACTAGGTGAGTTAAATAACTTCTCTTACTCTTTCTATCTCTAACGCTACTCATAGGATGTATACATTTTCACCTTTATAGGGCAGAGGCTCATCCCTTAGGAAGTAATGATAGATAGACTCAGTATTAGGAAATAGGTAGGAAATTAAGATAATAAGACAAGATGATATTAACTCGGTCCCAGTCGAGGAATAATCCTGATGACAGACAAGTGAAAGATGCAGTACAAATGAACCGTGAAACAGACAATGTAGTTAATGGAGATGTACAAGCAAACCCTGTTAGAGAAAATGCAGAAAATAACAATCAATAACTGCAGCCCGCTGAAGAAAATGCAGGAATCAATAATTCGCAAGACAGCAGAGGTGTGGAACAAAATAATGAAAATGGTGTAGGCCTAAACGAAGAAAATGAGAGAGAGATAATCGAAAATCGTGAACAGAACGAACGACCTCGTAACGTAAACATGAATGGTGGAGAATGGATGGGACATTCTGGCGACGGACTCACAACATTAGTGAATGAAATTTATACAGAAGTGATACAATGGCAACATAATAAGCTTGAACTACCGATTTGTGAAGCCGCAAAAGACATGCTGGGGGAACTCAGACGTATGATCCTGAAGTATGTTCAGGATGCCCCTTTGGCGCACGTGGCAATCAAGATAGCTTCTTTCATTCCTCAGTTGTTCCTTCAAAGAAAAAGACCAAAGGGAAAACTGAATGAGAACATTAAAGTGCTGAAACAGAGAATGGAGTGGTGGAAAAATGGGGAGTTGGACAAAATTCTTAGCCAAGTACGAGCAATCCAGCAAAGACTGAAAACAAAACAATGAAGAAAGAGGAAGCCAGATGATATGGCACGATCAGTGGGAAATAGCATGAGGATTGGTAAAGTGGTACAGGCAGTCAGAATGGTCACTGGGGAAGCCTCAAGTGGGGTGCACGAAGTGAATCGACGCATCTTGGGCCAGCTAAAGAAGAAACACCCAGAAGCAAAACCAGCAAGTGATGAAGCCAAACTAGACGGGGAATATGTTCCTCCAGACCCGGTGATATATGAGAATTTAACTGGAGACCTCGTACGGAGAAAGGTGCTGAAAACACAGGGAGGAGCAGGTCCATCAGGTGTAAATGCTAAGACTTGGAGGATCTTCCTAAGTCAAAACAAGTTTGGTTCAGCCGCGGGTGACCTTTGTGAAGCAATATCAATGCTAGCAAAGAAACTTGCATCATCACCATGCGTGACCATAGAAGCTCTGACAGCATGTCGCCTGATACCTTTAAATAAGAATCCAGGAGTTAGACCAATAGGCGTTGGGGAAGTTCTTAGAAGGATTACATGAAAAGCAATCATGTCCGTATTTGGAAAATATGTACAAAGAGCAGTGGGCAACTTACAAGTATAGGCAGGACAGCAAGCCGGAGGAGAAGCAGCAATACATGCAATGGGGAAGGTGCATGATGAGGAAGATTGTGAAGCGGTACTGCTAGTGGATGCAACAAATGCCTTTAACACCATTAATAGGGAGGCAGCTATTCACAACATCAAGATCAAATGCCCGAGCATCGCAAAGTACATAGAAAATACTTATAAGGAGCCAGCTAACCTGTATATAGTTGGAAGCACAAAGAAGGAAGAAATTAAAATTCTCAAATCAAATGAAGGAACAACGCAAGGAGATCCAGTGGCAATGGCAATGTACGCACTGGCACTATCTATTCTGCAGCAGAAAATAAATCATGAGGTAACCCGAGTGAAACAAGTGGCGTATGCAGATGACCTCACAGGTGCAGGAAAAATAGGGGATCTCAAAGAATGGTGGCGGAGAGTACAATCGGTGGGCGAAGTCATTGGGTACCATCCGAATGCTAGTAAATCTGTACTAATAGTGAAAGAAAACAAGTATGAAGAAGCGGTGCAGACCTTTAATGGGACAGGAGTGAAGATTACAAAGCAGGGTCAACGCCATTTGGGAGCAGTAATAGGCACAGAAGAATGCAAGAGAGACTATGTGCGAAAAAAGGTAGCGGAGTGGGTAAAAGAAGTGAAACCCCTGGCAGACATTGCGAAATCTGAACCACATGCTGCATATACTGCCTTCACATATGGTGTTAAGCACAGATGGACCTCTCTTATGAGAACAGTGCCTGACATTAGACAGATGCTCCAACCGCTGGAAGAAGCAATCAGAGGAGCATTCATACCGGCTTTAACAGAGATGGAAGGCGTCACGCAAGAGCTAAGAGATCTATTAGCTCTTCCGCCAAGGTTCGGAGGTATGGGGATCATAAACCCAGTGGAGGCGGCACCTCATGAGTACCAAAATTCCTTTAAACTTACTATGTCTCTGACAGAAAAAATACGGGAGCAAAATGAAAATGATGAGGTGGACGAAGAGGAACAACGAAATGCAAACAGGAAATTACAAAGAGCAGAGAAGAGAGACAGAAACATAGCCTAGAACAAATTAAGACCAGATGTAGGTAAGAACTGAAAATAAGAGTTGAGATGGCACAAGACACGGGGGCTTCAAATTGGCTCACATCATTACCAATAAAGGAAAAAGGCTTCAGCTTAAATAAACAAGAATTCAATGATGCCGTATCCTTGAGGTATGGGTGGCTAGTTTCGAACCTGCCGCTGAAATGTGCATGCGGTGAAATAAACAACCCAGACCACTGTATGACCTGTAAGAAAGGAGGATTCATCTGTATCCGGCATGATGAAGTATGAGACATCACTGCACAAATGCTGGACGAGGTGTGCCATGATGTCAGAATCGAATCGGAACTTCTGCCTATGGACGGACAGCGCTTGGCCCACAATAGTGCAAATACTTCAAATGAAGCAAGAGTGGACATAAGTGCTCGAGGTTTTTGGACGAGGGGACAACGGGCTTTTTTCGACATCAGAATCTTCAACCCAAGAGCACAAACATATCGTGAGCAAGGACACAAGGCGGCATACTTGAGAAACGAAAGTGAGAAAAAACGCGCTTATGAAGAAAGAATTTTGAACATGGATAAAGGAGTACAAAGGAGTACAAAGGAAATCAAGCAACAACATATATAGTGACCCTTCTAGGTTGCTTGTCCTCCAAAACACTGAGGATCAAGTGTCCAAACAGTGGTTTAGAGTGGGTAAGGGAACATTGGAAAGGGAATTACTGCCCTGGAACTAATGTCCGTGGCTGGATTAGGAAGTTAGTAGAAGACAGATGGGTTAGTAACTGAGGGGGGGATAAAATAAAGTTATTCATTTACAAACGCAGTCAGTCGCGGGTTTGATGCGAGATATTTGTCTAGGCGGAGTTTAAATGAATCAACGGTGATGCAGTCTATAACGTTTCGGAGAAGCCCATTCCACAAGTTGACAACTCGATTGAAGAAGAAATTCTTAGATTCGTGCGAGTTAAAAGATTTACCAATAATTTTGCAACCGTTTCCTCGCGTGTAATTAGATTGGTCGATAGTGAAGTACTTACTACAGTTCATATTGTCGATGCCTTTGATGATTTTGAACACTTGAATTAAGTCACCTCTTAATCTGCGCTGGGTTAAACGAAATAGATTTAATTCTCTAAGACGCTCTTCGTATGGTTTGTTCTTTAGGCTAGGTATCATTTTGGTAACTCTACATTGAACTCGTTCTAGCTTGTTTATATCTTTTTGGTAATAAAGGCACCAGGATTGAACGCAGTATTCCAGAAGAGGGCGGACTAAGGAATTGTAAAGGGTTAGGATAACTTCTTTGGATTTATGCTCAAATGACCTGCCTATAAAGCCAATTATTTTGTTTGCCTTCTTAACAACTTCTGAACATTGTTGACTCGGTTTTAGGTTACTCGATATTGTTACTCCCAGATCGGTTTCTCTGTTTACATTCTTAAGCTGAGTGCCATTCATCGAATAGTTTGCTTTCTCATTTACAGTAGGTATCCGATATGTAGTACTTTACATTTATCCGCATTGAAACTCATTTGCCAAATTTGTGCCCAACATGACAATTTATCTAGATTGTGTTGCATATTGTCAACTTGTTCTTTTGAGAGTACGCTATTTGCAATTTTTGTGTCGTCAGCAAATTTTGAGATTGTACAGGTGAGACCCTCATCTATGTCGTTGATGTAAATTAGAAAGAGAATTGGTCCTAGTACCAATCCCTGGGGTACCCCGCTACTTACATTGGTCCATTTAGATGCCTTACCGTTTATGACTACTCTTTGCTTTCTGTTGCTGAGCCAATTTTCTATCCATTTCAACACACCGTCTTGTATTCCATGCGCTTTTAGTGTTAGCAGTAAACGTTTGTGGGGAACTTTGTCAAAGGCCTTTTGAAAATCAATGTATATAATATCTACACCTTTACTCTCATCGTAGAGGTTGAGGATATCGTGGAAGAAGTCTAAGAGGTTTGTTAAACAGGATCGTTTTTACGAAAGCCGTGTTGAGTATCTTTAAGTATGTTATTTTCCTCTAAGTGATTTACGAGTCTGTCTCGTATGACCGTTTCTAGCATTTTACATACAACTGAGGTTAAGCTAATTTGACGATAGTTATACTGGGTAGGGATTTGCTGCCTTTTTTTAATATCGGTGTTACGTTGGCTAGCTTCCACTGATCAGGCATAGTTCCAGACTGCAAGGATTTATTGAATAGTAATGTCAGTGGTTTGGAGAGCACATCCTTAGCTTCCTTTAGAACTCTAGGCGAGATTGTATCAGGTCCAGGCGTTTTATTTACCTTGAGTTTATCTAAACAATTCAATACTTCTCTCTCTGTAACGGTGATATTGCTTAGAACATCTGAATTATCAATCTGAATCGGCGATGGTGTAGGGATATCACTGAGGTCTTCTGTTGTAAAAACTGATGCAAAGAAGGTATTGAGGGCATTACTCATTTGTACTTCGTCTTTGGTGTATTCTCCATTTTCATCGACCAACGGTCCAACAGTTGAAGTAACTACTTTTTTCTTTGATATAACTATAGAATTCTTTCGGGTTTGTTTTACTTTGATTCGCAATATTTAACTCTAAGGTCTTTTTACTTTGCTGAATTAACTTTTTGGCTTTGCGTCGTAGCTCTACAAATTTCACCCGTTCTTCGTCATTTTGTGAGGATTTTAATCTATCATTAGCAAATTTTTTAGCAAGCAGGCAGTTTGAAATATCTTTATTCCACCATTTGGGCTTATTATTATGGCCTGGACGCCGTTTTTTCGATGGTATGCAGTCCTGCACTGCTTTTAGGTAAGTGGTTTCGAATAAAGTCCAAGATGTATTTATGTCGTTATTGTTAATTAAAAAGCTCCAGTCAGTTTCTTTAAACATAGCTCTAAGTTTATGGAAGTTTGCTTTCTTGAAATTAGGGACTTTTTCGATGCTACTATTTGGTTCGTTACTAGTAAAGTTTAAAGTGAAAGTTTTCGTACGATGGTCGCTGTTACTGATGTGACGTTAACCACTCCGTTAGAACCGCATGGCTTGTCCTACAGTGACTCGCTAGGATCGCCAGGGCAGTGGATGTGGCTACAGTTGATGTATTATTGTGTGCTTTATTTCGTATGAAAGCTCGTGTCATGGGCAGTCCAGAAAGGTTCTTTGTTTTCGCCCATGTCAAAGCTTTATATATTTAATTGCAGAGTATATGTTTTATCATTAACCTCTGAAGTGCGCATTAAGTAGTAATGATAGGATTTGAGAGAGAGAGAGAGAGAGTAGAACAGAGTGAGAGGAGGCGCGTAGTGTTTTTTGCCATGCTCGATGACGTCACGGCTGGCTGGCCTCTTGGGTATTGGTAGGAGGAGTTTTTACCATGCTTGGTGACGTCATGTTTGGCTGGCGTCTTTGCCATTGGCTGAAGGAATTGTTACCGCTTTGTCTACGCGGTGCGAGCTAGTTCTAGTATATATACAGCTCTCTTGCCACTTTCTCCCTCAGATCTGGTTTCTAGAACGCATCCCTCTTATCCCTTTGATATCTGTTCCCCTTACTGCACCTGAGAACCTTTTCCTCTGCCTATCTCTCTCATTTTCCATATCTTTCACCACCTTTTATTAATATTATACCCCCTCTGGTTAACTCTGCATAATCAGCTTCATGCTGGCCAGTTCTATTGTGCGTTAAGGTCTTATATAACCCATGTATGTTAGTTGTTAAGATAAGTTGATCACGAAGCATTGGTTGGCATTCATATTGTTCAGTACTGCTTCCTATAATTATTAGTGTTCTGCTGGATTAGATAATGCTAGACTAGGAGTCTGATACTATAAGGTATTGTTTCCGATGGGTGCTGGCTTTAGTTAAAAGCTGCACAACATACCTGAGAACTGGAGTTGATTGGGCAAATTCTAGTCTGTGTGCCATTGAGAGTAGAGCATGCACGAATGAGGGCTTTTTGCCTATACCATTCTGCACTGTTCTAAACTCGGTTGTTTGTCTTTGAGGTACGCCAGGAGAACGCTTAATACTTCGGTATTAAGGTTTCTCAAGAGAGATACTCTTCATTATAACGTAATACTTGACGCACAGACTTGAGATTTGCACTAGGCTATGCGGCATGCCATGCGCACCAGTATCTCGTATCATTGACTCTAGCTAGACTTTATCAGTCACAGTAGACATTATGTATATTAAACCAATTACTCTTTTTATGCATACCCGTTTATGATTACACAAGCATTTCGCAGCCTAGTTTGATGTATTGAGACACAAACGACTTAGGCTCTTTTTGTTGATAGGAATACTGCATTGTCGTGGCGATTATTATTATTGTTGTGACGTTTAGGATATTCTTGGCTCCGACTGCATTATATCTCCTGCCTTTTTGTGTGCATAGCCTGCACGAGCATTGTTCCGCTACCTGCCTTTTTGGGTTCCATTTCCGATTCGAGCATCTTGATAGCATCTAACATTTAAAGAAGATTCCTTGTTGGTGTTGAAGGACTTTAGTGCACTTTCTTTCATGCAGGAGTGCCTGACATTTATTGATTAAAGTAACGTAAGCTGTAACTTCTCTTACCACCTTACTTTGCATACCATAACCAAGCACCTTCGGTTATAGGTAGTAATAGGCTGTTTTCACATAACATTAAGCCTAGAGTAGACGCACATTAATTGAGAGTTTAATAACCTATTATTGCATATAGAACTCTGGAGAGTATTTGTGTTCTTTGTTCTCTGGGAATATACATCAGAGGTTGGATCTAGCGCTTTCCGTTGTAGCATTTATGCCTTTACTAGGCCAATGAATAAGAACCCTGATATATTTAAACCTCAGTCGTAACAAATGGCGACCTTACCTAGGATTTGGTGAACCTACATTTATTAGCAGGGAACATTTGTTGTTTTGGGGAATATTTTGCGGGGATCAGCAAGAATAATTTTTGTTTGCAACATAGTATAGCCTTTGAGTATTTCCGAGAATTTTTGTGTGTATATTGAGGTATAAGACTTTGGGGTGCTTCTTTTCTGAATATTGAGGTGGGAAATTTTTGTGAGCAGAATGTCTTATACCGGATCAGAGGAGAATGGAGACACAGTACGTAATGTCGAAACTGAGGAACAGAAGCATGATGAAAGGGTTAATCAGGTGAACTGTGAGGAGGATGCTAGGATATTTTTGCAATGGCCTGTTACTGCCGAGCGGTTGGAGGGTATGGATCGGTACGGTCTTCAATGCCTGGCCACAGCTATCGGTCATGCGGGTACTAGCAGCATGACCAGGGATAACTTGATAACGTGTGTACTGGGCAGGGTGACTGGTGAGCGAGATGGGTTGAGTGCTCAGAGCCCTTCGGCCATGCTTCCCCTACACTCGACTCCCAGCCATCCCAGTAGTTTGCCGACCCCGAGTACGCGTCCACAGTTGGGTGGTGACTGGCAGGGTTGGTTGCCCCTGGGGGGACCACCGGTAATTTCAAACATTGTAGCACCTTCACCTCCTCAAGGGTTAGCTCCAGAATTATTGTTTCAGCTCGAATTAGCTAAGATTCAACAGCAACAAAGAGCAGGTGAGCTTCAATTAGAATTAGCCAAGATAGAAGAGAGAGCCATAACATTAACATTAAGCCTAGAGTAGACGCACATTTATTGAGAGTTTAATAACCTATTATTGCATATAGAACTCTGGAGAGTATTTGTGTTCTTTGTTCACTGGGAATATACATCAGAGGTTGGATCTAGCACTTTCCGTTGTAGCATTTATGCCATTACTAGTCCAATGAATAAGAACCCTGATATATTTAAACCTCAGTCGTAACACTGAATTCATCACCAACATTCAAATTCTCTATCAATTCTTCTTTTGTTGCAAGTACAATGTCAAGAACGTTATTACCACGGGTCGGCGTTCGAACAAATTGATAAAGCGAACTCTCTTGCAATTTCGTATACAAGTCATGTCCGGAGTGTGAAGTAAGAGTATCGCCCCACTTGGTCACAGGTAAATTAAAGTCGCCAAAAATTACGGTATCTTCAGAGTTACTTACATCTGCAATTTGTTCGTAAATTTCTTGGTCAGTTTGCACTGATTGAGCTGGAGGTCTGTATGTTAACGCAAGTATTATTTTTGTACCTTTATTATTCTGTATTAGCACAAAAGATGTGTCGACGTTCACAATTTGAGGTTTTGACAAGAGGGTAGGGTTAAGACTTTCTTTGATATAAAGTAAAACGCCACCTCCATTTCGATTTATTCGGCTTTTCTCAGACATTACATAACCGGGAAGTGAATACTCTGCTAAAAAGTCTCTCTCTTCTGTATTGAGCCAAAATTCTGTTATGCCAATCACATCATAATTTTCTGTAAACACTAGCTCCTCTAAATCTGAAAATTTAATGCGTATGCTACGAGCGTTTGCATAGAAAACCTTTAAATTTTTTATTTTAGAACTCACGGAACGCTCTTTAATAATATTTTTGGTTCTTGTCGGATCTACATTTATGTTTATGGCTGTCCTCGGTCCTCGCTGTCTTCGGTCCTTATCGCTGGTGGTCCTCGGTTGCCTCTGTTTTTTGCTTGGCATTGGATGATTTATGTCACCGCTGCTTCTTCTCGGATGGCGTTTTTTGATCCATGGCTGCGGACTGCTTCGTGTAGGAGACGACCCATGCGTCCTGAACCCACAGGGTTTAACCCTGGACAGGATTCGTGGGGTCATTTAAGGAACGCGAAAATCCGCCTTTGTCTATGCTTGCATGTCACGTGACCGGGGGAGCCAATAGGAGGCTGAATTTCCTGGTGAGGCAAGCCATCTATCAGTAGGAGCTGGGACCCCACCAAAGACAGACCTGCGCTGCTCGCTCCTCCCACCACAACCCTTTCACCCCTTTTCCGGTGCCACATATGACCCAGTAAACACAGTAAGTTTTTGTACCATATTTGTTGAAAGTTACAGTAATCATATGTTTCATGCCTTTGTATTAGACTTAGGACTTTCAGTCTTCTACACATGATGGCTAGATTGTGTGACGTCGTGTCCTGACTGTTGCCAGATATCTGAGTTGCCATATGCCGCCACAATTTTTTTTTTCTTAGTTTTTTTTTTCTTGTTTTTTTTTTCTGATTTCGCTATTGGTGTATTTCCTCATTGAATTTGACAAAGTACTTACCTGTTATGCCCCCAGTGACTACCTACCAATTTCCTTATAATTTTACCTGGTTTCTGCTGATTGATTGGTACCAATTAGTTACCTGTCATGCCCCCAGTTGCCCAGGGACAAGCTACCCATTTTATTACCATTTTACCTGTTCCTGGTGATTGAATTTGACAAAGTACTTACAAGTTGTGCCCCCAGTGACTACATACCCATTTCCTTATAATTTTACCTGGTTTCTGCTGATTGATTGGTACCAATGACTTACCTGTCATGCCCCCAGTTGCCCAGGGACAAGCTACCCTTTTTATTACCATTTTACCTGTTCCTGGTGATTGAATTTGACAAAGTACTTACCTGTTGTGCCCCCAGTGACTACCTACCCATTTCCTTATAATTTTACCTGGTTTCTGCTGATTGATTGGTACCAATTAGTTACCTGTCATGCCCCCAGTTGCCCAGGGACAAGCTACCCATTTTACTACCATTTTACCCGTTCCTGGTGATTGAATTTGACAAAGTACTTACCTGTTGTGCCCCCAGTGACTACCTACCTATTTCCTTATAATTTTACCTGGTTTCTGCTGATTGATTGGTACCAATTAGTTACCTGTCATGCCCCCAGTTGCCCAGGGACAAGCTACCCATTTTATTACCATTTTATCTGTTCCTGGTGATTGAATTTGACAAAGTACTTACCTGTTGTGCCCCAGTGACTACCTACCCATTTTCTTATAATTTTACCTGGTTTCTGCTGATTGATTGGTACCAATGACTTACCTGTCATGCCCCCAGTTGCCCAAGGACAAGCTACCCATTTTATTACCATTTTACCTGTTCCTGCTGATTGAAATTTACCAAGTACTTACCTGTTATGCCCCCACATTTTTGTTTTTTATATTTTTTTAATATTTTTAGGGTGTAGTATGTATTATTCAAGCAGTATTCATCATTCACATGAGTTGTGATCAAAATCCATGCATTTATAATCATCCTATACATTGTGGAAAGTGTTGTCTACTTTCAGAGGGTTGCGGCCGGAGCGGTGCTGGGAGATAAGGTTAACCCTTTCAGTACTGTGTGTGTATAACTACTCCAAACCCCCATTATTCATACTGATATTGTTCTTAGGTTGTTTAGGAATGTCCATGGTGATTTATTGGCAGATTCATAAACAATTTGTTCAGTTATGAATTTTTTTCTCTCAAATTTTTGCCGAAAACTGTCTGATGTCTCGGAGTTAAGTGTACACAATGCTATGTCATTGCTATTTACTAGTTCTGATCTCAATATTTAGGGTTTCCCTGTGTTCCAGTGTTGGTTGGCACTATTCTGACAAAGTTTCAACTAAATCCACCAATATTTAGGCACCCTAATGATTTTCTGTAAACCATTGATCATTTTTTGAGTTTTCGAAATTAACCCTTTTTATTCTTTGCACAGATCGCGCCCTATGGGACCCAGGTCGACAAGACTGCAGCTGATGAGGTCCACACCATCCCCCTACTAGTCACCAGAGTTTCATTATCCTCAGGGAACTTTAAGTATTTATTTTTATTTTTTAGTAAACTTAGTAATTTTCTTAAGTTATTTTTCTAGAATAATCATTAAAAATATAAAAATCACTCTGATTTTCAATTCCACTTCACATTAGATTAAGCATTCCTTATATTACATGTTCAAATGTAGACAAAAAATCTATCTCAATTACCTGATTTATGGCGAATATTTTAGTGCGGCGTGCCACTTTCGACCCTCGTTTCCTTTACCGTACGCGTTAGAACGCGAAACCTGTCCAGGGTTAAATGAGTGCCATCCTTGCGGAACAGAGTAGGCTGGTTGTAGAAGTTGTCCCAGAGGTTGATGAATTCAACTTCTTCCCTCAGACACAAATATTTTAGTCGGCTATTTGTGCTGAAGGCCTTGTCGTAGAATTTGTCAGGTGCGTCGATCTTGGGGAGAATGCCTGAGATGATGATATTCCTTGACTTGTTTTTGTAGTGCTGGATCATCTTGCGATATTTCTCCATCAACTCTTCGGATCTGGTGCGCATGACGTCATTTGAACCAGCATGCATGACAAAAAGGGTATTTTCATTTGCATCCTTTGTGGTATCTTCGAAGGCTTCCACAATGTCGTCCAGTCCAGCTCCTTGGATGCAAAATCTTTTTCGTCGATTTGGGACTCTGTCGCAGAACTCTTCGACCTGTCCTCGTAGGATGGAATCCCCAACGAGCCTGGTCTCTTCTGGTTCGTCTTCCATCTCTACCAATATCTCAAATCTGTTTGACATTGTGACTGGTAGATGAGACCTTTTCTGCGTTGGCCATGCACCGTTCCTCACTGGTGTAAATCCGGAAACCTGTGGTGGCGGGACTCTGCGTACAGGTCGGGGAGAGGAGTGGTTAGAACGGGGGCGAGGGGTTGGTACTGTTCGTGCTAGCAGGCTTCTTGCACGAGGAGTGGGGGAGAGACTAAGGTGAAGAGGGCGGCTGTCCTGGTTTGATGTCGGCTCAGGTTCGTCAGAAGATGCTGCAGTGGCTACTGCAGGTGTTGGATTGTTGGCAGATGACGTTGGGGCGGTGGTAGATGTTGGAGTTGAAACAATTGAAGTTAGTGATACTCCAACGTTGAGTGTTACAAACTCTTGGAGTGATTCCAGCTTCCTGGTGAGGGCGTTGATCTTGGTGTGGGCTTCATCCAATTTTGCTGTCAAATCCTCTCGTTGCTGGCAGAGTCGGCAGACTTGTGGATCGGCAGGAGCAAACATGGAAGCACTAAACCTACCGGCGCAGTTCGTACAGGCGCGAGGCATGGTGACGATCACTTTCTTCAGATCACTTCACTCACTTAAAAACACTTAACTCACTTTAAAAACACTAAACTCACTTTAAAAACACTTATCTCACTTTAAAAACACTTCACTCCCTTCAGGTCGCTTCACTTACTTAAATAGGCCTAACCGAAAACAAAAAAATTGAAATACGCAAGGATCAAGGAAGCTTTACTCCTCTGGTCTTCTCATCGTCGGGAGGTATGGGACCTTCTGCAAGTGTCTTCTATGCCAGATTAGCTGAACAAATATCGGAGAAAAAGTGCCAGCATAGAAGCCAAGTCATAACTTGGATGAGATGCTGGCTCTCTTTCTCTCTTCTCAGGTCTGCACTCCTATGTCTCAGGGGTACAAGGTCCTCCCCGCTACAGAGGACAAGAGTGAGAGACTTGGACTTTGAAATGGTCGTGGCGGAGGGACGAATTGGAGAACAACTAGGTTGATTGGAGGGAGGTACTGGTACAATAAGATACACTACAATGTAACTAGAATAAGATAGATTGTACACCACTTTGTAACTGTCACCTTAATACAAAAAAACAAAAAAAATAATAGAAGGAAACATGCTTACATTACTGAAATGTTTGTGGACATGCAGTAATGCAAGTAATGGTCACTCTTCTGTAAATCTAAAATGGCTTACTTAAGAATGGGAAAGGGGTGGGACCTTCCTATTTTTTTTTTGTTTTTTTTTTTTTTTTAGAAAAAAAAAACCCACATGGGAATGCCTTGAGTGTCAAGTGGCAGTGTGCGCTGGGCTTCAATGACTTTCACACTCTAGTGCAATATTGAAGTGCTCATCACAAAAACAGTGAAAGTGACACTCTAAAATATAGGCTAAGAATAATATAAAATAATTAATAAAAGTGAAAGAGACACAAATAACTTATAATAAGTGCCTTCATAACAATATAAACAAGTGAAAGTGACACTAAAGTATATATTATAGCTTACCTCTAACAATAAATAAGTGAAAATGACACTACCAATTATCCTAGTCCAGTAAAAGTGACACAATAATGAAAATAAAAATAAGTATAAGTGAAAGAGACACACATAAGTTGTTGTTGTTGTTGTTGTTCCCTAAGCTGCCTGGCCGAACAGCCCCGAGTCCCCGAGAAAGGCCATGGCCACGATCGGGCTTTCCCACAGAGCTCTCATTGAGTGTATATTGTGTTGTTGTCGTAAGTGGTTGTGTGAAATGCAGTCTTCTATGATGTGTTTAATGGTATGGGGTGCTGTGTTACATCCCGGGCAGGCGTCGACAACGGAGTCATCCAGTCTCTTCTGATAGCTCAGGAGAGCTGGATGGTGTCCGCATCTCAGCCTGGCCAGGTGGACTCTGTCCTCGCGAGGAAGGGAGGATTCGGAAGGATGGATTTCGGGAGGTCGTGCATGCAGCTGTGTGTTGTCTGTGAGTGAGTGGATGGATCGGTGAGAGATATGAGTATGGATGTGCTTCTGGAAGTTGGTTCGGGGTGGGCAGGGAGGAAGAGAGGACAATAATTGTGTGTGATACCGTGTGCTGGGTGTTGTTTAGATATTTCTTGGTATCTGTGGGTGTGTTGCCATGTAGTTTAGTGGGTGGTCTTGGTTCGTGGAGGCTGCTGCCAGGAATTGAGTGCCTCTCATGTCCAGATGGTCTTTGAATTTGAGGATTTTGGTTTCTTGATGTAGGTGATCTGTGGGTGAAGTAGCTGTGCAGCCTGTAATGATCTTCAGGGCTTTGTTTTGAATAGTCTGTAAGGTCTTATGATGTGTTTCAGCTAGGTTAGAAGCCCAGGCTGGGCTTGCGTATTCCATCACTGATCTTATGTATTGTTTATATACTGTGGTGGTAGTTTCTTTGTTGTGTCCAAATTTTGTGTGAGCAAGTGATCTAAGGGCGTTAAGTCTGGGTGTCAGTTTCTTTTTAATGTTTGTGGTGTGCTGTTTGAATGTCATATGAGTATCATATGTTACTCCTAGGATTTTGTGTGTGTGTGTATGTGTTAGGGGTGTGTTGTTTATGGTGAGTTGAGGGATGTATTCGTGTTCTCCTGTCCAACTTGTGAGCAGGGTTGCGGTGGATTTGGCTGGGGCTAGATTAAGTCTGTTTGTAGTGCACCAACCATGTAGTGTGTTGAGATAGGGTTGAAGGAGATCTGTTTCTCTTTTTGGGTCATGGTGTGTGCATGTGAGTGTTATGTCATCTGCATAGGAAGCTAAGTTTATTTGGGGCGTATTGGGTGTAGTTATATCGTGCATGTACAGATTGAAGAGTGCGGGCGATAGGACGGATCCTTGTGGGACTCCGTTTGGAAAGTTTCTGATTTTAGATGACTGACCGGCAAAAGATACGTGTGCACATCTGCCACACACATAAGTAATAATAAGTGCCTTCATAACAATATGAACAAGTGAAAGTTACACTATACTCTATATATTATTAGCTTACCTAACAATACATAAAAGTGAAAATGACACTATCAATTACCATAGTCCTGTATAAATAATAATAACTACTATAATAATAACAATAAAACTGAGTAAAAGTGACAGACACAAAAACTTCATAAAAATAACTTTATTGAGTGAAAATAACATAACTATAATAAATGGCATAATAAACAATAAAAACTCTCATATCGCTTCCCGGCATAATTGCGGGTAGGGCGACGAGTGCAACAGGGCGTCGTAGCCGGGGCCGCGGTTGAGTGTTCGGACGCGCCGAGGCAAATATGCGGCAAAAGTTACCTCCACTAACATCGTCATAACTCCGGAACCAGTTAAGCTAGATAGCTCTACTCAGCGCCATTCTACGCAGCAAGGTAAGGCGCACATTTTGATATATGTTTGATAATTGTAGGTCTTATATTAAGGGAGATTAGCTTTTGTTTACAAGAGTCATTTTAAAGCCAGATCGCCCGGTTACGAGCTCCGTCCTTTAGAAAGGCAGCCCGGGCCACGAGGATTAAGGGAAGATAGGTCGTTATTAGTTGCTAATTTTGTTTATTTTTTTTGACAACCTGCGATTTCTATCTATAAGAAAGTTTAATTGTAGACATGGATATTTAGCAGCATTATCAGCTGATATATATATTTGTTTCTATGTGGATGAGGGAGACAAAAGGCAGAGCTATCTGTGACAAATGCCTCCCCCAGAGTTGAAAGAGTGATTTTGTTTTTGTTGTTATCTCTCTATCTATTGCCAGACGAATGATTCCCGAAGGGATGACCACGAATGAATCACCCCCATGCACCTCTGTCCCCAACCAGTTGATGCCCCTTCTCCCATCCAACACCACTTTCATGCATATACTGTACTTCTTAACTCCATCCTTCCACCTCTCTCTCGGTCTGTCTATCCCTCTCTGTCCTTCCACTTTACTCTCGTACACTCTTTTGGCCATTCTCTCGCTTCCCATACGTTACACATGACCAAACCTTTAGACTATAACATTAGTCATGATCACACAGTTGGGTATGGTTAGCGTAGATGGAGGGTAAGATGACGGCTCAAGCGGGTCTGGGTCATGCCGATATACACTTTACGGGGTCTACAGTCCCCGTGGGTACTAGAGTGTTGGTATACCACATGGTCCAGATTCTGTTTTTTTTTTTTTGGTGGCAGGGCGATTACGTATTACAAGTTGGGATATTTTGTGGATTTATAATATATAATTAGTTTGATTTTGTTGTCAGTGTTGGTGAGCTGGAAGTTTAACTTTAGTCAAGGGGAGGGATAGGTAGGTAGGTAGGAGAGAGGATGGAGGATAGGGAGAGGGGAAGGGAGGGAGGATGGGGAGAGGGGAGGAACGTAGTGAATGGGAGGGATAGGTAGGGTGGAGGAGGAGGATGGGGAGAGGAGAGGAAAGTGGTGAAAGGGAGGGATAGGTATGTAGATAGGGGGGGAGAGGGGAGGAAGGTAGTGAAAGGGAGGGATAGGTAGGTAGGTAGGTAGGGGGGGAAGGAGGATGGGGAAAGGGGAGGAAGGTAGTCATGGGGAGGAGAGGGGAGGATGGTAGGAAGGGAGGGGAGGTAGCCATGGGGAGAGGGGAGGGGAGGTAGCCATGGGGAAGGGAGGGAGGATGGGGAGAGGGGTGAAAGGTAGCCATGGGGAGGGGAGGGAGGTAGCCAATGGGAGAGGGGAGGGGAAGTATGCCACGTGGTTTTGTCAACTGCGCAGTTTGCTGGTGCTGGTAACACTGTGTTCTCTCTCTCTCTTTCTTATAATTTGCCGCTCGCTCTCCGAAAGAGTTCGAAAGAAACCTGAGAGACACAGGGGTCTGGTTATTGACAGGGAAATAATAATAATAATAATAATAAAGTAGACATGCCATTTTGCCCAAAATCAAAATAGCATACCCAACTCTGCAATGGGTTACCATCATCACAAAGTATTACCATAGAGTAAGAATGCCTAAGAGGGGTGTCTTGGAAAATTAGCCGTGTTAATAGTAGTTGGCCATTATTTACAGATTTGGCTGGAACCCTGCAATAGATGGCGGTAGCGCATAGCTCCTCCCTATCGCGGGAAAATACTTCTGTCGTCTGTTTATTTATAGTTCCTCTCCCTTGCTGCAATGGTGTGTACATGTGTCTCATGTAGAGTCTATAGAAACTCATGTAACTTGATTGCTATCACCATATCAGCCATAGTCATTATGAATACAATGATTTAAGAGTACACTGATATGCAAAAGCACTCCAAAGTATTGCCTACACTGAAATGTGAACAATACTCCATTAACCCCTTCTGTACCGTCGTCGTATGTTATATTTTATTCTAGCAATATGTAGACGATTTTATACAGCTTAGAATGGATCTGTGGTAGTTAAAAGGGTTGATTGAGATAGTTCGAAGCCTTATAATTGCTAAAGATCCTTCCTAAAGTGAATACAATCGATTAGTAGAAGCCAGAATAAAATCAAAAGACGTCGCTGGTATAGAAGGGGTTAATTACATAGCTTACCAAGCTGAACCAAGCCTCCGTGATGATGTAAGGAGGCTGTGGTTGACCTTGAGAATAAGGATATGGTTTGCAATGGATCATGAAGGCTGTTGATGATTATTTGATATTGACTGTAAATTTATTAACAATGAATGTAGCCTATATGAAAAACTAATCTCAATTGAAGACAAGTATTTACATTGTAATATAATTTACTAACTTGGAAGTACACAGCCACACTCAAACTTGGGTCAAACATAAATAATATATATATATATATATATATATATATATATATATATATATATATATATATATACATAGAGATGGAGAGAGAGAGAGAGAAGTAGTGTACCGGTACATATAATAAAAAACAAAACCAGAATGGAGGGTACAGTCTACGACAGAACTGCTGTCTTGGCCTGAGGCAATGTGTTAGTTCACTCACCTTTTAATAGATGGCACTTTAATCTCTTCTAAGAAAACGGGGCGGGGTTAATATAGAGGTTCGAAGGAGGAGGAGTCAAACGTGTGTGTGTGTGTGTGTTCGAGAACGGCACGCAGAATAAGTTTATTTTAACATAACACACAGGCTATATTATAAAATTAGCCCATGCTGGATCATAAATAAGTAACACACATTAGGTGTTGCGTTATTTATGGAATTTAATACACAGACAATCAAGTTTCTATCCTTCGTACTTTCCATTCCCCCCTCCTCCCCCTCTCCCTTTCACCCCAACTCTCCTTCTTCACCCGCTTCCTCTCCCCTCCCTCCCTCCCACCTCTCTCTCTCTCTCTCTCATTCTCTCTCTCTCTCTCTCTCTCTCTCAAGGACATAAAAGATACCTTCTAAAATACACAGAATAATACTATGCGATTGTTTTGAATTTACATATACATAATCTATTTTGTATTAATTTCACCACACCACCAAACGCCTCCAATGAAATTAATGAAAGCATGTATGTGATCCACCGGGATTCGAACCTGGGTTATCACACACAGATTTTTAGACACCTTAACCATTACACCACCAAGACGGTTAAAGGTTTATGCACACGCCTACGACTTATGAAATAAATAATAAATGTTAGGGATGACAAAAGTAACACATATATATTGATTAGGAATAGGATAACTAGCGAGGCAGCGAACAACACCTGTAACTCGCTGCCTCGCTAGATATCCTATTCCAAATTAAGCTACGATTCCCGAAGAACACGTCTATATTTGTTTATATATACTGTATATTAAGTATAACAATAACACTTAGGATTTACGTTATTTGTGTTGGCTTAAGGAATAAGTTGGATAATACATATACTTGTGACCTCCACAATTTGTAATGTTTGAGGAGACGGCGCTCCATCCTCTCTCCTCTGTCCATCACATTCAAGCACCAACCCACCCACACCAACACTAACACAGGATACAAAACAGACACACACACACTCACACCCAATAACATAAAACGCACATCACACACATGATCACATACAACGTAATGGGCACAAATCACTCACACATGATAACATAAAACGCACACACACACACACACACACACTGGTCCAGGCAAACTAGAAAAGGTATTAGCATTATTGAGGAGATGCTGCTGTCTTCAGTGTGGAGGGGGGGGGGGGGGGGGGGGATCCGTCGCCGCCCTAATATAAGTTGGAAAATGTTTAAATCAGCTCCAACGAGAATACAGGAGGTAGTTGATGCAGCTTGTGGGTGGAGATCATATTGATTTCATAAATATAAATTGTAAATGTTTACATTTAAGATCCCTTTATATGTATTATATAATGTGTATGTGTTTCCAATGTTCACCGTAACATAATGATGGTGAAATAATACATATTAAATAAAATTCAAGGTAACATACACAGAGCTATAGTATACTTTTAATTATGTTTGGACGATAATTCAAACAATACGAAGTACATACTATAAAAGCCTAAACAATTTACAGTATATCAACTTTAAAACAACATAACAAGATTGCTTGGATTATCGTTAATTGTTCAATTTGATGACTTACTTTATAGTAAATCATTACAATGGGTAACGCCGAACTGTTTACTGATAATGGGAAGCCACAGTAATTAAGCTAGTAATTAAGAATCCACTGAGAAAAGTATAATGCAATAATCATAGCGTGTCATATTACATGTTAAGGTAATATGTAATATGACATGTTAAGGTAGGCGGATGCCCAACCCTGAAAGGGGTTGAAATAGGGGAGCTATCCCCCCGCCAAAGGCGGCTTTCTAGGGCCTTTCCTAGCTGATGCTGAGAGGATTGGGTTCTAGTCATGTGGTGATGGGCTGGTCTATCAGAGTGAGAACTGAGCGATCTCTGCCATACCCATAGCTTACTTTGACTGTTCCTTTTACTTATATATTTTCTAGATCTCAAGTGACGGCGCCTCTTCCGTGGATTGACCTCCCAATCTACCAAGATTGGAAGCCAAAGCGTCACATTTTTCCTTTGCCCCTCAACTTTCTCTTCATAATTGCTGAGGGGCACAGGGCCCTGGGTGGGTCTTTGGTTTCCCGGGCGTTTCCGCACCCTCCTTAGCTCCCAGCCATGGAGTGGCTTCGGTAACCCAGGCTTTATTGTGGTCGGCAGGAAGGGTTCTGTGGGGGCGCTCGGTTATGGCCTTGGCCTTCAACGGGGCCTTGGGGCTGTTTGGCCAGGCAGCTTGGGGAACAACAACAACAACAACAACATGTTAAGGTAGATTATGAATTGGTCAACCACAGTGCTGTGAATAGTGGTATGGAAGAAAACAAAATTTACTCTAATATGAAAATTTGTTTTTATTACAAAAAAAAAAAAAACACGTTTCGGCTCAACTAAAGTGTTTTCTCTAACTGGGCCGATATTATCTTGTCTTTATGATATATATATTTGGTTATAATTTGGTCAAAGCTAGATTACAATGTGATCCAACTTGTCTTGATGCTTGGATTGTAATATCCCGTTTCAATTACTTATATATTTATACGATTGTTTACACTAACCAGGACGCCAAGGTTGGCAACTTTGAGTGTTTTGCAACGGAGCATACTGTATATATTTATTTTCTATAACACATTGTATAAGGTAAATAATAGAATTCGAGTTAATAATTGAGAATCAGTAGAGGTAAAAAGAACAGTATTATTAACCCTTATTTAGCGGCGAGCAACATAAGTCGAGTTAAATAAAGCTGGACTATGTGGCGGCGCTCGACATAACTCGAGTGGCAATTTCAGCACGTAATGTGGCTGAGAGAGAGAGACAAGTGGTGGCAGGAGACTAGCGAGCGTATGACTGCTCCAGACCACCGCGGCGAACCTACTGACACAAATCTCAGCTCCCTCCTCCCTCTCTCACTCGCTACATACTCAATTATGTACTGAAAGTACCGAATTACCTGCTTTTTGCACTCGCGTTGCACGGTTATTGCAAGAAAACTATCCATCATACAAGGATCGTTATGGTGTCATTCGAAAGCTCTGTTTATGCCCTTTCAGGGATAGGTACTTGTTTTACGTTCTGGGTCTTATTTAGGCATGAAAATGATCACGTAAACAGCCCTATTTTGGCTAAAAACACCCCGCTGTGCGGTACACATAAATAAACCGCATAGGCCGCTCGTAAGGTGTTAAAACACCAAAGATTTTTTATGGACAGCTTTGAACACGACGATGAGGAAAATTATATATTCGGTTAGGAGAGAGAAGGGGGAGAGAAAAAGAGAGAAGGGGGGAGATAGGGGAAGGCAGCAGAGAGAAGGGGAGGAGGGGGGAATGGGAAGTTCGAAGGATAGAAACTTGATTGTCTGTATATTAAATTCCATAAATAACGCAACACCTGATGTGTGTTACTTATTTGTGATCCGGCATGGGCTAGTCTAATAATATAGCCTGTGTGTTATGTTAAAATAAAGTTATTCTGAGTGCTGTTCTAGAACACACACACACACACACACACACGTTTGACTCCTCCTCCTTCCAACCTCTATACTAACCCCGCCCCCTTTCATTGGAAGCGATTAAAGGGCCATCTATTAAAAGATAAGTGAACTAACACATTGCCTCAGGCCATGACAACAAGTTCTGTCGTAGACTGTACATCCGTAGATTTATTCACGTTGAGTAGTTCTGGAACCCTGCAGTAGATGGCGCTGAAAAAAAATGGCGAAAAAGGGTAACTGGCAACGTTTAGAGGCACCTTTTTATTAATAGAATACATAGGAAGACTCCTATCTCTCCTATACACAATCTCTGGTATTACTATCATCAATCATACAATCACCATCCTCACTACAACTGCACCATCATCACTACTACTGTCATCATCACCATTACTATGATCATCATCACTACTACTATTAAAATTATCACTACTAATCACACCATCATCACTACTACTGTCATCATCACCATTACTATGACCATCATCACTACTATTATTACAATCATCACTACTACTCACACCATCATAACTACTACTGTCACCATTGTCATTACCATCATCATTGTTACTACAACTATCACCATCATCATTACTAGTGTTAACATCATCACTACTACTGTCACCATCATCACAACTGTCATCATTATCACTACAACTCTCACCATCATCATTACTATTATCACCACCATTACTACTATCACCATCATCCCTACTACTACTACCATCACTTCTACTGTCAACTAAACTAACCTAACCTATACAAACCGGGCCAAGTTCCTCATACAAATGAGAGGCGAGTTCATCTCCAGTAACCATCACCAATGCTTTCACCATTATGATTACTACTATCCCCATCATCACTGCTACTATCACCACCACTATCACAACTACTTTCACAATCACGACTGCCCTTAGTACCATAATAACCATCATCATCACTACTGGCAATATCAAAACTGCTACTACAATCACCACATCTATCACTACTACACTAAGGTAAGTGTAGAGCACGTATAAAATACCTGTATAGACAGGTGGGATGCTTGCCCGCGGCGACCAAAAAGACCCTCTGCCAAGCGCTTGTTCAATGTCATTTTGACTATTCTGTGTCATCCTGGTACTCTGCATCATCTAAATCAGCACAGCACAAACTTCAGGTCACTCAAAATAAAATGGTTAGGTTCATGCTGAACCTAGGACCCAGATCACATGTTGGCCAGGAACAACTTCAGTCACTAGGTATGCTCAATGTCTCTGACAGGGCCAAACAAATCAGGCTAACTAATGCCTTCAAAATTTTCTATGACAGAGCTCCAGAGTATCTAAAGAATGATTTTGTTAAAGCAAATGAGAGGAGTGGAAAGAAACATGATGTTTAATTTTAAGGTCCCGAGAATCCAAGGACAGGGTAAGCAAACATTCTTCTTCACTGCCATCAAAGACTGGAACGACCTACCCCAGTCAGTCCGTGAAAAGAGAACACTGTATTCCTTCAGACGTAGCCTGAAGGAACACCTGAACCGGACAGCTGCGAGAAGGGAGCACCAAGCTTATGTCTACTACTAAATACAACATAAGAGATAGACAAACCAAACTGAAATGATTACTGATTACGGATTACTGATATTTACTATAGGATGTAAGGTATCTTAAAATAACCCCCTAGAAATACTTTCTCTAAAGTATCTATTTCTTTATCCTCCCCTTTTCCCCAGCTAACCTAATCCCACAAGGACCCCAATGGAAATACGCCTAACGGCCTTATTGGGCTATCCTTAGTTGGAATTATGCAAGGCTGGTACATGTCATATTTGTAACAAACTATGTGGTACCAACTCTGTAAATTGCTGACTGAATAAATATTATTATTATTATTATTATTATTAAGGCACAATATCGTCACCACTACAGATCATCACCTCCATAATAAATACTATCACAATCACCATCACTACTTGTACCATAATCACCATTATCATCACTTCTGTGATGTGATGGTGTTCTGTGTGTGTGTGCGGCAGTGGCAGTGTGCCCCGCAGGCACACACACACAGAACACTATCATCATTGTTGCCACATAAGAATTTGTACACACAAGCATACAGACACAGTGATTACAATAATACACTTGTCCTGCAGTGGGGGGGGGGGGAGACCATAATTTTTGACCTAAACCATAACTATTGCATCATCATCACTACAACTACAACCATCATCACTACTATTATCACCATCATCCCCACTAATACTACCATCACTTCTAATGTCAACTAAACTAACTTAACCTAACAAATGTGGGGCGAGTTGTTTTCGGGGTAAAACCATATTTTGGATTTAAAATCATAACTATTGCACAAAAGCAAAAAATCTTTTTTGACTGACCGTCGCATTCACCCAACGAATGTTCATGTGACATTTGGTGAACATCCGTCCAACGGTCTAGGAGGAGCTTCGGGACAGACGGTCGACGACGATAACAGATTTTTTTTTCTGGTGATACCCACTCTACGGGGGGGGGGGGGGGGGGCGATACCAAACTCTGCTTACGCAGAGTTGATAAAATTTATTTCCACCGATAGTGGTTTTTCTTCTTACATGGTATTTACAAATATTTATTAGTGGCCCCTCCATCATTGACGATGCGCCTTACTAAATTATGGCCTATCTTTGAACTCAATGGCTCGCCGTTCTAACGACCCACCTAGGAGAGTAAACATCAAGATTGCCAATCGTTGTGAGCGTTACGCTCTTCTATCTATCTATATATTGCCTGACGCCGTTATCCCCGAAAGGGTGGCCACTCACGGACTCGTCCTTATGATGTGGGTACCACTTGAACTTGTCTGAAGATACTGCACTGATTAAGGAGCTATTACCAAAAATTTTAGATATCAAAACCGAGGTGATAAATACTGGCGACACTGTTCGGCAAATGAAAATAGACTTTGCTGACTTAAAAGGCAAGTTCACCAGTGCTGTTTCGGGTCTTGACGAAGCAGTACGAGACATAACGGTAAACGACGTTAATGTTTTGGAGGACTTAACATCCTTACGCAGCGTAACTGAGCAACCAATAACGCCGCCTGCACCACGAGCTGAACTCATCACGAGTAATAATGATAACCATACCAGGGAATATTCAGAGGTGGCGAGGGTGAGCTCGACTCCTAATATAGTGAACAGAAGAGGTGTGAGGGATGCTGACGAGATGGAAGGTGAAAGTGAGATTGGAGGCCAGGTGGTGGGGGGAGGACGGACGGGGGGAGGCAGCGGAGACCAGCGTGGAGCGGGGAGGAACGGAGGGGCGACAGATGGAAATGTTGATGATGTGTTTGTCAACGTAAGGAAGGATAACGGAGATGCTGTGGCGGGAAGGATGAGGCATGGTCGGGATCTGCGAGGCAAAGGTGTGCCTGTGAGCCAGGAGAGGCAGCAACGTAGCTTTCCCTCATCCCGAGTCACCAGGATGAGTACAGGTGCCGTGACTAAGGGTGTCAGGCACACCTTTATAGACGGGAGTGCCAGGGCACCCCCTTCATTAACACAACGAAGCAGTACCTCCTCAGTAGATGAAGGGTGGAAACAGGTCAAGAATGGGAACAGGAAGAGGAAGGTAAATACTGGAGTAAGAGGTTTAAAGAAATGCGAAGGGTCGACACTCAAAGCTGCTATTAGAATGATTGATGTGTACATTGGAAGAGTTGATAATAATGTAACAGGTCAGGAATTAAAGGTATATATAAAGGATGTCTTTGGTATAGATATTACAGCTATAAGTAAATTAAAAATCAGGACTAATGAACACCAAGCCTTCAAAGTAACTGTACAACTTGCTGAGAGAGAACAACAATTTAATCCAGAACTATGGCCTGAAGATATCGTAGTTAATAAGTTTTTTAGCAGACCTGGTGAATCTAATAAGTAGTTTTTCTCCTGGTCTTAATAGTTATATATTCATATTTTTTACCTTTTAATCTTTTGGATAATGGCTTCTGATTGTATCAAGATATGTACTTATAACTGCTGCTCTCTAAAGAAAAACATTGATTTGGTGAGACAGCTTACATCATCTGGCTATGATCTAATATTTTTTACAGGAAACGTTTTTGACTGATGATAAACTTGCAATTTTAGACTTTGTTGATGAAGAGTACGATTGTGTTGCTGTAGGAGCCACGCTGTCTGATAAATCTTTAATTAGTATGGCCGGCAGACCTGAGGGAGGTATGGCTGTTTTATGGAGAAAAAAATACACAGTTAAAAATAAATAATATTACCTTGGAAAAAAATTACATGGTTTTTTAATATAGACATATATGGGTTTAATGTTGTTTTTATCAATATATATTTGAACAGCGATATTTGGAAAGCTGAAACTTTAAACAAATATTTGGAAACACTTTCATTATTGGAAAATTTAATGAATAATTTACTTTGTGATGATATTTTTATCATAGGGGATTTTAACACCTTACGAGCGGCCTATGCGGTTTATTTATGTGTACCGCCCAGCGGGGTGTTTTTAGCCAAAATAGGGCTGTTTACGTGATCATTTTCATGCCTAAATAAGACCCAGAACGTAAAACAAGTATCTATCCCTGAAAGGGCATAAACAGAGCTTTCGAATGACACCATAACGATCCTTGTATGATGGATAGTTTTCTTGCAATAACCGTGCAACGCGAGTGCAAAAAGCAGGTAATTCGGTACTTTCGGTACATAATTGAGTATGTAGCGAGTGAGAGAGGGAGGAGGGAGCTGAGATTTGTGTCAGTAGGTTCGCCGCGGTGGTCTGGAGCAGTCATACGCTCGCTAGTCTCCTGCCACCACTTGTCTCTCTCTCTCAGCCACATTACGTGCTGAAATTGCCACTCGAGTTATGTCGAGCGCCGCCACATAGTCCAGCTTTATTTAACTCGACTTAAGTGGTGGGCCGCTTTTTAAGGGTTAATGCTGACCCTCACTCAGGTAGAGCCTGGAGAAGTTTATCAGACTTCATGGAGAGAAACTCTGCAATGCTATGACGTAAATATATTGAGTAATGATTCTTACACTTTTGTTGGTTATGGAGACTCGGTTACTAGGTGGCTTGATCATGTTGTAGGCAAGGAAGACAACAACATTACTGTGAAAAACATAAAAATACTTTACAGTGTTGTGGGATCTGATCATTTTCCAGTGGAAGTATCTCTGAAATTTACTGGGGTAAGACCGACAAGATCATTTGCTCCGATTATTGAAGAAAATAGAGCCTATATTAACTGGGATAAGCTAAAGGCGAATGATTTTAATGATATAAATAATAGGTTTGATGACCTCTTACAAGATATGTGTTCCTTGGCTATTCATGACTGTCATAAGTTAGGCTGCAGGGATCCCAATCACTGGAAAATGATTGATAAATTGTACAAACATATCACGACCAGCATTCAGACTTCTAGTAGAGATTACGAACGTCATAGCGTCAGGAAAAATAAATATAGGGTAATACCAGGGTGGAACCGATGTATTAGAGCTAAACACAGTGTTGCCAGGGAGACATTTTTACAATGGGTGAGACAAGGTAGACTGAGAGGAACGGTTCTACATCGCCAGATGTTAGAGGCCAGAAAGGAGTTTAAAACAACACTCAATGACTGTAAACGTAACAAACAAAGAGAAGTTTGCAATTCAATCATGGACAAATTTCATTATAAAAACAAATCAGAATTTTGGGGTGAAGTTAAAAGAAAACGGGGATTTAGGAAATCGGCAAGTGTTATTAATGGTCAAAGTGACAATTCTAATATTACTCAAGTATTTGCAGATCAATTTTTACCTAGTCTAATTTCGGATAATAATGAGTCAGAGGAAAATTTCTGCAACGAACTGAAACAAGCCTGGGCTGGTGGTAGGAAAAATGTATCTAACAATATCTAGTCACACTCTTAAAAATCTCATACCTCGTCTTAATTCGGGCCAAGGTCATGACCTCATCCATGCAACTTTTTTAAAGAATGCTTCACAATTATTCTTAGAAAACCTTGCTTGCTTCTTGAATACGTGTTTTACCCACTGCTATCTCCCTGAAGACTTATTAAAGGGTATTATTACTCCAATTATTAAGGACATTAGAAAAAATGTAACAGAGGCAGATAACTACCGGCCTGTAATGCAGTCCTCATGCCTTTTAAAACTCTTTGAACTATTTATGTTAGATATATTGTCTGAAAAACTTATTTTTAATTATAGACAATTTGGATTTAAAACTGGTTCTTCAACAACAGATACATGCTGTATCCTGAAAGAGGTTATGAAAAAGTATGCAAACTGTAAGAAAACTGCTATTGCAACATTTATTGATCTAAGCAAAGCTTTTGATAGGTTGGATAATTTTATTCTAGGTAAGAAATTGTTAAAATCTTCTGTACCAGTAGATATTACCCTTATTATCCTTCATTATTTAAGAAATACAAAAGCTAACATTAAATGGCAAGACTTCTATAGTAACTATCAGTATATTGAAAAGGGAGTAAGACAAGGGGGAGTTCTCTCCCCCTTTTTATTTATTTTTTTCATTAACGAAATTATACTTGATGTGGTAAGAACCAATGTTGGATGCAGATATGGTGACGTAAGAAGCAACATTTTAGCTTACGCAGATGATTTGGTTTTACTTGCAGATTCTATTTCGAATATGGATGTATTATATACTAAATTATGTTCTTCTATTGACGCACATTTACTTACAATTAACAAGGGTAAATCTAAAAGTATGATTTTTTCTACAAAACCAGATCAGAAAGTACAAAGCATCGAGCTGAATGGTGATAGACTGGAGGTTGTAAAGGCGTTCAAGTACCTTGGGCATAACATCCATTTTAATTTCAAAGATACGGATGACATAAGTTTTAGAATAAACAAATTTTATGCCTCCTTTAACAGCATGTTTAGACATTTTAAACAGGTGAATACAGATACTTTTATATTTCTTTTTAACTCATACTGCCTACCAGACTATGGTATTCCCCTCTGGAATCATAATTCTTCTTTTAAATCTAATATTTCTAAAACTTTTAAAATAGCTTTTAATAAATCACTTAAGCGCATATGTCAGGTGCCAGCCTATGCCAGCAGTCATATCACGGCAGCTCGATGCAACCAGTTGCTTCTTGACCATCATACAGCATTGGTTCAAGCTCGCTATTGTAGGAGAATACTAAGGTCACAAAACCCTATCATTAAGTTCAATATATCTATTATTAAGGAAGGGTTCATGATGCAGCATGTAATAAATCTCTTTAGAAATGTATACAATGTTAATATACTGGGAGAAGAGGTAGATGTACTGAAAGCCAGGATAGAGTGGGTTCAAAGGCATGAGGACAGACGAGGCCCTTGCATATATTATGGGTACTAGTTCTTACAAGTTGTCATAGGTTCTGCTGTTTAGGTTTTATTTCATGTCATATTTATAATAATTTACTTATACACTGTTTTTCAAATTTCTAACAATATTCAGATATACTTTTAGCTTGATAAGCTGATAAGCTAAAGTGATATATTACTTTTATTGTTGGAGCTTGCTTTTAATTTAAGGAGTAAACATATTTTTTCTATACAGTAATACAGTAACAGCTATACAATATTAGTTATATTTTGTTGTTGATTATGTATATTTTACTTTCGACTAAATGAAAGCTACTGTAACAACGCGTAAATACTGTATTAAGTTAATATTAACGCAAATCAATTTATTGAGAAGTACCAGAATTAAGTTAAACAATTATTTTTAGTATTACAAATTATATATTATGAGGGGACAAATTATTATTGGATGTACCGGGTCACACTTTTAAAGATTGATCTATTTCTAATGTATATGTAATGTATATAAGTTTATGTATATTACGAAATAAAATTATTGAATTGAATTGAATTGACTACTAGAAAAAAACAGTGAAAATTGTAAAAAAATATAAAGCATTAACCTATAAAGGTCGAGCTGTATATAGTGGACACCATGCAACTGGGCGAAGATAATAGGCCTCTTTCTCGCCTAAAATCGTCATTTTACGATAAATATAGTTATTACTTATTCATATGCGCCTATTTTACCGTTACTATGAAGATAGTAACCTGTAACAACAATAAAACAAGTGGGAATATAATTTTCTGGTCAAAATCGCGAATTATAGTCAGCCGCTCCAGTCATGAGTTATGAACCAGCCGCGATGTACACCCTCCCTCTTTGAAGCCTACAGCCACACTGAACCTTCCCTCCCTCATTCTCACGTATATACTGTATACCCTCTCTAGCAACATGAGCACGGCTTAGACCGGGTTTGGAGATATTGGCATGATAAATACACCAATAAAGATGGTAATAAGAGGAAAAATTGGTGATAATTGAAGGGGGTGGGGGGAGGAGTGGATATTGACACATGTGGATAAGTGATATGAGGTATGGAGGAAAACATTTGTTTTAAGTGCTTTTGGGGCCTTTTAAAATGTGTTTTTTAGGCCTGCCCACTTAACGCCTTACGACCGGGCCCGTCAGAAATTTCTACTACCTGGCAAGCGGGTGGTTTTACCCTAAACGACCTGGTTTCCGTGCTCTTTTCATGCATAAACAAGAGCCAGAGCGTAATACAATTATGTATCCCTGAAAGGGCGTTAATTGAGCTTTCCAATGACACCAGAACCATCCTTCTACGACCAAGCGTTCTCTTGCAACGATCGTGCAAGACGAGTGCAAAATCCCTAAAATACGGTAATTCCCTTACATAATTCCCTGTGTAGTGAGTGTGGGTGTGTGTGGAGTAAACGTCAGTAGTCGCGCGGGACCCGTGCCGAGCGGTCATGAGCCGACCTACGCTCCTCCCATCGCTCGTCTCTCTCTCAGAGCCACTATTGCTCAAAAATTGCACACGGACTTAAGTCGGGCCCCGCCACATAGTCCTTGGTTCTCTAGCCCGACTTAAGTCCACCCCCGCTAAAGAAGGGTTAAGAGCTTTGCCGCCGTTGCCCAGTAAAACCTCTTAAGAGCTTTTTCGGCATTCCCGGGTTAAACATGATCCAGCATAATGCGCTTCTCAGGCATCTGCTGTTTATTCTCCGCATCACCCAGCTTTTATCTGGGTGCATATGTTCTTCTCCTAGGCGCCGTTGGGTCCGGACGTTTTCGGAGGTGTGCCCAGCCACGCTTCATTCTTCTCCTGCCTCCGACTTGTGAGTCTTTTCTCATATGTACATGCTATATGCAGAGGTCAGGGTAGCTTATAGATCAGCTAGGCTGTGTACACCTTTTCCCACTCGCCTTAGGAGACTGTTCTCTGGGTGTTTGGCAAGGTTTTGTCAGCAGTCTTTGTTGTGATAAGGCAAGGCTCCCACCTGTGTGTTTTCCCCTAGGTTTATTTTATTTTAGCTCTTATAGACAAGAGGCTTCTTTTAGAGGATCCGGGGCCCACTTTTCGCCTACCTATTCGGGTGAGTTAAGAGGTATTATCTTCCCTTCGAGAGGAACATATGCGTTTCAAGTTGTCTCACTTAGCGAGGGGTTTGGCACATGTTCATGACGCTTTTCAGCCTACGTTCCTGTTTCTACGTGATGGGTTTTTGGAGTGCTACGCCGGGCTTCAGGGTTGTGCTTTTTGAGTGATCTTCTGCCACCTGCCCCCGTCTAGTTGGCCTCCTGTAGGTTTTTTAGTTATGGCTAGGAAGTGTTATTGATTATTGATATATTAATCCTTTCAAGCTCCAAAACGCATTTATTTTTTTGTTTCTGGCTAATATTAGAAGTTTTTATGCAGATTAGGAAGGGTATATGGAAGTCAGGGGGTTGATTGAGATAGCCTTTACGCTTTTAATACCCACAGATCCTTCCTAAGCTACATAAAACCGTCTAATGATAGCCACAATAAACTGCTAAAATGCGTCAGAGCTTCAAAGGGTTAATGTATAACTATGCCATAATATGTGCATGTTGTAAAATCTAGTGGCTAGGAAGATTGGGCCCTTCCGGCAGGATTTGTTAAGTGAGACTTGTGACAACGTGCCTCTAGTCACTTCACTGCGGTTTCCCCGCTGGGAAATTTCGGGAAGTGTCTAGACCTATGTTGATATAAAGTTGTCTTTGTTTGGCACATGAGAGATCGAAATATTTCTGTCTAGTTTTGCCGGCGGTGGTAAATTTTCGGGAGGTGAAATTTGACTTCAGTTTGTCTATTGGCTTGGCCGTCGCCCACAGGACATATCCGCCTCAAGGTCTAGCAGAAAACGTTCGTAGTTTGGGGCTACTAAGAACGCATACCTAGTTTAAAAGTGGGGAGCCACTTCCGCCGGGTATAGGCTGAGCCGAATACGAACTCACCTCTTCCTATCTTGAACATTTCAGTAAACTGTGTAGCTAATTTCTGGCGTTAGTCACTGGGATAGAGAGACGCCGGATTCTATTGGCGTCGGGCGCCGGGAACCAAGTTCTTGATTAAAATGGATTAGGTCAGTGTTGGTCACTTTAGTAAGAAGTAATTACTCTCGTAACATCTGGAATGATACATAATACTCAAGCAACATCTGGTATGATACTATAACGTATGGGAACTAAGATTGTCTAGTGTTAGTTCAGTTCTTTTTTCTCTTTAACGTTTTATTATTAATTTAGCTTTTCCAGCCTAGCATGTTCCTATGAGCATTGATTCTTGAAATTTTCAACCCTCAGGTGCGGTAGCCAAGGAACCACCCGGGACGCCTAGGAGGATTTGCAAACCCCCGGCAGGCGGGAGCGATGGATTTCAGTGGGTACACCTTTTGTACCGGCCCTAAGTGTGCTAACCTTTCTGTCATCGGACACAAACAGTGCGTGAGATGTATGACCTGTCTTGACAGGTCCAGGGGTCGGTGGCTCTCGAAAACATGTCCACAGTGTGCAGTGTTACGTAATGGTTTCCTAACTCACTCTGACAGCAAGTGTAAGACAATTTTGCTGACCATTAAATCCATTTTCGTTCTGTACTGTAAGAATATAACCCATAAACCTCTGCAATTGGATGATCCCTTATTAGACGATTTGTTAAAAACAGTGCCTTCTTCAAACATAACCTGTGGTTCTAAAGTGAAAAAGACTGTAACGAAAGTTTCTGATGACTCTATCGGTCGCGATGCTCCCTCCCACCTCTCCAAGATACCCAGAACCTCAGACGGGTGTTCCAACCTGCCGGCGCGCCCAGGTCTCGTTCACCTCTGGAGAAACCTAGGTATTCCTCACCTCTTCAGCTACAAGAGGTCGCAGAGGCAAAAAAGCACTGTCCTGACTTCGCTTCCTGCCTAGCGAAAGGTGATGACAAGTCTAAGAACACGATGAAATCCTCGAAGCGGTCGTCCACGAAGAAGTCCTCGAAGTCTCAGACATCAGCTACGCCGGAATATGTGCCTTCTTCTTCCCGCCGGGATCTCTCTCAAGACACGGATGACAGTGTTATTGGCCCTACACCTCAGTTTACGATCCCCGCGGGGTGGCACTACCAGTGCCTCCTGTTATTCCAGTACTTGGGGTAGATCGCTGTAGCAGTGTCCATTCTAGCAGACAAGATGATGACATCTTCCATACCTCCGAGCAGTTTGACGATTCTATTGCTGAACCTTTGGAAACCTCCTCCATACCTGATCTCTACTTGAGCGAGGAAGTTCTGCCTGGTGTTCCTGTATCGCAAACAAGTACACACGACACTGCTGCCCAGGCTGGCGAGTCTCGGTCAGAGGCTTTACCAGCCCCCCCCAGCCTAGGCACTGGGCGTCACACCTCTGCAACAATATTTAGCAGACCTGGAGGAGATCCCGTCTGGCCAACGTCAGTCTCCTTCACCATCTTGAACGCAGGGCTCGGAAGTTTCTCGCCCTACGTCAGCGTCTGACCAGCAAGGTGGAATCGTAGTGACTAATGAACAGTTTCAGGACTGGCTGGAGTTTGTAAAGTAAGTAAAGGAAGAAAGACAAATTAAGGTGCCAACACCTGTAGCCCCGGCGATGCGACCTCTACTGCGTGTGCAAGTTATCCCTCAGGTTGATACTAAATCTAACCCCCCTGTAGCTGTCAATCCGGCGGATTCTACGCCAGTTGCCGCTTCTCTTTTACCTTCAAAGTTAAATATCTTAGCGGATTTGATTCCACCTCCCCTTGATCGTTCAGTTCTTTCTAAGAATGGCCCTATGCCCCTGTTATATGGCCCTAATACTTCCTGGACAGTCACTAAACCCACTCGTCCTGAGGTCGCTCAGCAGACGGTCACAGGTGAGATTCCTGTGCCGGACCATTGATTTTTCGAAATGAGTGAGGCCAAGAAACTACGGGCCAAGAACCAAGCCCAAAACTATCCCGAGTTTGTATAGTCCTGAGTACTTTGTCTACTCACAGTACCCGGCTCTACCTCCAGCATCCTCTGTGAAACTTTTCTCTGATTGGTCAAAGTCTGATGGTTTAAGCAATGTTAAAATTTGCAGGGTATGACCCCCGAACTTAACACTACCCCGCAGAGGGACGATTCAGGTATTCCGGGCATTCACATTGACGGTGGGGAGTCTGGGCCGTGGGCTGTGTGGGGACAAGACGCCCAGCTTTTTGCCAGCACAATTACGAACAAAGGCAGTCATCAGCTTCTGCCGGAGGACAACCATTGGTTCTCTATGCCAGTAGGCCGGACGGCAGGAGTACCGCAAAACATGCTTGACTTTTTGAGTGCTCCTAAACTTTTGTTATGCAAACTAGTAGATCTTTTTTGTTCTCCTACCCAGCTGCAAATTGATAAAGATTATAAGATGAGGCAGAAAGCCTGGAAGCTTTTATCACAGTACCTACTCAGTCGTCAGCTTGCGGTTTCACTAGCCAGGACGACCGAGTCGGTGACTGATACTAGTACTCATAAGGCTCCATCTCTCACTGGGTGCATCTTACTTCAAAACTCTATCCAGTCCCTTGGGGACATCCGCATAGCTATTTTTGAAACTGTGAGGGTGCGTCAAGATCTGAGAGTGTATCTTGTTAAGAAGCTGCCGGTGGAGATGGGTAGAAGATTAATTTTGCCTGATGTATTCACCAAAACTCTTGCTTCCACAGATGCTTGGCGCACAGTAAATTGTATGTTGGACTCTAACCGTGCCACTGCTTCCAAGTCGAAGAGTGAGTCAACATTTAAACCCAAATTCTTGAAGAGTCCATTTCTTTGCCAGGTTCAGTCACCGCAGTCATTTAAGATTCACACAACTCCCGGACCCAGTGTCACAGATAGAGGCCGCGGTCAGTCCAGGGGTAGAAGGAAATGGTTCAAGGGACAGTCCAAGAATTGGTCAGGCAGCAATGATATCAAAGCCTCTCGTCCCGCTAACAGTCAGTCAGAGTCACAATCCTCCCAACCAAAAAACTGAGACATCACGAAGCTCTCTCACTCCCAGTGCCGCGAAATGGCAAGGCAAAAACGAGAGTAGCTCTGCCGAACAACACCAGTCTAGTGACTGGCAGCTTTCGGGCTTGTTACCGGGCATGGCTCCGCAACACATGGACAAGGACAGTGGTCCGCAAGGGTCTTCTCGTGGAGATGGTCCCGGCGACCTCGCTTACGTATCCCCCAAGAATGAACTCATGTTTAATTAGAGGTGGGTCAGTCATCCGGGAGATGGCGCTCAAGCTGATCATTATCCTCATATCATCCATTTAGCCCGTGTTCCACTTCCCGAATATTCCTGGTGCCAAAAAGGGACAGTGTTCAGATGAGACCGGTCATCGACTTGTCTTCTCTGAACCAATACATTCACAAACAGTCGTTCAGGATGCTGACTGTGAGTCAGATCAGGCTGACACTGCCACCGCAAGGTTGGATGTGTTCCATAGATCTGACAGATGCCTACTGGCATGTCCCTATAAACAAACGGTTTCAAAAGTACCTGACCTTGCGCCAGGGGAATCAGACGTTTGTTTTTCAAAGGATGCCATTTGGTCTAAATCTTGCACCCCGTATGTTCACAAAGTTAGTCCGACAGGCTCTGCTACCATTGCTCAAGCAAGGGATCATGGTGTTATGATACCTATGTAACGGGGAGAAATTGTACTTTCCCTTTTGGTATATGTTGTAAGGTTTGACTTAACTGTAAGACTTTTTCCCCTTCATTCACTCTTCCCTATATTTAAGGGAAATGTATCGTTTAAGAAGGGTTAAGTAACACTTGTCTATGTAAAGAGGAAATTAGCCTAGCTCAGGAGGAGAACTAATATTCTCAAATCTATCTTAAATACTTTCAAGCCTAATTTATCCTTTCACCCCTTTTCTTATTCCCTGTAAAAATCCTTCCCTTTTTAATTTAGAGTAATGCCCCCTTGTGTAAAAAGACCGCCAATTCCTACCCAAGCGATGCCACCCTTTGTGGTCACCCTCCCCTTTTTTGGCGGGATCCCTGGCACTGGCCCTTGGCCCCTCATTGTCGTGACCCCAGGCCTACGAGAGAGACACCTACCTACCCCTCAGTCTCTGTCATCATTCCCCGCTTCTTCTCCGGACTTAGGCTTCCTTTCCCTCCATTCAGAGGTTCGTAATTAAGGTTTATAGTGTTATAAGGTATTGCTTATTCAGTTAAATAAGTACTAGGTGTGTAATGTAGGAGGTATTACTGTGATTGACAAATTCGTGAACTCGAGCCTACCATCGGTTTGGTCGACAGGCACCCCTCACCTGCCAAGTGCCTACAACCATACAAATTCCCCCATTATCATTGTGTTCAGTAAAACTTAGTCTGTGCACCTTTGCTAAGTGTTATTCTGATATTTTAGACTTTGTTATTCCAAATTAACGTCAAATTAACTTCGTGTGTAATAATTTCAGTCAGAGGGACGCCATTTGATGGCCTTCCAATTCTTGTGTTTTTCCATAATTCCCGACCAAACTTAGGCTAGCCTATTTTGCTAGTTTGTCTTTCACCGTTTTACATAATCCTGAGGTAGTGCGAGAACACCAGTTAAGAGTAGAATTGAGGACGAAGTTGATTAAAATGCTTTTGAAGTTTCAGTTCAGTTCAGCTTGACCGCCATTTTAGGATTTAGACCATCTCGCATTTCGGAGAGACGACCAGGTTTAGTAAATTACTAATGTAACAGTTGGTTTGTATGTTTAGAACTTGTTCATTACTTTGAGTTTATAAAACCATGCATTTTGGTAAATATGATTGTATTTTAACGTGTAAATCAGGAAAGGACATTCGTTTGAGATCGTGTCCTTGAGTTTTGTTTACCTTTCGTGTCTCCGACGTTCCAAAGTTAGGCCTATTCAGATAAGTATTTATAACTAACGTCTCCTAGGCCTGGTTATTGTTAATTTTAAATGTTTTTACTGGGTTATAGTGTAAAGAGTTACTTGTTATCTTGATTTAGAGGTCCTCATTTCTCAACCCCAGTACTGTCAAATTTCGGACCCCCATTGGATCGGGTTTATTTCAGATGATTATTTGTTCTTACCTATTGTTACTTAAAGTTAACTAGTGAAAAGGCCATTTAGGGGTACTTGCTGAATTATTATGGTAGGTTATATGATTTTACATTTTTAATTAGGCTACCTAACTTTTACCTAATTGGAAGTACAGTAGGCTCATTAATTATTGTGCTTTTAGAGCTTATTATGAGTATTGATTGCTATAATATAATTATGTTTGACATGGTCTAATGTACAGAGTTGCATTGCAAGGGATGGAACGCTGTAGTGAGCTTCTGGGCAGCTGATTTCAGGGGATAAGTGACACGAGTTACAGTAGGAATAACGTTAAGCTTTGTTTGAGCCTTGTGTAGCACCCTCCGTGTCGGGCAGTGCAACCTGTTAAGTTTGACCATGACAATTACCTTTGATTTATGCCATTATTGTATTGATTTGACTCCATACATATGCTGTGTAATTATGTATTCCCAATTGTGTGTAGAGTACTGCTGAGTAACATATGTACCTCTACTTAATGAGAGGATCTTTGGATGCCTTAAGAGATTATTTCGGTACTGTACTGTAATGTCATAATTTGATCTGTCATTGTATTTCTGTACTTATATTAGCTCATCTATTTTTAAACGTTAATAGGAATCCATGTATTTTTATATGTTTATATTAGCCTATATTTGTATATGTATTTGTTTTAGTATTACTCTGTACCGTAATTAGGATATTGATTAACCCCATTATTAAGGGTTCGCTATATGTCAACCGACGGTAAAGAATGCATTCGACTTACCAGGGAACCAGTTTGGGACGGAGTCGATGTGATGCTGAATTGCTGATGGCGGAGAATCGGAGATTCACCCCTCCCATTGGCTGAGTGCAGGATGCTGAACTCGTGTACTGTACGAGGGTTCAAGGACCGCAGGAAGACGTATGATTACCCCCTATACCCCAGGATACGGTAGTCCGAAGAGACGTAAAGGCAAGCCTGGCCGATACCGGTATCTAGCGGAATTGGGATTTTAATACTGAGAGGAATAGGGTGGATACAGACAGCAAGATTCGAGTCCTACTCATAGGTTAAGAGACCGTCCCTGTACGGTAATGGATTGG
Source organism: Paralithodes platypus (assembly GCA_032716605.1). Lineage (NCBI taxonomy): Eukaryota > Metazoa > Arthropoda > Malacostraca > Decapoda > Lithodidae > Paralithodes > Paralithodes platypus. Next base: position 59,207,511 of record CM064504.1, on the reverse strand, counting down.
CAATGGATTAGATACGGTACCAATGTTAAGAGTTGTAAACGGTAAAATGTTCCTTATATTAATATCAAGCTTAAGATTACTGCAATATGTTTGTATCTATCCTCCCGTACCTATTTGGATCTAAATGTGTTGTCAGGATGGTAAATCGGATCCGTCAGTATTAAATTGGTCTAAGAGTAGTACCAGTAGCCTAACCGAGAGTTAAAGTCTTGTCAACCAACATTGAAGGTGAAGTTCTTGATTGGTCTTTGCTAGCCTCCGATTTATCCTACTGTCCTAATGTACCTGAATAATGAGCATGAATTACGATTGCATAAAGAATAAGAAAACGATGGGGACGGCCAGTTCACCTGAAGGTGGGCGATCAAATAATTTGAATGAATTACCGTTCCCAAAAACATCCTTATGTGATATCTAGAAAGTAGAGAATATGCTAGGTCTCAGTGGGGTTTTTGGTGGTTCTTTGGTCTTATCATCGTGTCGGAGTTGCAGCCTTTCCCCTTCCTCGAAGGATGTTGGATGTGGGTCAACCAAACAGGGTTGTCCTCTCGTTAATTAGAATGCAATAACGGGTTTGTCGTCATCTCTTCCTTTCTATCCTTTAGTACCTATTTTCCACCTTCGCAGCTTAATCCTTCATTTTCTGTCTCTACCTCTCTCTCCTGTTCGCAGCAGAAGGGAAAGTGAAGAAGGAGAGATATCCCCCCCCCCACCCCACCCCGTTACACCTAGACGATTGGTTAATAGTAGCGAATTCCAAAATTGCTTGCCTTCAACATGTACATCAGATAATGTTTCATGTCACTGCCCTGGGCTTCAAAGTGAACTTTGCAAAGTTCAACTTGAACCCCACAAGGGCCATCCAGTGGGGTGGGTCTACTTTGGGACACCAAGTTACTTTCTCTGAGTCAGATTGCGGACAACCGGTAGAGGTTTCGCAAGAAACTCATTCGGTTTTTCCATTCTCTGACCACCACAAGGAGAATTTGGGAGTCTCTGGAAGGGTCACTCAACTGGATAAGGTTGACGGTTCAATTGGGTCGTCTAAAGGTGAAAAGGCTTATTTTGGAGGGAAACGAATGCTTTCCGCTGTTGCCGGCGGAAACACTATGGCGAATCCCGAAATTAATCCACAACCTGCTGGCGGCTTGGGCGAAGCCAGAAGTGTTACACTTCTCTTTGACAAGGACAACTCCTCCTCCGACAGTCTGGATCGACACAGACGCGTCAGGTACCCTGGAATGGGGGTATCAGTCGAACCTGGGCCATCAAGGTCAGGGTCTATGGTTCAGGCACAATCACCTTTATATAAATGCCAAAGAGTTACTAGTCCCCCTGTTTTTCTTAAAGGAGCACGGCTCAACCTTGGCGGGAAAGTCCTTATCCTTCAGGATGGACAATCTGACTGCAGTCACTTGCATTCAGAAGCAAGGGTCAGTGAGATCTTGGAAGCTACAAGGGTTGTCGAAAAGATTTTTCGGGTAGCTGCAAGGCTAGAGATTTATCTTCATGCAACATATCTTCCCGGCGTAGCAAATGTCTAGGCAGACGCTCTGTCTCGGCGACAGAGCACCCTAGTAGAATGGTCTCTCAAGCAAACCGTCTTTCAAGAGATGATTGCAGAGCCATACCTTCCAGAAGTGGGCTTGTTCCAGTCAGAGGTGACTCACAAGTTGCCTCAGTTCCACACACATCTTGATGTAGGTCTAGCGAGAAAATTAAAACGGAAATAAATAAATATATACAATAGGCCAAAAACCAAATACTATTCCACTACCCCCTTAATGGACAGGTTTGTTCATACAGTATTTGAGTGCGTCAATGTCTGAATGAAAGTCTATGGGAATTATTTTGTGTGTTCGTGTATGTGAGTGTGTGTGTGTAGAGCGTGGGTGTTAGTTTGTGTATGTGTGTGTGCAGAGTGTGGGTGTTAGTTTTAATGTGTGTGTGTATGTGAGTGTAAAGGGTGGTAGTTAATTTTAATGTGTGTGTGTGTACAGTGTGGGTGTTAGTTTTAATGTGTGTGTGTATGTGAGTGTCAAGGGTGGTAGTTAGTTTTAATGTGTGTGTGTGTGTGTGTGTGTAGAGCGTGGGTGTTAGTTTTAATGTGTGTGTGTAGAGTGTGTGTGTTTTTTTGGTTTTTTTCTATATTCCAACTACTCCCTCTCGGGCATAGGCTGATAGCCTTTACACTCAACCGCTGAACACGGTGAGGCCCGTGAGGTCTTGCTCCAGTCTAGGGAGTAAGACATGCGAAGCTTCACGGCTCAATGCAACTCCATCTCTGAAACCGCCTCGCCTCTGTGCTTCACAGTCTAACCCCCACAGACTCGGACCCTCACTCTCAGAACCCCACCTATTGAGCAATTAACTCACTAGGCATTGCCCCCCTGTAGCATATTTTTGAATATGGGAATATTCATACAATGCTATTTAATCAGGGAACAATGAGGGTATTTTGTTTGACATTTCGGTGTGCTGTGGTAATGCACTGATACTACTGCAGGTACAGCACAAATGACAGTTACAATGTGGTGTACAATCTATCTTATTCTAGTTACATTATAGTGTATCTTATTGTACCAGTACCTCCCTACAATCAACCTAGTTGTTCCCCAATTCGGCCCTCCGCCACAACCATTTCAAAGTCCAAATCTCTCACTCTTGTCCTCTGTAGCGGGGAGGACCTTGTACCCCTGAGACATAGGAGTGCAGACCTGAGAAGAGAGAAAGAGAGCCGGCATCTCATCCAAGTTATGACTTGGCTTCTATGCTGGTGCTTTTTCTCCGATATTTGTTCAGCTAATCGGGCATAGAAGACACTTGCAGAAGGTCTCATTCCTCCCGACGATGAGAAGACCAGAGGAGTAAAGCTTCCTTGATCCCTGTTCAAAATTCTTTCTTCATAAGTGCATTTTTTCTCACTTTCGTTTCTCAAGTATGCCGCCTTGTTTCCTCGCTCACGATATGTTTGTGCTCTTAGGTTGAAGATTCTAATGTCAAAAAAAGCCTGTTGTCCCCTCATCCAAAAACCTCGAGCACTTACGTCCACTCTTGCTTCGTTTGAAGTATTTGCAGTATTGTGGGCCAAGCGCTGTCCGTCCATTGGCAGAAGTTCCAGTTCGATTCTGACATCATGGCACACCTCGTCCAGCATTTGTGCAGTGATGTCTCGTACTTCATCATGCCGGATACAGATGAATCCTCCTTTCTTACAGGTCATACAGTGGTCGGAGTTGTTTATTTCACCACATGCACATTTCAGCGGCAGGTTCGAAACTGGCCACCCATACCTCAAGGCTACGGCATCATTGAATTCTTGTTTATTTAAGCTGAAGCCTTTCTCCTTTATTGGTAATGAAGTGAGCCAATTTGAAACCCCCATGTCTTGTGCCATCTCAACTCTCATTTTCAGTTCTTCACTATAACCGGTCTTAATTTGTTCTAGGTTATGTTTCTGTCTCTCTTCTCTGCTCTTTGTAATTTCCTGTCTTGCATTTCGTTGTTCCTCTTCGTCCACCTCATCATTTTCATTTTGCTCCCGTATTTTTTCTGTCAGAGACGTAGTAAGTTTAAGGGAATTTTGGTACTCATGTGGTGCCGCCTCCACTGGGTTTATGATCCCCATACCTCCGAACCTTGGCGGAAGAGCTAATATATCTCTTAGCTCCTTGCGTGACGCCTTCCATCTCTGTTAAAGCAGGTATGAATGCTCCTCTGATTGCTTCTTCCAGCGGTTGGAGCATCTGTCCAATGTCTGGCACTGTTCCCAAATTCAATCCCAATAATATCTCCCCATTGACATATTGTGATTCGAACCCGGGTCCATTGGATTACCAGTCCAGTGTGTGTGTGTGTGTGTGTAGAGTGTGGGTGTTAGTTTTAATGTGCGTGTGTGTGCAGAGTGTGGTAGTTAGTTTTAATGTGTGTGTGTAGAGCGTGGGTGTTAGTTTTAAAGTGTGTGTGTAGAGGGTGGGTGTTAGTTTTAATGTGTGTGTGTGTAGAGGGTGGGTGTTAGTTTTAATGTGTGTGTGTGTAGAGCGTGGGTGTTAATTTTAATGTGTGTGTGTAGAGGCAGTAGAGCGTGGGTGTTAGTTTTAATGTGTGTGTGTGTGTGTGTGTGTGTAGAGCGTGGGTGTTAGTTTTAATGTGTGTGTGTGAAGAGCGTGGGCGTTAGTTTTAATGCATGTGTGTGTGTGTGTATGTGAGTGTAAAGGGTGGTAGTTAGCTTTAGTGTGTGAATATGAGTGTTGGACATTCCCACGTTCGTCAAGGTCAGTATTCTCAGAACCGCTGCTCAAGTACCTCCATTATTTAATTTGTCTCAAGAATCTTAAGGGGGGATAGGAAAATGTATTTGCTTATTGTTTTATCTTATTATTATTGTTTAGTTTCCTCCATAGCCATCCATCTAACTGTAGAAAACACCCCTAGACGCCCCTTCAACATAAATGTTTACATTTTACGGTACAAAAATGTTCCGGCCAAAGGCCGATTACTCTTAAAATTACAGGCTCGCTATCGCTCGCCAGGAGAGAATCGACACCTAAAAAGTGGCATGAAAGGTCTTATTATTGACAAAGAAATTGGGCATAAATTCGCCAAATGAATGGGCCGAAAACTTAAAATCTAAATACCAATTGCACTAAACACTAGGTAATGTTCTAAAACAATACATATCCAAGTATATATGAATATCTCTCTCTCTCTCCTCTCTGGGATCGTAAGGTCTGTGTGGTCAGTGTATCTATGTAAATATCTCTTCTCTCTCTCTCTCTCTTTTGATTCTTTTAAACTTAGCCACGACAAATATCTTGCATCAAACCCGCGACTAACTGCGTTTGTAAATGAATAACTTTATTTTATTCCCCCCTCAGATTCATCAAGGATTATTGCGCATATATATATATGTACCGGGTATATATATATATATATATATATATATACTGTATATATATATATATTTATATATACAGTATGTATATATATATATATATATATATATATATATATATATATATATATATATACCGGTATATATATATATATATATATATATATATATATATATATATTACTAAGACGTTACTCTCTTTTTCCCAGATATACGAAAGATCATTTACCCATTGTATGAACCATTGTATGAAGAAATCCGGCTTCACCGGAAACATTTACAAATTTAGCCTGCTGTCAAAAACGTATTTAATAGTATGCTGGCTTGCTACCGCTCCCCAGGAAAATATTGACACCTGGATGGGGATAAACGTCTTAAAACAGTAGGCTGAATGGGGCCGAATGGATACAACACAGAGAGAGAGGGAGAGAGAGAGAGAGAAAACGAGGTGGGCTCCGTTAACCCTCCCGGCCCGGGCTGTATCTCCAAAGGACAGTGTGGGCTACCCGGGCGATCTGGCCGAAAAACGTCTAGGCCTAGGCTACCGTATTTTTGTTAATTTTAACTGCTAGAAATTTCCCACGCATCTATAAACGTAGTGCGGTTTCCAATCTGCAGACTGGCGTTGAGTAGAGCTCTCTAAGTCAACTGGTTCAGTTGTGATGACGATTTCAGTGGAACTAATTTTTCCGCGATGTTGACAATATCGGAGCTTTTCACACACTAATTTCGTGTGACGTCACAACAATAACATTGATCCGACGTCTCCTTATTGTTTTCGGAGGTGCGGTGACGCAACGATCGGCTTTGTTTACATGCGTCGGACGTACGGCGTTCAGACCAAGCTGAATAGGCTTGAAAGCATACTGCCTAGTAACAGGACACCCAGGCACCTGCCCTTATTTCGTGGTGTCCTTCCACACGGACACCCGGGGAGGAAGGGTTAAACGCAGGTATTAATAAAATACATGCTTAGTAGAAACCAGTATGTTATAGATAATGCTATGTCTTCCAATGATCATCCAATGCTATTATTAGTATTATTACAACTACTAATATCATTGCTATATTTTCAGTTCTTCTTATTCTTATTTTAATATTTTTTTTCTTATTTCTATTTTTCCTATTCTTATTCTTATTATAATTATTATTATTGTTATTATTATTTTATTTGTTATTATGTTGTTGTTGTTGTTGTTGTTGTTGTTCCCCAAGCTGCCTGGCCGAACAGCCCCAAGGCCCCAAGCAAGGCCAAGGCTATAACCGGGCGCCCCCACAGAACCCTCCCTGCCGACCACAACAAAGCCTGGGTGACCGAAGCCACTCCATGGCGGGGAGCTGAGGAGGGTGCGGAAACGTCCTGGAAACCAAAGCCCCACCCAGGGCCCTGTGCCCGTCAGCAATTATGAAGAGAAAGTTGAGGGGCAAAGGAAAAATGTGACGCTTTGGCTTCCAATCTTGGTAGATTGGGAGGTCAATCCACGGAAGAGACGCCGTCACTTAAGATCTAGAAAATATATAAGTAAAAGGAACAGTCAGAGTAAGCTATGGGTATGGCAGGGATCGCTCAGTTCTCACTCTGATAGACCAGCCCATCACCATATTTGTTATTATTATCATGTTTACTATTATTTATATTATATTATTCATATTATAATGATGATGTTGTTGATGATAGTTTTGATAAATCTAAGTCTGGACTGCTTATTAGGGGAGCCCACCTCGCTTGTTTTCCCTTTTTCTCCCTCTCGCTCTAGCTTGTATCCATTCGGCCCCATTCAGCCTACTGTTTTAAGACGTTTACCCCCATCCCGTTGTCAACATTTTCCTGGCGAGCGGCAGCGAGCCAGCATATATATATATTTGTTTTGACAGCAAGCTAAATTTGTAATTTTTTCGATAGAAAAATTACTCCGGCGAAGCCGGATTTCTCCATACAATACTGGCGCGCTATCGCTCGCCAGGAAAATATCGACACCTGGATGGGGATAAACGTCTTAAAACAGTTGGGTGAATGGGGCCGAATGGATTCAAGCCAGGGAAAGAGAGAAAAGGAGAGAAAGATAAAACAAACAGGTGACCCCATTAAGTACTGCAGGTTCGGTGCAATATGTTTATGTAAGTAACTTTATCTAACTCTATGATAACCCTTTGAGTACCAGCCACGTTTGTTATATTGTATGCTAGCTATATTTAGACGATATTGTGCAACTTAGGAAGGATATGTGGTAGTTGATAGGGTTGGTGGAGATAATTTGCAGTCTTATTATTGCTAGTGGTCCTTCCTAAACTTAATACTATCGTGTAATGGGTAGCCACAATTAAATAAAAAGGACGCCCCTGGTACAGGATGGGTTAAGGGGGGGTCACCGTTTTTTTTTTAATTTTCTCTCCTTTTTTTTTCTCTTTCCCTGGCTTGTATCCATTCGGCCCCATTCAGCCTACTGTGTTAAGCCGTTTATCCCCATGCAGATGTCGGTTTATTCCTGGCGAGCAATAGCGAGCCAGCATTGTATGGAGAAATCCGGCCTTGCCGGATTTTTTGTTTCTCGAAAAATTTACAAATTTAGCTCATTGTCAAAACAAAAATATATATATGCTGGCTCGCTACCACTCGCCAGGAAAATATTGACACCTGCATGGGGGTAAACATCTTAAAACAGTAGGTTCAATGGGGCCGAGTGGATACAAGCCAAAGAGAGAGGGAGAGAAAGAGAAAAAAGTGAGGTGGGATCCCTTAAGGTACACTCGGCCTCAATAATGCGTGGGCCACCTACAGTAGTCGTAGGGTTTAGGTAAATTCGTTGTGTAGTTTGTTCGTTCTGAATATAGTCGTAGGGTTTAGGTAAATTCGTTGTGTAGTTTGTTCGTTCTGAATATAGTCGTAGGGTTTAGGTAAATTCGTTGTGTAGTTTGTTCGCTCTGAGTATAGTCGTAGGGTTTGGGTAACTTCGTTGTGTAGTTTGTTCGCTCTGAATATAGTCGTAGGGTTTGGGTAAATTCGTTGTGTAGTTTGTTCGTTCTGAATATAGTCGTAGGGTTTAGGTAAATTCGTTGTGTAGTTTGTTCGTTCTGAATATAGTCGTAGGGTTTAGGTAAATTCGTTGTGTAGTTTGTTCGTTCTGAATATAGTCGTAGGGTTTAGGTAAATTCGTTGTGTAGTTTGTTCGCTCTGAATATAGTCGTAGGGTTTGGGTAACTTCGTTGTGTAGTTTGTTCGCTCTGAATATAGTCGTAGGGTTTGGGTAAATTCGTTGTGTAGTTTGTTCGTTCTGAATATAGTCGTAGGGTTTGGGTAAATTCGTTGTGTAGTTTGTTCGTTCTGAATATAGTCGTAGGGTTTGGGTAAATTCGTTGTGTAGTTTGTTCGTTCTGAATATAGTAAGATCTAACACTCCCTTCCCTGAATCAATTGAAGATTTTGTTCCTTAAATGGAGCAGCTTAATGGGGGTCACCAGTGTTTTTTATAGTTCTCTCCTTTTCTCTCTTTCCCTTGCTTGTATCCATTCGGCCCAAAACAGCCAACTGTTTAAAGACGTTTATCCTCATCCAGCTGTCGATGTCTTCCCGGCGAGCGATAGCGAGTCAGCATTGCATGGAGAAATCCGGCTTCGCCGGAGACATTTTTCTATCGAAAAATGTATAAATTTAGCTTGCTGTCAAAGCAAATATATATACAATATATGCTGGCTCGCTACCGCTCGCCAGGAAAATATTGACACCTGGATGGGGGTAAACGTCTTAAAATAGTAGGTTCAATGTGGTTGAATATATACAAGCCAAAGAGAGAGGGAGAGAAAGAAAACAAAAAAAGCGAGGTGGGCTCCATTATTGTCGTAGTGTTGGAAGGGTAAGACAATTATTACGGTGTTGATGACGTTTTATAACATGCAGTGACGAATGTTAACTTATATGCTTTTACTTGTTTATAAATAATTTTCCCAAAACTAATTCGTAATGAGCAGTAGATTTCCTCCTTCAGTTCTTACCTTACTAATTTGCTTATCTTTTTCTCAGAGGTATATGAAGCAGTAGATAATGACAAGTCATATGATATCATATATTTAGATTTCAGTAAAGCTTTGACAGAGTCCCTCATGAGAGATTGATGAGAAAAGTTGAGGTGCATGGAATAGGTGGGTCGTTGTTGGGATGGATTAGATCATGGCTAATTGGTAGGAAGCAGAGAGTCAGCATAAATGGTACTAAATCAGGATGGGGAGCAGTCAAAAGTGGTGTCCCTCAGGGATCTGTATTGGGTCCTCTGTTGTTTGTTATACATAAATGATCTAGATTTAGGTACAACTAGTAGGATAAGTCAATTCGCAAATGATACCAACATGGGGAGAACAATTGATTCAGATAAATAGCATTGTTTGAATATTCCCATATTCAAAATATGCTACAGGGGGCCAATGCCTAGTGAGTTCATTGCTCAATATGTGGCGTTCTTAGAGTGAGGGTCCGAGTCTAGGTGGTGAGACAGTGAAACACTGGAGAAAAGCAGCTTCAGAGATGTGGCTGCTTCGAGCCATGAGTGGGCAACCATGCATCTTGCGAAGGCAAGATATCGGGGGCTGGTTGTATCCCAAAGTGCTTCACATGTCATACTCCCTAGACTGGAACAAGACCTCACGGGCTTCGCCGTTCAATGCACGGTTGAATGTGTACAGGCTCTCAGCCTATGCCCGAGAGGGAGTAGTTGGAATATAGAAAGAAAAAAAATAGCGACATGAGTGCCTCCAAAAGGATCTAGATACCTTACACGAATGGTCAGTAAATTGGCAGATGAATTTTAACATTGACAAATGCAAAGTATTAAAGATAGGGAAGATGAATACAATTATTGCAAAATATATACTAGCTAATATGGAATTTTTTTTTTTTTTTTTTTTTTTTTTTTAAGAGACAATGAACGGAGGAAGGAAAAACACAGATAAAACAAAAAGGTCCATGTGCCTAAAGGCATCCTCCATTCATAAAATGTTTGTAACAACTGGATTTAAACATTTGTTGATTGTAAGTTTGTGGAAAGCAATTCGAGGGAAGTGAATTCCAAAGAGTAGTAGCTCTGGGGATAAATGAATTCTGATAAGCAGAAGTTCTGCATTGTGGAGGAGAAAGTGTAAATTCATGGGCGCTCTCAGCTGCCCTAGTTCTACGGGGAAAGATGTGGAGAGGCGGCACAATTGAAGCAAGTTCCTCGGAATTAGAAAACTTAGACTGTGAGAAAGATCTAGGTGTGTTTGTTAGCAATGATTTGAAACCTAGGAAACAGTGTATAACCGTTCGTAACAAGGCAAACAGGATTCTCAGATTCTTCTCTAGGAGTGTGAGTAACAGAACTTCTGATGTTAGCTTAACCCTTTCAAGCTCCAATACGCGTTTTTGTTCTGTTTTCTGGCTACTATTAGACGATTTTATTCAGATTAGAAACGGTATATGGAACTCAGAGGGTTGATTGAGATAGTATTTACCCTTTTAATACCCACAGATACTTCCGAAGCTGCATAAAACCGTCTAATGATAGCCAAACTAAACTGCTAAAACGCGTCAGAGCTTCAAAGGGTTAAAACTGTACTTGTCATTGGTGAGACCCCATATGGATTATGCTGTTCAATGTTGGTGTCCTTATTACATAATGGACATAGATTCCTTGGAGATAGTACAACGTAGAATGACAAAAATGATCCATAATATTAGACATCGTCCATATGAAAAAAGGTTGAATATATTAGGCTTACGTTCGTTAGAGAGACGCAGAGTTAGAGGGGATATGATAGAGGTGTTCAAGTGGGTTAATGGGATTAATAAAGGGGATATGAAAGATGTACTAAAGCTCAGTGATTGTGAAATAACTCAAACAAATTGTTTCAAATTAGATAAATTTCGTTTACAAAAAAGACATAGGCAAATATTGGTTTGGTAACAGAATTGTAGATCGGTGGAATAGGCTACAAAGTGCTATAGTGGAATCAAGAAGGAAACAGAGATTTTAAGATAAAATTAGATAGGCATATGGACGAGATGGGTTGGGTGTGAGGGGGATCTGCTGGGTGTGGGCCAATCGGCGATCTGCAGACCCCCGCTTTCGGACCGTTGATCTCAGAACCCTCTCTGCCTACCACAATAAAGCTTGGGTGACCGAAGCCACTCCATGGCGGGGAGCTGAGGAGGGTGCGGAAACGCCCGGGAAACCAAAACCCAACCCAAGGCCCTGTGCCCCTCGGCAATTATGAAGAGAAAGTTCAGGGGCAAAGGAAAAATGTGACGCTTTGGCTTCCAATCTGCCAACCTCTAGGTAGGCAGATTGGGAGGTCAATCTATGGAAGAGACGCCGTCACTTGAGATCTAGAAAATATATAAGTAAAAGGAACAGTCAGAGTAAGCTATGGGTATGGCAGAGATCGCTCAGTTCTCACTCTGATAGACCAGCCCATCACATCATGACTAGAACCCAATCCTCTCAGCATCAGCTAGGAAAGGCCCTAGAAAGCCGCCTTTGGCAGGGAGATAGCTCCCCTTTTTCAACCCCTTTTGGGGTTGGGCACCCACCCTTGTAATTGGGGTTGGGTGTCAGAGGGATCTGCCTTCTGTGGGCCAATCAGATTTCTGCAGACTCCCATTTTCTTATGTTCTTATGTAACTGAAACGTCTCTCTCTCTCTCTCTCTCTCTCTCTCTCTCTCTCTCTCTCTCTCTCTCTCTCTCTCTCTCTCTCTCTCCACCCACTTTATTGGTATGAATACAATAATAGTATACAGGTCATTATATACAGTATACTTGTATCATATAACATACACATTTTGTTAGCAAACCACAAACTAGCGACAAATTAAATGAACAGAAGTAGTAAACTATTATTATTAAATGAACAGAAGTAGTAAACTATTATTATTAAATGAACAGAAGTAGTAAACTATTATTATTAAATGAACAGAAGTAGTAAACTATTATTATTAAATGAACAGAAGTAGTAAACTATTATTATTTAGATAAGAAGGTACAATCGCGCTAATAAGTGATGTCTCGGCACCAAGTATATTTTGATCCATAATTGATTTCAGCAATATCTAAACTTAATTTATTCATTTCGAGGGGGATATACAAACCTATTCCTACACTTAGCCATCCTATTCAACATCTGACAGACATTAATACAGCACAGAGCAAGCCAAACGGAAGGACAGCTGAGACATGATTTATTAGCGCGACCATGCCTTTGTAGTGTGAAAATATGTCGATCTGTGGAGGACTTCCCTCAAGCATGAGAGTCGCAGTTAACCCCTTCTTTACCACGATGTCTTCTTAACTTTATTCTGGCTACTATTAGACGATTATAGTCAGTTTAAAAAGGTCCTCCAGCAATTAAAAGACTTCGAACTATCTCACTTAACCCTTTTTACTACGTCAGATCCTTCTTAAACTGCACAAAATCATCTAATAGCAGCCATAATGAAGTTAAAAGGGTGTTGCCGGTACAGAAGGGGTTAATACCGAGTCGGTGGGATATTGATTACATTGATCATGATGCATTAAGTTTGGTAATAGCAATACCATGATTCTAAATTACCTGTAGCCAGAAAGAAAACATTGCATGTGATCATATTAATACATTAAGACAAATGGTAGAGGTATGGCATGTATGATTTAAATATTTAACAATTAATTGACATCGATGCTAATTTGTTGATAAAGCATTTCCCTCAGGAATATCAGTATATTTAGAGTAGCTGGCAACAGTGTTTAAACTTATATACAACATTCTTCTCTGTTGACGGAGATGTAAACTTGTAAAGTCGATTTTCCTGTGCATCAAGCTAAGCTAACCCTTTCCTCATCCAAACTGGATAGTTTGAGTCTCGTTTCACCTTTTTTGCTCTCTGACATTAGGTTGAAATTAGTATGTAGCTTCATAAAGTTTTCCTTAAGGGAGTCCACCTCGATTTTTTCTCTTTCTCTCCCTCTCTCTTTGCTTGTATCCATTCGGCCCCATTCCGCCTACTGTTTTAAGACGTTTACCCCCATCCACGTGTCAATATTTTCCTGGCGAGCGGTAGTGAGCCAGCATATATATATTTGTTTTGACAGCAAGCTAAATTTGTAAATTTTTCGATAGACAAATTTCTCCGGCGAAGCCGGATTTCTCCATACAATGCTGGCTCGCTATCGGTCGCCAGGAAGAAATCGACACCTGGATGGGGTTAAAAGTCGTAAAGCAATTGGCTGAAGGGGGCCGAATGGATACAAGCCAGGGAAAGAGAGAAAAGGAGAGAGATACAAAAAAGCCGGTGACCCTCCTTAAAAAAAAATTCCTACTGCTAAAAATAAACACTTCCTACTCTTCAGGGATACCAACATGTATCAGGGTAAATGCTATGACCTTGACTATTCAGCTACAGTACCAATCTAATTGTTTCTGATTAACTTGCACTATAGACGAATGCTAATAATTGTTGTGTGCTAACCTAGAAACAATAAATACAATAGTTACTTAAGTATATGAACAATCTGTTGGTATCACGGTAGAGCCAAGCCTGTTTTCTCAGAGAGAGAGAGAGAGAGAGAGAGAGAGAGAGAGAGAGAGAGAGAGAGAGAGAGAGAGAGAGAAGTTGCACTGTGTTAATCGGTTTACGTAGTAAATATTGTATTGATAAAACAATTCTGCATTGCCTTGGTAACAGTGAAACAATGAGTAACTGCATATAAACTCAGGTTATTAGATATCACAGATAGACAATGGAATCCTCAAGATAATTACTTGTTTAGAGTTCAGTAATATGATCTATCAACCACTAGCCAATCTACGCTTACTCTTGCGCTTTTATATCAAAATAGTTTTAGTTTTCGTAAACATAAATATACATTACAGTAGATTTAGATACATAATAATTTACTTAGCTTCACCAAAAAGTGTTTAATCTTTTACTCATGTATCGCCTACATGGTCTTGATTATTGCATACAATACATTATTTGTTATGTAGACTTTTCCTTGCTTTATAGATGTACACATGAACGCTGGTTTTACTATGTATATTACGTCTACACTTCCCTTATGACGAGAGCATATCTTATATATATATATATATATATATATATATATATATATATATAGCCTATCCTAATTGACCTTCTAGTATTTTGTGAAGAAGTCGGCGGAGTGAATGTATTAATCCATGCATAGTGTATAATGTATAATCTTCAGTCGTATTAACCTTCCGAAGAGTATGATGAATTTTGACAGTTTGTTTTGGCAATCATTAGACGATTATATAAAATTTAGGAAGGATCTGTGGGAATTTTAAGGACAAATACTGTCTCAATTAACCCTCTGACTTTAATATGTCCTTCCTTATATTTGTTAAGAGGGGGGGGGGGGAGAGTATCGTTTCACTCTTGAGTTGGAGAGTTGCACAGAGTAGGGATGGGATTGTGTTGCGAGACGGGTACTATGTACCCTACGTCGAGGAGGTGGTATACACTGGAAGAGCTCTAAGGAACACTGATTATTGTAGTAGCGATAGAATAACGAGAGAGATGCAAAATTGCGGCGAAGAGTGAGAGATTGCTGAGTATTGGTGAGTGGACGGGAGGTAATGATGCTAAAGGCTTTCCTTTCTACTTTATCTAGGAGTGCAGTGTGAGAGGATCCTCCCGACACATGTGAACAATACTCAATACAAGGACGCACTGTGCCCCTGTACAGAGCAAGAAGCTGTGCAGGGGTAAAGAACCCCTTGAGGCAGTTGAGCACGCCCAGCTTCTGGGAGGCTGCCTTAGCAAGACTGGTAATATGGTCCTTCCAAGAGAGAGCAGAAGAAAAAGAGACACTGAGAATATTGAATGAGGATGAAGGATTGATTTTTGTATTGTTGAAGTATAATGGACAGTCCTCTGGGAGTTCACGACGTGTAGTAAAATGAAAAAATTGGGTTTTGGAAGCATTAAAGGGAACAATGTTTTCTTTGTCCCAATTGGAAATAGTAGGTAAAGCATAAGATTGTATGGCTTCAATATGTTTGTTTTTGAGGGATTGCTGGCTGGGGCATTCTGGAAAACTAAATGAATAGTGTAAGGTAGAGTCATCTGTGTATGAATGGATGGGACTGGAGGTACAGTTGAGAAGGTAATTTATGAAATTTAGAAAGAGAATGGGAGATAGGACAGAACCCTGAGGAACACCGGAGTTGATAGGATGAGGACTTGAACGATGGCCGTCCACAACCGCAGCTATGAAACGTCCAGAAAGAAAATTAGAGATAAAGGCACAGACGGAGGGATAGAAACCGAAGGAGGGGAGTTTAGAAATTAAAGATTTATGCCAGACTCTATCGAAGGCCTTCGATATGTCTAGCGCAATAGAAAAGGTCTCACCGAAGTCTGGAAAGAGGATGACCAAGAGGTAGTAAGATATGAAAGGAGATCACCAGTAGAGCGACCCTTAACCCTTAAAGATCGGGGCCCGACTTAAGTCCGAATCGAAAAATTTGGACTATGTGGCAGGGCCCGCTTTAAGTCCGAGTGCAATTTTGGCGTAATATTGGCTCTGAGAGAGAGACGAGTGACTGGAGGAGCATGGGTTACCTCATGACCGCTCGCCACGGCCGCCGTGGACCTACTGAGATTTACTCCACTTACATCCACCCTCACTCCCTCGCTACCTACGTAATTCTATAAAGAAATTACCGTATTTTAGCGATTTTGCCCTTCGGTTGCATGATCGTTGCAAGACAACCAGTAATCGTAGAAGGATGGTTCGGGTGTCATTGGAAAGCTCAATTTACGCCCTTTCAGGGATACATACTTGTATTACGCTCTGGGTCTTGTTTATGCATGAAAAAGAGCACTGAAACAACCCCATTTATGGTAAAAAACAAACGCTGTGCGGCACGGTCAAATATACCGCCTAGGCCGCTCGTAAGGTGTTAAGGAAACCATACTGGCGATCTGAGAGTAGATTATGAGAAGAGAAATGCTCAAGAAATTTGGAAGCAATAATAGTTTTAAAAACTTTGGAGATACAAGAGATGAGAGCAATTGGACGATAGTTGGAGGGTTAAGAGCACTCACCCTTCTTTGGGACAGGTTGAATGAGAGCGAACTTCCAGCAAGAAGGGAAGACGTTAGAGGAGAGACAGAGATGAAAGAGTTTGCCTAGGCAGGGAGTCAGCACAGAAGCAGTTTTTTAGTACAACAGGAGGAACACCGTCCGGACCGTACGCCTTCTTAGTGTTAAGCCCAGAGAGGGTAGAAAATACATCTTTAGAAGAGATTAGGATATTAGGCATAAGTAGGAGAGAGGGAGGTGGAGAGGGAAGAATAGAACCGGAATTATTCAAGGTGGAGTTTCTAGCAAAAGTTTGAGCGAAGAGTTCAGTTTGTCAGAAAAAGAAGTGATGGTTGTGCCATCAGAGTGGAAAAGAGGAAGGAAAGACGGGGAAGAAAATTGTTGGAGAGGTTTTTTGCTAGGTGCCAGAAAGCTTGGGAAGAGCTAGAGTTGGATAGTTTAGTGCATTTATTATTGATGAATGTTAGGCAAATCGAAGAACAGAATTGGCTTGATTCCAGGCAGAAACATAGGAAGAATGAGATTCTTGAGTTTGAAGGCGTCGGTACCGTTTGAATGCTTCCTCTTTATTGCGGACAGCAGTAGAACAAGCGTGAGTAAACCAAGATTTGTTTGCATTTGTCTGAGAGAAAGAAAATGGAATGTATGCCTCCATGCCTGATAGGATTACCTCGGTAATGCATTCAGCATTCTCCGAGGGTCACAACCACAGAAGCAAAATCCATTCCATGTGAAATCAAAGAAGTACTGCCGGAGAGCCTCCCAGTCAGCAGCGCCAAAGTGCCACAAGTGCCGCCGACTGGGATGATCGGGTGGCCGTACTGGAGAGATAGGACAGGTGACAGAGATAAGTTTATGGTCGGAGGAGCCCAAAGGAGAGAAAAGATCGATAGTATAAGAAGAAGGGATGGAAGTTAGAAACAATTCAAGAATGTTGTGCCGGTCTCCAAAGCGATCCCGGATTCAAGTGGGTTGCTGAACCAACTGCTATAGGTAATTTAGGATAGAAAAAACGTAGGCTTTTTCACTAGGTTGTACAGTATAATTAGAGGAGAGCCATTGGCGGTGGTGAACATTGAAATCTCCTAAGATGGAGACTTAAGAGAAAGGAGAAATGGAGAGAATGTGTTCCACTTTAGAGTTTAGATAATCAAAGAATTTGGGAAAGTCGGTAGAGTTACGAGAAAGATAGACAGCACAGAAATATTTAGTATGAGAATGACAGGATAGTTTGAGCTATAAAGTTGAGAATTCAAAGGAGTTAAAATCTGAAACACGAGAGCAAGTGAGTTTGTTTGCACATATGCACAACATCTGCCTTTGGCTTTGAAACTAGAATAGAGAAAGTAGGAGGATACAGAGAAGGGGCTGCTGGCAGTTGCTTCAGACACCTGAGTTTCAGTGAGGAAAATAAGAATAGGATTGTAGGAGGTGGGATGGTGTTCAACAGAGGAGAAAGTAGAGGAAAAGCCGTGAATTTTGCAATAGTTGATATCAAGAGTGATAGGCCGAGGTCCAGATAATTTTGTGGGGTCGTCAGGGGACGGTCGGCCGGGTGTGGGGGCATTTACGGTCCCCTCCCCTGGGGACACCGAGGTGGTGCTGTTTTTCATCATCATTTAATTAATAATTTTGATGTGGAAGAAGGAAGAGTGATGTGCATGTTTAGTGTAGTGAAGTCGATAGGAGGAGGAGGTGATTGTGAGAGCTGGCTGGATTACTCTTAGTGTACGTGAGGCACAAAGAGAATCAGTAAGAGAGGCCAAGCAAATGAAACAGGAGTTCCGGTGACTCCTTTTCAAATGCCTATAGCCTCTCCTGGGTCTAGCCCTGTTTGACTGGTGCCTACAATCTACCCCCAATAAATATGATTTTCTAATAATAGTCAGAAACCCCCAAAGAAGTGTGTCATTGTAATGGTTAAGGGGGTAGTGCTTGTTTTTTGGTCTACATATTCATTAATTAATTTATTTTTCACTTTTCTCCCTAGACATCCATCAAGCTTAAAAATCACCCCCTAGACCCCCGTTCAAGATAAATTTGTACATTTTTCGGTAAAAAAAATTCCCGGCCGAAGTCCGATTGCTTCTAAAATTACAGGCTCACTATCGCTCGCCAGGAAAAATACGACATCTAAATGGCACGAAAGGTCTTCATATTGACGAAGAAATAGGGCGAAAGGTTTCAAAATCGCCAAACTAACGGAACAAACGGAACAAACGTCTTAAAATATCAATACTAAACTTCTAAACATAAAGGAGAAGAGAGTCCAGAATAAGCGACTACCTTCCCCTTAAGTGTTTACCCATTTGCATCTCTAACGTATTTGAAACCTACAGTATATGTGCTATAATAAAACATTGTAATGCTTCTTTTACGTTCGATACTGATTTTAGAAGAATCATAAGTATCATAATTATGTGACGCACCCCAGTGCGTTGCAACGCAACCTGATTGTACTCCTTGGTACTCGACTGTACCGCCCGTGATCTGGCTACCGTCAGCCGCAATGTATATTGAGTGTGACAACTTATAACTATGTTCTTTGTATCTCTGCAAAGGTCTCGTCATGTGCTAACCAGTGGTGGGTTTTGTTTTAAGCCATGTCGAGACCTTCCATTTAATATGTAGTATCAATAGAGAAGTTGATAGATAAGACAATGGGAGTTCAGAGAGAGAGAGTGAGTTAGGCTTCAGAGCAAGAGGGTAGCAACGCGCCACGCTGCCGGCCGGGTGGGTTGCCAGACGTATGGACTGGTTGGCAGCCCTGCCTACATAGCTAGGCGCGACAGGGTTGGTAGTCCATTGTTGCCTGCCTACGCTGCCTGGGCTGGGCCCATGTTGTCGTACAGCATACTGCCTGGAGGCTGGCTGCGTGTTCCATGACCAGGTTGCCTAGAACCTTTGAGATTCTAACATCCCTTGCCCTCTCTCCCAACTTCTCACTGTTGCACTCTTTCTCTCTGACGACATTACTCTCATTTCATTCTTCTCTCTATTTAAATGCATAACCTTCCCTTGAGGTCCTAAAGGAGTTTCAGCACTCACCTCTCGTATTACTCTTAGGACAAGCATATATTTACATGTATTAGATTTAAGGGGTTAATGTGAACAGCGATCTTCTTGATGAGGATAGTTGGTGAACGTTCTACATGTTCACAAGTTATATGCCCCGCTCATCATCCCATTTGTGACTAGACTGGTGCCATGTGTAAGAGCCCGACCATGCCCAGGAGTTGTCTGTAGAGGGACGAGGACTTAGCCTTGATTTGCATACCGAGCCAGGAGCGAGTGTAGTACCCGAGACTACAGCTCGCTCGTAGTGCCGGTATAGTAGAGTAACGTAATTTATCTGTCCTTGTGTTCTCTACAGTCTTCTCCTGGGTTCTCGCTTTCGGTGCTGGGACTCGTTGTTCCTGTGACTTGGCCTGCTAGCTAGAACACATGGGGATGATGAGTGGGATATATCTTTATTTTACTATGCATTGCAGCTCTCTTTAAGTATATGTATGTAACCCTTTACAATACACATTACTCACACACAAGACAACACTATTAATACTTTCATGTATCAATTAACTGCACTGTCGTTTTGCTGCTGTGTCCGGAGTTCTGTTGCGTAGGGCGCATACGGACTCGGAGGGGAGACAGAGTGAGAGAAGCGAAGTAGCCTATGCGGTAGTAGGCTACCGGCGCAGTACTGTTGCCTGCAACCTTTTAGTTATTCCAAGTATAGATTCATTATTATAATAAGTGACTACTATTTATGTTCCTCCCATGTGTATTATTAGGTATCTACTGGATCATGAACATCTTGTATGCTACATGCTAGTGCATGTTAGTAGGGGACAGTTATTGTAGTGCACCCGCTTTCAAGTAGGCGTGTACATTTGTCATTTAGCATTTCACTGTCATACCTTTAGCCTGCTTCTATTCTACATTATTAGAGGCTTAATATTAACGTAGTTTCTTGAGTATTGCATTTCTTTAGTAATAACGTAACCTATAAATGTCTGAGGGAGTTTAGCCTCATAGCCTACCCCTGTTGTACACTTTCGCCGAGTTAAGGTACCTCGTTACCGTAGACGATAACTCTGTAGGGCGTTGGTGCTTTTGTTGTCTGGAGCATATAGTATTTGGGACTGGAATCGAGCGTGTCGTTGTCACTTAAGCCATTTCTGTCCTACGATCAAGAATCCCGAATATGTATTGCCGATTCAGCCGTAACAAAATGGCGACCTTGCACAAGATTCAGTAGTATCCTATCACATGTTTTTTGGAGAACTATTCTATGCTACCTAGTAGAGCTGGCTAGAATTTTCTTGCATATTGGAGGAATTTTTATTGTCATTATTGTATTGGTGGACTTGCAGATTGTTTCGTTAGGTGTCTAGAGTAGAGTCATTCAAGCATCTTTAACATTTTGTGAGTCGAGACTGCAATTAGTAATAAGCACTTTTTTTTTTATGAACAGCAATTGTATAACCAGCACTATGTCTAATGACTCATCATTTACGGGGGAGGATAACACGGTACAGCCTAGTGACCAGCAAGTACAGCAGATATTTAGGGAGGGGAGTGTTATAAGTGGAGAGAGGGATGCCCGGGCATTTTTGCAGACACCTTTGACCGAACAGCGCCTGCAGGCTATTGATTGTTACGGTCTTCGCTGTTTAGCCACGGTTTTGGGGCGGGACTGTCCTGACAGTTGGCCCAAGAAGAATTTGGTGGCATGTTTGTTGGGTGATGGCGATGGGGCGGTGGGTGGAGTTGGGTCTTGGGGGGTTCCCTCCAAGCCTCCATTCCACTCTACCCCTGAGCTGGGCCCTCAGCCAGCGAGTCTTAGCACGATGCAGCAGGAGGGTTCTCAATGGCAAGCTGGCTTACCCGTAAACACGTCTCGGTGTGGATCCCCCATTTTGTGCTCTCCCCCCCCAGGCCTGTCTCCTGAGATGTTATTTCAGCTGGAACTAGCTAAGCTTAAGTTGCAAGAGAGTCAACAGGCTAGTATAGAACGGATTAAGCTGCAGGAGACTCAGATACAACAGGCTAGTATAGAACGGATTAAGCTGCAGGAGACTCAGATACAACAGGCTAGTATAGAACGCATAGAGGTTGCTAGAATCCAAGCCAATCAGGATGCAACCAGGTACCAGGCTGAAATGGATGTCGAGAAGTCTAGAGTAGAGACCACGGGGCATCATCTCGGTGGTGGGCACCGGGTTACAGACTCACTTTCGCATTTAATTAAGTTAGTACCCGCATTTGATGAGACAGCAGTGACTGAGTTTTTTGCTCGTTTCGAAAAGAAGTGTCGTGAGTATGACTGGCCGGAGGTTAAATGGGCAGCATTAGTTTCATCACGTCTAGTGGGTAAGGGGTTGAAAGCCTACGATGCACTGTCACTGGACGAGAGTGTCGTGTATGGACTGGTGAAGGAGGCTGTGCTCCGGGCCTACGAACTGCAACCCGAAACTTATAGATTGAAGTTCCGTGGCGTGAATAAGAAGAGCGACGTCAGTTTTATGGAGCACGCACGGGACTTAACAGATGCATGTAATAACTGGTTTCGGTCCGAGCACGCAGAATCGGCTGAGGAAATTAAGCAACTTTTCTATCTGGAACAGTTTTACAAATGTACTGGAACCGATCTAACGCTGAACATTAAGGAAAAATGTCCCAAGACAGTAGAGGAGGCTGCCAAGATGGCAGACCTCAGATTATCATTGATTCGTAGTTGCGGTGCCGCTCAGAGGGCTGAGTCAGGGCAGAAGGGGCGCTATACCCCACCCACCAGAGTTTTCGATAATAACAAATCCTATGACACACATAACCACACTAAAAGCATTGCACCTAATAACACCTACAAACACAAGCCTCTCCCGTTTACTAAAGGTCAGGCCCCTTCTTCGCCCGCACAAGGGAAGAAGCCCATTGGGGATGTGAAATGTTACAAATGTCAGAAGCTAGGCCATTATTTACGTGAGTGCCCTAGTAACACTCCCACTAAGCCGGTGTCATTGGTTCACAGTATCGGTGTGTCTCTGAAGGCTGCAGCAACTGCCCGGGGTAGGTTGTCAGCAGCTGAGTTACACGCGGTAAAGAAGCGTACGGAAGGCTCGACACCTGTCCGGGACACTTTCTGTAGCCATCGGGGACACAGGTTTGTGAGCTGGGGGAGTGAACTACGGAGGGTTGACTTGCTGAGGGATACGGGGGCTTCGCAAACTTTGTTGAGGAACTTCACAGGGAAACCGATAAATGCGGCCAGAGTTGTTGTGGTGCAGGGTATAAATGCTACGAGGTCATACCCACTTGTGAGGTTGGAGTTGAGAGTGGGAGAGGTGTGCAGGGAGCTGGATGTAGGGATCGTTGAGTGTTTGCCAGTTGAGGGCGTCGACCTTCTTCTCGGCAACGACTTTGCGGTGCCCACTTCCGGGACTCCACCCTTAGTCGTTGCCGAGAGGGCGGCCGACGTGGATGGTGAGAATCGGGAATGGGTTGGGAGGTGCCAACAGGATGAGATGGCCTGTGTGGTAACCCGATCTCGCTCTGCGGCTCCTGCACAGCCTAGCACTCAACCTCGGGGACAGTGGAGGAAGGATCAGGAGAAGGTTGCTAAGGGCAGGAAAAGGGACATTGATTCTGCTGCACTTCTCGGTGATTCGGTACTTGGACCTATAATAAACACGGGAGTTGACTCTGGCCCAGATATGGTGTGTAACAAGGCAGAGTTGGGTAAGACTTCGCGTGAGGCAAGAGCTGTAGCGAGAGCCACTAAGGCAGTAGAGCCTACTAGCCGGGGTAATGTCTTATTACAAAACCATCTTGATGCATTGACGCCCGGGGACATTAGTGAGCAGCAGCTGCAAGACGCTAGCCTAGCTCGTTATAGCAATGGTGCCATAGAGTTGGAGGAAGATGGGGATGCGAAGCCGGGAGATTTCTTTAGGCTCAACAGGATATTGTACCGCAGATTTCTAGACCCCAAATCGAAGTGGGAGGGCGGTGCGAGGGTAGTAGACCAGGTGGTTGTTCCAAATAAGTATAGAGAGTCCTTATTGTGTCGGTGATGTGATGATGTGCCGGTGGCGGGTCATTTGGGGGTAACAAAAACATTGGCGGTATTGGGCAGGTTTTTCTGGTGGCCTGGGGTCAAGGCTGATGTCTGTGCATGGGTGGCTGGGTGTGCGACCTGCCAGACAACGGGGAAGCCTAACCAGACAATCCCGAAGGCACCTTTGTTTCCCATACCTGTCACCGGGCCTCCGTTCAGCAAAGTTGTAGTAGATTTGGTTGGCCCTTTCCCGCCTACTAGTAGTGGCAATAAATTCCTGTTGACAATCATGGATGTGGCTACGAGATACCCGGACGCATACCCCATGAGAAACGGCTCGGCAAAGGCAGTTGTTAAAAACTTATTATTGTTCTGTTCCCGTTATGGATTTCCACGTGAGGTGCAGTCAGACCAGGGGAGCAATTTTACATCCAAATTGTTCAAGCAAACCCTTCAGTTGCACGGTATATGTTCTGTAGTGTCGTCAGCCTACCATCCCGAGAGTCAGGGAGTCTTGGAGCGGTGGCACTCGACCCTGAAGAGTATGCTACGCTGTTACTGTGCAGAACATGACACTGATTGGGATTTGGGTCTGCCGTATGTTCTGTTCGCTGCACGTGAAGTCCCAGGAGAGAGCCTGGGGTTCAGTCCAAATCAACTAGTCTTTGGCCATAATGTGAGAGGACCTTTAAGTATGGTGAAAGAGATCTGGGAGCGCGAAGAGAAGCCGGGGTCTGTACTTAAATATGTCCTTGAGAGCCGGGAGAGACTTATAGGTTGCATGGCAGCGGAAGGTAATAACTTGGTTAATGCACAGGCGGTCATGAAGCACCAGTATGACGCCAAGGTGAAGCTTCGGGAGTTTTCGGTGGGTCAGGAGGTAATGTTGCTTTTACCTTTGCCTGGACACCCCCTTTCTGCCAAGTTCATTGGGCCGTATGTGGTGGCTAAGAAACTGTCCGACCTTGATTATCTCGTTGCAACACCTGACCGTAGGAAAAACATCAGTTATGTCATGTTAACCTCATGAAAGAGTATGTGAGACGCCCCTCAGAGCCTCTCACTGTCCCTGTGCTGGCCTGCAGCGGCCAGGGTGGAGAAGGAGGTGGGGACAGTCATGCTGCTGAGGAGGATAGCTGGGACTGTGTCATTTCCGCGGAACAGTGGGCGGGGAATACTGAACAAGAGGCTAGGCAAGCTGTAAGTCACCTGCCTGAGCACCAGGGTGCTGCTGTCCTAGGCCTGTTCAGGTCATACCCCTCTGTTTTCGCCGAACACCCAGGTCTCACTACTCGGGTAACGCACGACGTGGACGTCGGTGATAATGTGCCCTTCAAGTCAGTGCCCTACCGTGTGCCCCCGGTAAAGTTGCCAGCTTTACGGGAGGAGTTAAAGTACATGGTTGAGAGAGGGATGATCACTGAAGGTTATGTGAAGTGGACATCACCCGTCACGTTGCAGCCAAAACCTGATGGCAAGGTGCGGTTCTGCATAGATTTTCGTAGGCTAAATGGCTTGACCACTACCAACCCTTACCCTTTGCCTCGAGTTGACGACAGCGTGGACAAGATAGGGAATGCAAAGTACCTTACTAAAATTGATCTTGTAAAAGGCTACTGGCAAGTACCCCTGTCGGACCGAGCTAAGCAAGTTTGTGGTTTTGTGGTAGATGGCAAGACCTACCAATGTAACGTAATGCCTTATGGGCTTAAGAACGCACCTGCCACGTTTCAGAACCTGATGAACGATATTTGTGATGAAATCCCTAACTGCACGGTCTACCTTGATGACGTGATAGTATATGATAACGATTTTGAAAATCACCTAAGGCACTTAGAGACCCTGTTTAGGAAGTTGCACGATGCTGGGCTGGTGGTAAACCTGAGGAAGTGCGAGTTTGTAAAGGCTACTGTGCAGTATCTTGGCTTTGTGGTCGGGTTAGGCCGGGTGTGCCCCCCCCTGAGCAAGATACAGGCTATCAATATGTTTCCCAGGCTCACCACTAAGCGCCAGGTCATGCGGTTCCTAGGTATGATAGGCTATTATAGGCGCTTCATCCGGGGATACTCTACTGTCTTAGCACCGTTAACTGATCTACTGTCGAAGTCAGTGAAGTTCTGTTGGGCTGCGGAGTGTCAGAGGGCTTTCGACCAAGTCAAGCACCTGCTGTGTACACATCCGATTTTGAGGGCCCCAGACTTCTCTAGGAGTTTTCAGCTGGCGACTGATGCCAGCGGTGTGGGTGCCGGGGCAGTGTTACTGCAGACTGATTCCGAGGGCTTGGAACACCCAGTGAGCTTCTTTTCTCGCAAGTTTAATTCGGCACAAAGGAATTACTCGACTATAGAGAAGGAGCTTCTGGCTATCGTTTTGTCGCTTAAACATTTCGAAGTTTATGTTCCAGCCTACGGCCCGGTAGTGACGATTTATACGGACCATCATCCCTTGAAATTCCTAAATCAGTTTCACAATCGGAATATGCGGTTGACCAGGTGGTCCCTAATGCTCCAAGAGTATAATCTCAACATTCAGCATATTGCCGGGAGTGAGAACGTGATAGCAGATTGTCTATCAAGGGTTGATGATCCAAGATAGTCGTGCACAGTGTGTGGGTTGAGCAGGAGTAAAATTAGGCTATCATAACGCCGTCCAAAAAGATTATAAAACAATAAAATAAACGAGAAAACTCTTTTTTTTTTTTTAGTTTTGTAAGTCTTTATTGTTGTAGCATGATGCATGCGATATTGTGTTTTATGTATAATTCACACTTCAGTTGTTGTGCACCTTTTGCAATTAGTGGCAGCTAAGGGTAGCAGGTCGGTTGGTTGCCTGTCAGATTTTGATAATGCTTCTAAGGTCGATTATCTAAAATCTTGGGGGGGCTGTGACGCACCCCAGTGCGTTGCAACGCAACCTGATTGTACTCCTTGGTACTCGACTGTACCGCCCGTGATCTGGCTACCGTCAGCCGCAATGTATATTGAGTGTGACAACTTATAACTATGTTCTTTGTATCTCTGCAAAGGTCTCGTCATGTGCTAACCAGTGGTGGGTTTTGTTTTAAGCCATGTCGAGACCTTCCATTTAATATGTAGTATCAATAGAGAAGTTGATAGATAAGACAATGGGAGTTCAGAGAGAGAGAGTGAGTTAGGCTTCAGAGCAAGAGGGTAGCAACGCGCCACGCTCCCGGCCGGGTGGGTTGCCAGACGTATGGACTGGTTGGCAGCCCTGTGCTTATAGCTAGGCACGACAGGGTTGGTAGTCCATTGTTGCCTGCCTACGCTGCCTGGGCTGGGCCCATGTTGTCGTACAGCATACTGCCTGGAGGCTGGCTGCGTGTTCCATGACCAGGTTGCCTAGAACCTTTGAGATTCTAACATCCCTTGCCCTCTCTCCCAACTTCTCACTGTTGCACTCTTTCTCTCTGACGACATTACTCTCATTTCATTCTTCTCTCTATTTAAATGCATAACCTTCCCTTGAGGTCCTAAAGGAGTTTCAGCACTCACCTCTCGTATTACTCTTAGGACAAGCATATATTTACATGTATTAGATTTAAGGGGTTAATGTGAACAGCGATCTTCTTGATGAGGATAGTTGGTGAACGTTCTACATGTTCACGAGTTATATGTCCCGCTCATCATCCCATTTGTGACTAGACTGGTGCCATGTGTAAGAGCCCGACCATGCCCAGGAGTTGTCTGTAGAGGGACGAGGACTTAGCCTTGATTTGCATACCGAGCCAGGAGCGAGTGTAGTACCCGAGACTACAGCTCGCTCGTAGTGCCGGTATAGTAGAGTAACGTAATTTATCTGTCCTTGTGTTCTCTACAGTCTTCTCCTGGGTTCTCGCTTTCGGTGCTGGGACTCGTTGTTCCTGTGACTTGGCCTGCTAGCTAGAACACATGGGGATGATATGTGGGATATATCTTTATTTTACTATGCATTGCAGCTCTCTTTAAGTATATGTATGTAACCCTTTACAATACACATTACTCACACACAAGACAACACTATTAATACTTTCATGTATCAATTAACTGCACTGTCGTTTTGCTGCTGTGTCCGGAGTTCTGTTGCGTAGGGCGCATACGGACTCGGAGGGGAGACAGAGTGAGAGAAGCGAAGTAGCCTATGCGGTAGTAGGCTACCGGCGCAGTACTGTTGCCTGCAACCTTTTAGTTATTCCAAGTATAGATTCATTATTATAATAAGTGACTACTATTTATGTTCCTCCCATGTGTATTATTAGGTATCTACTGGATCATAAACATCTTGTATGCTACATGCTAGTGCATGTTAGTAGGGGACAGTTATTGTAGTGCACCCGCTTTCAAGTAGGCGTGTACATTTGTCATTTAGCATTTCACTGTCATACCTTTAGCCTGCTTCTATTCTACATTATTAGAGGCTTAATATTAACGTAGTTTCTTGAGTATTGCATTTCTTTAGTAATAACGTAACCTGTAAATGTCTGAGGGAGTTTAGCCTCATAGCCTACCCCTGTTGTACACTTTCGCCGAGTTAAGGTACCTCGTTACCGTAGACGATAACTCTGTAGGGCGTTGGTGCTTTTGTTGTCTGGAGCATATAGTATTTGGGACTGGAATCGAGCGTGTCGTTGTCACTTAAGCCATTTCTGTCCTACGATCAAGAATCCCGAATATGTATTGCCGATTCAGCCGTAACACATAGTTCACGACTAACTGAATTAACAGTTTCCATTAACGCCTTACGAGCGGGCCCGTCAGTATCTTCTACTACTTGGCATGCGGGTGGTTTTACCCTAAACGACCTTGTTTCCATGCTCTTTTTCATGCATAAACAAGAGCCAGAGCGTAATACAATTATGTATCCCTGTAAGGGCGTTAATTGAGCTTTCCAATGACACCAGAACCATCCTTCTACGACCACGCGTTCTCTTGCAACGATCGTGCAAGACGAGTGCAAAATCCCTAAAATTCGGTAATTTCCTTACATAATTCCCTGTGTAGCGAGGCAGTGAGTGTGGGTGTGTGTGGAGTAAACGTCAGTAGTTGCGCGGGACCCGTGCCGAGAGTTCAAGAGCCGACTTACGCTCCTCCCATCGCTCGTCTCTCTCTCAGAGCCACTATTGCTCAAAAAATGCACAAGTCGGGCCCCGCCACATAGTCCTTGGTTCTCTAGCCCGACTTAAGTCCACCCCCGCCAGACAAGGGTTAATAACAGCGAATAATAATCCATATATAAAAGTGTAAATACTGTACATTATTCGAATATCCTGCCAATGTTTATTAAACAATATATATACCGTATATATATATACTGTATATATATATATATATATATTTATATATATATATATATATATATATATATATATATATATATATATATATATTCTGAACTAAACAAACATACAGCATGAACCCATAGCTATGAAATTAATCTTTTGTTCTGGTTATTATCAGAATCACCTATATTTGTTCATCACCCATGTCGACATCAATCACCTATATTTGTTCATCACCCATGTCGACATCAATCACCTATATTTGTTCATCACCCATGTCGACATCAATCACCTATATTTGTTCATCAACCATGTCGACATCAATCACGTTATATTTTGTAAATTACCATTGAATTATTGTGTTCAACTCTGTAACGAGACTCAAATCAGGGCTCCGTTGGCAGAGGCATAACAAACAACATTCGTTCTCTTTGACACTGACGGAGTTAAGGGGAGACAGACCGTTTTTCTGGACCCCGTTCTGCCTAATGTTTAGCCCCACTAGTTTTGAGATTTTAAGACGTTGGTTCCATTAGTTTCTGGATTTTATGACTTTTCACCCTATTTCTTTGTCAATATTAGGACCCTTCGTGCCATTTAGGTGTCGATTTTTTCCTGGAGAGTGACAGCGAGACTGTAATCTTAGAAGGAAACGGCCTTTGGCTGGGACATTTTTCTATCAACAAATTTACAAATCTATATTGAAGGGGGGTCTAGGGGGTGTTTTTTCTAAGGTTGATGAAGATCTAGGGAAGAAACTAAAAAAATACATGAATACATTAATTAATAGACCAAACAAACAGCCACTGTCCCCTTAAATCCGTTTGTTTTTAATTATTTTTGTTTGATGTATATTGTTCGGACGAGTGGAGTGGTTGAGAGATGACATTTTATTTTGTTATATTTTTAACTCGGGGAAAAAGTTGGTATGATGGAGTTAAATGTTTATCCTACACACACACGCACACACATACATACACACACACACACCCACCAACCCACACAACACACACACACAACACACACATACATGTTTGCATCGTGTGTTTACAGCCCTCATTCACTCAAGGGAACTATTTATTCATATATTCATTTAATTTCTAGTTTCCTCCCTAGACCTCCATCAAACCTAAAAAAAACTCCATTACATCCCCCTTCGAGATTAATTTGTAAATTTTTCGGTAGAAGAATGTCACGGCCGAAGGCCGGTTCCTCCAAAATTACAGGCTCGCTATCGCTCGCCAGGAAACAAATCGACACCTAAAGGGCACGAAAGGTCTTGATATTGACTAAGAAATGGGGCGAAAGGTCTTACAATCGACAAATTAATGGGGCCAAACATCTTTAAATCTCAAAACTAATAGGGATAAACTTGGTGAAGAAAGGGGACCAGAAACACGGTCTATCTCCCCTTAACGTAATCTCTTGATACACAGCTTATGGGGATAGTGCTTGATTTTTGGTCTATATATATTTTTGTGTTTATTTATTTTTTAGTTTCCTTCCTAGACCTCCATCAAGCTTAAAACAAAAAAACTAGACCCCCTTTCAAGATAATTGTTTAAATTTTTCGGTAGAAAAATTAGAGTGGCGCTAATAAGTCATGTCTCAGGTGTCATTACGTTTGGCTCGCTCTGTGCTGTATTAATGTCTGTCAGAAGATGAATAGGGTGGGTAAGTGTAGGAACATGGTTGTATATCTCACTCAAAAGGAAGAAATCATGTGTAAATATTGCTGATACCACTTATCGATCAAAACATAATTGGTGCCGGGACATGACTTATTTGGCCGACTGTACATCCATAGTTTCAGCTTTACAAACCTGTCAATATTGCATGGTACAATTCCTCAGAAATATGTGTAGTGTTAATATTTGTTTGTTTTTGTTTTTGTGTGTTTGTTGATATATATATAATAATCAGGGTTTATAAAAGGCTGCAGCAATACTGTACATGCATTGAAAACAAAAATGTTTATTCATAATTTAGGATGTAACTATAGTCTGTTTCTTTTCAACTGACGGTAAATTGCAAAGTACCCATCAAGATTTCGCCGTTATTTTGAAGATTTTGTAGTGAAATCTGGTTCTAATTATATAATCCATATCTTAATATGATGCAGAGACATAGTAGTTTAATATTTTCCCATTAACCCCTTCTTTACCGGCGACGTTTTCTTAAATATATTTTAGCTATATTTAGACGATTTTAAGCAGTTTAGGAAGGATCTGTGGTAGTAAAAAGGGTCAAGTGAGATAGTTCGGAGCCTGTTAATCGTCTAATAGTAGCCAGAATACAGTTAAAAGGACGGCCCCGGTACAGAAGGGGTTAAGTATCGAGAAATTAGCTGCTAAGGGATTCAATTTATCGTCAGATGAACAGAAACAGAGGTTAGTTTGGCATTTGTCGTTGTTAATACAGTTTTAATACAAGCATTAAATGATTTGTCTCACTATAAGCAGTCCCTCATCCTAAACTAAGCCCTTAACTTAAGAGGAGTTGGGTCGATATTATTTGCTCATTTATTAACTTTTTTATTTTTTTTTTTTTTATTTTTTTTGACAACCTGCGATTTCAGAATATAGGAAAGTTTAATTT
The DNA here is from genome assembly GCA_032716605.1 of Paralithodes platypus. Lineage (NCBI taxonomy): Eukaryota > Metazoa > Arthropoda > Malacostraca > Decapoda > Lithodidae > Paralithodes > Paralithodes platypus. The sequence goes on along the minus strand of CM064504.1, from coordinate 59,176,617 downwards.
TAGATGTGGATATTTAGCAGCATTACCAGCTGATATATATATTTGTTTCTATGCGGATGAGGGAGACAAAGGGCAGAACTATCTGTGACAAGTGCCTCCCCCAGAGTTGAAAGAGTTATTTTTTATTTTTATCTTTCTATTTATTGCCAGACGAACGACTCCCGAAGGGATGACCACGAATGAATCACCCCCATGTACCTCTGTCCCCGGCCAGTTGATGCCCCTTCTCCCATCCAATACCACTTTCATGCATATACTGTACTTCTTAACTCCATCCTTCCACCTCTCTGTCGGTCTGTCCATCCCTCTCTGTCCTTCCACTTCACTCTCGTACACTCTCTTGGTCATTCTCTCGTTTCCCATACGTTCCACATGACCGAACCATCTCGAGGTGGTCTTTTTCACACTTTCCAGCACATCTACACCACACCGCTGTTGTACTTCCTCATTCGTCTGTCTATCCTTCCATGTACTGTAACTCCGTACGCACTTCTCAAGTAACTCATTTCCACCCCTCTCACTCTTGGCTGTTGTGCTTATATATATACATACAATCAAATTCAACTAACTTCCTAGCCATTGCAAAATCACAAAATCTTGGTATTTCTGCTTAAAATAGATATTTACTATTCAAACTTCCTTATTACCTGAAACTTGCAAGTGGTCATTTCATCGTCAAATAATAAAAGCTAGAGTATAGTATCTACTTTTCCGGGAACCAAGGTTTTGCAAGTGATGATACATTTGTCATATTTCTCAGAGGCCCATTCAAAAATCAGAAGTGTTTGAGTGCTACTAAAGCCGGTATCACACGAGAGCTTTTATAGTCAACATTCGATGATCAACATTTTTTTGGCAACATTTATGGAACATTTGACACTGGTATCGGAAACTAGACTGGTGATAGATCAATTTAGATGACCGAAATATTATCAATGTTTACCCCATAAGCTGCCAGACCAGTGATGGGGATAAATGTTGAGGGAAAAAAGTGCTCGTGTAATACCGGCTTAACTCTTACCACTCACGAATAATAAGTTCAAGTGCAATGTGTGCCAGAAAACCTCTCATTTCATTCGCAGTATATTTGGTAAATAAACAATTGCCGACTTACAATTTCGTTCCATAAGGAAGTTGGAGCCGTAGACATCTATATTTAGCAGAATTACGAGCTGAAATACGGTCGTAGTACATTCATGAATACATAAAACCCAATTCAACATGCCCTTTAGCCATCAGATACCTACATTATTATTGTATTTCTGTAAAATATCGATGTTTAAGGTTCCAACTTCCTTATAGGCTGAAACTCGTAAGTGGTCAATTTGGATCGCTGATAGCTATACCATGTATTCAAAAATATTGTCGATGAAGGACTTTATATGTGATAATCTAGTAATGTATGCATGGAATGAATTTTGTTTCAATGCATGATACGTGTGCATGTTTATAGGCAGCTTTCATCAGAGCGTAACACGATCAATTATTTATTTAAATAGTTCAATAATACTCTTTCCAACCTGGTAAAACAAATTGTTCCATGCAAATTTTGTTTTTTCTTTTACAATTCACGATATTATCCCTTATTGCATTCCCGTCGCTGCTAATTAGGGACGAGACCATTTTTCGCCCTGTTGATATGAATTGCGAGTAGAACCTGTTTTGTTTTGTTCTCACCTTTCCTCTCTTTATCTGGCTTGTATCCATTCGGCCCCATTCAGCCAACTGTTTTAAGACGTTTATCCCCATCCAGGTGTCGATTTCTTCCTGGCGAGCGATAGCGAGCCAGCATTGTATGGAGAAATCCGGCTTCGCTGGAGACATTTTGTAACAAAATGTACAAATTTAGCTATCTGTCAAAAACATTTATACAAATATGCTGGCTCGCTGTCGCTAGCCATGACAAAGTTGTCTTAAAACATTAGTCTATATAGGGCCGAATGGATATAACCCAGCGAGAGAAGGAGAGCAAGAGAGCGAAAATAACGAGGTGGGCCCCCTTAATAGACGAACTGAGTCCATAATTATGTATACAAGTATTGTTCATGATCAAGTGAATCACGTTAACCCCTTCTGTACCGGCAACGTCTTTGTAAGTTTATTCTAGCTATATTTAGGCGATCTTGTGCAGTTTAAGAATGATCTGTGGTAGTAAATATGGTTAAGTGAGATAGTTCGAAGCCTGTTAATTGCTGGAGGCCCTTTTTCAACTGTATAACATCGTTTAAAAGTAGCCATAATAAAGTAAACAAGACGACGTCGGTACCGAAGGGGTAAATGTCTGCTTCCATCATTAAATATTCATCTTAAGGTAATTATACCTTCATGTATATCAACATTTAATACATTTTGTCATTATTTTACATAATTGTTGTCCAATATGACGTTTCCACAGCCAAGGAATGAAAAAAAAAAAAAAAAAAACGTACATCTCTCTTGCTATTCTACCGCTATTACAATAATCAGTGTTCCTCAGAGCTCTCTCAGTGTATACCACCTTCTCTACGTAGGGCACGTAGTACCCGTCTTGCAACATGATCCTACCCTTACTCTGTACGATTTTCCAACTCAAGAGTGAAACGTTACTCCCAATCATTCTTCTATTCAACATCTGAGCTCTGGAACTCTCTCCCTGAATCCATCTTGCCCTCTTCCTATGAATTAAATTGTTTCAAACTCCGTGTGTCCAGACATTTGGGCTCGAACATTCCTTGATTTTAGCCCTGTCACTATTTTAACTCTGGGGGAGGCACTCGTAACAGGCAGTTTTGCCTTTTGTCTCCCCCATCCACATAGAAAAAAAACTAATTACGTTCTATATTCATGAGAAAGTCGTAACAATTTGTTTTGAACTGTTGTTGATTGGATATAGGTGGAGAGCAATTCCGAGGAAGTTAATTCCATAGGGATTAACACATATTGAAAAGCAGAAGTTCTGCACTGTGAAGCGAGACTGTACAATCATGGACGCTGAAAGATGCCTTAATATCACGAAGTATGTGATGACTTGGCAAATAAATTAACCCCCTCTGTACCGGCGGCGTCTTTTATACTTAACTCTGGCTACTATTAGACGGTTTTATTCAGCTTAAAAAGGGCCTCTAACCATTAACAGGCTTCGAACTATCTCACTTAACCATTTGTACTACCACAGAGTCTTCTTAAATTATGCAAAATAGTCTAAATATAGATAGAATAAACATTTCAAAACGTCGCCGGTACAGAAGGGTTTAAGGCTTCTCTGATCATCTTCCATAAAATACCTGTGAAACAAAGCAAGGAATGTACCATATACTCGTACACGTAGGGTGGGAGGGGGTCATCTACAGGTATACTCCACCATTATTGATTGTTCTTATAACTCTATTATGATTATTTTCCATCTGCATCAGTGCTACTTCTCCATATCTACCCCACAAAGATGACCAATATTATATAAAAGTCTTTGTAGATGAAGGTGTTACGAACTGGCACTCGGGTACACAAGGGCTCTCAATCAGGACTCGAATACGGCTCGCTGCCACAACGGAAACACACGATCCTAACCCCTGAGTACTGCCAGCCGAACAAAAAACACCAATACCCTCCAGAGTTCAATCTGCTATAACGGGGTATACAAAAACTCGGTACTAGTGTTCAACAACAGACTAATAAAGAGACAGGAATTATCTAGTCTGGTCAACAATCAAACAATGAAGTAAGAAACAACAACACCAAAGAATAGTGTTGGCCGAAGCCGAAGAAATACACCCTTGACTATGAACTTAAGAAGTCCACCACCCTCTACTTCGGATCGGCACTATTACGTTACGTTAATTAATAGTCCTTAAGCATCGAGCAAGGAATCTTCTGAAAAAAGTTAGATGCTTCTCGGATGCTCGTAAGAAGTACGTATCGGGTTTTGAACAGTAATTCAATAAGCAAAAACACTGGCAATTAAATACTATTAAAGGCTTAAATTGGCATAAGAATAATTAAAAGAATATGCAATAGTAAATGGCAAACATTAAAAGGAAGTACTCCGCAAATGCAACGGCAATAGCCTACTCGGATTGTGCTCGTGGGCCACTAATCACTAAAGTAGCCAAGCTTGCAACACATGAAATCAATAGTGCATAAACAATATCATACATAAGGAAAGCTTCAATACTATTCTGTATCTACTAATCGAGTAAAGTCTAGCTGGGGTACTGTAGGCAAAAAGGTAGCAGTGACTGAGCAAAAACGGCTCGTAGCCTAGCGAAGTCCTCACGACTGTTTAAAGTATTACGTTAAAACTAACAAGTGCACTTTGAGAAATCCAGATCCCTTGTATCTGGTTTTCTCCCGGCTCCTTGACAAAGTAAAAACAAACTGTTAATAAAATACAGGGTGGTTAGGCTCTTGCCCTCACGCACTGTAAATTATTAACTCAACACAGTCAGCCGCGAAGACAACCTAGGCTTCACTGAACCGAAACGAGTATGCAGGTTTATCGCTTAACCACTGCATCAAACAACAACTAGTAACACAGAAAAGCCTTACCCCAGTCTAGCATTACCTAGACTAGCAGAAAACAGGAATAATAATAATAACACACAGGGAAATGCATATACAAGTGCAACAAACATAAATCAATCCTATTCTAAGTCAACCCTTCCAAAATAGGCTATCTAATAGGCAAGTATCTCGTGAGAACTCAAGCGATAATACATTGGCTGAGTAGCTCTGCGCCAACGGGACCATGGAAGTTAAACAGGGCAGGGAAAAGAGGAGATAAGAATGTAAGGTAGTAGAGAAAGTTCCCATCAGTCAGAAGAATATATATAGTTAGCAAGGGAAATGAGAAGTCGCTCTGCGTAATGAGTTCTGATGAAAAAATGGCTAGACTTCCCTTTTATACCCGGCCCTCTAGTGAGCCCAACGTGAACTACTAAGGACCGCCCACTGACAACCATTACGTAATTTCTCTCTCTCCTCTGGGATACACAAAGGCTCCCCTAGCACTGAGGGAGGGAGGAGTGCTAGTGAGTTAGGCCTACCTCCTGCCTGGCGTACCCACTGACCCCTAACTGGCTGTTTCTCTTCCCATCATTACAAATAAGTTTTACACACAATACTTATAACTAATGATATAAAATAGAACTCGTTGACTCAGATGAAAACAAAATACATATTCATAATACTTATAGTACATCGGCTCACATGAACTAAGTTAGGAAACTCTACATAGACTACAGCCAAAGTTCCTGCCCTGACGATCCTAGCGAGAGTGGGGCATGACTAGGCGTTCTGTACAGCATGCTCACACGTGGACATGCGTCACACCTCCCCCAAGATTTTACTCGCTCAACCCTGAGCTAAAATCTGACAAACACAGAACCCCATCAAGCCCCTCACACCCAGCGACCGCATGGCACTAAAACAAAGCTGAGTTTATCACCAAACCACATCTTATTATTAAAAAAAAAAATCTCATTTTATAACTCCTCCCAACAATAGCAAAAAGACACAATATCATGCTCCCAGAGCGAGCTTACAGCAGCTCAGCCGTTTGATAGTTCGTGGACTACTCAAACTCTATAGGCTATGACAAACTTATACGATTACCTATATCAAAAAAAGAGTTTTTATATGATTTTTATATTTTAATATGTTTTTCCCGGCTGCACTATAAGGGCAGCCTATTTTCCTCCACTCAAACCCACACAACTGTGATAGCCTACGACTGATCATCCACCAAACAATCCGCGATCACATTGTCACATCCAGCAATATGACGGATGTCCAGGTTATACTCCTGCAACATCAAAGACCACCTGGTCAGTCTCATATTGCGATTGTGAAATTGATTCAGGAATCTCAAAGGGTGATGATCAGTGTAGATAACCACGACTGGGCCATAGGCTGGAACATACACCTCGAAGTGCCTGAGCGACAGCACAATCGCCAGTAATTCCTTTTCTATTGTAGAATAGTTCTTTTGTGCAGCATTGAACTTCTTAGAAAAGAAACTTACTGGGTGTTCCACACCTTCATTGTCTGTCTGTAGCAAGACGGCACCAGCCCCTACACCACTAGCATCTGTTGCCAGCTGAAAAGGCCTGTTAAAGTCTGGGGCCCTGAGTATCGGATGAGTACATAGCAAATGTTTCACCAAAGTGAAAGCCTTTTCACACTCAGGTGCCCACAAAAACTTTTTGTCTTTAGAAAACAAATCTGTGAGAGGTGCCAACACCGTTGAGTAACCTTTTATGAAGCGTCTGTAGTAGCCTATCATACCCAAGAATCTCATAATCTGTTTCTTGGTTGTTGGGTGCGGAAATTTATTGATAGCCTGTACCTTGTTCTGAGGAGGGCACACCTGTCCCCTTCCCACTACAAACCCAAGGTACTGCACAGTGGCTTTTACGAAGTCACACTTTGCCAAATTTACTACCAGACCTGCTTCACTAAGTTTCCGGAACAAGGTCTCAAGGTGCTCACAATGGCTATCAAAGTCGTCATCATAAATGATTACATCGTCCAAATATACGGTGCAATTCGGAATGTCCTTTACAATTTCATTCATCAGGTTCTGAAACGTTGCTGGTGCATTCTTAAGTCCGTAAGGCATAACATTACACCGGTAGGTACTCCCGTCCACAACAAAACCACATACCTCTTTAGCACACTCGGACAAAGGTACTTGCCAGTAACCTTTTACTAAATCTACTTTAGACAAAAAACGAGCATTACCAATTTTGTCAACACTATCATCAACCCGAGGAAGAGGATATTGGTTAGTTGGAGTCAAACCGTTTAACCTACGGAAATCAATACAAAAGCGTACCTTGCCATCTGGCTTAGGCTGCAGTGTTACGGGGGAAGTCCACTTAACTGTGCCTTTCTCTATCAACCCTCTACCGAGCATATACTCCAACTCATCCCTCAGAGCTGGTAGTTTTATGGGGGGCACACGGTACGGGATTGACTTAAAGGGTATATGGTCCCCCACGTCAACATCATGCATAGCCTGAGTAGTGAGGCCTGGGTGTTCAGCAAATACAGTGGGGTATGAACCGAACAACTGACGGATAGCATCAAACTGCGGCTCAGGCAAATGAGCTATAGCCTCGTCAGCCCTTAGGCTCGAGTTCCCCGCCCACTGATCCGCTGAAACATGTTGATCCCAGCTATCCTCCTCCGAAGCTTGACTGTCCCCCTCTCCTTCTCCACCACGGCCGCAACAAGCCAACACAGGGACAGTGAGAGGCTCAGAGGGGCGCCTCACATACTCTTTAATAAGGTTCACGTGACATAACTGGTTCTTTTTCCTCCTGTCTGGAGTGGCAACAAGGTAATCTAAGTCTGAAATTTTTTCTACAATTTTATAAGGTCCAGTGTACTTCGCAGAGAGGGGGTTACCAACCAAAGGCAACAAAATTAATACCTCTTGTCCTACAGTGAACTTCCGGAGCCTCACTTTGCGATCATACCTGTCCTTCATCAAAGCTTGTGATTCTGTCAAATTTCTACCTGCCATCTCCAGACTCTTAAGCATGCGCTCACGGCTTTCAAGCACATACTTTAATAATGGACAAGGCTACACAGTCCCCTCCCAAATTTCTTTCAGCATGTTAAGGGGGCCCCTGACACGGTGTCCAAAAATCAGCTCGTTTGGACTAAATCCCAGGCTCTCACCAGGTACCTCCCGAGCAGCAAACAACACATAAGGCAATCCAAGATCCCAATCCATACCCTTGTCAGCACAATAACACCTGAGCATGCTTTTAAGTGTAGCATGCCACCGCTCAAGCACCCCTTGACTCTCAGGGTGATACGCTGACGATACTACTGCTCGTATCCCATGCTGTTGCATTGTTTGCTTGAACATGTTGGAGGTGAAATTAGATCCCTGATCAGACTGAATCTCCTCCGGGTACCCGTACCTTGAGAAGTACCACAACAAGTTACTGACTACCGTCATAGCCATTCCTTTTTTCATAGGGTATACATCGGGGTATCTAGTGGCAACATCCATTATGGTTAACAAAAATTTATTTCCAGCCTTAGTGGGATGGAGTGGACCAACCATGTCAACAATAATTTTACTAAAGGGTGGCCCAATCACAGGAATAGGGTGTAACGGAGCCTTAGGAATATCTTGGTTCGGTTTCCCGACACGTTGACAAATATCACATGAGTTTATCCATGACTGCACATGAGACTTCATCCCCGGCCACCAAAACAATTTCCCCAAAGCCGCCACCGTTTTCTTGGCACCCAAATGTCCTGATAATGGAGAATCATGAGCCAACCTAAGCAAACTTTCCCTGCAGCCCTCTGGCACGACCAGCTGGTCAACTGTACCTGATCCGCCCTCGCAGTTCCTTTTAGGATCTTGATATCGGTGGTATAAAATTCCATTAATGAAAAAAAAATCCCCTGCCTTTGCATCCCTATCTTCTTCTAACTCCACAGCCCCATTGGTACACTGCAAAACCTCTGGATCCTCTAATTGCAACTTTCGAATGTCTGTGGGAGCCAACATGTCTAACTGCTTGGTCAACAACTCATGCCCTCCCCCAACATCCAACTTAGACATCCGGTTTTCTCGCTGCAGGTAACGGTGCTGTCTCTGAGTCTCTGCCTCCTCCACTACTTTATCAACTGTGTTAGGCACTGGAGTTACAACAGACTTGGTCAAAGGTCCTGCTATTGGGTCTTTTGGGAGAGCCACTGGTTCTAAACTCTTCAAACTTTTCCCAGCCTTCCGCTTCTCCTTAATTCCCTTCCTCCGCTGTTCTGTGGCCTGGGAAATAGGCTGTGATACCTTAAATGCTTGGGAACGAGTTACCACACATGCCATCTGTTGGTGTTGACAACTCACTACCCACTCTTGTTCCTCCCTACTCACGTTGGCCGGCCTCTCGGCAACGACTAAGGTTGGAACGTCTAAAGTAGGCACCGCAAAGTCGTTGCCGAGAAGAAGGTCGACGCCCTCCACTGGCAATTTCTCAACGATCCCAACATCTAAGTCCTTAATCACACCATCAACTTCCAGCTCCATACAAACCAACGGGTATGACCTGGTCACATTAATACCCTGAACAACAACCACCCGTGCCGCATTAATTGGTCGCCCCGTGAAATTCTTCAAAAGTGTCTGTGAAGCTCCAGTATCACGCAAAACTTCCACCTTATGCTGGCAACCCGCCCAACTTACCCTACCGGTCCCTCTATGGGCGCAAAAGACATCACGGACAGGGGACGAGCCTTCCTGAGTCTTATACATAGCCTGTGACCCTGCCACTGGCAAACTACCCTGGGTAAATCCAGACGACATTTCAGCCACACCTATGCTGCGCACCAAAGACACGGCTGCAGCTGGCGGCTTACTAGGACAAGATTTTGCATAATGCCCCTTCTTTCTACAATGAAAACATTCCACTTCCCCTATCGGTCTCTTCTGATAAGGGGCGGAGTTCTGACCTTTCTGTAATGGGACGGCTGTAGTCTTTGGTTCAGTCCTGGTATCTTGGCTTTTAAACTGAGGTTTATATCTATAGTGATTGTCCTGAGCTCGAGGGTTTGGAGTATCGCGCCCCTTGGGAACTGCATCAACACGCTTTACAGATTCACATCCCCTGATTAGCGACAACCTGAGGTCAGCCATCTCAGCTGCCTCTTGAAGAGTTCTTGGGTTCTTTTCTTTAATATTTAAAGTCATTTCTGCACCAGTACACTTATAAAACTGCTCGAGCAGAAACAGCTCAGTCAACTGTTCTGCCGTCTCAGCTTTCTCAGAACGTGTCCAGTTTTTAAGTGCATCTTTTAAGTCCCGGGCATGTTCAAGAAAGGTCGCCTCCCTAGTCTTTGTAACACCCCGAAACTTCAATCGATATGTTTCCGGTTGCAACTCGTATGCCCGTAGGACAGCTCTCTTCAATTCTGGGTAGTCAATGCAAGACTCTAAAGGCAGTGCATCATAAGCCTTCAGACCCTTACCCGTAAGTCTTGAGGAGACTAGAGATGCCCACTTCTCTTCAGGCCAATTATGCTCCCTACACTTCTTCTCAAAACGATTAAAAAATTCTGTGACTTCAGTTTCACTAAATACCGGCACCAATTTGACTAAGTGGGCTAAGGACTGTTCACTTACTTGGCCCTCACGGCCCATCCGAGTCCCTGTCGACTCTGCACGAGTCTTATCTAAATCTAATTTAGCACAATATTTCTCTGAGTCGTACCTAAGCTCAGCCTCATGCCTCCTGGTCTCATCCTCTTGCCTCCTAACCTCAATCTCATGCCTCCTAGTCTCATTCTCCTGCTTCCTAGCCTCAATCTTAGCAAGCTCAAGTCTAAATACCATATCTGGAGACAGGCAGGAAGAGGGAGCTGCCACTACTGAAGGAGGGGGGGCAAAAACTGGGTAACCACCACGTGCACCACCCGAGGGCACTCCAATCTGCCAATTCTCATCCCTCTGTGGGAGAGTGCTAACCTCAGGTAACTGAGTGGACGGCACTGTGGGAGTCGAGTGAGAGGGGATCTGGGGAGGAACCCCCCCAAACGCCCTCTCCTCCGAAACCCCATGTCGCCCACGCAACACCCAGGAAATCCGCTCCCCCTTGGACATCCCTGCTACATTGGAAATACCCAAAACCTTGGCTATCAGGTGCAAGCCACAAACATCCACCCCAGTCAGCCTCTCCTCCGTCACGTGGTACCGTTACTCACAAAAACTCTAGCATCCTCCTCACTGGTTACTAACGGCACACCTTCAAATAACATCTCTCGCTCATCGTCAGTGCTAATGCACGACATACTGAAGTCCACAAAAAAATTCTCGAGACAAAAGTGTTAAACTTCCTATGCAAGCACTAATTACTAAATTAACTGGAGTCTCTTAAATGCTTTACTAATTGCCATACAAAACAAAATATTCTTCAATATGCACGCTAAAATACAAACAAACAAATATTGTACAATTCTGCAAAAATTTATACTGTTCACAAAATCCTAAGCAAGGTCGCCATTTGTTACGAACTGGCACTCGGGTACACAAGGGCTCTCAATCAGGACTCGAATACGGCTCGCTGCCACAACGGAAACACACGATCCCAACCCCTGAGTACTGCCAGCCGAACAAAAAACACCAATACCCTCCAGAGTTCAATCTGCTATAACGGGGTATACAAGAACTCGGTACTAGTGTTCAACAACAGACTAATAAAGAGACAGGAATTATCTAGTCTGGTCAACAATCAAACAATGAAGTAAGAAACAACAACACCAAAGAATAGTGTTGGCCGAAGCCGAAGTAATCCACCCTTGACTATGAACTTAAGAAGTCCACCACCCTCTACTTCGGATCGGCACTATTACGTTACGTTAATTAATAGTCATTAACCCCTAAGTGTCGGCACGCAACATAAGTCGAGTATAATAAATCTGGACTATCTGGCGGCGCTCGACATAGGTCGTGTGGCAATTTCAGCAAGTAATGTTGCTGAGAGAGAGAGACAAGTGGTGGCAGGAGAGTAGCGAGCGTATGACTGCTCCAGACCACCGCGGCGAACCTACTGACACGAATCTCACCTCCTCCCTCCCTCTCTCACTCGCTATATACGGAATTGTATGGGGAAAGTGCCGAATTACATGCTTTTTGCACTCGCGTTGCGCGGTTGTTGCAAGAAAACTAGCCCTCATAAAAGGATCGTTATGGTGTCATTGGAAAGCTCTGTTTATGCCCTTTCAGGGATAGATACTTGTTTTACGCTCTGGGTCTTATTTAGGCATGAAAATGATCACGTAAACAGCCATATTTTGGCTAAAAACACCCCGCTGGGCGGTACATAAAAATAAACCGCCTAGCCCGCTAATAAGGTGTTAAGCATCGAGCAAGGAATCTTCTGAAAAAAGTTAGATGCTTCTCGGATGCTCGTAAGAAGTACGTATCGGATTTTGAACAGTAATTCAATAAGCAAAAACACTGGCAATTAAATACTATTAAAGGCTTAAATTGGCATAAGACTAATTAAAAGAATATGCAATAGTAAATGGCAAACATTAAAAGGAAGTACTCCGCAAATGCAACGGCAATAGCCTACTCGGATTGTGCTCGTGGGCCACTAATCACTAAAGTAGCCAAGCTTGCAACACACCTCGCTACCGCCAGACGCTGCAGATGCTCTGTCAACGCTCTCACGATATCGATCATAATTTGAGTATTAACTACTCATCCTCTTCATTCTTGTGCATGAAAGGTGGTTAAGAGCACGTTTAACCATCCTGTAGTTTAGTAAGTAACACTGCACGATATTTCGCTGTGTATTGACTGATAAACTTTGTGTTTATCACAAGACTCCTGCTCGGACAGGGCGCCACTAGCGCCATCTGTTGTTTTGTTTTGTTTGTAAACAAACGCTCTCTTCTTAGTTGATATAAAATCGTAGCCCCTAATTTTACCCATTACCTACTGTAGTAAGTATCAATTTAACTGCCTTGCATGTAAGTAAAGCTTTGCATATTAATTTGCTAATAAACAATATTGTGTACTAACTAACCTGCCTACAGGAACGAACGCCGACGCCATTTTGTAAACAAACTTTTTTGGGGGATTATACATATTAAATTCCAGCCAATTTTGTAGTAAATTTAAGTGCATTCATTAATCTTTTCCCCCTAGATATATTCTTGACTTTTTCTCCTCAGAGTGATTTTACTTTAAGCTAAGGGTGGTATTTGTACAAACTAACCTAGCCTAACCCAACCTGCCAAGCATTTAACCTAATCCAAACGACCAAACCTAGCCTAGCCTATAGCCAGCCAATCTGTTGTTCTTATTAACTCTAGTAGATATTGTATTTAGTATCCTACTGTAGCTATATATATATATCTGTAATTTTAGTTGTTGCTTGCACGATCTTGTAGTAACCTTTGACTGATACATTTGTTTTGTTTTATCTAAAAAGAGTAGGCTACTGCTTTACTAGGCTACAGTGACACCAGGGCCATCTGTTGATACAGTATATTAACCCCTTGTGTGCGGTCACACTTTATTTTTATATAATCTCTATTTGGTGAATTGTATATTTAGTTACATATTCTGTTATATATATATATATTTGTTTAAGGTTAGGTTATCACACCTGGTAGCCTATTTCTGCGTATTTCAATTTTATTATTTTCGGTTAGGCTATTCAACGCTGGTAGCCTATTGGTGCGTATTTAAAAAAAATTAAAACTTTTGGTTAGGCTATCGCCCCTGGAAGCCTAATTCTGCGTATCTCAATTTTTTTTTTTCGGTTAGGCTATCACCCCTGATAACCTATTGTTGTGTATTTCAACATTGTTTTCGGTTGAAGTGATTGAAGTGTTTCTAAAGTGAGTGAAGTGTTTTAAAGTGAGTTAAGTGTTTTAAAGTGAGTTAAGTGTTTTAAAGTGAGTTAAGTGTTTTAAAGTGAGTGAAGTGATCTGAAGAAACTGACTGTTACCATGCCTCGCACTTGTACGAACTGCGCCAGTAGGTTTGGTGAGTCCATGTTTGTTACTGTCGATCTTCAAGTCTGCCGTCTCTGCCAGCAACAAGAGAATTTGAGAGTGAAATTAGATGAAGCCTACAACAAGATCAACGTCCTCACCATGAAGCTGGAATCACTCCAAGAGTTTGTAACACTCAACGTTGGAGTACCACAAACTTCAATTGTCACCGCAACTCCAGCAGCCACCAACACCCCAACGTCAACTGCCAACAATTCAATGCCTGCAGTAGCCATTTCATCTGATGGTTCCGATACTCAAGAAACAAATAGTAACTCTCTTCCCCCTCAAGACAACTTCCATGTTGTGAGGAACAACGTTTGCCCCAAGACCAGGATACCCATACCGATTACCGAGTGTCAAAACCGCTTCCAGATACTCGCAGACTCAGATGACGAAGCAGAAATAGAAGAAGTCCGGCTCGTGGGAGACTCGATGATACGTGGTCAGCTCACAGAGTTTTGCGCCAGAGCACCTAAGACCAGGAAGCGTTTTTGTATCCCTGGTGGTGGTGTGGACGACGTAGTTGCTGCAGTTGACGAAGTATCTAAGCTGGCCCCTGCTAATACAATGTACGTCATCCACGTTGGATCCAACGATGTACAGCGAACCCGGTCGGAAGATTTGCTTTTAAAGTACCAGCAGCTGATCAAGTTGTTTAAGGAGAAGTCATCAAGGATCATCGTCTCAGGAATCGTCCCCCGGCTTGGTGTAGAGAGCCGATTTTACAACATAGCCAGCAGCACAAATCGTTGTCTAGCAAACCTCTGCAGGAAGGAAAACGTGGGATTCGTCGACACCTGGGACAATTTCTACTATGATGACTATTTGTTTTTGGACGATGGAGTTCATCTGAACCAGGTGGGAGCAGCACGTTTTGGGCGTCTTCTCAACGATGCGGTGAAGGATTTTCGGAGAAGAAATCGACTCGGCACAGGACAACCAGGAAGGAGGACCGAAGACAGCGAGGGCGGCAACCTGCGAAGGAATTAAATGCTAATCTGTCAAGAACCGCGAATTTGGATAAAGCTCCACCAACACGACCCAAATTCAAAACCGCCAGGGATAACGACCGAGGACCGATGTCAGCCATGAATGTAAATGTAGATCCGATCAGAACCAAAAATTTGATTAAAGAACGTTCTGTGAGTTCTAAAACCGCAACTTTAAAGGTTTTCTATGCAAACGCTCGTAGCATACGCAATAAATTTTCAGATTTAGAGGAACTAGTGTTTACTGAAAATTATGATGTGATTGTATAACAGAATCTTTGCTCAATACAGAAGATAGAGACTTTTTAGCAGAGTATTCACTTCCCGGTTACGTAATGTTTGAGATAAACCGAATAAAAAATGGAGGTGGCGTTTTATTTATATCAAAGAAAGTCTTAACCCGACCCTCTTGTCAAAACCTCAAATTGTGAACGTCGACACATCTTTTGTGCTAATAAAGAATAATAAAGGTACAAAAATAATACTTGCATTAATATACAGACCTCCAGCTCAATCAGTGCAAACTGACCGAGAAATTTATGAACAAATTGCAGATGTAAGTAACTCACAAGATACCGTATTTTTGGGCGACTTTAATTTACCTGTGACCAAGTGGGGCGATACTCTTACTTCACACTCCGGACATGACTTGTATACGAACTTGCAAGAGATTTCGCTTCATCAATTTGTTCGAACACCGACCCGTGGTAATAACGTTCTTGACATTGTACTTGCAACAAAAGAAGAATTAATAGAGAATTTTAATGTTGGTGATGATTTCAGTAACAGCGACCATCGTACGATAACTTTCACTTTAAACTTTACTAGTAACGAACCAAATAGTAGCATCGAAAAAGTCCCTAATTTCAAGAAAGCAAACTTTCATAAACTTAGAGCTATGTTTAAAGAAACTGACTGGAGCTTTTTAATTAACAATAACGACATAAATACATCTTGGAAGTTATTCGAAACCACTTACCTAAAAGCAGTGCAAGACTGCATACCATCGAAAATACGGCGTCCAGGTCATAATAATAAGCCCAAATGGTGGAATAAAGATATTTCAAACTGCCTGCTTGCTAAAAAATTTGCTAATGATAGATTAAAATCCTCACAAAATGACGAAGAACGGGTGAAATTTGTAGAGCTACGACGCAAAGCCAAAAAGTTAATTAAGCAAAGTAAAAAGACCCTAGAGTTACATATTGCGAATCAAAGTAAAACAAACCCGAAAGAATTCTATAGTTATATCAGAAAGAAAAAAGTAGTTACTTCAACTGTTGGACCGTTAGTCGATGAAAATGGAGGATACACCAAAGACGAAGTACAAATGAGTAATGCCCTCAATACCTTCTTTGCATCAGTTTTTACAACAGAAGACCTCAGTGATATCCCTACACCATCGCCGATTCAGATTGATAATTCAGATGTTCTAAGCAATATCACCGTTACAGAGAGAGAAGTATTGAATTGTTTAGATAAACTCAAGGTAAATAAAACGCCTGGACCTGATACAATCTCGCCTAGAGTTCTAAAGGAAGCTAAGGATGAGCTCTCCAAACCACTGACATTACTATTCAATAAATCCTTGCAGTCTGGAACTATGCCTGATCAGTGGAAGATAGCCAACGTAACACCGATATTAAAAAAAGGCAGCAAATCCCTACCCCGTAACTATCGTCCAATTAGCTTAACCTCAGTTGTATGTAAAATGCTAGAAACGGTCATAAGAGACAGACTCGTAAATCACTTAGAGGAAAATAACATACTTAAAGATACTCAACACGGCTTTCGTAAAAAACGTTCCTGTTTAACAAACCTCTTAGACTTCTTCCACGATATCCTCAACCTCTACGATGAGAGTAAAGCTGTAGATATTATATACCTTGATTTTCAAAAGGCCTTTGACAAAGTTCCCCACAAACGTTTACTGCTAAAACTAAAAGCGCATGGAATACAAGACAGTGTGTTGAAATGGATAGAAAATTGGCTCAGCGACAGAAAGCAAAGAGTAGTCATAAACGGTAAGGCATCTAAATGGACCAATGTAAGTAGCGGGGTACCCCAGGGATCGGTACTAGGACCAATTCTCTTTCTAATTTACATCAACGACATAGATGAGGGTCTCACCTGTACAATCTCAAAATTTGCTGACGATACAAAAATTGCAAATAGCGTACTCTCAAAAGATCAAGTTGACGATATGCAACACAATCTAGATAAATTGTCACATTGGGCCCAAATTTGGCAAATGAGTTTCAATGCGGATAAATGTAAAGTACTACATATCGGATACCTAAATGAGAAAGCAAACTATTCGATGAATGGCACTCAGCTTAAGAATGTAAACAGAGAAACCGATCTGGGAGTAACAATATCGAGTAACCTAAAACGAGTCAACAATGTTCAGAAGTTGTTAAGAAGGCAAACAAAATAATGGCTTTATAGGCAGATCATTTGAGCATAAATCCAAAGACGTAATCCTAACCCTTTTACAATTCCTTAGTCCGCCCTCTTCTGGAATACTGCGTTCAATGCTGGTGCCCTTATTACCAAAAAGAAAAACAAGCTAGAACGAGTTCAACGTAGAGTTACCAAAATGATACCTAGCCTAAAGAACAAACCATACGAAGAGCGTCTTAGAGAATTAAATCTATTTCCTTTAACCCAGCGCAGATTAAGAGGTGACTTAATTCAAGTGTTCAAAATCATCAAAGGCATCGACAATATGAACTGTAGTAAGTACTTCACTATCGACCAATCTAATTACACGCGGGAAACGGTTGCAAAATTATTGGTAAATCTTTTAACTCACACGAATCTAAGAATTTCTTCTTCAATCGAGTTGTCAACTTGTGGAATGGGCTTCCCCGAGACGTTATAGACTGCAGCACCGTTGATTCATTTAAATTCCGCCTAGACAAATATCTCGCAACAAACCCGCGACTGACTGCGTTTGTAAATGAATAACTTTATTTTATCCTCCCCTCAGTTACTAACCCATATGTCCCCTACTAACTTCCTAGTCCTGCCACGTTAGTGGCAGGGCAGTAGTTCCCTTTCCAATGTTCCCTTCTTACCTACTCTAAACCACTGTTTGGACACTTGATCCTCAGTGTTTTGGAGGACAAGCAGCCTAGAAGGGTCACTAGATCTGTTGTTGCTTGATTTCCTTTGTACTCCTTTGTACATGAAATCAATAGTGCATAAACAATATCATACATAAGGAAAGCTTCAATACTATTCTGTATCTACTAATCGAGTAAAGTCTAGCTGGGGTACTGTAGGCAAAAAGGTAGCAGTGACTGAGCAAAAACGGCTCGTAGCCTAGCGAAGTCCTCACGACTGTTTAAAGTATTACGTTAAAACTAACAAGTGCACTTTGAGAAATCCAGATCCCTTGTATCTGGTTTTCTCCCGGCTCCTTGACAAAGTAAAAACAAACTGTTAATAAAATACAGGGTGGTTAGGCTCTTGCCCTCACGCACTGTAAATTATTAACTCAACACAGTCAGCCGCGAAGACAACCTAGGCTTCACTGAACCGAAACGATTATGCAGGTTTATCGCTTAACCACTGCATCAAACAACAACTCGTAACACAGAAAAGCCTTACCCCAGTCTAGCATTACCTAGACTAGCAGAAAACAGGAATAATAATAATAACACACAGGGAAATGCATATACAAGTGCAACAAACATAAATCAATCCTATTCTAAGTCAACCCTTCCAAAATAGGCTATCTAATAGGCAAGTATCTCGTGAGAACTCAAGCGATAATACGTTGGCTGACTAGCTCTGCACCAACGGGACCATGGAAGTTAAACAGGGCAGGAAAAAGAGGAGATAAGAATGTAAGGTAGTAGAGAAAGTTCCCATCAGTCAGAAGAATATATATAGTTAGCAAGGGAAATGAGAAGTTGCTCTACCTAATGAGTTCTGATGAAAAAATGGCTAGACTTCCCTTTTATACCCGGCCCTCTAGTGAGCCCAACGTGAACTACTAAGGACCGCCCACTGACAACCATTACGTAATTTCTCTCTCTCCTCTGGGATACACAAAGGCTCCCCTAGCACAGTTAGCCTACCTCCTGCCTGGCGTACCCACTGACCCCTAACTGTGGCTGTTTCTCTTCCCATCATTAAAAATAAGTTTTACACACAATACTTATAACTAATGATATAAAATAGAACTCGTTGACTCAGATGAAAACAAAATACATATTCATAATACTTATAGTACAACGGCTCACATGAACTAAGTTAGGAAACTCTACATAGACTACAGCCAAAGTTCCTGCCCTGACGATCCTAGCGAGAGTGGGGCATGACTAGGCGTTCTGTACAGCATGCTCACACGTGGACATGCGTCACAAAGGCTATTAATCTTAGAAGAGCCGCTGTCACACGAGCGTTTTTTCCGTCAATTTCCCAGGAGCAAGTTTTTTCTGGTGATATTTAGGGATATTTTTTCATTGCAATCGGAAACTAGATCGAAGTTAGATTATGTTTGGTGGTTTGAAGCTGCCAGACAACATTTGCCCGTAAAAATTGACGTAAGAATCGCTCGTGTGACACCGCCTTAACTCTTTAAAGAAATCTATGCCTTTTATGATGAAGTTTTGGTAACATATCTGACGTAAGATATCCAACTTTAGTTTGAATTTAGGGTTACACCAATTATCATGGTTCTGAACTAAAATATATATTTGATTGCAAATTATATAGAAAAAATATGTGGATTTTGCCGAATAGTGAGCTGGATGTATGTGTTATATTTGTATTACAAATTCAGTACATGATTTTCGTTTCGTTTACTGATTTTGAGTTAAGTCGTTATTTAAAGAGACTACGGTGTTTAATTGGAAATTGTCAATGACGAGTTTTGTGAAGACTTTCTAAGACTGAATGATCTATGAAGAGTTGGATCATCTGCAAATAAATGAACGGAATTATAAGTAACAGACAATTATCATGCATATCATTTATAAATATAATCGGTCTTATAAGAAGTTTTTCCTAAGCTGAATATTTTGCAAGAGTCGTGAAATAAAGATACATAGTATATAAAGGTCAAGGTTAAAGTTAAGTTCAGTATATCAACCTACAGTTTATACTAGAAGAAAAGAAGAAAGCATATAGAGAGTGGTTGGGTAGCAGAGGGAATGAAGATTCCGAGAGACAGAAACGAGCGAGGTACGTGGAGAGTAAGAGGGTGGTGAAGAGAGTAGTGAAGGAAAGTAAGAGAAGAGTAGATGAGGAATTTGGAAGGAATCTGAGTGTAAAATGGAGGGAGAGTAAGAAACTGTTCTGGAAAGAAGTCAAGAAAGTTAGGGAAGGTAGCAAAGGAAACAGTAAGGGTGTGAAAGATAAGAATGGGAGAATGCTAGCCGAGAAGCAAGAGAGAGTCGAAAGATGGAGGGAGTACTTCAGTGAGTTGCTAAATGAAAGGAATGAAGAGCCAGCAAACATAGCTGGATATGGTATGGGAGGGAGAAGAAGAGAAGTAGTGGAGGAGGAGGTGGGGATCAGGAGGTCAGAAGTGTGGGAAGCCATGAAAAGAGTGAAGTTGGGGAAAGCACCAGGAACAGATGGAGTGTGTGGGGAAATGTTGAGGTATGGTGGTGAGATAGTGATAGAATGGGTATGGAAAATGTGCAAACTAGCATGGGAGAAGGGGAGTGCACCCGATGACTGGAAGACTGGCATAATAGTCCCCCTATATAAGGGCAAAGGGGAAAGAGGAGTGTGTGGTAACCACCGAGGAATATGTCTTCTAAGCGTAGTAGGGAAGGTATACAGTAGGGTAGTGATTGAGAGAGTGAGAGTGAGAACAGAGAAATGGATAGGCGACGAGCAGGGAGGTTTTAGGAAGGGAAGAGGATGTGTAGATCAGATTTTTACCCTGAATTGTGTTGTGGAGAAGTATCTGGAGAAGAAACAAAAGGTGTATGTTGCCTTTATGGACTTGGAGAAGGCCTATGACAGAGTGGATAGAGAAGGTTTGTGGAAAGTACTTAGAATATACGGAGTAGAGGGCAAGTTGCTGAAAGCAGTGAAGAGCATGTATGAGGGTGCAAAGGCGGCAGTACGTGTGGAGAGTGAGCAGAGCGAGTTCTTTGACCTGAATGTTGGTTTGAAACAGGGGTGTGATGTCCCCGTGGTTGTTTACTGTATATATGGATGGAGTTATGAAAGAAATACTATCAAGAGCAGTGGATGTTGGTGTATCGCTGAAAAGGGGAATTGAGTGGAAGCTACCTATACTGCTGTTTGCGGATGATACAGTTCTGATGAGTGATAATGAATGGGAGTTGCAGGGTCTGGTAAATGAGTTTGGAACAGTGTGCGAAAAACGGAATTTGAAGGTAAATACGGGGAAGAGCAAGGTTATGGTCTTCGAAAGGGGTGAAGTCACAGAGTGTGAGGTGAAGCTGAACGGTCAGGCTATGGAGATCGTCAACTCTTTTAAGTATCTGGGCAGTGTGTTGAGTAAAGATGGGACTATGGATGAAGAGGTGCGGGAGAGGGTACAACAGGGGAAGAGGGTTGTAGGAACGCTAAAAGCAGTAACAAAAAATAGGGTGGTCAGTATGGAAGTGAAGAAGTCCTTGCATGACAGTGTGGTAATCCCGACACTGACTTACGGAAGCGAAGCATGGACGTTGGTTGAGAGACTCAGACCAAGAGTGAGAGCAGTGGAAATGAATTACTTAAGGAGTGCGTGCGGAGTTACATGGAGGGATAGACAGACTAATGAGGAAGTAAGAAGGAGGTGTGGTGTGGAGGTAGATGTGCTGGAAAGTGTGAAAAGGAACAACTTGAGATGGTTCGGCCATATGGAACGTATGGAAAGCGAGAGAATGACTAAGAGGGTGTATGAGAGCGAGGTGGAGGGACAGAGGGGGAGAGGTAGACCGAATATGAGGTGGAAGGATGGAGTGAGGAAGTACATGAACGAAGGTGGTGCTGGTTGGGGGGAGGGGCGTCGACTGACTGGGGACAGAGGTGCATGGGGGCGGTTCGTTCGTGGCCACCCCTTCGGGGATCACGGCGTCAGGCAATAGATAGATAGAGATAGTTTATACTACTAATCCAAAGTTCGTAAAACTTGCCGATAAAATGCACTTATACTGTAATTGTGTTGTACATGATAGTACCAAATCAAATTCTTAAAATGTATATATACTGTATATACAGGGTGTTCCAGTAATGCTTTTCATAAATTATATGGTGAACTCATCAGACAAAAATAAGAATAAATCACTCTATGAACATGAGATTGAGTATTTATAATAACGGAATTATTACACGATTTAAGTTAACGATAGATACAATGCCATTCAGTCCAAGGGGTAATGTTGCCATTTTAGTGGATTATATCCATTTGGCCTTCGCTATCGCTTGCTAGCCTCAAGATAGTGAGTAGTAGCGATCTGACTTTTCGGTAGTAAAATATGTCCGGCTTCACCGGTAGAAAAATCAAATCCGGCGAAGCCGGACATATTTTTCTACCGAAAAGTCAGATCGCTACTGCTCACTGTCTTGAGGCTAGCAAGCGATAGCGAAGGCCAAATAGATATAATCCACTAAAATGGCAACATTACCCCTTGGACTGAATGGCATTGTATCTATCGTTAACTTAAATCGTGTATTAACTCCGTTATTATAAATACTCAACCTCATGTTCATAGAGTAATGTATTCTTATTTTTGTCTGATAAGTCCACCATATAATTTATGAAAAGCATTACTGGAACACCCTGTATATATATATATATATTCTTTAATACAAAAGAGGTAAAATGAAGATGCATTCTTAAATAGATTATCAGTAGGTTCAGGGATATTTCGTAGCGAGGCCGGTCTATATGATCTGTGCCCCATGAATATTCTTTCCTCTCACTTAAACATTAGGCTACCATGGTGCGGTGGGAGTATGAACATGATTAGATTAATATCCAGTATTCGAGAATGGATAATAAGTCGTAGGCATGTGCATAAACCTTTAACCGTCTTGGTGGTGTAATGGTTAAGGTGTCAAAAATCTGTGTGTGATAACCCGGGTTAGAATCTTGGTGGATCGCACATGTGCTTTCATTAATTTCATTGGTGGTGTTTGGTGTTGTGGTGAAGTTAATATTAAATAGATTATTAATTAATTCTGTGGAAGAAAAGAAGAAAGCATATAGAGAGTGGTTGGGTAGTAGAGGGAATGAAGATTCCGAGAGACAGAAACGAGCGAGGTACGTGGAGAGTAAGAGGGTGGTGAAGAGAGTAGTGAAGGAAAGTCAGAGAAGAGTAGATGAGAAATTTGGAAGGAATCTGAGTGTAAAATGGAGGGAGAGTAAGAAACTGTTCTGGAAAGAAGTCAAGAAAGTTAGGGAAGGTAGCAAGGGAAACAGTAAGGGTGTGAAAGATAAGAATGGGAGAATGCTAGCGGAGAAGCAAGAGAGATTCGAAAGATGGAGGGAGTACTTCAGTGAGTTGCTAAATGTAAGGAATGAAGAGCCAGCAAACATAGCTGGATATGGTATGGGAGGGAGAAGAAGAGAAGTAGTGGAGGAGGAGGTCAGAAGTGTGGGAAGCCATGAAAAGAGTGAAGTTGGGGAAAGCACCAGGAACAGATGGAGTGTGTGGGGAAATGTTGAGGTATGGTGGTGAGATAGTGATAGAATGGGTATGGAAAATGTGCAAACTAGCATGGGAGAAGGGGAGTGCACCCGATGACTGGAAGACTGGCATAATAGTCCCCCTTTATAAGGGCAAAGGGGAAAGAGGAGTGTGTGGTAACCACCGAGGAATATGTCTTCTAAGCGTAGTAGGGAAGGTATACAGTAGGGTAGTGATTGAGAGAGTGAGAGTGAGAACGGAGAAATGGATAGGCGATGAGCAGGGAGGTTTTAGGAAGGGAAGAGGATGTGTAGATCAGATTTTTACCCTGAATTGTGTTGTGGAGAAGTATCTGGAGAAGAAACAAAAGGTGTATGTTGCCTTTATGGACTTGGAGAAGGCCTATGACAGAGTGGATAGAGAAGGTTTGTGGAAAGTACTAAGAATATACGGAGTAGAGGGCAAGTTGCTGAAAGCAGTGAAGAGCATGTATGAGGGTGCAAAGGCGGCAGTACGTGTGGAGAGTGAGCAGAGCGAGTTCTTTGACCTGAATGTTGGTTTGAAACAGGGGTGTGTGATGTCCCCGTGGTTGTTTACTGTATATATGGATGGAGTCATGAAAGAAATACTATTAAGAGCAGTGGATGTTGGTGTATCGCTGAAAAGGGAGGGAATTGAGTGGAAGCTACCTATACTGCTGTTTGCGGATGATACAGTTCTGATGAGTGATAATGAATGGGAGTTGCAGGGTCTGGTAAATGAGTTTGGAACAGTGTGCGAAAAACGGAATTTGAAGGTAAATACGGGGAAGAGCAAGGTTATGGTCTTCGAAATGGGTGAAGTCACAGAGAGTGAGGTGAAGCTAAACGGTCAGGCTATGGAGATTGTCAACTCTTTTAAGTATCTGGGCAGTGTGTTGAGTAAAGATGGGACTATGGATGAAGAAGTGCAGAAGAGGGTACAACAGGGGAAGAGGGTTGTAGGAACGCTAAAAGCAGTAACAAGAAATAGGGTGGTCAGTATGGAAGTGAAGAAGTCCTTGCATGACAGTGTGGTAATCCCGACACTGACTTACGGAAGCGAAGCATGGACGTTGGTTGAGAGACTCAGACCAAGAGTGAGAGCAGTGGAAATGAATTACTTAAGGAGTGCATGCGGAGTTACATGGAGGGATAGACAGACTAATGAGGAAGTAAGAAGGAGGTGTGGTGTGGAGGTAGATGTGCTGGAAAGTGTGAAAAGGAACAACTTGAGATGGTTCGGCCATATGGAACGTATGGAAAGCGAGAGAATGACTAAGAGGGTGTACGAGAGCGAGGTGGAGGGACAGAGAGGGAGAGGTGGAAGGATGGAGTGAGGAAGTACATGAACGAGGGCGGTGCTGGTTGGGGGGAGGGGCGTCGACTGACTGGGGACAGAGGTGCATGGGGGCGGTTCGTTCGTGGTCATCCCTTCGGGGATCACGGCGTCAGGCAATAGATAGATAGATACATTAATTAATTATCTTTGTATTAATTCCTTCAATATGTCTTACAATTTTCCGTTGTGGTTCAGAGAGTTGGTGAATTAAGTAGGCGAAATTCTGGGGGTGGTTTATCGATGTTTCACCTGTCACAGCAGACATCTTCAGGAAATGTGGTTTGAATGGGGCAATCTGGGAGTATTTAGAGGGTTTTTGCTAAACAAGGAGAGGGAGGGGGCATGGCTACGGCGCGCTAGGAGGGCTGTCATCGGAGGATGAATATCGTGAGGTAAATCTTTTGTTATATTTCGTCGTTGGTTGGCTGGGAGAGATGTATGCGCTGTTTTGTTGCGTGGTGGAGGAGGAGGGCCGGGTGCCTGCATCGTTGTGGTGCGTGGTAAGCTCGGTTCACACATACCTGTCCTGTGCTCCCGTCCTTCCCCGACCACCAAAAATTGTTGGACGGCATCAAACGAAGGACATTATGTCCCGAGTGGCCACGTGTGGCCACGATACCCGACCTCAACACGTCACCGCCCCGGCAGACGGCGCATGCACGGCAAGTGGACGGCGACCTCAACATGTCACCGCCCCAGCAGACGGCTCATGGGCGGCACATGGGCGGCACATGGACGGCGACTTGGTACCACGACCAGTCCTGTTGGAAGGCGACCTAATAAGTCTGTTTACAAACTGTCTGAAAAGCACTGCGACGGCAGTGCGACCACAATACGATGGACGCAGTGTCGTCGGCGATGGCCACCACCATGCATATATAATATGGGCGTTGCACAGACACACCTCAGTCATCAACCAGGTTCCGCCGACATAACTTCTCCTGCCGATTGTCCCTCAACATGGACGACCACGCCACTCTGTTGAATCAAGTGCAGCTGTACATGGATTGCAACGTACAACTGTGCTCAACGCTACTAAATCTCATCGAAGTTCTGACCAAACTGAAGAGAAGGAAAAAGCGAAGTGTGTGGGTGAAGCCATACCTATTGAGGAGGGAGACCTATGGCCACTACCACACCCTCATGAAGGAGTTGTCAGCAGAGGACCCAGAACTGTACCGGAGCTTCCTGCGGCTCGACGAGGGTCTCTTCGACGAGATATGCGAGCGTGTGCGGCCTCAGCTGGAGAAGAAGACCACCTTCTGGAAGAGGCCCCTGGAGGTAGGGCTGAGAGTGGCCATAACCTTGCGATTTCTCGCAAGGTAGGAGGTTGTGCGAGGTGGTGCTTGTTACTGTGGTGACGGCGGCTTGGGAACTGAGAGCGGACCACACGAGGCTGGCCCTTTTATGGATGCCTGGTAGGCGGGGGACTGGCGGGGTACGCGCGGGGTGGTCACGTGAGGCGACGTTGCCACATGGCCGTCTCAACTTTCAAATATTTTGGTCTGCGCATAAACGACGTCTGGTGGCGTCTAGGCGGCGCATAGACGCCAACATAAGGCGTCTATGAGCAGACCAGTCAAGTGGTTGACCCGCCCTATCCCGTTTTTTGGCGGTTGGTCCGTCCTGAGGGGTTTATTTTTGGTATACCAAAAAGGTTCGCCGCCTTCGCTGCCGCGGCCCGTGTTGTGGCGTCACTGTACGTTCACGAACAGACCATACCCATTTATGTCGGCGTCCTTGCACGATTGCATACGAATTCAGTGGTCGGGGAAGGACGGGAGCTCAGGACGGGTATGTGTCAACCGAGCTGTAGGTGTGGGAAGGGTAGCGGGGCGGATGTCTGTCGAGGTATGTCGTCTAGTTGAGGGTAATACCTGTATGTCTTGAGTCATATTGTTTATACTGGGTCGTAGTGCTTGTATGTACAGTGCTTCTAGAATGGTAAGTCGTCTGCGGTAGTTTTCTTTGTCAAATATGGTGGTGTGTTTGTTTAGTTGGAGAGGGTCAGGGCTCGGTGGTAGGGTTGTATATAGTGTTCTATAATAGTTCCAGATTGGAGGTGAAGGATGAGACGACGGGATAGACGAGTCTGTGTTATACCAATGTAGGTGTGAGGTCCACAGTCCTCACTGTTGCATGTGTGTTGGTATATGACATGATCGTCGTATCTCTGGCTTTCAGTATTGGTAGGGCAGTTCTTGAAGACAAGGTTAGAAGTGTTTTGGGATTTACAATAGATGATTAGTGTGATTTTATTGTTGGGGTTGGTGGGGTGGACGTTTTTGTCAATGATTTCTCATGATCGTCTCATCAGTCATGTAGTCAGATGACATATAATTAAGGTAGTAAATATTGATATCGTCGGAGGGGCTGTTGTTGGGGGTGTCCTGGTTGTACCACTTTTCTAGCTGTCGTTTGATACGTGAGAGTTAGAGTACCCGTTGTTAGTGAGTACTTGGGAGAGTCTTTCAAGCTCTAGCTGGGTATCTTTTTCAATGTGGTACAGTGGAAGAGGGCTCTTCTGACATAGGCAGAGATGGTAGATAGGAGGTAACGTTGGGGGCACTCACTGTCACCATTAAGGCACTGTTCGTTGTTGGTGGGTTTAGTGTAGACGGTATTCTTGAAGCCATTTTTAAGGGTGGAAAAAAGGATGTCTACCAAGGGGAGTCGTCTGTCAGTGGATTTTTCATAGGTGAAATTGAGTCCAGAGGTGGCCATGAGGCGTTGCTGCAACTTCTGTAGTTCTCCGAGGTCCTTTACCCGCACAAATATGTTGTCCACATACCTGCAGTAGACTGAGGGGTGGTGGGCAGCCAGCCAGTGGGAATTTGGGAGATGATGGGGCAGAGGGGGTTGCCTGGTTTATGGGTCTTGATGGTGCCGTAGGCAAACCCTGGGGAACATTTTCCTACAAGGTTTTTTAGATGAATCCCTCCTGCTTTGGCATTACTGGCAGAGATAGTGGTGTTGGTTCTTCGCTTTATGACCTCAGCCGGGTTGCTGGTGAATTCTGAACAGTGTCTGTGTGAGTCTGAACTAGAATAAATCCTATCAACCATTTGCAATTAGACAGACTTTTAACTCATAAACTGCGAAGCTATGGTAGTTCAAACCCTCCCACCAAGCGAAGGTATTTGGTTCTATTCTAAAGAAAATTGTCATAGTACCATATATATAATTATTTCTTATCCATATTTTTGTTTTTTATGTGAATGACGGAGACAAAAGACATGGCTGCCTGCAGCGAATGCCTCCCCAAGAGTTGAAAGAGTGACAGGGCCAAAATCAAGGGACGTTCGAGCTAAAATGCCTGGATACACAGAGTTTGAAGCAATTTAAGTAATAGGAACAGAGAGAGACTGCTTCTGGGAGAGAGTTCCAGAGCTCAGAAGTTGAATAGAAGAAAGTCTGAGAATAGCATTTCAGTCTTGGGTTGGAGAGTTGCACAGAGTAGGGGTGGGATTGTGTTGCAAGGCGGGAACTACGTACCCTACGTAGAGAATGTACGCCTATTTTTCTTTTATTTTGAACATATGAACATTAACCCATACAATCCCAGCGCCGTATATATACGTCAGTAGATAAGTACCTCTCCAGTCCCAGCGACCTATATATCCGTCAGTAATGTACTTGTCTTGTAACGGTCTGTACAAGGCTAATTGCTTTTTTTTTTTTTTTTTTTTTTTTTTTTTTTTTTTTTTTTTAAAGTGATGGATCCATTCTTGCCTCATCTCTTGAGGTAAACAGGTGGTCTCTCCTGTCATTTTGGCCACATTGCCTGTGATTGCTTGGAACTTTTATTACTGTATTCTACGGTACAGTACGGGTTAAAGGGCAATAAGAGAAGTAGGAATAGCATTTGGGGGGTGAAAAAGACGTATTATTGCCGCAAGGTTGTATCATGAATCGAGAGTGGAGCGGCGTATATGCTCCCTTCCCGAGCTCTCAAGCGACACTGAAGCCTTGCACTAGAAGTCTGTCTGTTGCAAGGATCTCTAACTGCCTAGCCCGTGTGAGGTAAATTCGCACCAAAAATTACCCGATAAAAGGGGGAATAAGAGGAAAAATAGCTGATCATTGAGGAGGGGGGAAAATGGAGGGGAAGGGGGGGGGGCACATATGTAGGAGTGGTAGCAAGTAATGGAGGTGAAATATCTCACCTAATCACAAATTGCTTTGTTTTGAGTGCCATGGGGGTGTTTTCTAAGTTTATTTTTATGCTCTGGATCTATTGAGGACGGTCGCAGTGCACCAAAACAAACTCTATTGAGGACGGTCTGCCGTTTATGGGTTAAACCAATTGGTCATAAATTAATTACTGCACTACTCTTACTAAACATTTCTAAGCTATTCAGTTGGCCTGGAAGCAAACATGGCAATAAAACATTCACATTTAGCATTTTGTTTTTTTTATGTAAGTGAGGGAGGCAAAAGGCAGAACTGCCTATAGCAAGTGCTTCCCCCATAGTTGAAAGAGTGACAGGGCCAAAATCAAGGGACGTTTGAGCCAAAATGCCTGGACACAAGGAGTTTGAAGCAATTTAAGTCATAGGAAGAGGGAAAGACTGATTCTGGGAGAGAGTTCCAGAGCTCAGCTGTTGAATAGAAGAAAGTTTGAGAGTAACGTTTCACTCTTGGGTTAGAGAGTTGCACAGAGTAGGGGTGGGATTGTGTTGCAAGACGGGTACCATGTGCCCTACGGAAAGGAGGTGGTATACACTGGGAAAGATCTGAGGAACATTGATTATTATAGTAGTGATAGAATAGCGAGAGAGATGCAACATTGCGGCGGAGAGAGAGAGATTGCAGAGAGTTGGTGAGTGGATGGGATATAATGATACGAAAGGCCTTCCGTTCAACTTTGTCTAGGAGAGCAGTGTGAGAGGAACCTCCCCACACATGTGAACAATACTCAATACAAGGACGCACTGTGCCCCTGTACAGAGCAAGAAGCTGTGCAGGGGTAAAGAACCCCCTAAGCCAGTTGAGCACACCCAGCTTCTGGGAGGCTGCCTTAGCAATACTGGTAATATGGTCATTCCAAATGAGAACAGAAGAAAAAGAGACACCAAGAATATTGAGAGAAGATGAAGGATTGATTTTTGTATTGAAGAATAAGGGATAGTCCGCTGGGAGTTCCGGACGGGTAGATAGATGGAGAAATTGGGTTTGGGAAGTATTAAAGGTAACAAGGTTTTCTCTGCCCCAATTGGAGATAGTAGTTAGATCAGAATGTAAGTGTTCTATGGCTTCATTACGTTTGTCGTTGAGGTATTGCTGGCTGGGGCGTTCTGAAAAAACTAATGGAGAATTGTAAGGTTGAGTCATCTGCCTATGAATGGATGGTTATTGAGGTACAGTTGAGAAGATCATTTATGAAAATTAGAAAGAGAATAGGAGATAGGACAGAGCCCTGAGGAACACCGGAGTTAACCAGATCCACTAAGAAACGAGCACAGACGTATGTCAAAATTTGCTATGGCTCGCATGAATTCATCAATATATTCTCATACATAATTTAGTTCCATAATGTTGGACACTAAATACATAATTTATATACATATGGTTAAAAATAGAGATAACATTATCTTTAAGGCCGTTCTTATCACCAGTAACCCCCCATATTAAATTAATGAAAGCATGTGATCCTCCCAGGATTCGAGCTCTGGATACCTCATACAAAACTTACACGCTCTGACCATTACACCATCAAGACAGTAAATTTGTATTTGATTCAAGAGAGAGAGAGAGAAAGAGAGAGAGAGAGAGAGAGAGAGACAGAGAGAGAGACGTGGGAGGTAAAGAGAGGACGTTAGGTCCTGCTTTAAGGGGGCCCACCTCGTTTTTTTGTTCTCCCTCTCTACCCTCTCTCTCTTGGTTGTATTTGGCCCCTTTCAGCCTACAGTTTGAAGACGTTTATCCCCATCCATATATCTATTTTTTTCCTGGCGAGCGGTAGCGAGCCAGCATATTTAAAAAAACAAAATTCGACAGCAGGCTAAATTTGTACATTTACGATAGAAAAATGTCTCCGGCGAAGCAGGATTTCTCCATACAATGCTGGCTCGCTATCGCTCGCCAGGAAGAAATCGACACCTGGATGGGGATAAACGTCTTAAAACAGTAGGCTGAATGGGACCGAATGGATACAACCCAGATAAAAGGAGAGAACAAAACCAGGTGACCCCCCTTCAAACCTCCAACTGTTAAACTCAGGACATCTCACCTCGCCCACTCTCTCTGATTTCTGGACCAACCCTTGGAGACACACACACAAACACACACACACACAGGCGGTAGACACAGCTAAAATAGTTAATACACTGACGGGAAATTGGGACATGGTTGTGAGAAATACCGGTGCAAAAAAAAAAAGAAAAAAAAAAAAAAAAAAAAAATGGTTGAACGAAAATATATGAGAAATACACACATATACACACATTTTATATATATATACTGTATATATATATATATATCATGAATTGTAATCCTGTTCTGACCATTCCTAAATGTGGCACTATATTAGGATTAAGGGAGCCCACCTCGTTGTTTTTCTCTTTCTCTCCCTCTCTCTTTTGCTTGTATCCATTCAGCCCACTGTTTTAAGACGTTCACCCCCATCCAGGTGTCAATATTTTCCTGGCGAGCGGGAGCGAGCCAGCTTATATATACATTTTTTTTGACAGCAAGCTAAATTTGTACATTTTTCGATAGAAAAGTTTCTCAGTCAAAACCGGATTTCTCCATACAATGCTGGCTCGCTATCACTCGCCAGGAAGAAATAGACACCTGGATGGTGATAAACGTCTTAAAACAGATGGCTGGGGGGGGGGGGGGGGGCCGAATATATACAATCCAAAGAGAGAGGGAGAGAAAGAGAAAAAAAGCCAGGTGGGCTCCCTTATTTCTTATACACTGTTATGCCTCGGTATACTTGATTAACCTCCGAAAAGCAGGTATCGGGTAAAGAATTAATAAGGAGTTTCATTTCAACCAGATACAACTTCAATAATTTATGTATCAGCATTATAGGTAGCGCCAGCGAACTTGACAATAATCTTGACCCCTTAACTTCTTATAACTCGAAATGAATGAAAACAATCGGGCTGACGTTTCTATCATTTGGGAAGAGTCCACCAGGAAATAGGTATGTATATTTACAGCCAGTTTACTCTAAGCCCTTTAGAGTTACAGAGAGGTCAGGGATCAAGATTATTGTCAAGTTCGTTGGCGCTACCTATAGTACCTGCGACTGGACACTGTCAAATATACATAATGGTTAAATAAAATAACATATGTCCCATAAGCTTGTAACAAGAGGGAACACCAGTAGAGCAGCCCTTAAGGGGGGTCACCAGTTTTTGTTTTATCTTTCTCTACTTTTCCCTCTTTCTCTGGCTTGTATCCATTCGGCCCCATTCAGTCACCTGTTTTAAGATGTTTATCCCCATCCAGGTGTCGATTTCTTCCAGGTGAGCGATAGTGAGCCAGCATTGTATGGAGAAATCCGGCTTCGCCGGAGAAATTTTACTATCGAAAAATGTACAAATTTAGCTTGCTGTAAAAAATATGTATATACTGTATATATATGCTGGCTCGCTACCGGTCGCCAGGAAAATATTGACACCTGGATAGGGGTAAACGTCTTAAAACAGTAGGGTGAATGGGGCCGAATGGATACAAGCCAAAGAGAGAGGGAGAGAAAGAGAAAAAAAGCGAGATGGGCTCCCTTAAGTATCAGCAGTATACAGTATTTCTTCGGTTCATTCTGTTCTATGCATTTCCCAGTAGAATTATATTTATTCTGCGGGGTGCCTTGTTTCCCCAACTAAATTTCATGCCGGCTCAAAATCGGAGGGAGTGGTGGGTAGGAGAGAGCCTTCTGTTTACTGTCTTTACCTTCCATTTTGTAGCTAATTCTATGTTAGAATTAAATCGGAACTGTCTAGTAGGAACCGCAAGGTATGTGTATGTACACTGTAAAATAAAATCTGTAAAATTTACAGAGAATTTCTGGCAATTAGGCTGCCAAACATTCTCTCTAAAATTTACAGCATTCTGTATAATAATTTACAAAAATACACTGTGGAATTTACAGACTGACTTGTATTTTTTGTACAGATATAATCTGTTAATTTTTACAGAAAATCTTGTAAAAATTACAAAATTATCTGTAAACAAATAACAGCTGAAGATGTCTGCTAAATTTACATTTCAATTGTATATTCAACAGTGTTTCTGTCAAAGTTTTTACAGAATCATATAAATTATACAGATAATGTTTGGCAGCCTAATTGCCAGAAATTGTTCCGTAAATTATACAGAATCTTGTATTGTTACACTTATATTTTGTCATTCTTGGTAACTCCTACCAAAGCAAGATATGTAAGAACGAACACACACGCACACACACACACCACATATATAGCCTACTATATATATATATATATATATATATATATATATATACTTTTAAGTAAAATACCGGTATGGGAGGTGTAGCTGAGTGGTCATAAAAATGGACATGTGAAACTGAAAATTCCCCATGTAAGCATATTGTGCACAACCGAATTAGCGTACAATATGCATTACCGGGACCTTTGATGTATACTTTACCAACAGTAATATGCATTACCGGGACCTTTGATGTATACTTTACCAACAGTAATATGCATTACCGGGACCTTTGATGTATACTTTACCAACAGTAATATTTCTTACATAAATACAATATATCTGCAACAAACAAAGAAATAACATCATCTAATCATAATTGGTATTTATAATTGACCAACTTTGTTTATTGTAACCTAGCCTTGGCGAGGTTATACTGAATATAAACCGTTAACCATAACACTCCAACCCTGCACCCTCAGTTAGGTTAGGCTACGTTAAACACCGTGAGTTGTTTGATATAATATATAACGCAACCTTACCTTGTGTCACGCAAAGGCTGTTGTCTACAAATATAGCAGAATCAAATTATGATTATGGTAGCCTGTTACGTAACGTAAACATTGCCTAAAACCAAGCTAGGCAGCAACCGTGAAAGTATTTGGTTACACAATACACAGTATACTCTAGACATGTACAATTTTATACATCGTCAGAAACTATAGCTTGCACTGTCATTCATTCAATCTCCAGTTAAATATCTATAGGGTTGCTTGCTTCGGCTATACCGGTACCTGTTGGAAAATAAACACAGGGTGCTGTACTGTACATTACTACTACCTTTTTAGCCTAGCATTTAAAACAAAAAAAGTAGGCCTATTCAAGCTAAATAATCGAGTGAGTTGCCTCGGCATATGGAAGCATATGAAGGCGATTCATTCACGGCATTACGTCTGGCAATTAGATAGATAGATATTTAATCCTAATATGATAAGGTAGATGTTTTAGTTTTCTACCAAACGTTAGGCAATTGTATTCAGCTGATGAAATGAAACTGGGCAAGGGTATATTAATAGGCTAAGCAAAACTTGTCGAGACACATACACATACGGTAGGTATTTTTTGTACTAGGCTACTTTTGTTAAAGCTAGACGTGTTTACTCAGTTTAAGAAAGAGCTCTTGTAGTCTCGGTATTAGCCTATATCTTATTACAAATGTAAATGTGCATAACATGTTCGCAACTAGGGCTCAACAACTAATAGTTTCTTACCAGTTACGACATTCCACAGCAAGAGATACACCACATCACACTGCTTATTGTCCATGTTACTTATTTCCTGGCGATAATACTGAGCATTTTCACAGCCCATCACGGTTAATAAGGTTGTGGTAATAATTGAAGTAAGTAATAATATGTGTGGAGATGGAAATTAGCAAAACTATCACACGAAAATACAGCCTGGCTGTCCTCCCGGCCTAGTACTCAAGACGGTTTCCCGCCAAAAAGTCATGTGACTCACAGCTCGTATATATCGCCACACATATAGTTTATTGATACCACAACACCTATATTTTGTCAACATAAAGTCCAATGATTTATATAGAAGAAGGTTCATGAAATATAACCTGAAAAAGATGCTTGAAAAGTGTCATATAATGATGAAGGTAATAGAAGTATCTGGCAACTCTGGTGATAAATTATTGCCTCGTTTTCTAGATACATTGCAAGGGTAAACGTGGAGTTTGACCATTATATACACAAATATTAAGTATTTAGTGAACTTAATATAATCAGTGTATAGGCTGCTACAGTTCATACAGAACAAATATGGTATATAGTCAATATTTCTTGAGTTATTCAACACCATGGTTTTACAGTCAATGCCTGTAATATAAAATACAGATATTATCTGTATTTTAAGTTTACTGTGAACTTTCTGTTGATAAATACAGAGGAAAACATGTAAAAATACAGATATTTTTTACAGTGTATGTAAAGACCTCCATCAAACTTAAAATTACACCCCCTAGACCCCCTTTAGAGATAAATTTGTAAATTTTTCGGTAGAAACATTTCCTGGCCAAAGGCGGGTTCCTCTTAAATCACAGGCTCGCTATCGCTCGCCAGGAAAAAAATCGACACGTAAATAGCAGTAAATAAAGTTCTTTGCAACTCTCTTCCAAGCATGAATATCCCAGAGACACAGGTAGCCAGTCAACCACCTGTCAATAAAACTATCCAAAACGCTGACAAGAAACACATTCCAAGAGGTAACAGAAAAAGACACAACCCCAACTTCACACCAGAAATTCAAAACCTCATCAGACAACGCGACATACTGAAACACTCCCCAGCACCCCACACACAACAAATTCAAGTACTCAACACCCAAACTAACAACAAAATACAAGAACAACAAAAACTAAATTGGAATAACTTCCTACAAACACTTGATCACAAAACAAACCCCAAAAAACTCTACAAAACACTAAACAGCATCACACTTTCCAACAGCAACACAACACAATCACATGCTGCAATCACAACAACAGACTCTACTCCTTCATGTAAACAACAAGCAAACACTCTCATCAATCACTTTTCACATGTCAGCCACCTAAAACCTCACAAAGACGACCGACGTGTCATCCGACGTAAGAGACAATTCCCCACAGACCCTGACTATACACCCTTCACCAATCACCAGACAAAGCATATCATCAACAATCTCAAGCACTCACCCACCTGTGGCCTAGACAACATAAGCAATATACACCTCAGACACCTGGGACCACAAGGCATACAAGCACTCACTAACATATCAAACTACAGCTATTCACACAACACAATACCAGACATTTGGAAGCATGGTATCATCATCACATTCCCCAAACCCAACAAAGACCCCACGCTACCCTCCTCGCACCGCCCCATCACACTCCTTTGCTCCCCCTCCAAAGTCATGGAACGCCTAGTATTACAACTAATTACACCTGACCTACCCCTAGCTCCAACACAACATGGTTTTAGACCACTGCACTCCACAAACACTCTTCTCACAGACCTTACACAAAGAGCTTTCGACGGCATCAACTCAGCTAGACCACCACACAGATCACTATTAGCCACACTCGACATTAGTAAAGCCTTTGATGCCATCCCCCGCCACAACCTAACAAACAAAATCTACAACACAAACATGCACAACAACACAAAAAGGTGGCTGGCCAACTTCCTAGCAGGCAGATGTGCACACGTATCTTTTGCCGGTCAGTCATCTAAAATCAGAAACTTTCCAAACGGAGTCCCACAAGGATCCGTCCTATCGCCCGCACTCTTCAATCTGTACATGCACGATATAACTACACCCAATACGCCCCAAATAAACTTAGCCTCCTATGCAGATGACATAACACTCACATGCACACACCATGACCCAAAAAGAGCAACAGATCTCCTTCAACCCTATCTCAACACACTACATGGCTGGTGCACTACAAACAGACTTAATCTAGCCCCAGCCAAATCCACCGCAACCCTGCTCACAAGTTGGACAGGAGAACACGAATACATCCCTCAACTCACCATAAACAACACACCCCTAACACATACACACACACCCAAAATCCTAGGAGTAACATATGATACTCATATGACATTCAAACAGCACACCACAAACATTAAAAAGAAACTGACACCCAGACTTAACGCCCTCAGGTCACTTGCTCACACAAAATTTGGACACAACAAAGAAACTACCACCACAGTATATAAACAATACATAAGATCAGTGATGGAATACGCAAGCCCAGCCTGGGCTTCTAACCTAGCTGAAACACATCATAAGACCTTACAGACTATTCAAAACAAAGCCCTGAAGATCATTACAGGTTGCACAGCTACTTCACCCACAGATCACCTACATCAAGAAACCAAAATCCTTAAAGTCAAAGACCATCTGGACATGAGAGGCACTCAATTCCTGGCAGCAGCCTCTACGAACCAAGACCACCCACTAAACTACATGGCAACGCACCCACAGACACCAAGAAATATCAAAACAACACCCAGCACACGGTATCACACACAATTATTGTCCTCTCTCCCTCCCTGCCCACCCCGAACCAACTTCCAAAAGCACATCCATACTCATATCTCTCACCGATCCATCCACTCACTCACAGACAACACGCAGCTGCATACACGACCTCCCGAAATCCATCCTTCCGAATCCTCCCTTCCTCGCGAGGACAGAGTCCACCTGGCCAGGCTGAGATGCGGACACCATCCAGCTCTCCTGAGCTATCAGAAGAGACTGGATGACTCCGTTGTCGACGCCTGCCCGGGATGTAACACAGCACCCCATACCATTAAACACATCATAGAAGACTGCATTTCACACAACCACTTACGCCAACAACACAATCTACTCTCAATGAGAGCTCTGTGGGAAAGCCCGATCGTGGCCATGGCCTTTCTCAGGGACTCGGGGCTGTTTGGCCAGGCAGCTTAGGGAACAACAACAACAACAACAACCACCTGTCATTACCCAACCCCTCCCACAAACAAATTATTCACACCATATCCTGCCTTAAGGGGACAGTGGCTGTTTGTTTCGTCTATTAATTGATTTATTCATATATTTTTTAGTTTCCTCGCTAGACCCATCAAACTTAGAAAAACACTCCCTAGACCCCCCTTCAAGATAGATTTGTAAATTTTTCGGTAGAAAATGTCCCGGCCGATGGCCGATTCCTCCTAAAATTACAGGCTAGCTATCACTCGCCAGGAAAACATTGACACCTAAAAGGCACGAAGGGTCCTAATATTGACAAAGAAATGGGATGAAAGGTCATAAAATCCCCAACCCAATGGAACCAACTTCTTAAAATCTCAAAACTTGTGGGGCTAAACATTAGGGAGAAGGGGGTCCAGAAAAACGGTCTGTCTCCCCTTAAATCATTTAGCCTATTTCGGATATTTTTAGCCTATACGGATACACATTGCTTAATAAGGGGGGATGTGCGTATTTATTTGCTCATTTGTTTATCTATAGTATATAGTATGTTTATCTATAGTATATAGTATATAGTATGTTTATCTATAGTATATAGTATGTTTATCTATAGTATATAGTATGTTTATCTATAGTATATAGTATGTTTATCTATAGTATATAGTATGTTTATCTATAGTATATAGTAGGTTTATCTATAGTATATAGTATATAGTATGTGTATCTATAGTATATAGTATGTTTATCTATAGTATATAGTATGTTTATCTATAGTATATAGTATGTTTATCTATAGTATATAGTATGTTTATCTATAGTATATAGTATGTTTATCTATAGTATATAGTAGGTTTATCTATAGTATATAGTAGGTTTATCTATAGTATATAGTATGTTTATCTATAGTATATAGTATGTTTATCTATAGTATATAGTATGTTTATCTATAGTATATAGTATGTTTATCTATAGTATATAGTATGTTTATCTATAGTATATAGTATGTTTATCTATAGTATATAGTATGTGTATCTATAGTATATAGTATGTTTATCTATAGTATATAGTATGTTTATCTATAGTATATAGTATGTTTATCTATAGTATATAGTATGTTTATCTATAGTATATAGTAGGTTTATCTATAGTATATAGTAGGTTTATCTATAGTATATAGTAGGTTTATCTATAGTATATAGTAGGTTTATCTATAGTATATAGTAGGTTTATCTATAGTATATAGTAGGTTTATCTATAGTATATAGTATATAGTATGTGTATCTATAGTATATAGTATGTTTATCTATAGTATATAGTATGTGTATCTATAGTATATAGTATGTGTATCTATAGTATATAGTATGTTTATCTATAGTATATAGTATGTGTATCTATAGTATATAGTATGTGTATCTATAGTATATAGTATGTTTATCTATAGTATATAGTATGTTTATCTATAGTATATAGTAGGTTTATCTATAGTATATAGTAGGTTTATCTATAGTATATAGTATATAGTATGTGTATCTATAGTATATAGTATGTTTATCTATAGTATATAGTATGTGTATCTATAGTATATAGTATGTGTATCTATAGTATATAGTATGTTTATCTATAGTATATAGTATGTTTATCTATAGTATATAGTATGTTTATCTATAGTATATAGTAGGTTTATCTATAGTATATAGTAGGTTTATCTATAGTATATAGTAGGTTTATCTATAGTATATAGTATATAGTATGTGTATCTATAGTATATAGTATGTGTATCTATAGTATATAGTATGTTTATCTATAGTATATAGTATGTTTATCTATAGTATATAGTATGTTTATCTATAGTATATAGTATGTTTATCTATAGTATATAGTATGTTTAGTTGTAGTATTTAGTAAGTTTATCAATAGTATATATAGTATGTTTATCTATAGTATATAGTAGGTTTATCTATAGTATATAGTATATAGTATGTGTATCTATAGTATATAGTATGTTTATCTATAGTATATAGTATGTTTATCTATAGTATATAGTATGTTTATCTATAGTATATAGTATGTTTATCTATAGTATATAGTATGTTTATCTATAGTATATAGTAGGTTTATCTATAGTATATAGTATGTTTATCTATAGTATATAGTATGTTTATCTATAGTATATAGTATGTTTATCTATAGTATATAGTATGTTTATCTATAGTATAGAGTATGTTTATCTATAGTATATAGTATGTGTATCTATAGTATATAGTATGTTTATCTATAGTATATAGTATGTTTATCTATAGTATATAGTATGTTTATCTATAGTATATAGTATGTTTATCTATAGTATATAGTATGTTTATCTATAGTATATAGGTATGTTTATCTATAGTATATAGTAGGTTTATCTATAGTATATAGTAGGTTTATCTATAGTATATAGTAGGTTTATCTATAGTATATAGTATATAATATGTGTATCTATAGTATATAGTATGTTTATCTATAGTATATAGTATGTGTATCTATCTATAGTATATAGTATGTTTATCTATAGTATATAGTATGTTTATCTATAGTATATAGTATGTTTATCTATAGTATATAGTATGTTTATCTATAGTATATAGTATATAGTATGTTTATCTATAGTATATAGTATGTTTATCTATAGTATATAGTATGTTTATCTATAGTATATAGTATGTTTATCTATAGTATATAGTAGGTTTATCTATAGTATATAGTAGGTTTATCTATAGTATATAGTTATAGTATGTGTATCTATAGTATATAGTATGTTTATCTATAGTATAGTATGTGTATCTATAGTATAGTATGTTTATCTATAGTATATAGTATGTTATCTATAGTATATAGTATGTTTATCTATAGTATATAGTATGTTTATCTATAGTATATAGTATGTTTATCTATAGTATATAGTATGTTTATCTATAGTATATAGTATGTTTATCTATAGTATATAGTATGTTTATCTATAGTATATAGTATGTTTATCTATAGTATATAGTAGGTTTATCTATAGTATATAGTAGGTTATCTATAGTATATAGTAGGTTTATCTATAGTATATAGTAGGTTTATCTATAGTATATAGTATATAGTATGTGTATATATAGTATATAGTATGTTTATCTATAGTATATAGTATGTGTATCTATAGTATATAGTATGTTTATCTATAGTATATAGTATGTTTATCTATAGTATATAGTATGTTTATCTATAGTATATAGTATGTTTATCTATAGTATATAGTATATAGTATGTTTATCTATAGTATATAGTATGTTTATCTATAGTATATAGTATGTTTATCTATAGTATATAGTATGTTTATCTATAGTATATAGTAGGTTTATCTATAGTATATAGTAGGTTTAACTATAGTATATAGTAGGTTTATCTATAGTATATAGTATATAGTATGTGTATCTATAGTATATAGTATGTGTATCTATAGTATATAGTATGTATCTATAGTTATAGTATGTTTATCTATAGTATATATAGTATGTTTATCTATAGTATATAGTATGTTTATCTATAGTATATAGTATGTGTTTATCTATAGTATAGTATATAGTATGTTTATATAGTATAGTATGTTTATCTATAGTATATAGTATGTTTATCTATAGTATAGTATGTTTATCTATAGTATATAGTATGTTTATCTATAGTATATAGTATGTTTATCTATAGTATATAGTAGGTTTATCTATAGTATATAGTAGGTTTATCTATAGTATATAGTAGGTTTATCTATAGTATATAGTATAGTATGTGTATCTATAGTATATAGTATGTTTATCTATAGTATATAGTATGTGTATCTATAGTATATAGTATGTGTATCTATAGTATATAGTATGTTTATCTATAGTATATAGTATGTGTTATCTATAGTATATAGTATGTGTATCTATAGTATATAGTATGTTTATCTATAGTATATAGTATGTTTATCTATAGTATATAGTAGGTTTATCTATAGTATATAGTAGGTTTATCTATAGTATATAGTATATAGTATGTGTATCTATAGTATATAGTATGTTATCTATAGTATATAGTATGTGTATCTATAGTATATAGTATGTGTATCTATAGTATATAGTATGTTTATCTATAGTATATAGTATGTTTATCTATAGTATATAGTATGTTTATCTATAGTATATAGTAGGTTTATCTATAGTATATAGTAT
Organism: Paralithodes platypus; assembly: GCA_032716605.1. Lineage (NCBI taxonomy): Eukaryota > Metazoa > Arthropoda > Malacostraca > Decapoda > Lithodidae > Paralithodes > Paralithodes platypus. Next base: position 59,134,998 of record CM064504.1, on the reverse strand, counting down.
GTTTATCTATAGTATATAGTAGGTTTATCTATAGTATATAGTAGGTTTATCTATAGTATATAGTATGTTTATCTATAGTATATAGTATGTTTATCTATAGTATATAGTATGTTTATCTATAGTATATAGTATGTTTATCTATAGTATATAGTATGTTTATCTATAGTATATAGTATGTTTATCTATAGTATATAGTATGTTTATCTATAGTATATAGTAGTTTATCTATAGTATATAGTATGTTTATCTATAGTATATAGTATGTTTATCTATAGTATATAGTAGGTTTATCTATAGTATATAGTAGGTTTATCTATAGTATATAGTATATAGTATGTTTATCTATAGTATATAGTAGGTTTATCTATAGTATATAGTATATAGTAGGTTTATCTATAGTATATAGTATATAGTATGTTTATCTATAGTATATAGTATGTTTATCTATATTATATAGTATGTTTATCTATAGTTATAGTATGTTTATCTATAGTATATAGTATGTTTATCTATAGTATATAGTAGGTTTATCTATAGTATATAGTAGGTTTATCTATAGTATATAGTAGGTTTATCTATAGTATATAGTATATAGTATGTGTATATATAGTATATAGTATGTTTATCTGTAGTATATATATTGTTTATCTATAGTATATAGTATGTTTATCTATAGTATATAGTATGTTTATCTATAGTATATAGTATGTTTATCTATAGTATATAGTAGGTTTATCTATAGTATATAGTATGTTTATCTATATATATAGTATGTTTATCTATAGTATATAGTAGGTTTATCTATAGTATATAGTAGGTTTATCTATAGTATATAGTAGGTTTATCTATAGTATATAGTATATAGTATGTGTATCTATAGTATATAGTATGTTTATCTATAGTATATAGTATGTGTATCTATAGTATATAGTATGTGTATCTATAGTATATAGTATGTTTATCTATAGTATATAGTATGTGTATCTATAGTATATAGTATGTGTATCTATAGTATATAGTATGTGTATCTATAGTATATAGTATGTTTATCTATAGTATATAGTATGTTTATCTATAGTATATAGTAGGTTTATCTATAGTATATAGTAGGTTTATCTATAGTATATAGTATATAGTATGTGTATCTATAGTATATAGTATGTTTATCTATAGTATATAGTATGTCTATCTATAGTATATATTATGTGTATCTATAGTATAGTATGTTTACCTGTAGTATATAGTTTGTTTATTTATAGTATATAGTATGTTTATCTATAGTATATAGTATGTTTATCTATAGTATATAGTAGGTTTATCTATAGTATATAGTAGGTTTATCTATAGTATAGTAGGTTTATCTATAGTATATATAGTATATAGTATGTGTATCTATAGTATATATTATGTGTATCTATAGTATATAGTATGTGTATCTATAGTATATAGTATGTTTATCTATAGTATATAGTATGTGTATCTATAGTATATAGTATGTGTATCTATAGTATATAGTATGTTTATCTATAGTATATATAGTATGTTTATCTATAGTATATAGTATGTTTATCTATAGTATATAGTAGGTTTATCTATAGTATATAGTAGGTTTATCTATAGTATATAGTAGTATCTATAGTATATAGTATGTGTATCTATAGTATATAGTATGTTTATCTATAGTATATAGTATGTGTATCTATAGTATATAGTATGTTATCTATAGTATATAGTATGTTTATCTATAGTATATAGTATGTTTATCTATAGTATATAGTATGTTTATCTATAGTATATAGTATGTTTATCTATAGTATATAGTATGTTTATCTATAGTATATAGTAGGTTTATCTATAGTATATAGTATGTTTATCTATAGTATATAGTAGGTTTATCTATAGTATATAGTAGGTTTATCTATAGTATATAGTAGGTTTATCTATAGTATATAGTAGGTTTATCTATAGTATATAGTATATAGTATGTGTATCTATAGTATATAGTATGTTTATCTATAGTATATAGTATGTGTATCTATAGTATATAGTATGTTTATCTATAGTATATAGTATGTTTATCTATAGTATATAGTATGTGTATCTATAGTATATAGTATGTGTATCTATAGTATATAGTATGTGTATCTATAGTATATAGTATGTTTATCTATAGTATATAGTATGTTTATCTATAGTATATAGTAGGTTTATCTATAGTATATAGTAGGTTTATCTATAGTATATAGTATATAGTATGTGTATCTATAGTATATAGTATGTTTATCTATAGTATATAGTATGTGTATCTATAGTATATAGTATGTGTATCTATAGTATATAGTATGTTTATCTATAGTATATAGTATGTTTATCTATAGTATATAGTATGTTTATCTATAGTATATAGTATGTTTATCTATAGTATATAGTAGTTTTACCTATAGTATATAGTAGGTTTATGTATAGTATATAGTATGTTTTTCTATAGTCTATAGTATTTTTCTCTATACTATATAGTATGTGTATCTATAGTATATAGTAGTATGTTTATCTATAGTATATAGTATGTTTATCTATAGTATATAGTATGTTTATCTATAGTATAGTATGTGTATCTATAGTATATAGTATGTGTATCTATAGTATATAGTATGTTTATCTATAGTATATAGTATGTTTATCTATAGTATAGTATGTTTATCTATAGTATATAGTAGGTTTATCTATAGTATATAGTATGTTATCTATAGTATATAGTATATAGTATGTTTATCTATAGTATATAGTATGTTTATCTATAGTATATAGTATGTTTATCTATAGTATATAGTATGTATCTATAGTATAGTATGTTTATCTATAGTATATAGTATGTTTATCTATAGAATATAGTATGTTTATCTATAGTATATAGTATGTTTATCTATAGTATATAGTATGTTTATCTATAGTATATATAGTTTTATCTATAGTATATAGTATGTTTATCTATAGTATATAGTATGTATCTATAGTATATAGTATGTTTATCTATAGTATATAGTATGTTTATCTATAGTATATAGTATGTTTATCTATAGTATATAGTAGTATGTTTATCTATAGTATATAGTATGTTTCTATCTATAGTATATAGTATGTTTATCTATAGTATATAGTATGTTTTATCTATAGTATATATGTTATCTATAGTATATAGTATGTTTATCTATAGTATATAGTATGTTTATCTATAGTATATAGTATGTTTATCTATAGTATATAGTATGTTTATCTATAGTATATAGTATGTTTATCTATAGTATATAGTATGTTTATCTATAGTATATAGTAGGTTTATCTATAGTATATAGTAGGTTTATCTATAGTATATAGTATATAGTATGTTTATCTATAGTATATAGTATGTTTATCTATAGTATATAGTATGTTTATCTATAGTATATAGTATGTTTATCTATAGTATATAGTAGGTTTATCTATAGTATATAGTATATAGTATGTGTATCTATAGTATATAGTATGTTTATCTATAGTATATAGTATGTTTATCTATAGTATATAGTATGTTTATCTATAGTATATAGTATGTTTATCTATAGTATATAGTATGTTTATCTATAGTATATAGTAGGTTTATCTATAGTATATAGTAGGTTTATCTATAGTATATAGTATGTTTATCTATAGTATATAGTATGTTTATCTATAGTATATAGTATGTTTATCTATAGTATAGAGTATGTTTATCTATAGTATATAGTATGTGTATCTATAGTATATAGTATGTTTATCTATAGTATATAGTATGTTTATCTATAGTATATAGTATGTTTATCTATAGTATATAGTATGTTTATCTATAGTATATAGTATGTTTATCTATAGTATATAGTATGTTTATCTATAGTATATAGTAGGTTTATCTATAGTATATAGTAGGTTTATCTATAGTATATAGTAGGTTTATCTATAGTATACAGTATAGTATATAATATGTGTATCTATAGTATATAGTATGTTTATCTATAGTATATAGTATGTGTATCTATAGTATATAGTATGTTTATCTATAGTATATAGTATGTTTATCTATAGTATATAGTATGTTTATCTATAGTATATAGTATGTTTATCTATAGTATATAGTATATAGTATGTTTATCTATAGTATATAGTATGTTTATCTATAGTATATAGTATGTTTATCTATAGTATATAGTATGTTTATCTATAGTATATAGTAGGTTTATCTATAGTATATAGTAGGTTTATCTATAGTATATAGTATATAGTATGTGTATCTATAGTATATAGTATGTTTATCTATAGTATATAGTATGTGTATCTATAGTATATAGTATGTTTATCTATAGTATATAGTATGTTTATCTATAGTATATAGTATGTTTATCTATAGTATATAGTATGTTTATCTATAGTATATAGTATGTTTATCTATAGTATATAGTATGTTTATCTATAGTATATAGTATGTTTATCTATAGTATATAGTATGTTTATCTATAGTATATAGTATGTTTATCTATAGTATATAGTAGGTTTATCTATAGTATATAGTAGGTTTATCTATAGTATATAGTAGGTTTATCTATAGTATATAGTAGGTTTATCTATAGTATATAGTATATAGTATGTGTATCTATAGTATATAGTATGTTTATCTATAGTATATAGTATGTGTATCTATAGTATATAGTATGTTTATCTATAGTATATAGTATGTTTATCTATAGTATATAGTATGTTTATCTATAGTATATAGTATGTTTATCTATAGTATATAGTATATAGTATGTTTATCTATAGTATATAGTATGTTTATCTATAGTATATAGTATGTTTATCTATAGTATATAGTATGTTTATCTATAGTATATAGTAGGTTTATCTATAGTATATAGTAGGTTTATCTATAGTATATAGTAGGTTTATCTATAGTATATAGTATATAGTATGTGTATCTATAGTATATAGTATGTGTATCTATAGTATATAGTATGTTTATCTATAGTATATAGTATGTTTATCTATAGTATATAGTATGTTTATCTATAGTATATAGTATGTTTATCTATAGTATATAGTATGTTTATCTATAGTATATAGTATATAGTATGTTTATCTATAGTATATAGTATGTTTATCTATAGTATATAGTATGTTTATCTATAGTATATAGTATGTTTATCTATAGTATATAGTATGTTTATCTATAGTATATAGTATGTTTATCTATAGTATATAGTATGTTTATCTATAGTATATAGTAGGTTTATCTATAGTATATAGTAGGTTTATCTATAGTATATAGTAGGTTTATCTATAGTATATAGTATATAGTATGTGTATCTATAGTATATAGTATGTTTATCTATAGTATATAGTATGTGTATCTATAGTATATAGTATGTGTATCTATAGTATATAGTATGTTTATCTATAGTATATAGTATGTGTATCTATAGTATATAGTATGTGTATCTATAGTATATAGTATGTTTATCTATAGTATATAGTATGTTTATCTATAGTATATAGTAGGTTTATCTATAGTATATAGTAGGTTTATCTATAGTATATAGTATATAGTATGTGTATCTATAGTATATAGTATGTTTGTCTATAGTATATAGTATGTGTATCTATAGTATATAGTATGTGTATCTATAGTATATAGTATGTTTATCTATAGTATATAGTATGTTTATCTATAGTATATAGTATGTTTATCTATAGTATATAGTATGTTTATCTATAGTATATAGTATGTTTATCTATAGTATATAGTAGGTTTATCTATAGTATATAGTATGTTTATCTATAGTATATAGTATGTTTATCTATAGTATATAGTATGTTTATCTATAGTATATAGTATGTTTATCTATAGTATATAGTATGTTTATCTATAGTATATAGTATGTTTATCTATAGTATATAGTATGTTTATCTATAGTATATAGTAGGTTTATCTATAGTATATAGTATGTTTATCTATAGTATATAGTATGTTTATCTATAGTATATAGTAGGTTTATCTATAGTATATAGTAGGTTTATCTATAGTATATAGTATATAGTATGTTTATCTATAGTATATAGTAGGTTTATCTATAGTATATAGTATATAGTAGGTTTATCTATAGTATATAGTATGTTTATCTATAGTATATAGTATGTTTATCTATAGTATATAGTATGTTTATCTATAGTATATAGTATGTTTATCTATAGTATATAGTAGGTTTATCTATAGTATATAGTAGGTTTATCTATAGTATATAGTAGGTTTATCTATAGTATATAGTATATAGTATGTGTATCTATAGTATATAGTATGTTTATCTATAGTATATAGTATGTTTATCTATAGTATATAGTATGTTTATCTATAGTATATAGTATGTTTATCTATAGTATATAGTATGTTTATCTATAGTATATAGTATGTTTATCTATAGTATATAGTATGTTTATCTATATTATATAGTATGTTTATCTATAGTATATAGTAGGTTTATCTATAGTATATAGTAGGTTTATCTATAGTATATAGTAGGTTTATCTATAGTATATAGTATATAGTATGTGTATCTATAGTATATAGTATGTTTATCTATAGTATATAGTATGTGTATCTATAGTATATAGTATGTGTATCTATAGTATATAGTATGTTTATCTATAGTATATAGTATGTGTATCTATAGTATATAGTATGTGTATCTATAGTATATAGTATGTGTATCTATAGTATATAGTATGTTTATCTATAGTATATAGTATGTTTATCTATAGTATATAGTAGGTTTATCTATAGTATATAGTAGGTTTATCTATAGTATATAGTATATAGTATGTGTATCTATAGTATATAGTATGTTTATCTATAGTATATAGTATGTGTATCTATAGTATATAGTATGTGTATCTATAGTATATAGTATGTTTATCTATAGTATATAGTATGTTTATCTATAGTATATAGTATGTTTATCTATAGTATATAGTATGTTTATCTATAGTATATAGTAGGTTTATCTATAGTATATAGTAGGTTTATCTATAGTATATAATAGGTTTATCTATAGTATATAGTATAGTATGTGTATCTATAGTATATAGTATGTGTATCTATAGTATATAGTATGTGTATCTATAGTATATAGTATGTTTATCTATAGTATATAGTATGTGTATCTATAGTATATAGTATGTGTATCTATAGTATATAGTATGTGTATCTATAGTATATAGTATGTTTATCTATAGTATATAGTATGTTTATCTATAGTATAGTAGTTTTATCTATACTATATAGTATGTCTATCTATAGTATATAGTATATAGTATGTGTATCTATAGTATATAGTATGTTTATCTATAGTATATAGTATGTGTATCTATAGTATATAGTATGTGTATCTATAGTATATAGTATGTTTATCTATAGTATATAGTATGTTTATCTATAGTATATAGTATGTTTATCTATAGTATATAGTATGTTTATCTATAGTATATAGTATGTTTATCTATAGTATATAGTAGGTTTATCTATAGTATATAGTATGTTTATCTATAGTATATAGTATGTTTATCTATAGTATATAGTATGTTTATCTATAGTATATAGTAGGTTTATCTATAGTATATAGTAGGTTTATCTATAGTATATAGTATATAGTATGTGTATCTATAGTATATAGTATGTGTATCTATAGTATATAGTATGTGTATCTATAGTATAGAGTATGTTTATCTATAGTATATAGTATGTTTATCTATAGTATATAGTATGTTTATCTATAGTATATAGTATGTTTATCTATAGTATATAGTATGTTTATCTATAGTATATAGTATGTTTATCTATAGTATATAGTATGTTTATCTATAGTATATAGTATGTTTATCTATAGTATATAGTATGTTTATCTATAGTATATAGTATGTTTATCTATAGTATATAGTAGGTTTATCTATAGTATATAGTAGGTTTATCTATAGTATATAGTATATAGTATGTTTATCTATAGTATATAGTATGTTTATCTATAGTATATAGTATGTTTATCTATAGTATATAGTATGTTTATCTATAGTATATAGTATATAGTATGTTTATCTATAGTATATAGTAGGTTTATCTATAGTATATAGTATATAGTAGGTTTATCTATAGTATATAGTATATAGTATGTTTATCTATAGTATATAGTATGTTTATCTATAGTATATAGTAGGTTTATCTATAGTATATAGTATGTTTATCTATAGTATATAGTATGTTTATCTATAGTATATAGTATGTTTATCTATAGTATATAGTATGTGTATCTATAGTATATAGTATATAGTATGTTTATCTATAGTATATAGTATGTTTATCTATATTATATAGTATGTTTATCTATAGTATATAGTATGTGTATCTATAGTATATAGTATGTTTATCTATAGTATATAGTATATAGTATGTTTATCTATAGTATATAGTATGTTTATCTATAGTATATAGTATGTTTATCTATAGTATATAGTATGTTTATCTATAGTATATAGTATGTGTATCTATAGTATATAGTATATAGTATGTTTATCTATAGTATATAGTATGTTTATCTATAGTATATAGTATGTTTATCTATAGTATATAGTATATAGTATGTTTATCTATAGTATATAGTATGTTTATCTATAGTATATAGTATGTTTATCTATAGTATATAGTATGTTTATCTATAGTATATAGTATGTTTATCTATAGTATATAGTATGTGTATCTATAGTATATAGTATATAGTATGTTTATCTATAGTATATAGTATGTTTATCTATAGTATATAGTATGTTTATCTATAGTATATAGTATGTTTATCTATAGTATATAGTATGTTTATCTATAGTATATAGTATATAGTATGTTTATCTATAGTATATAGTATGTGTATCTATAGTATATAGTATGTTTATCTATAGTATATAGTATGTTTATCTATAGTATATAGTAGGTTTATCTATAGTATATAGTATGTTTATCTATAGTATATAGTATGTTTATCTATAGTATATAGTATGTTTATCTATAGTATATAGTATGTGTATCTATAGTATATAGTATATAGTATGTTTATCTATAGTATATAGTATGTTTATCTATAGTATATAGTATGTTTATCTATAGTATATAGTATGTTTATCTATAGTATATAGTATGTTTATCTATAGTATATAGTATGTGTATCTATAGTATATAGTATATAGTATGTTTATCTATAGTATATAGTATGTTTATCTATAGTATATAGTATGTTTATCTATAGTATATAGTATGTTTATCTATAGTATATAGTATGTTTATCTATAGTATATAGTATGTTTATCTATAGTATATAGTATGTTTATCTATAGTATATAGTATATAGTATGTTTATCTATAGTATATAGTATGTGTATCTATAGTATATAGTATGTTTATCTATAGTATATAGTATGTTTATCTATAGTATATAGTAGGTTTATCTATAGTATATAGTATGTTTATCTATAGTATATAGTATGTTTATCTATAGTATATAGTATATAGTATGTTTATCTATAGTATAGTATGTGTATCTATAGTATATAGTATGTTTATCTATAGTATATAGTATGTTTATCTATAGTATATAGTAGGTTTATCTATAGTATATAGTAGGTTTATCTATAGTATATAGTATGTTTATCTATAGTATATAGTATGTTTATCTATAGTATATAGTAGGTTTATCTATAGTATATAGTAGGTTTATCTATAGTATATAGTATGTTTATCTATAGTATATAGTATGTTTATCTATAGTATATAGTATGTTTATCTATAGTATATAGTAGGTTTATCTATAGTATATAGTATGTTTATCTATAGTATATAGTAGGTTTATCTATAGTATATAGTAGGTTTATCTATAGTATATAGTAGGTTTATCTATAGTATATAGTATATAGTATGTGTATCTATAGTATATAGTATGTGTATCTATAGTATATAGTATGTGTATCTATAGTATATAGTATGTTTATCTATAGTATATATAGTATGTTTATCTATAGTATATAGTAGGTTTATCTATAGTATATAGTAGGTTTATCTATAGTATATAGTATATAGTATGTGTATCTATAGTATATAGTATGTGTATCTATAGTATATAGTATGTGTATCTATAGTATATAGTATGTTTATCTATAGTATATAGTATGTTTATCTATAGTATATAGTATGTTTATCTATAGTATATAGTATGTTTATCTATAGTATATAGTATGTTTATCTATAGTATATAGTATGTTTATCTATAGTATATAGTATGTTTATCTATAGTATATAGTATGTTTATCTATAGTATATAGTATGTTTATCTATAGTATATAGTATGTTTATCTATAGTATATAGTATGTTTATCTATAGTATATAGTAGGTTTATCTATAGTATATAGTAGGTTTATCTATAGTATATAGTATATAGTATGTTTATCTATAGTATATAGTATGTTTATCTATAGTATATATAGTATGTTTATCTATAGTATATAGTATGTATGTTTATCTATAGTATATAGTATATAGTATGTTTATCTATAGTATATAGTAGGTTTATCTATAGTATATAGTATGTTTATCTATAGTATAGTATGTTTATCTATAGTATATAGTATGTTTATTTATAGTATATAGTATGTGTATCTATAGTATATAGTATATAGTATGTTTATCTATAGTATATAGTATGTTTATCTATATTATATAGTATGTTTAACTATATTATATAATATGTCTATCTATAATATATATTATCTTTATCTATAGTATATAGTATATAGTATGTTTATCTATAGTATATAGTATGTTTATCTATAGTATATAGTATGTTTATCTATAGTATATAGTATGTTTATCTATAGTATATAGTATGTGTATCTATAGTATAGTATATAGTATGTTTATCTATAGTATATAGTATGTTTATCTATAGTATATAGTATGTTTATCTATAGTATATAGTATGTTTATCTATAGTATATAGTATATAGTATGTTTATCTATAGTATATAGTATGTGTATCTATAGTATATAGTATGTTTATCTATAGTATAGTATGTTTATCTATAGTATATAGTAGGTTTATCTATAGTATATAGTATGTTTATCTATAGTATATAGTATGTTTATCTATAGTATATAGTATATAGTATGTTTATCTATAGTATATAGTATGTGTATCTATAGTATATAGTATGTTTATCTATAGTATATAGTATGTTTATCTATAGTATATAGTAGGTTTATCTATAGTATATAGTATGTTTATCTATAGTATATAGTATGTTTATCTATAGTATATAGTATATAGTATGTTTATCTATAGTATATAGTATGTGTATCTATAGTATATAGTATGTTTATCTATAGTATATAGTAGGTTTATCTATAGTATATAGTATGTTTATCTATAGTATATAGTATGTTTATCTATAGTATATAGTATGTTTATCTATAGTATACTGTATAGTATGTTTATCTATAGTATATAGTATGTTTATCTATAGTATATAGTATGTTTATCTATAGTATATAGTATGTTTATCTATAGTATATAGTGTGTTTATCTATAGTATATAGTATGTTTATCTATAGTATATAGTAGGTTTATCTATAGTATATAGTATGTTTATCTATAGTATATAGTATGTTTATCTATAGTATATAGTATGTTTTTAGTTTCCTCCCTAAGTTACCGTCAATCTTAAAAATACATCCATTAGATCCCCCTTCTAGATTAATTTGTTCATTTTTCGGTAGAAAAATGTCCCGGCCAATGGCAGGTTCTTCCAATATTACAGGCTCACTACCGTTCGCCAGGAAACTAATCGACACCTAACTAGCACGAAAGGTCTTAATATTGACAAACTAATGGGACAAACATCTTAAGATTTCAAAATTAATGGGGTTAAAAATGAGGGAGAAGGGTGTCCAGAAAAAACGACCCATCTCCCTTGAGCAAGAATATTTGTGTAAACAAGTATTTACATTTTCCGCACACCAAGTCTGATATATAATTATGTACGTAGAGTACGTACATGCTTTGTGTGTTTGTGTTTTTGTAATTGAGCCTGTGTTTGTGTACATGTTCAGATTAATATGCAGGATTCGAAACTGCGTAATAAATCGTAGGCTTGTGCATAATTCTGTAACTGTCTTGATAGCGTAATACATAAATACGCGGAATTTCGGTGTAAGTATCCTAAGTTCGAGTCCTTGGAGTGCCACATGTATTTGTTGATTTCACTAATTGAGTTTAGAAGTAAAGTTGGTTGGTGACAAAATATGAAATAATTGGTATTAATTATGTGTAGTAGTATCTTAAGCGTGTGTGAGCGTGTGTCATTCCAACGTGGATATTTCCTTGTTATTGTACAGTTGGCCACATAAGTTCTGTTACTCTCCGTGATCTTATATATAGAAATATAGTATAATGCCCATGAGTGAAATAAGAGTGTAGTTTCTTATGCAGTAGTTAACTCATCTGGTTAATCAACTGATAATTAATAGAATCCACACTCACAATTCATTCATACTATTTTACTTTCATACATAGACTCACAACGAGGAACAGAACTTATGTGGCCAACTGTATATGTGTAATAATAATAATAATAATCTATCTATCTATGTATTGCCTGACGCCGTGATCCCTGAAGGGGTCGCCACGAACGAACCGCCCCCATGCACCTCTGTCCCCAGTCAGTCGACGTCCTTCCTCCCAACCAGCACCGCCGATAGTCGGTTGGGGTCCGTCAACACAGGGTCCGTCCGCATCCGAGGCTGATCGTTCGTTTTTCGTTGCTTCATTATTTTTCACGGGTGGGGGTCGCAAGCCCACCGACCCAACCTCTTTAGTCGCCTCTTACGACACGCAGAAGGCACGTGGGGCATATTCTAATCCCTTACCCCCAGATCCTTCTTAAACCGCAGAAAATCGTCTAAATATAGCTAGAATAAAGATAAAAAGATGTAGCCGGTATAGAAGGGGTTAAGCTGCAGCATGAGGTATAAGGTGATGTGTTTCCCATATTGAATGCAAATTAGGAAATTGAATATTGATATACAAATGTTAATTAATATGAAACTTTTGCTTAAAGTAGGACATGGTTCATTAAACAGTTACGAAGACTACATAAAAACATGATAAAGCATACTAAAACACTCAGAAAACAATACAAAGATAAAGTATATAGGCAGAAATTAACACATCCTCATCCTTACCATTAGTCCCATAACTCCCCGCACAACCCAATGCATATCATGCGGTCCGTGTGCAGCCCTCTGTGGGTCCCCAAGCTAAAGCTAAAGCTAAAATACAAAAATACACAAACGGCAATCGTACTTTATATTTTAGTTACCGGTAAAGATCACGTTTTCTTATATACGTATAAGTAAGAAAATTAATATTTGTTATGGGTAACTATATGATAATTATAATTTTATAGTAGTAGCTCGATGTCTTAAATGAGAGAGTATGTAGCCTTTAACCTTTCCTTATATTCTGACTACTATTAGGTTATTTTATTCAGTTTAGGAAGGACGTATGCCATACGGCTATGAATAATGTCAGTTAATCCTTTTAGCTACCATATATCCTTTGTTGTTGTTGTTGCTGTTCCTCAAGTTGCCTGGAAAAACAGCCCCAAGGCCCCGAGCGAGGCCAAGGCCACAACTGAGCACCCCCACAGAACCCTCCCTGCCGACCACAATAAAGCCTGGGTGACCGAAGCCACTCCATGGCGGGAAGCTGAGGAGGGTGCGGAAACGCCCGGGAAACCAAAGCCCCACCCAGGGCCCAGTGCCCCTAAGCAATTATGAAGAGAATGTTGAAGGGCAAGGGAAAAATGTGAAGCTTTGGCTTTCAATCTTGGTAGATTGGGAGGTCAATCCACGGAAGAGACGCCGTCACTTGAGATCTAAAAAATGTGTAAGTACAAGGAACAGTCAGAGTAAGCTATGGGTATGGCAGAGATCGCTCAGTTCTCACTCTGATAGACCAGCCTTTGTAATGTTCATTAAATTGAGTTAACCCCTTGAGACCCAGGGCGTATTTCCATTTTTCTCGGGCCACCAATTAGACGATTTTCTTTATTGTTTAATGCAACTCTTGGTCTCATAAGTGTAAATACGATTTCAACATGCCCTCTGAAGTAAGTAGGTACTTCTTCAAATGCATAAAACCGTCAACTTCAGCCATAATTAATGGTAAACTAACGTTAATATTACTGAAATATAGTTTAGAATACATCGTTGGTACTGTAAGAGTTAATGTTTTGCACTGTGGCCGATCATAATTATCATTCCTTCATCTTATCCACTTGTTTCGTGATATTTGGACATCCTTGTTCTTAATACGTTTAGCATATTAGTTCAATGCTATATGGCCTCTGTCGCGTGGCACTAAATTTTATTAATCCATCTAGTACCGGTGACGTCTCGTCTCGTTCATTATATTCTGACAATGAGTGGACGATTCTATTCAGTTTCGGAAGGCCGTCAACTAAATTGAAGGTTATATGCTATATAAATTTATCCCATTAGCTGCCACATATTTATCCTTATCTTCATATTATCGTCTAATTATAGCTGAAACAAAATACCACAGACAGCATCAGTACTGGACGGGTTAATGTAACGTAATGTAATGAAACTTTCAGTTATGGAAAATTATGTTAAGTTACCCTGACTTCATATGAAGTTATATTTTTTACAACAACGTTAATCATACTAAAATACATTCGGAATATCCTATCAATATGTTGTTAGCCATCTCTTTATATCATAGTGCAGTTTTGTGTTTTACTTCACTCGGGTTCATATCAAACTATTTTATTCGACTTAAAGAATGATCTGCTTCACTTCATGTGAAGTAGAGATTCGTTGTAGTGAAATGCAGAAAATAAATTATCGTCAATAACTGAGTCTCCATATGGCATTGCAAATCACCAAACAACCCTACCCCTTCCCTCCCTACCACCCAGCCCCCACACCTACCCGCTCCTCCTCTTTACCAGCTCACCACACGTGTAGATGTGATCAATGAGTTAGCTTTTCCATTTTTATGGGCCAAGCTCCTTCCCACATTGTATAAGAACGTCTAATGATAGCCAAAATAAGCTGACAAAATGTGTCATAATACTCAAGATATTTATATTAAGATGGGTCTGGGAAAAGTTACCCCTCTAATACACGATGATGCATTTCTTTTTAGGTTTCTCGTTATTATTAGACGATTATATTCAGATTAGGAAGGATGAATAGTAGTTAAAGGTATATTTGAGATAGTCTTTGGCCTTTGAATCTCAACAGTTCCTTCTTGACCGTTATAAAATCGTCCAAGGATACCCAGAAAAAACTGTCAAAATGCGTCATGGTCTTCAAAGGGTTATAGAACTATAATGAAGACCCTTATGCAAATTAATTCATTAACCCTTACCAGTCCCAGGCCCGAGTATGATAAGTAACTCCCCAGTCCCAGGCCCGAGTATAATCGTCAGTATTGTACTTTCCTTGTAACCCTGTAGTTGGTAACACAACTGTTTAAGCACTGCTACCGGTCTGGCAACACTTCTCAGCTTATATAAGACCCACTGAAGTGTGACTGGGCCACAAGGGACTGGAGTTCTCGCAGAGAGGCTCCAGTCCTGACGTTATTCTTGACTTACAGTGTGCTGGCTTAATAATCCAATGGGGTTGATAGCCTATCAAGTCCTATTTTAACTAAAAACTGACTGGGCCAGTCTTGCTCCATCTCTTGAGGTGAAAAGGTAGTCTCTCCTGCCATTTTTGCCACAGTGCTTGGGACTGCAGGGGCTTTTATTACTGTATCCTATAGTATGGTATGGGTTAATAAGAAGCATATAGTATAGGGCTCACATATGAATTTATATTAGGGAATGAAGAAATTAACTTCCTGTTATGTTCAACAACTAAAACCTGTTCTCTATTACGCATATATTCATCATAAAATGTTTCACACAGCCGAAAATTTATTTGCTAAATGTTGAAGGCTAAATATGATGAATCCATCTATCCTGGTCTAAAATGGTTATCTTGAGGCATAGTTACCGCTGTGATCCTTACTTGTTCACGATATTGATATTGGTTTAAATCAATACCTTTTACATGAAAGGATTTTATTAGCTTATGACAAACACAAATGAATACCTAAATCACTATATTTGTCACCTACGTAATTACATCCATAAATTAACGTGTATTAGCTATGTTGTCCTGTCAGCCAATCAGAATCCCTCTGTCATATCATTCAGGTAGGGTGAAGAGAATCCCCCCACCTCCAACCCCATTTCCCCCAATATGAGCTGGCAAATGCTGCCAGACGAGTCGAGAGACTTTTGGCCGGAACTGTACCATAGCATTTACAGGCACTCACTTATAAGAATTGTATCATAGAAACCCAGATGGCAATTGTGAGTGTTATTCATTATCCCCGCTAGGGGGATTGTTTACAAGCAGATAGCGCGGCGTCTTTCCCTTATACAGACGTCCTATCCGTGTACTCCAACTCTCTCCTATAATAAGAACCTACTTCAAGTTTTACCAGTGTTTAACTTATCCCACCATTACGATAAGTACACTGTGTAGCCTGCATAGCAGTCATTACCACCCCTCTACATGGCGCAGTGTGTATATACTGAGTTGAGTTGGTTTTGAAATCGCCATCTTCCTTCCAGCCCACCAAGTTGACCAACATGCTGTGAAGGGAATAAGCTGCTTTTACCTATGGAATACAGTGTTCAGTGCCCCTTGGATGTACAGTGTGACCAGTGAAGTGTTGTGCATCATTAGTGCAGTGTCTTGTGTGCATTTATTATATGTTTTAGCCTAGGTAAGCATTGGAAGAGTGTAAACTCGCATCAGGAGGCGAGAGAGAGAGGCAGCACACCCTCCTCTCACCATGGCCAGAGTGTCACTGAGGTCTGAGGAGTGAGAACACATATATGTTATAGTCTGCCAACTAATAGATTATTTTATTTAGTTTAGTAAGGACGTCTAGCAATTAAAAGGCGACAGACTATCCCATTTAATATTTCTAGCTATCACGGATCCTTCCTAAGCTGAATAAAATCGTCTAATAATTGTCAGAATATAATGAAATAGACGTCACCGGTAATGAAGGGGTTAAGGGGAGATTTTGACTCTCAAATTTTTTTTTTCGGACCCCATCTCCCACAAGCTTAGCCCCATTAGTTTTGACATTTTAATACGTTCACCTGATTGGGCCTAGTTTGGCGATTTTAAGACCCCCCCCCCCCAATTTTAAGAGCTTTCGTGCCATTTAGGTATCGATTTTGTCTTGGCGAGCGATAGCGAGCCTGTAATTAGGAAGGCCGGGATATTTTTGTTCCGAAAACTGTACACATTTGTATTGAAGTGGGGTCTTGGGGGTGTTTTTTTTTTTAAACTTGGTGGAGGTCTAGGGAGGAAACTAAAAACCTCCCCTTAACCCTGCTCAGGTAATTTTCCAGAAGTGTGACGTAATTAGCAATGTGGCCCCATATGGTTACCGGCACTTTAAACGGCTCTCGCCCGAAAACTAATTGATGGATTTTAAATTTCTTGTTACCAATAGAAACTAAAATTAATACTTAATATTATGTTAAGAGCAAATTACACTACTGTAAATATTAAGTCTTTGAAAAAAAAAAAAAGTAGCGAAAAAAAAGGGTCAAAACAAGTGAGGCATATCTCATACATTACATAAGCTGGATTAATTTGGTTGCAGGGCCGTGGAGGGGATGGCTGAGGGTCTTGGGTGACAACAAGGCAGAACTCTGGGGCTAAAAAAAAGTTCGATAGGAAGGGGAAATTTGTAGTACACATTTGGGATTATGGACCCCATATGGTGACCGGACCGGTTGGTACAGGAAAGGGGAGGAGAGAGTGCGGCGGCTCACACCCTCTCCCAGTCGTAGGACGATGCGGACTGACTGCTCGTCTTCAAAATGTCTTGCCATCGGCCTCCGGCCGTGAACTATTTGCAAAAAACCTGTTTTACGCCTATTTTTTGGCCCATATGGGGCCAATAAGCCTCAGCAGGGTTAAAAGCAAATGTGTTTACTATCAATCCTTGACCCCTTCTCTACCGGGGACATCTTTTGTATTTTATTGTAGCTATATTTAGTTGATTTTGTGCAGCTTGAGAAGGATCTGTGGTAGTAAGAAGAGTTAAGTGAGATAGGTCGAAGCCTGTTAATTGCTGGAGGCCCTTTTTAAAATGAATTGAATCATCTAATAGTAGCCAGAATATAGTTGAAAGGACGGTACCGGTACAGAAAGGGTTAATACATAGTCAACAGTATTCATACTGTAGTCCTGTTTGTCTACGTGAATGAAGGAGACAAAAGGCGAAGCTACCTATGACAAGTGCCCCCCCCACCCCCACCCCCCACACACACACAAAGTCTGAAGAATGATAGAGAGCCACAATCAAGGTACGTCACAGGTCATTTAGGTGTCTTGGAAAGAAGTGTGGTGTGCTTGTTAAGTGTAGTGAAATGAATAGGAGGAGGAGGTGTTTGTGAGAGTTAGCTGGATTACTCTCTGTGTAGCCTAGGTGAGGCACACATAGATCAAACAGTGGAGGAAGCCAGACAAATGAAACATAGTTCCAGCAGCTCCTTAATATCACATAACATACTGTATGCTATCACATATATATTTATCATATTTCTACTAGCATAAATATACTAATAATTACTAAATATGTAAAACCAATACATAAACGCCTGAACAAAATCCAAAGGGTAGGTTATTTTTTTATATTACTGAATAGAAGAAAAAAAAGGGAGAGAGAGAGAGACAGAGACTATACAGGTTGTTCTCTCATCTCTACAGGATTTCTACCACAGCTCTGGTTATCCCTTACCACCACCACCACCACCACCACCCCTCCCTCCACACACACACACACACATACACACACATACACACACACACACACAGACAAACACACACACTTTCTTCTTACTCACCAGACATGCAGTGTTGCCAGAATAACCAGCCTCTCAAACCTTACCATTTTATCTCATCGGTGACAGGTCAGTTGAACCAGTGCCACTTCAACCAGTGCCACTTTAACCAGTGCTAACTCAACCAGTGGCCACTTCAACCAGTGACCATTTCAACTAGTGACCATTTAAACCAGTAGGTTAGGTTAGGTTAGGTTAGGCTAGGTTACTGGTTAAAATGGTCACTGGTTGAAATGGTCACTGGTTGAAGTGGCCACTGGTTGAGTTAGCACTGGTTAAAATGGCACTGGTTGAAGTGGCACTGGTTCAACTGACATGGAACCGATCTCATCTGGTAACCATCAGCTTATCGAATAAAGTCGGTCATTATATATCTACTAAGTCACATTGGGATGTCCTAACGCTATGTTGTGCCTTAAGAAATTATGTTATTAGGTTATGGAGGGTTAATTTGCTGTCTTCTAGCTAAAATACAACTGATATGAGATGAGAGGGTAGGCTCGGGCAATTATATGCTTTCGTATGATATAATTAGCTATGAC
Source organism: Paralithodes platypus (assembly GCA_032716605.1). Classification (NCBI taxonomy): domain Eukaryota; kingdom Metazoa; phylum Arthropoda; class Malacostraca; order Decapoda; family Lithodidae; genus Paralithodes; species Paralithodes platypus. Next base: position 59,115,351 of record CM064504.1, on the reverse strand, counting down.
ATCTACCTACTGGTTCTATATATACTCTTGCTTACCTTATGTGCCGTTGTGAAGGATTATCTAGGCTGTGGAGGGTTGAATATTGCTGTATGAAGGTTGATAACAGCTGAGATGTCCTCCTCAACACTCGCACTCAGTGGTGATGGGCTGGTCTATCAGAGTGAGAGCTGAGCGATATCTGCCATACCCATAACTTACTCTGACTGTTCCATTTACTTATATCTTTTCTAGATCTCAAGTGACGGCGTCTCTTCCGTGGATTGACCTCCCTACTGCCAACCTAGAGGTTGACAGATTGGGAGCCAAAGCGTCACATTTGTTCTTTGCCCCTCAACTTTCCCTTCATAATTGCTGAGGGGCACAGGGCTTTGGGTGGGGCTTTGGTTTCCCGGGTGTTCCCGCACCCTCCTCAGCTCCCCGCCTTAGAGTGGCTTCGGTCACCTGGGCTTTATTAGTGGACAGCAGGGAGGGTTTTGTGGGGGCGCTCATTTATGGCCTTGGCCTTGCTCGGGACCTTGGGGCTGTTCGGCCAGACAGCCTGAGGAACAGCAACAACAACAACAACACTCTCACTCACAAAGTTCCATTAATACTACCTACCTCGATTTCTGGATTTACCCAGGGAAGCTGAACGTTATTATAGGGCCGAAATAATTCTGAATTAACCGAAGAACACTGAAACGAACACTTAAAAAAGATTCGAATCTTTACTCGGTGGCCGCATCCCTGATTTGGGCTATAAGCCGAGACGAAACTTTCCCGTAAATTCCAGGGTTGTTTGCGCAAATTACGCCTCTTTAAAGGATTGTTTCGGGATTTGTTTGGTAACCAAAATGTGTAGATTTTTTCTCCCTTACTAACCATATATACGTTTTTCGAAAATCGATCACGTTTTGTGTACCTTTCTTCTATAAGCGATGTATAATGGGAAATCGCGTGTCCGACAGTTTTGGGAAAATCGATGCCCATTGAAACGAAACGAAGAGAGATAGGGTTCATTCAAGTTTGAGAATGCCATGTTCAACTCACTTAGGAAACCCAAAATCTTGTCTATATGGCAGTCAATGGCAATTTTTATTAAATTACTAGAATTTACTAGAATACCGTAAATTTGCTGAACCTTTAACATAATGGCTACAATACTAATTAAGCATGGTTAATGGATATAATGGGAAATATAAGCCTATTTGTAGATCAATGTCGTTTATGTATTTTACCTTATATAGTGTTTCTTGTAAATACTATAAAAGTGGCTCAAAAAGCCACTTCTATAGTATTTACAAGAAACACTATATACCTGTGTATATCTTTATTGCATTTAACGCCTTACGAGCGGGCCCGTCAGAAACTTCTACTACCTGGCAAGCGGGTTGTTATACCCTAAACGACCTTGTTTCCGTGCTCTTTTTCATGCATAAACAAGAGCCAGAGCGTAATACAATTACATATCCCTGAAAGGGCGTAAATTGAGCTTTCCAATGACACCAGAACCATCCTTCTACGACCACGCGTTCTCTTGCAACGATCGTGCAAGACGAATGCAAAAATACGATAATATCCTTACATAATTCCCTGCATAGCGAGGGAAGGAGGGTGGATGTGTGTGAAGTAGATGTCAGTAGTCTCGCGGGACCCGTGCCGAGCGGTAATGAGCCGACCTACGCTCCTCCCATCGCTCCGCTCTCTCTCAGAGCCATTATTGCTCAAAAATTGCATACGGACTTTAAGTCGGGCCCCGCCACTTAGTCATTGGTTCTCTAGGCCGACTTAAGTCGGGCCCCGCTAAACAAGGGTTAAACATGGTATTAAAGCTTAAATTAAGTATTATTGCCCTTCGATCTTCCCAGCTGCTATGATCATATTTGAGCCTTACTTAGGCTAATTTGACGTGTTTAACTGTGAATATATTTTTGGATAAGCACAGTTAATTTTTCCAGTAATTCTGCATAACTACTACTCCTGTTATCTTAGGTTTAATTTATTTTATTTATGTATTTTAATGCTTTGTAAGTGTGTATTTTCTAGTTAGAAAGTGAGGAAAGCACTATTTATTAGCATTTGTATTATTAATTGTAATTCCGATACTCAACAATCTAGGGGAGAGTTTGGGAATGCGGGGTTTTGAGTGGGGTAAAAATAGGGGTATTATGGGAATAACTCTAAAAATGTATTAAATACAATTGAAAAAAACCCCAAAATGTTGAAATCCGAGCCAAGTTTTGGCAAAAGTTGGCTCGGATTTGGCCAATTTTCAGAATCTAAAAAGGGCAAAATTGGAAAACAAAGTTGGCTCGGATTTCACCCATTTCAGATGAAGAAAACCCCAAACTGTTGACCACACTTGGCTGGGGTTTTTCGAATTTTCAGAGTCCAAAATCACAGTAACCTGATTTTGAAAGTTGGTTCGGGTTTTCTTGTTTTTCAACGTGGAAAAACCCAGTAAGAATGGGGTTAACATTAGCCTAACCTAACCTCACCTAACCTAGTATTATGGGTGGGGGCTGCCGCCCCCACACCCCTGCTAAATCCATGAAATCCGAGCCAAGTTTTGTCATTAACCTAACCAAATAATCTAACCTAACCTAACCTAACCTAATATTATGGAGTTAACATTAGCCTAACCTAACCTAACCTAACCTAGTATTATGGGTGGAGGCTGTCGCCCCCACACCCCCGTTAAATGCATTAAATCCGAGCCAAGTTATGTCATTAACCTAACCAAATAACCTAACCTAGCCTAACCTAGTATTATGGGGTTAACATTAGCCTAGCCTAGCCTAACCTAACCTAACCTAACCTAGTATTATGGGTGGGGGCTACCGCTCCCACACCTCCCGCTAAATGCATTAAATCTGAGCCAAGTTTTGTCATTAACCTAACCAAATAAGCTAACCAAACCTAACCTAGTATTATGGGGTTAACATTAGCCTAACCCAACCTAACCTAACCTAGTATTATGAGTGGGGGCTACTGCCCCCACACCCCCGCTAAATCAATTAAATCCGAGCCAAATTTTGTCATTAACCTAACCAAAGAGCCTAACCTAACCTTGACCTAACACCTAGTATATGTCCCCTAGACGATAACATACCTTAATGAGAGGCTGAAGAGGTTGATGCAGTAGGTTGAGAGGCTGAAGAAGAGGTTGCAGTAGGTTGAGAAGACAGTTTCTCGTATTTCACTTATAGTGAATTTGCGACACTAATTACATGTACACCAACAAAGTATAGTTCATGAAAGTGATAACACACTAATAATCATCGATGGGGCCCATAACTGGTTGGTCATAAACTAATACCCAGTAAAATAACAGTACTTGTGTACGGTATGCCTAATGAAATCATCTTGTAGGCCGATTCACAAAATGTAAGGATTGTGAAATCTGAAATAGGCCTATAGAAAATATGAATGAAATACGTGTGGGGTGGGGGGGTGGCTGAGGATATGTCCCTATATAATGATCGAAATTGGCCTTTTTGACATGGAAAAGACCCTGTAATCCAAACCCTAAGGGTCTATTTACGGTTATATATTGAAGAAAGATAGCCATACTCGAGAAATACCGCCAAAAATATCCCTAAATGTGAGGAAAACTCATCGCGCATGAGGCCTTCCAGTATGGAGGTTGTGTTTGAAACTGACGTCACAGGCGAAGTGCATTATGGGTACAAGTTAAAATGTAAATTTTTACAAATCGATATCCCAAAAAGAAAGATTTTTGTAGAGAAATGAGAAAGTAATACATTCAAACAGTATGTAAAACACTGGAAGACACAATTGTAAAAGAAAATAATAATTTGTTGGGAAAATAAAAATGTATTGTCTCACTCTCCACTCTGATTGGCTAATGAACATCCGGGAACTTCTAGGAGGAGCCTAGCATGTAAACAAAGTGGTATGGACTCGGTGAAATGGCTGGACAAAACTAGGGCCTAACACTGAAAATGTTATAGGGGAGTGACAATCAAATTGACAAAATAAGAAAAGTAGCACTTATCCGCGCATCTGTTGGATCCCTTGAGTAAGGTAAGATCAACAACAAATAATTACCTTAGACAGGAATCCCGTAATCGAGGAGTAGTAGTGGTGCAGTTAACCCATTTTTCCAAAGCCTAATCCATGTGCAAATCAAAGTAATTATGATATGGGTAACAGCTGAGATTGGAACTTCGGAAGGAAAGGGTACAATATCGTATATGGCAACAGTGCAGTATTAATGGCTACCTTCTGGGTGGTTGTGCGTGTTCAAGTCTGCCAAGAAAGCTCGGTGTTGTGCCCTTAAATACTACAGCCGGACTAATATACCATCTCCACAACCTTCCCACGAGCCTGTGGAATATACTGACCTACTCTGGAACACCCTATATGAGGAGTACATCACAATATTACGGTAACATACATCACTGCGTTCTCGGGGCTTGAGGTAGAGGGAAAATGGACGGATATAATAGTAAGTGTAATAGTGGGTCTTAATGCCGTTGGCTTCCTATGCTGCAGGGGATCGCTTTACTGGACGTGGTAAGATATAATACCAATAGTTTTATTAGTATCATATTCGATGTTAAAGTTAAATATGTGTTGGTCTGTTGTGGTGGGGGGAGGGGAGGGGTGCAGGTGGGGGAGAGGAAGGGGGGAGGAGAGGGAGAGGATGGGGGAAGGAGGGGGAGAGAGGAAGGGAGGAAGGAGGGGGAGAGGAAGGGGAGAGAAGGAGGGGGGAAGGAGGGGAAGGGAGGAAGGTTGGAAGGAGGGGGAGAGGTAGGGTGGTGGAGGGGGAGAAAGAGGGGAAGGAGGGGAGAGGAAGGGGAGAGAGGGAGGGGGGAAGAAGGGGAAGGGAGGAAGGTTGGAAGGAGGGCGAGAGAGGTAGGGTGGAGGAAGGTGAGAGGGAGGGGAAGGAGGGGGTGAGAGGAAGGGGGGAAGGAGGGGGAGAGGAGGATATCAGAAAGAAGAAGAGAGCGAATCTGGGTGGAGGTCGGATAATCGGGGAGGCAGTACCGTAGATTGTTTATATACTGCACAGCATGCGAGGCGTATGAGAGGGAGAGGGAGTGTGTAGAAAGTAGGATATGCGAGTGTATAGGGGAAGACGAATGAGGATATGGGTATTGCGTATATTTTGGGGCTGGAGGGGGTGGAGGAAGGGGATATAGGAGAGAGGATGGAGTGCATTAGGGGGGCCCATCTCGCTTTTTTGTTCTCTTTCTCTCCCTCTCTCTTTGGCTTGTATCCATTCGGCCCCATTCAGCCTACTGTGTTAAGACGTTTAACCCCATCCAGGTGTCAATATTTTCCTGGCGAGCGGTAGCAAGCCAGCATATGTATATTTTTGTTTTTTGACAGAAAGCTAAATTTTTATATTTTTCGATAGAAAAATTCTCCGAAGCCGGATTTCTCCATACAAAGCTGGCTCGCTTTCGCTCGCCAGGAAGAAGTTGACACCTGGATGGGGGTAAACGTCTTAAAACAGTTGCCTGAATGGGGCCGAATGGATGCAAACCAGGGAAAGAGAGAAAAGGAGAGAGAGATTAAAAAAAACGGTGACCCCCCTTAAAGAGCATCTGAAGAATATATGGAAAGTGAGGATGAGAAACAAAAGAGAGAGAGAGAGAGAGAGGAGAGTAGGGATGTGAGAGGAGTTTCTTGTTAAGCTGTTCTTTTACGTTCATCCTAGTGCTTTGTTTTCTCCCTCTATTTTTGCTATTTTGATATCTTTCTTCCTGCTTTTTTCCTAGCTAGAGAGAGAGAGAGAGAGAGAGAGAGAGAGAGAGAGAGAGAGAGAGAAGAAAAGTGCTGGAGGAAATACCCATATCCCCTCCCATCCCTATTAGGTGGTACCGGTAGTCGATGGGTCTGAGTACATGATTAGATTGATATCCATAATTCGAAAATGGATATTAATCGTGATCGTGTACTCGACCTTTTACTGTGTTGGTGGTGTAATGGTTTAGATGCTTGTGTTCCGGGTGTGGTGTCCCGAGTTCGAATCCCGAGACGACCATATGCTTTCATTAGTTTATTCAAGTACATTTGGGTTTGTAATGGATGATAAATGTTAAGAACGGGGTGTTCCTTAATATATGGAGGGATGGAAAGTATGGGAGAAATATTTGTACTTCCGTAACAAATCATAGTAATATTAAGGAACACCCAGTTCTTTTAACCCCTTCTATACCGCGATGTCCTTTTCATTATTTTCTAGCTATATTTAGAGGATTTTGTGCAACTTAAGAAGGATCTGTGGTATTAAAAATGGTTAAGTGAGATAGTTCGAAGCCTTTTGAGACTGAATAAAATCATCTAATAGTAGTCAGAATAGAGTTAAAAGGACGCGTCCGGTACTGCACGGGTTAAGCAGGTGTTACACTATGCCGATGTAAGTGCCGACGCTCCACGACTTAAGGGGAGATATCCACTTGAAGGACTTTTTTCTTGACCACTTTCTCCCTCATGTTTAGCCCCATTGCTTTTGAGATTTTAAGACGTTTGCCCCATTAGTTTGGTGATTTTTAAGAATTTCTGCCCCATTCTGTCAATTTTAAGACCTTTCGTGCCATGTAGGTGTCGATTTTATCCTGGCGAGCGATAGCGAGCCTATAATTTAAGAGTAATCGGCCTTCGGCCGGGACATTTTTCTACCGAGAAATGTACAAATTTATCTTGAAAGGGGGTCAAGGGGGTGAAATTTTAAGATTGCTGGAGGAATAGGAAACAAACTAGAAACCTGAAGCAGGTCTTTGCCTACATCGCCGAGCGACGTGGGTGGGCGCCTACTCAAGAGAGACGTCGGGAGAGGTCGTCAGGGGCCTCAGGTAAAGTTCGACATGCACAACTCTCATGAGTTGAGTCGGCGGCTAATAAATTGACGGGGACGGTAGGCGGGTGGCGTCGGGCGGCATCCAGTAGGCGTCAGACTGTCCCCTTAATCCGATCCCATCAAAGAGTTACTATCTATAAACCCTTTCAATAGCGGTGGCGTCTGTTCTGCCATACTTAGACGATTTTATGCAGCTTAAGAATGGTCTGTGGGAGTTAAGAGAGATAAATGAGAGGAATGGAGGTCTTGTGATTGCTACAGGCCCTTTGTAAGGATTATACAATAACCTAATAGTTGCCAGACTATAACGAGAAAGACGTCACCGGTACTGAAAGGGTTAACTATAGATAGCCTTCTTTTTCCAATTACTCAAAAAAAAAAAACTTAATTAAGGGGAGATGGGCGCATTTGTTTGATCATTTATGGATCTTTCTATTATGTTTTTAGTTTCCTCCCGAGATCTCAAGCTTAACCCCCACCCCCCACCCACACACACACACACACACACACACAAACGTCGCCTCCGACGGACCTGTTTGCCTCGGTCGGGATATAGTGTGACGAGTAGGGGTCCAGTGTGACAGGGCGGCTATCCATCGCGCCGCCGTAGTATCTATCGGCGTCGCCCTACCTCCTATAGGCGCCGCTCGTCAGGAGCGTTGTCGCCAACCAGTTTGCGTGCTACGGCGCATGACGCCGCCCCAGCGGCGTCATTTATCTTCCTTAGGTCTTGCATGGTTGCCTCTCGACCCCTTCCAGTTGCCGTTAGGCAGCATGCCCGTCCATACTGCCCGCCGTGGGCGTCCCACCCCTCTATCACCCACGATACTCCAGTAGTCTCCCCCTTGTATCGCCACTCCTTAAGTCGTGGATCATCGGCACTTAAATCGGCATAGTATGACACCTGCCTTAAGGGGGTAGTGCTTGGTTTTTGGTCTTTATATTAAATTATTTACTCATTTATATTTTAGCTTCCTCGCTAGACCTCCATCAAGCTTAGAAAAACACCCCCCAGACCTCCTTTCAAGATAAATGTTTACATTTTTCGGTAGAAAAATGTCCCAGCCGAATGCCGATTCCTTCTCAAATTAGAGGCTCACTATCGCACGCCAGGACAAAAATCGACACCTAAAGGGTACGAAAGGTCTTAATATTGAAAAAATAAAAAAATAAAAAATAAAATGAGGCGAAATGGCTCAAAATCGCCAAACTAATGGAACGAATGTCTTTACACCTCAATACTAATAGGCCTATGCTAAATATGAGGGAGAAGGGGGTCCAGAAAAAGCGAGGACTACCCCCTTAACATAAATCCTCCATTACAAACCCCAATGTACTTGAATACACAAATGAAGGCATATGTCCTCCCGGGATTCGAACTCGAGACACCACTTCTATACAGAATATTGGTAACAGGAAGAAATGGAGTTTTTGTAATCCATTATTCTTTATTCCTTTATTTTTACCATTATTCCTTTATTATTTTTAGCGTTGACGATTGTGATGCATTTTGACAGTTATTCTGACTATTATTAGACGATTGTATACAGCTTAAGAAGGACGTGTGGGCATGATAAGGGTAAAGACTATCTCTATCAACCCTCTGACTTCCATATGCCCTTCCTAAGCTGAATATAATAGTCTAATGATAGCTGGAAAACAAAAGAAATGCGTATTGAATCTCGAAAGAGTTAAAGGGGTAGTGCTTGGTTTTTTGTCTATATATATCTATTTGTTAATTTATCTATGAGTTTCCTCGCTAGACCTCCATCAAGCTTAGAAATACACACCCTAGACCCCCTCTTGAGATAATGTTGTACATTATTCGATAGAAAAATGTTCCGGCCAAAGGCTGGTTCCTTCTAAAATTTGAGGCTCGCTTTCGCTCGCCAAGAAAAATCGACACGTAAAGGGCACGAAAGATCTTAATATTGACAAAGAAATGGGGTTGAAAGGTCTTATAATTGCAAACTAATGTGCCGAACTTCTTAAAATCTCAAAACTAATGGGGATAAGCATGAGTAATAAAGGGGACCAGAAAAACGGCCCATCTCCCCTTAAGAGAGATAGTTCGATGCCTGTTAGTTGCTAGAGGCCCTTTAAAAGCTGAATATAATCTTCTTAACCCTTTGAGCATTATGAAATGCAGTTGACAGTTTAATTTGGCTACCATTAGACGATTTTATACAGCTTAGGAAGGATCTGTGGGAATGAAAAGGACAAAACCACTGTCTCAATTAACCCTCTTTGACTTCCATATACCCTTCCTATGTATGTATGTATGTATGTGTATGTATGTGTATAGGTATGTATATATGTATGTATGTATGTGTATGTATGTATGTATATACAGTATGTATATACTCTGGCACCTTCCCCTGTTTTCCTATTTTTGTTTTCATGGGGGTGGCCGACTCGAGACAGAGCCCGAACAGGGACATCACAACACATTAGACAAAATAAAACAAAACACAAAATCACACACATCTAGGTCGACAAGGAGTAATACCCAGAGACCCAGGCCCACACCCTACCTAATACCCAGAGACCCAGGCCCACACCCTACCTAATACCCAGAGACCCAGGCCCACACCCTACCTAATACCCAGAGACCCAGGCCCACACCCTACCTAATACCCAGAGATCCAGGCCCACACCCTACCTAATACCCAGAGACCCAGGCCCACACCCTACCTAATACCCAGAGACCCAGGCCCACACCCTACCTAATACCCAGAGACCCAGGCCCACACCCTACCTAATACCCAGAGACCCAGGCCCACACCCTACCTAATACCCAGAGACCCAGGCCCACACCCTACCTAATACCCAGAGACCCAGGCCCACACCCTACCTAATACCCAGAGACCCAGGCCCACACCCTACCTAATACCCAGAGACCCAGGCCCACACCCTACCTAATACCCAGAGACCCAGGCCCACACCCTACCTAATACCCAGAGACCCAGGCCCACACCCTACCTAATACCCAGAGACCCAGGCCCACACCCTACCTAATACCCAGAGACCCAGGCCCACACCCTACCTAATACCCAGAGACCCAGGCCCACACCCTACCTATACCCAGAGACCCAGGCCCACACCCTACCTAATACCCAGAGACCCAGGCCCACACCCTACCTAATACCCAGAGACCCAGGCCCACACCCTACCTAATACCCAGAGACCAGGCCCACTACCTAATACCCAGAGACCCAGGCCCACACCCTACCTAATAACCAGAGACCCAGGCCCACACCCTACCTAATACCCAGAGACCCAGGCCCACACCCTACCTAAAACCCAGAGACCCAGGCCCACACCCTACCTAATGCCCAGAGACCCAGGCCCACACCCTACCTAATACCCAGAGACCCAGGCCCACACCCTACCTAATACCCAGAGACCCAGGCCCACACCCTACCTAATACCCAGAGACCCAGGCCCACACCCTACCTAATACCCAGAGCCCCAGGCCACACCCTACCTAATACCCAGAGACCAGGCCCACACCCTACCTAATACCCAGAGACCCAGGCCCACACCCTACCTAATACCCAGAGACCCAGGCCCACACCCTACCTAATACCCAGAGACCCAGGCCCACACCCTACCTAATACCCAGAGACCCAGGCCCACACCCTACCTAATACCCAGAGACCCAGGCCCACACCCTACCTAATACCCAGAGACCCAGGCCCACACCCTACCTAATACCCAGAGACCCAGGCCCACACCCTACCTAATACCCAGAGACCCAGGCCCACACCCTACCTAATACCCAGAGACCCAGGCCCACACCCTACCTAATACCCAGAGACCCAGGCCCACACCCTACCTAATACCCAGAGACCCAGGCCCACACCCTACCTAATACCCAGAGACCCAGGCCCACACCCTACCTAATACCCAGAGACCCAGGCCCACACCCTACCTAATACCCAGAGACCCAGGCCCACACCCTACCTAATACCCAGAGACCCAGGCCCACACCCTACCTAATACCCAGAGACCCAGGCCCACACCCTACCTAATACCCAGAGACCCAGGCCCACACCCTACCTAATACCCAGAGACCCAGGCCCACACCCTACCTAATACCCAGAGACCCAGGCCCACACCCTACCTAATACCCAGAGACCCAGGCCCACACCCTACCTAATACCCAGAGACCCAGGCCCACACCCTACCTAATACCCAGAGACCCAGGCCCACACCCTACCTAATACCCAGAGACCCAGGCCCACACCCTACCTAATACCCAGAGACCCAGGCCCACACCCTACCTAATACCCAGAGCCCAGGCCCACACCCTACCTAATACCCAGAGACCCAGGCCCACACCCTACCTAATACCCAGAGACCCAGGCCCACACCCTACCTAATACCCAGAGACCCAGGCCCACACCCTACCTAATACCCAGAGACCCAGGCCCACACCCTACCTAATACCCAGAGACCCAGGCCCACACCCTACCTAATACCCAGAGACCCAGGCCCACACCCTACCTAATACCCAGAGACCCAGGCCCACACCCTACCTAATACCCAGAGACCCAGGCCCACACCCTACCTAATACCCAGAGACCCAGGCCCACACCCTACCTAATACCCAGAGACCCAGGCCCACACCCTACCTAATACCCAGAGACCCAGGCCCACACCCTACCTAATACCCAGAGACCCAGGCCCACACCCTACCTAATACCCAGAGACCCAGGCCCACACCCTACCTAATACCCAGAGACCCAGGCCCACACCTACCTAATACCCAGAGACCCAGGCGCACACCCTACCTAATACCCAGAGACCCAGGCCCACACCCTACCTAATACCCAGAGACCCAGGCCCACACCCTACCTAATACCCAGAGACCCAGGCCCACACCCTACCTAATACCCAGAGACCCAGGCCCACACCCTACCTAATACCCAGAGACCCAGGCCCACACCCTACCTAATACCCAGAGACCCAGGCCCACACCCTACCTAATACCCAGAGACCCAGGCCCACACCCTACCTAATACCCAGAGACCCAGGCCCACACCCTACCTAATACCCAGAGACCCAGGCCCACACCCTACCTAATACCCAGAGACCCAGGCCCACACCCTACCTAATACCCAGAGACCCAGGCCCACACCCTACCTAATACCCAGAGACCCAGGCCCACCCTACCTAATACCCAGAGACCCAGGCCCACACCCTACCTAATACCCAGAGACCCAGGCCCACACCCTACCTAATACCCAGAGACCCAGGCCCACACCCTACCTAATACCCAGAGACCCAGGCCCACACCCTACCTAATACCCAGAGACCCAGGCCCACACCCTACCTAATACCCAGAGACCCAGGCCCACACCCTACCTAATACCCAGAGACCCAGGCCCACACCCTACCTAATACCCAGAGACCCAGGCCCACACCCTACCTAATACCCAGAGAACCAGGCCCACACCCTTCCTAATACCCAGAGACCCAGGCCCACACCCTACCTAATACCCAGAGACCCAGGCCCACACCCTACCTAATACCCAGAGACCCAGGCCCACACCCTACCTAATACCCAGAGACCCAGGCCCACACCCTACCTAATACCCAGAGACCCAGGCCCACACCCTACCTAATACCCAGAGACCCAGGCCCACACCCTACCTAATACCCAGAGACCCAGGCCCACACCCTACCTAATACCCAGAGACCCAGGCCCACACCCTACCTAATACCCAGAGACCCAGGCCCACACCCTACCTAATACCCAGAGACCCAGGCCCACACCCTACCTAATACCCAGAGACCCAGGCCCACACCCTACCTAATACCCAGAGACCCAGGCCCACACCCTACCTAATACCCAGAGACCCAGGCCCACACCCTACCTAATACCCAGAGACCCAGGCCCACACCCTACCTAATACCCAGAGACCCAGGCCCACACCCTACCTAATACCCAGAGACCCAGGCCCACACCCTACCTAATACCCAGAGACCCAGGCCCACACCCTACCTAATACCCAGAGACCCAGGCCCACACCCTACCTAATACCCAGAGACCCAGGCCCACACCCTACCTAATACCCAGAGACCCAGGCCCACACCCTACCTAATACCCAGAGACCCAGGCCCACACCCTACCTAATACCCAGAGACCCAGGCCCACACCCTACCTAATACCCAGAGACCCAGGCCCACACCCTACCTAATACCCAGAGACCCAGGCCCACACCCTACCTAATACCCAGAGACCCAGGCCCACACCCTACCTAATACCCAGAGACCCAGGCCCACACCCTACCTAATACCCAGAGACCCAGGCCCACACCCTACCTAATACCCAGAGACCCAGGCCCACACCCTACCTAATACCCAGAGACCCAGGCCCACACCCTACCTAATACCCAGAGACCCAGGCCCACACCCTACCTAATACCCAGAGACCCAGGCCCACACCCTACCTAATACCCAGAGACCCAGGCCCACACCTACCTAATACCCAGAGACCCAGGCCCACACCCTACCTAATACCCAGAGACCCAGGCCCACACCCTACCTAATACCCAGAGACCCAGGCCCACACCCTACCTAATACCCAGAGACCCAGGCCCACACCCTACCTAATACCCAGAGACCCAGGCCCACACCCTACCTAATACCCAGAGACCCAGGCCCACACCCTACCTAATACCCAGAGACCCAGGCCCACACCCTACCTAATACCCAGAGACCCAGGCCCACACCCTACCTAATACCCAGAGACCCAGGCCCACACCCTACCTAATACCCAGAGACCCAGGCCCACACCCTACCTAATACCCAGAGACCCAGGCCCACACCCTACCTAATACCCAGAGACCCAGGCCCACACCCTACCTAATACCCAGAGACCCAGGCCCACACCCTACCTAATACCCAGAGACCCAGGCCCACACCCTACCTAATACCCAGAGACCCAGGCCCACACCCTACCTAATACCCAGAGACCCAGGCCCACACCCTACCTAATACCCAGAGACCCAGGCCCACACCCTACCTAATACCCAGAGACCCAGGCCCACACCCTACCTAATACCCAGAGACCCAGGCCCACACCCTACCTAATACCCAGAGACCCAGGCCCACACCCTACCTAATACCCAGAGACCCAGGCCCACACCCTACCTAATACCCAGAGACCCAGGCCCACACCCTACCTAATACCCAGAGACCCAGGCCCACACCCTACCTAATACCCAGAGACCCAGGCCCACACCCTACCTAATACCCAGAGACCCAGGCCCACACCCTACCTAATACCCAGAGACCCAGGCCCACACCCTACCTAATACCCAGAGACCCAGGCCCACACCCTACCTAATACCCAGAGACCCAGGCCCACACCCTACCTAATACCCAGAGACCCAGGCCCACACCCTACCTAATACCCAGAGACCCAGGCCCACACCTACCTAATACCCAGAGACCCAGGCCCACACCCTACCTAATACCCAGAGACCCAGGCCCACACCCTACCTAATACCCAGAGACCCAGGCCCACACCCTACCTAATACCCAGAGACCCAGGCCCACACCCTACCTAATACCCAGAGACCCAGGCCCACACCCTACCTAATACCCAGAGACCCAGGCCCACACCCTACCTAATACCCAGAGACCCAGGCCCACACCCTACCTAATACCCAGAGACCCAGGCCCACACCCTACCTAATACCCAGAGACCCAGGCCCACACCCTACCTAATACCCAGAGACCCAGGCCCACACCCTACCTAATACCCAGAGCCCCAGGCCCACACCCTACCTAATACCCAGAGCCCCAGGCCCACACCCTACCTAATACCCAGAGACCCAGGCCCACACCCTACCTAATACCCAGAGACCCAGGCCCACACCCTACCTAATACCCAGAGACCCAGGCCCACACCCTACCTATTACCCAGAGACCCAGGCCCACACCCTACCTAATACCCAGAGACCCAGGCCCACACCCTACCTAATACCCAGAGACCCAGGCCCACACCCTACCTAATCCTAAACAAATCGTCTAATGATAGCCAGAATAAACTGCCCCCACGCGTCATAGTCCTCAAGGGGTTAAAGGGATGCTGGCTGTTTTTTGGTATATTAACCCTCTCACATCCTGACGCGATTTGTGAGCCTATTAGGGATACTTTAAAGCCTTTGTTACCGTCAGGGGTATCTATCAACCTTTAGTTTGTTTACTTCAACCTCTGCAGTTGTCTTTGAGTTAGCTGTGGGCAGAAAACTAATTTTGGAGAGGTAATTATAACAGTGAGAGTAATCTATTTCTTATTGCTAATCTGGCAACCTCTGCGTCCTATGGTCGTGAGAGGGTTAACCCCTTGAAGCTCTGACGCGTTTTAGCAGTTTTATTTTGGCTACCAGTATACGATTTTATGCAGCTTAGGAAGGATCTGTGGGTATTAAAAGGGTAAAAGCTATCTCAATCAACCCTCTGAATTCCATACACCCTTCCTAATCTGAATAAAATCGTCTAATAATTACCAGAAAACAGAACAGAAATGTGTATTGGAGCTTGAAATGGTTAATGTATTTATTCATTTATTTTTAATGTCCTCGCTAGACCTCTATCAAGCTTAGAAAAACACCCCCTAGACCCCCCCCCCCCCCCGCCCTTTCAAGATAAATTTGCACATTTTTCGGTAGACAAATGTCCTGGCCGAAGGCCGCTTCCTCTAAAAATTACAGGCTTGCTGTCGCTCGCCAGGAAAACAAATTCACAGCTAAATGGCACGAAAGGTCTTTAAATTGACAACGAAATTGGGCAAAATATGTTAAAATCGCCAAACTAATGGTCCGAACGTCTTAAAATCTGCAAACTAATGGGGTTGAACACGAGGGAGAAGGGGGTCTAGAAAAGCGAGCCATCTCCCCTTAAATATAAGCCAGAATAACAATGACACTGCTTGACGTCGGCACAGAAGGGGTTAACTTGGACGGGGTTATATTTCTTGCTGTGGGGGAGATGGGGCGTTTTTATGGCCCCCTTTCTCCCTCGTGTTTAGCCCCATTATTTTTGTTTCTTCAGATGTTAAGATGTTTGCGCCACTAGTTTGTCGATGTTATGACATTTCTCCCCATATCTTTGTCACTGTTAAGACATATCGTGCTATTTAGGCGTCAAAGTTTGTCTTCTAGCGAACGATAGTGAGCCTATAATTTGGAATAAACGGCCTTCGGCCGGGACATTTTTCTACCGAGAAATTTGCAAACTATTCTAGAAGAGGGATATAATGGATGTTTTTTTTATAAGTTTGATGGAGGGCTTGGGAGGAAACTAAAATTATCATAAATACATTTTAAAATATACCAACAAATGAACCATCCCCCCTTAAATGTGTCCCGAATGGGGGACAGGAAAACATCGCCTGCTGCTCTAATGGGGGACAGGAAAACATCGCCTGCTGCTCTAATGGGGGACAGGAAAACATCGCCTGCTGCTCTAATGGGGGACAGGAAAACATCGCCTGCTGCTCTAATGGGGGACAGGAAAACATCGCCTGCTGCTCTAATGGGGGACAGGAAAACATCGCCTGCTGCTCTAATGGGGGACAGGAAAACATCGCCTGCTGCTCTAATGGGGGACAGGAAAACATCGCCTGCTGCTCTAATGGGGGACAGGAAAACACCGCCTGCTGCTCTAATGGGGGACAGGAAAACATCGCCTGCTGCTCTAATGGGGGACAGGAAAACATCGCCTGCTGCTCTAATGGGGGACAGGAAAACATCGCCTGCTGCTCTAATGGGGGACAGGAAAACATCGCCTGCTGCTCTTTCTAATACACCAAATAGTGATCAGTTTCCATCCAGTGAGTCGAAATATGTAGATTGAATTCATTAAAATATCACTCATTTCTATATTCATTAATGTTACAGACATATTACTTTCAAATTCTATTCAGTACATTGTCCAATACACAAAGTATATTACCTTAATAAATAAAGGTCAATGTTTGTCTGTCAGTTACCCGACCTTTGTTACTAAACTCCTCCCACAGTTTTGGTGCCAGGTGGGAGTGTGGGGCACCGTTGGAAAGTCCAGGCTTGGAGATGGTTTTAGGCGAGTTTAGTGGAAATCAGAGACACTTTTGTTTAATACAATTTTCGGCAGAACTTATGTAGTATAGGAGAGCGAAAAAATGGCCGTTTGGGGCAGAAGGAGGCCTCCGATCGAAAAGGTGTATGGACCGAAAGTTGTTCGCAGCCCCCCAAAATGGGGGTACGGATGAGGTCAGATCCAAATCGGAGGTCATTTAGCGGCCGAAATCGAGGTCGCCGTTTAATGAGGCACAGGGAGGTCGAGGCCGGTGATTATGGTATTAGTAGTATTGTGATGATTGTGGTAGTAGTGATTGATGATGGTGATTATGGTAGTAGTAGTGGTGGTAGTAGTGATGGTGATTATGGTGATTACCCGGGCAACGCCGGGTACCCCTGCTAGTGATGAATAAAACAGAATATATTAGGCCTGTAGAGACATATGGCAAGGATTCCTACAGTTTATAATCCTTGCCATACGTCTCTACAGGCCTAATATATTCTGTTTTATTCATCATATATACATTGTATATTGGACAATGTACTGAATAGAATTTGAGAGTAATATGTCTGTAACATTCCTCTTACAATTACATGATCACAATGAAAATATTAACACCTAAATGGCACGATAGGTCTTAAAATTGACAACAAAACTGAGCTAAAGGTGTTAAAATCGCCAAACTAATGGACCGAACGTCTTAAAACCTCAAAACTAATATGCTAAACATGAGGGAGAAGGGGGTCCAGAAAAAGCGGGTACCTCCCCCCTTAAACATCGTAATATTCAGTCGCTTATCCCTTCATAACTATTGCCATCATAACTATCGCCATCGCTATCATAACTATCGCCACCATAACTATCACCATTATAACTATCATAATTATAACTATCACCGGATAATTCTTGATCAGATGCGTCAATGTGATAATTATCGAAAGACGAGTTTGCATCAGTATCGCACTGCAATCTGTTTCGTTTCCTTCTATTGTATCCGTCTAATTTCTGGTTTAGCGAGACCCTGCTTCGTTCTTTTTTATTCTTTTTCACAACTTTTGCTCGATTCAGGATCCTTTTCGGTTGAATTTCAATTTCAGAATTAGTCGATGCTTCACTATCGAGGCAATCTACATTCCATTGCCTATAATCGCTATCTTCCTGATCTTGCATTTTTTGTCTGTTTATCCTGTCCAGTTTGTTATCCACACAGTCATTTTTCCCCCATTTTGGCTTTTGAACCTTTCGCTTTTCTGACTCCGAAGGGCTTCTAAATGGAGACGGTGACAGGCTCTCATATGAGGTAGAGTTCCCATCGTTCACGGGAAGGCTTCTATCGTTTTTGCGAGTATAAGGTACATGGGTGTTTTTAGTGGAAGTGCTCGCAAATCCTTCCCTATTATCTACAGTATTGCTATTGAAATGGGGCGTTTTGCGAGGAGTGGTATCGGCGTTTGAACTCGCGGATGATGACGGAACAAAAACCTTATCAGTCATAGGCCTGTTCGGGGTCAATCCAGAATCGGAGTCTGTATGACGGGGGTTGTGACTGCGCTGATATTCGTTAATGACTACCGACCTTGTTCCCTCCCACCCATCTTGTCTTCCTTGGCAATCCCTTTTCTTTTTCTGGCCTTCGTTTATGGCACCCGACCCTCTTCCGTCCAGCCTATCCTGTCTCACTACGCTGCCTTGTATTCGGTCATCCCTTTTCTTTTTCTGACCTTCGTTTATGGCAACCGACCCTCTACCCTTGAACCTATCCTGTCTCACTACGCTGTCTTCTAATCGGCCATCCCCTTTCTTGCTCTTGTGTCCTATCTTCCTCTCTGCAAACCTAATCATCTTCGTAATCTTAGCAGCCATAGTTTCGTTCTTATTTACGTTACCCAGTGAATTGATCTCTACTTTCTCCCTCGCTATTTCCTTTGCCTGTACGTCTGTCTCGCTCATGAAATAGTACAAAAAGAAGTTAATTTTGAGATGTTGCTTTCTATTCTCTACTCCCTTTAGAAGATACCCCTTCAACTTTTATATCTTTCTTTTCGCTTTCTTTTCCTCACCATGGTCTCTTCCCTTGCTTTGATTTATCATTTAAAGTGCATTATCAATCACTACATTTATTCTTTCGATCAACCTAGAGCGGCGATCGCCACTCTGCGCATCATCATGTCTCAATTTGTTCTCACTCTGCGCATCTACCGGTCTATTAATAATTTCCCTTGTCTCTTCATTCTCCCGTGTATTTTCTTCCTTTACTTTTGTTCCGTGCCATTCGTCTACCCTACGCCTGCTAACATCCTCGTCCCTCTTGACTCTTAATAACTTTATCTTCTTCTGTGTTTCGCTCATATAATTTTCCGCGTCGACATCGAGTTTTCTCTTCCTCGGAATCTTGAGTACAGTCCCCCATCGATCGGTTACCAATATATTGTTCTTATTTCCTCCCCTTTTCGCCATACCTTCTCCCATTCCGGACTGCGATTCTTCACTATGCTCCATTCGTCCACTTGCTCCGGACTGGTAATCTTCACTATTACATTCTTCACTAAATTCCATACTTCCACTTCTTCCGGACTGGTATTCCTCACTGTACTCCATGCTTTCTCCTGATTCGTTGAAGTGTTCCGCACTACTTCTTCTGGTGAAGCTACGATCCTCCCTACCTCCTGCTCTCGTACCGTAGAAGTAACCCTCTCTATTCTACCTACCTCCTCTTTCTATAGCGGCTATAATATTATATTGCTCCATACAGATGCTTGATCGACTCATCCCCGCTCTTTTCTGCTTTCTCTGCACCTCCTTCATCCACTACTTCAGCCCAATTTTCTCCTGTCGTTTCTGCTTATTTCGCCTCGGCATTTTGTCCATTCGACTCATTTTCTCCATGTGTGGATCGACTCGCCTCCTTTTCTCCACGTGCGAATCGACTCGACACATTTTCTGGACTTCATCCTTCCGTTTTCTCTTGACCCCATTACCCATATGCTTTTCAACCCCCCCTTTCACCTTTCCAAATTTGTTGCTAAAATAATTATCCTTAGGCATTTTATCTGACCCCTTCCTCTTATCATAAGGGGCCTTATGTTTGTCAACTTCCCCTTTGCCCTTTCCAAATTTGCTGTTGAAATTATCCTTAGGCATTTTATGTCACTAAATGTTACCTGAATTAACAAACGATAGCACTCACTGAAAAAATTCACGTATTTATACTTCGGTGTCAATGAGATTTTTAAGCAAACCCAATATCTATAATCTCAAGAGATACTTTTGTAATTGATGAACTCTAATAATATATAGTTATTTAAGAACTATAAACCACGTTAACTACGATTATTTCAACGATAACTGCGGTTCAAACTCTCGATGATAAATATGCGCCAGGAGAATTAGATTTTATAGTGATTTTATTGTATTTATATAGCTTAAGCACATCATCTAATTTATAGTCATTGTGGAACTACTAAATATTTAATTGACTCCGTTTGCAAATTAACAAAAGCTGTGACAGAATTAGGGATAGATATATAGATAGATACATAGGTGGATAGATAGATAGGTAGATAGATAGATAGATGGATGGATGGATGGATAGATAGATAGATAAATAGATGGATAGGTAGATAGATAGATAGCTGGATGGATGGATGGATAGATAGATAGATAGATAGATAGATAGATAGATAGATAGATAGATAGATAAATGGATGGATGGAAAGATGAATAAATAGATAGATGGATAGATAGATAGATAGAACAATACACATTGGATATAATTTAGGCAGCATACACATAAAAGATAAAGTTTGTGATGATGAAGAACAAGAACTATATTTAACTCAGCAGAGGTAGTGAATATTGAAACTTAACCCCTTCTGTACCAGCTACGTCTTTCTAATTTTGTTATAGCTATATTTAGACGATTTTGTGCAGTTTAAGAAGGATCTGTGGTAGTAAAAAGAGTCAAGTGTGATAGTTCAAAGCCTGTTATTTGCTAGAGGTCCTGTATATGCCGAGTAAAATCGTCTAATAGTAGCCAAAATAAAGGTAAAACTGACGGCACCGGTATATAAGGGGCTACATGTACAAGATATAACTAAAGAGGAATAATGAGTATATAATGATTATCAATACATTATATAAAGAAAGCTAAGTGAAGATAAAACATTGGTGATGATATAGGTAGCACTAACGAACTTGACAATAATCTGGGCCCCTTAACTTCTTATAACCCAAAATTTAGGAAAGCAATCGGGCTGACATTTCTATCATTTGGGAAGAGTCAACCAGGAAATAGGTGTGGAAATATACAGCCACTTTGCTCAAGGTCCTTTTGAGTTACGAAGAGGTCAGGGGTCGAGATAATCAACTCTGCGTAAGCAGAGTTTGGTATCGTCCCCCGTATAGTGGGTACCACACGAACAAAATGTCTGTCGTCGTCGTCGTCCGTCTGTCTCGGAACTCCTCCTAGACCGTTGGACGGATTTTCACCAAATTTCACACGAAGATTTGTTGCGTGAATGCAAACGTCAGTCAAATAAGATTTTTTAAATTTATGCAATAGTTATATGATTTTAGGTCCAAAATATGGTTTTGCCCCCCCCCCCCCCCACCTCCCCCCCCTCCACCTCCGTCGTCGTCGTCATTGTCGTCGTCGTCCGTCTGTCTCGGAACTCCTCCTAGACCGTTGGACGGATTTTCACCAAATTTCACACGAACATTTGTTGCGTGAATGCGAACGTCAGTCAAAAAAGATTTTTTGAATTTATGCAATAGTTATGATTTTAGGTCCAAAATATGGTTTTACCATGCCCCCTACCCCCTCCTGGAGGCCCGCCCCCCTCCCCTCCCCCCCTCCTCCCCCAGCAATGATGGCGTTCTTAGTGTGTGAGCCCCGAAGGGGCTCACACACTATGAACGCATTCGTTCTGGGAGCAAAATCATCTCGCTCCGTATTTGCTAGGTTAAGTTAGTTTAGCTGGCATTAGAAGTGATGGTAGTAATAGTGGGATTGATGGTGATAGTAGTGATTATGGTGATAATAGTAGTGATGATGGTTGTAGTTGTATTGATGATGATGACAGTAGTGATGATGATGACAGTAGTAGATATGATGGTGACAGTAGTAGATATGATGGTGACAGTACTAGTAGTAATGATGATGGTCATAATAGTAGTGATGATGGTGACCAGTAATGATGATAGTTGTAGTGATAATAATGACAGTAGTGATGATGGTAGTGATTATGGTGTGAGTATTAGTGATGATGGTGATTAGTTGTGAGGATAGTGAAAGTTGTAGTGATGATGACAATAGTTGTGATGAAGATCATAGGTAATGGTGATGATGGCAGTAGTAGTGATGATGGTGATAGTAGGATACATGATGGTAATACTTGTGACAGTAGTAATGATGATGGTTATAGTAGTAGTGATGATGTTAACAGTAGTAATGACGATTGTAAGATGGTGGTAATGATAGTAATGATGGTTGATAGTTGTAGTATCAACGATTATAGTAGTGATTAAGATGGTAGTGACAATGGTGATAGTAGTAGAGATGATGGTGAGAGTAGTAGTAATGATTGTAATTGTAGTAGTGATCATAGTAATGGTGATGATGGCAGTAGTAGTGATGATGGTGTTTGTGATTGATGATGGTATTAGTAGTGATGATGGTAATCCATCGCAGAGTTGGGTATGCCGTTTTGTTTTGGGCAAAACGGCACGTCTACTTTATTGTAGTTATGATGGTTGTAGTTGTATTTATGATGATGACAGTAGTGATGATGATGACAGTAGTGATGATGATGACAGTAGTAGATATGATGGTGACAGTAGTAGTAATGATGGTCATAATAGTAGTGATGATGGTGACATGTAATGATGATAGTTGTAGTGATAATAATGACAGTAGTGATGATGGTAGTGACGATGGTGTGAGTATTAGTGATTATGGTGAGTAGTAGTGAGGATGGTGAAATTTGTAGTGATGATGACAATAGTTGTGATGATGAAGATCATAGTAATGGTGATAATGGCAGTAGTAGTGATGATGGTGACAGTAGAATACATGATGGAAATACTTGTGACAGTAGTAATGATGATGGTTAAAGTAGTAGTGATGATGTTAACAGTAGTAATGATGATTGTAAGATGGTGGTGATGATAGTAGTAATGATGGTCGATAGTTGTAGTATCAATGATGATAGTAGTGATTAAGATGATAGTGACAATGGTGACAGTAGTAGTGATGATGGTGAGAGTAGTAGTGATGATTGTAATTGCAGTAGTAATGATGATCATAGTAATGGTGATGATGACAGTAGTCGTGATGATTGTGGCAGTTGGAGTGATGATGGAATTGGTAGTGATGATGGTAACCCATCGCAGAGTTGAGTATGCCGTTTTGATTTTGGGCAAAACGGCACGTCTACTTTATTATATGCGTATGTTGCACAATAAATGTATGTGAAGATATTGATAATGTAGGCTATGATAACAAGTCTATCGGAGAGGACACACTTTTCCCTTGGTGTGCTGTCCTGATGGTGTAATGGTTAGTTTGTTTAACCCTTTGAGTACCAGCGACGTGTCTTATACTTTATTCGAGCTGTATTTAGAATATATTATGCAGCCTAGGAAGGATCTGTGGTAATTAAAAGGGTAGGTAGAGATAGTTTTAATCCTTATTATTGCTAGAGGTCCTTCCTAAGCTGAATAAAATCGTCTAATAGTTGCCAGGATATGGTGAAAAGGCTGTCTCTGGTACTGCATGGGTAAAGATCTGTATAAGGTTCGAATACCGGTAGGATCACATGCTTTCATTAATTTCATTGGGAGGTGTTTGGTGTTGGAGTGAAATAAATGAATTAGATTGCCACCAAATTTTGAGGGCTGTTTAAGGGGGGTCACCGGCTTTTTTTATCTGTCTCTCCTTTTCTCTCTTTCCGAGGCTTGTATCCATTCGGCCCCATTCAGCCAACTGGTTAAAGACGTTTATCCCCATCCAGGTGTCGATTTCTTCCTGGTGAGCGATAGCTATCCAGCATTGTATGGAGAAATCCCGCTTCGCCGGAGAAATGTTTCTATCGAATAATGTACAAATTTAGCTTGCTGTTAAAACACAAATATATATATGCTGGCTCGCTACCACTCGCCAGTAAAATATTTACACCTGTATGGGGGTAAAGATTTTAAAACTGTAGGCTGCATGGGGCCGAATGGATACAAACCAAAGAGAGAGGGAGAGAAAGGGAAAAACAGCAAGATATTAAGATATTACGTGGCTCTCCGTAGGGGTGGCGTAGTATTGTAATCACTGTCACTGTGTGATTGTGTGCCTCGTTTCTCTGTGTGTGATGATGATGGTGTGTGTCTGTGTAGTGAGGATCTGAACACGCATCACAATAGTGAAGTTGATGGTGATTATTCTATAGTCCGATGATTCTAATTTGGGCAGAAATCGTAACCCCTAACCTTGCATAACTAAACAATGACTGGAGTAATGAAGCTAATATTTCTACGAAATAGAAAGACCTGGCTAGGGAAAATGTGTATACATTGACGGCTCATTTGCTCTAGCCCTTTTTGAGTTACAGAGGTTAGAGGTTACGATTTCTGCCCAACCTAGAATTAACGGACTATAGTAGTAGTAGTGATGGTGGTGGTAATTGTGGTATAGCCAACGAATTTGACAATAATCTTGATCCCTGACCTCTCTGTAACTCAAAAGGGCCTAGAGCAAACTGGCTGTAATTATCCACACCTATTTCCCGGTAGACTCTTCCCAAATGATAGAAACGTTAGCCCGATTGTTTTCATTCATTTCGAGTTATAAGAAGTTAAGGGTTAGAGATTATTGTCAAGTTCGCTGGCGCTACCTATTGTAGTAGTGATCTATCTATCTATCTATCTATTGCCTGACGCCGTGATCCCCGAAGGGGTGGCCAATGATGGTGGTAATTGTGGTATTGCGGTATAATAGTAGTAGTGATGGTGGTGGTGTTTGTGGTTTTGTGGTATAGTCCGTTCATTCTAGGTTGGGCAGAAATCGTAGCCTCTAATCTCTGTAACTCAAAAAGGGCAAGAGCAAATGAGCTCTCAATCTCCACACCTATTCCCTAGCCAAATCTTCCTATTTGGTAGAAATATTAGCTCGATTACTCTAGTCCTTTTTTAGTTATGGGAAGTTGTGGGTTAGGATTTCTGCCCCACCTAGCATGAACAGACTATAGTGATTGTGATGGTGGTGATGATATGTGAACATACACGACACAATAGTGATTCATAGCAGTGATGATGAATGTGTGTGTGTGTGTGTGTGTATGTATAGTTATGATGGTGATAGTACTAGTTATGATGGTGAAAGTAGTAGTGATGATGGTGATAGTAAAAGAGTGTGTATGTGTAGTAATGATGGTGATAGTACTAGTTATGATGGTGAAAGTAGTAGTGATGATGGTGATAGTAAAAGAGTGTGCGCGTGTGTATGTGTAGTAATGATGGTGATAGTAATAGTTATGATGGTGACAGTAGTAGTGATGATGGTGACAGTAATAGTGATGATGGTGATAGTAGTAGTGATTATGGTGATAGTAAGATTGTATGTGTGTGTGTGTGTTCCCCATAACATAGGGGCACACAGATCACACTATAGTCTATTTATTTTCAACTGAATGTAAATTGCAAAGTTTCCATCAAGATTTCTCAGGTATTTTGAAGGTTTTGTAGTGATATATGGTGCTAATTATATGAACTTGGTCTTAAGGGGCTAGTGACCGGGTTTTTTGGTCTATTAATTCATGTATTCATATTATATTTCATAGTTTCCTCGCTATACCTCCATCAAGCTTAGAAAAACACCTCCTGGACCCCCTTCAAGATAAATTTGTACAATTTTTCGGTAGAAAAATGTCCTGGCCGAAGACCGGTTCAAGCTCGGTATCGCTCTCCAGGGAAAAATCAACACTTAAATTGAACGAAAGGTCTTAAATTTGACAACGAAATAAGGCGAAATGTATTTAAATCGCCAAACTAAGGGGCTGAACGTCTTAAAATCCCAAAATTAATGGGGCTAAGCATAAGTGAGAAGGGGTCCCCAAAAAGCAAATACCTGTCCCTTAAGTATCGTGAAATTAGCTGTAAAGGGATTCAATTTATCGTCAGCTGAAAAGAAACAGAGTACAGGGAAGATGATGGTGATTATGGTGTGGTAGTGATGGTGGTGGTGATTGTAGGTGTAATTTAATGATGGTGATGATCATTCCAGTAATGATGATGATGGTGATTATGGTAGTGATGGTGGTGGGCTGAATGGGGCCGAATGGATACAAGCCAGGGAAAGAGAGAAAATGAGAGAAAGATAAAAAAAGCCGGTGACCCCCCTTAAGCAACTTTAGATTTGATCAGACAAGGCTATACAAGGTAGGTTAAGGGTGGTGACCTGCTTTTTTTCTATCCTCTTTTTCTTTCTGGTTAGTAGCCATTCGACCCCATTCAGCCTACTTTTCTAAGAAGTTTATCCTCATCAAAGGTGGCGATTTACACCTGGCACGCGATAGCGAGCTAGCATATTTTGGATTATGTTTTAGACAGCTGACTTAATTTGCAAAATTTTCGGTAGAACAATTTCTCCGGCGAAGCCGGATTTCTCCATACAATGATGGCTCGCTATTGCTCGCCAGAAAAAAATCGATACCTGAATGGGGAGAAACTTCTTAAAACAATAGGCTAAATGGGACCGAATGAATAAAACCCAGAGAGAAATATCAGGTCGGTCCCTTAAGTTTGGTTAGGTTAATGTTTGGTTAATTAGGAGTCTGTGTCTGTTTGGTATGGTGGCAGCTTTGACTATACCCTATACTTAATTTAAGGGCGGTCACCGGTATTTTTTTTTTTTTTTTCTCCTTTTCTCGCTTTCCCTGGCTTGTATCCATTCGGGCCCATTCAACCTACTGTTTTAAGACGTTTACCTCCATCCAGGTGTCACTTTTTACCTGGCGAGCGGTAGCGAGCCAGCATATATACAGTATATTTTTGTTTTGACAGCAAGGTAAATTTGTACATTTTTCGATAGAAAATTTCTCCGGTGAAGCCGGATTTCTCCATACAATGCAGGCTCGCTATCGCTCGCCAGGAAGAAATCGACACCTGGATGAGGATTAACGTCTTAAAACAGTTGGCTGAATGGGGCCGAATGGATACAAGCCAGGGAAAGAGAGGAAAGGAGAGAAAGATAAAACAAAAAAAACGGTGACCCCCCGTTAATATTGTGAAATCTTTGTATGTACAGTATATTGAACAAGGATAGTAATGTTCTATTTTGAAGATAGGTTAAACTGTGGTAGGGATATTTAGGAGTACTATGCTCTACTTTTTTGTCCAGCCGATGGTAAATTGAATCCCTTAGTAGCTGATTGCTCGATACTTAGTGGAAATATATGAAACTACTATGGCTGTGTGTCGTATCAATGCCAAGTTTTCATTATTAACATCACATGTCGCTATAAAATCTACTTTATAGCTGAATAACAGAGATAGAAACATGACAATTTACCCTCAGCTTGAAGAACATAGACTATAGTGTTGCCAATTTAGCTACTTTCCCGCTAAATCTAGAGGTATTAACTTTGATCTAGAGGCTATTATTTGGTGACCGGTCAACTCAACCAGTAGACCATTTCAACCAGTAGCTCTCAACCAGTACCAAATCAACCAATACGGCTAGGTTATGTTATGTTAGGTTAGGTTATGTTAGGTTAGGTTATACTGTGTTAGGTTAGGTTAGGTTAGGTTAGGTTAGGTTAGGTTAGGTTATGCTATGTTAGGTTAGGTTAGGTTAGGTTAGGTTATGTTAGGTTAGGTTATGCTATGTTAGGTTATGCTATGTTAGGTTAGGTTAGGTTAGGTTATGCTATGTTAGGTTAGGTTAGGTTAGGTTAGGTTAGGTTATGCTATGTTAGGTTAGGTTAGGTTATGCTATGTTAGGTTAGGTTAGGTTAGGTTATGCTATGTTAGGTTATGTTAGGTTAGGTTAGGTTATGCTATGTTAGGTTATGTTAGGTTAGGTTAGGTTAGGTTAGGTTATTACAATATGTTGGCACTGGTTTGGTTGGTCTGGGTTAACTTGGCACTGGTTGAGAGTTACTGGTTGAAATGGTGTACTGGTTGAGATGACATGGAACCCTAATTTTTATATCTAGCGAACATAATTTAGCCATATTTCGGAGATTTGAGCTATTATAGAGGAATATTCTAGAGATTTAGGCATTATTCTAGCGATTTTCGTCATTTATTTTAGAGATTTAGGCATTATTCTAGCAATTTTCGGCATTTATTCTAGATATCTAGGCATTATTCTAGCAATTTTCGGCATTTATTCTAGAGATTTAGGCATTATTCTAGCGATTTTCGGCATTTAGTTTAGAGATATAGGGATTATTCTAGCGATATTCGGCATTTATTTTAGAGATTGTGGCATCATTCTAGCGATATTCGGCATTTATTTTAGAGATTGTGGCATCATTCTAGCGATATTCGGCATTTATTTACTAACTAGCGGACATTATTTTGTAAACGGTAAACCTGTTAAAGGGGGTCACCGGCTTTTTTTCTATCTCTCTCCTTTTCTCTCTTTCCCTGGCTTGTATCCATTTGGCCCCATTCAGCTAACTGTTTTATGACGTTTATCCCCATCCAGATGTCGATATTTTCCTGGTGAGCGATAGCGAGCCAGCATTGTATGGAGAAATCCGGCTTCGCTGGAGACATTTTTCTATCGAAAAATGTACAAATTTAGCTTGCTGTCAAAACAAAAGTATATAATATGCTGGCTTGCTACCGCTCGCCAGGAAAATATTGACACCTGGATGGGGGTAAATGTCTTAAAACAGTAGGCTGAATGGGGCCGAATGGATACAAACCAAAGAGAGAGGGAGAGAAAGAGAAAATAAAAAGAGCAGTGGGCTCCCTTAAGGACTCGTGAATCGTGCAAGACTTCAGTAGTGGGTCAGGCTCGGTGCAAGGAGGTTCTCGGCCGCGCGCTCCCTCATACTTCTCTCTCTCACACACGCCCTGCTCGCCTCACCTAGACCGTACGCATATTATTTTACAACGTATATTTTGGGGGAGGGACGACTTTAACCCGTTCTGTACCGGCGACGTCCTTTTAACTTTATGCCAGCTACTATTGCACGATTTTATTCAGTTTAAATAGGGCCTCCAACAAGTAACATGCTTTGAACAATCTCACTTAACCCTATTTACTACCACTGATCCTTCTTAAGGGGAGGTATTTACTTTGTTCCCTAGACCTCCATCAAGCTAAAAATTATACCCCCTTGAGTTCCTTTCAAGATAAATTTGTACATTTTTCGGTAGAAAAATTTCCCGGCCGAAGGCCGGTTCCTCTTAAATTACAGGCTTGCTATCGCTCGCCAGGATAATATCGACACCTGAATGGCACGAAAGGTCTTATTATGGGGTGACAGTTCTTAAAATCGGTAAACTAATGGGGCGAACGTGTTTTAATATCAAAAGCAATGGGGCTAAACATGAGGGAGAAAGGGGTCAAGAAAAAAATCCCTCAAGTGGAGATCTCCCCTTAAGGGAGCCCAGACGGTATTGTGCAGCATAATTTACTGGTTCGGCTCAATGGTTTAAGGAGGGGGTTTAGTTTTCTCTCTAAACCTCTATCAAACTTTTAAAAAAATCACCCACAAGACCCACCTTCCATAATTATAAATTTGTACATTTTTCGGTAGAAAAATGTCCCGCCCGAAGGCCGATTTCTCTTCAAATAAAAGCTCGCTATCGCCCGCCAGGTAAAAAAAGTAGACACCTAAATAGCACGAAAGTTCTTAATATTGGCAAAGAAATGGGGCAAAGGGTTTGAAAATCGCCAAACTAATGTGGCGAATGTCTTGAAATCTCATAACTAATAGGGCTAAACATGAGGGAGGACTCGGACTCGGAAAACCAACTGTCTCCCCTTAATTAAGCTGCACAACATCGTATAAACCCAACTAGAATATCATTATAAAGACGTCGTCGGCACAGCAGGGGTTAAGGTCTACAACACATGGCTTTGTTGTCATGTTTTATTAACCCCTTCTGTGCCGGCCACGAATTTTGGGTTTTATTCTAGCTATATTGAGACGATGTTGTGCAGCTTAAGAAGGATCTGTGGTAGTAAAAAGGGTTAAGCGTGATAGTTCGAAGCCTGTTAATTGCTGGAGGCCCTTTTTAAACTGAAAAAATTGCCCAATAGTAACCAAAATAAAGATAAAAGGACGGTACCGGTAATGAAGGGGTTAAGGGGAGATAAAAGGACGGTACAGGTAATGAAGGGGTTAAGGGGAGATAAAAGGACGGTACCGGTAATGAAGGGGTTAAGGGGAGATATCCACTTGAGGGATTTTTGTCTTGACCTCTTTCTCCCTCATGTCTAGCCCCATTGCTTTTGAGATTTTAAAACGTTTGCCCCATTAGTTTGGTGATTTTAAGAATTTCCGCCCCATTCTGTCAATTTTAAGACCTTTCGTGCCATTTAGGTGACGATTTTATCCTGGCGAGCGATAGCGAGCCTGTAATTTAAGAGTAACCGGCCTTCGGCCGGGAAATTTTTCTATCTAAAAATTTACAAATTTATCTTGAAAGGGGGTCAAGGGGGTGAAATTTTAAGATTGCTGGAGGAGTAGGAAACAAACTGAAAACCTCCCCTTAAGCTTTGAAAAGACCTCATGGAACCCAGAAGGGGTAGAAACTTTTTCCAAACCAGCTTTTGATTCGAACTGGTTCATTCCGTGTTGAATATATTGACTTAAGGGGAGGCAGTTGGTTTTTCGAGTCCTCCTCCTCCCTCATGTTTAGCCCTATTAGTTATGAGATTTCAAGACATTCGCCCCATTAGTTTGGCGATTTTCAGACCTTTTGCCCAATTGCTTTGCCAATATTAAGATCTTTCGTGCCATTTAGGTGTCGATTTGATTTCCTGGCGAGCGATAGCTAGCCTGTATTTAAAGAGGAATCGGCCTTCGGCGGGGAAATTTTTCTACCGAAATATGTACAAATTTATATCGAAGGGGGGTCTTATGGGTGTGTTTTTTAAGCTTGATGGAGGTCTAGAGAGCAAACTAAGAAATAAAGGAATACAAGAATTAATAGACAAAAAAATGGTCCGTCTCCCCTTAACCCTTTCAGGATACCGTAAAGTAATTCCTTTGTTTATTTCAGGCTATTATTGTGCGATTTTAATCAGATTAGGAAGGGTATGTGGAAGTCGTAAGGTTTAGTAAGATAGGCTTTACCCTCTTAACTCCCATAGATCCTGCCTAAGCTGTATAAATTATCTTAGGATAGCCATAATGTGCTCTTAAGGGGAGGTTTTTAGTTTGGTCTCTAGATATCTATCAAGCTTTAAATTACACCCCCTTGAGCCCCTTTCAAGATAAATTTGTACATTTTTCGGTAGAAAAATGTCCCGGCTGAAAGCCGGTTCCTCTTAAATTACAGGCTCGCTATCGCTCGCCAGCATAAAATCGACACCTAAATTGCACGAAAGGTCTTAAAATTGACAGAAATGCATTGCAAGTTCTTAAAATCATCAAAATAATAGGGCGAACGTCTTAAAATTAGACAAGCAATGGGGCTAAACATGGGGGAGAAAGGAGTCAAGAAAAAACTCCCTCAAGTGGAAATCTCCCCTTAAACGCAGCATAATGTTAACGGAGTTAATAAAGTTGAGTCATCGTATTGAAGGTTATTTTAAGGGGGTCACCGTTTTGGTTTTTATCTTTCTCTCCTTTTCTCTCTTTCCCTGGCTTGTATCCATTCGGCCCCATTCCGCCAACTGTTTTAAGACGTTTATCCCCATCCAGGTGTCGATATTTATCTTGCTGTCTTAACAAAAACATATACTGTATATGCTGGCTCGCGGAAAATATTGACACCTGGATGGGGTTAAACTTCTTAAAACAGTAGGCTGAATGGGGCCGAATGGATACAAGCCAAAGAGAGAGAGAAAACAAGCGAGGTGGGCTCCCTTAATAAAGTTGAAGTCATCATATTGAAGGATATCTTTAATAACTTTTATAATTAGTTTAGGCTATAGTGTAAAAAAATTGTATTTTACTCGGTTTCAACGACTTTAGTTAACCCCTTCTGTACCGGTGTCGTCTTTTGTATTTGATTTCAGCTACATTTAGACGATTTTATGAAGCTTGGAAGGATATATGGTAGCTAAAAGGATTACTTGAGATAGTCTGTAGATTTTAATTGGTTGACGTCCTTCCTTAGCTGAATAAAATCGTCTAATATAAGCAAAGCCAAATTGAAAAGAACGTCGCCGGTACAAAAGTGGTTAAGGGAGCCCACCTCGCTTTTTTCTCTTTCTTTCTACCGCGAGCCAGGAAAGATTTTTTTTTTTTTTTTTTTTTTGACAGCTAGCTAAATTTGTAATTTTTTCGATAAAACAAATCTCCAGCGAAGCCGGATTTCTCCATACAATGTTTGCTCGCGATAGCTCGCCAGGAAGAAACCGTCACCTGGATGGGGATAAACGTCTTAAATCAGTTGTCTGAATGGGGCCGAATGGATACAAGCCGGAGAATGAGGAAAAGGAGAGAAAGATTACAAAAAGCAGGTGACCCCCCTTAATGACGGCCCACTTATATGTCAATAATTCCAGATGATTGAATGTTGCCACCGTGTCTTATGTTTCGCCGTGTAGTAATTATTCTTAACTCATTCGGTACCGGTGTCACCCGTTTAACTATATTCTGGCTTCTATTAGACGATTTTATTCAGTTTAAATAGGGCCTCCAGCAAATTAACGGGCTTAGAACTACCTCACTTAACCCTATTCACTACCACATATCCTTTACAAACTGCAACCAATCATCTAAATATAGTTAGATTAAAATATAATTAAAAAGACGTCGCCGGTACAGCAGTATAGGTAGCGCCAACGAACTTGACACTAATCTTGAGCCCTTATATATCTTTGTAACTTAAAAGGGCCTGGAGCAAACTGGCTGTAAATATCCACGCCAATCTTGTTGGTGGACTCTTCCAAAATGGAAGAAACGACAGCCCGATTGTTTTCATTCATGTTGAGTAATAATAAGTTAAGGGGTCAAGATTATTGTCAAGTTCGCTGGCGCTACCATTAGTTAGCTATCAAGGTCACCCCCATCAATCGGCTGGAGCTATCGCCAAACAAGTTGGTCGTAATGTGTTCACTGACGCCGAGTATAGTATTCTTATAGGGTTAAGGGGGTCCACCTCGTTGTTTTCTCTCTCTCTCTCTCTCTCTCTCTCTGGGTTGTGTCCATTCGGCTCTATTCAACCTACTGTATTGAGACGTTTATCCCCTTGCAGGTGTTGATTTTCTCCTGGCGTTCGGTAGCGAGCCAGCATATTTGTTAATATGTTTTGACAGCAGGCTGAAGTTGTACATTTTTCGATAGACAAAATTAATGTCTCCGGCGAAACCAGATTTCTTCATACAATGCTTGCTCACTATTGCTCGCCAGGAAGAAATTGACACCTTGATGGAGATAAGCGTCTTAAAATAGTTGGCTGAATGGGGCCGAATGGACACAACCCAGAGAGAGAGAGGGAGAGAGAACAAAAAACACGAGTTGGGCCCCCTTAAACGTATAACGATACTATACTCGGCGTCAGTGAACACATTACGACCCACTTGTTTGGCGATAGATCCAGCTCATTGATTTGTGCGACCTTGATTGCAGGAAGTCAAATCGGAGCAATATTGTTTGAAGACTTGGATGTATATGAGACGGAATACATGAACAACAACATGAAATAGCATTGTTTTGGCCATTTTCACTGACGTCGAGAATAGTATTATAGTAAAGGCCTAATTATCTTTTAAGGGGAGATAGGCCATGGTCGTTTTTCTAGTCACCTTTCTCCCTCGTGTTTAGCCCCGTTAGTTTATTTGTTATTTTTAAGACGTTCGGCCTATTAGTTTGGCCATGATAAGACCTTTCGCCCCATTTCTTTGTCAATATTGAGACCTTTCGTGCCATTTAGATGTTTTTTTTCCTGGCGAGCGAAAGCGAGCCTGTATTTTTGGGACGAACCGGCCTTCAGCCTTGACATTTTCTACCAAACAATGTACAAATATATCTTGCAGAGGTGTTTTTTAAGCTTGATGGAGGTCTAGCGAGGAAACTACGATCCCCTTAGTATGGTTTCTGTTTGTCATATCTTTTTATTTGGGAACATCTTTTTGCATTCGAAGTGTGGTGCAACTTTTGTTTTTGCTTCAGTGAAAGTATAATCGTTAAAAAGCAATATGCATCTTTCTATGTCCTACTAATGCCGACGTTAAAATATACTGTTATCATGAATGTATATATATATATATATATATATATATATATATATATATATATATATATATATATATATATATATATATCTCTCTCTCTCTCTCTCTCTGTATATATATATATATATATATATATATATATATATATATATATATATATATATATATATATATATATAGAGAGAGAGAGAGAGAGAGAGATATATATATATATTTTTACATATACATATATATATATATATATATATATTTTTTTTTTTTACATATACAGATATATATATATATATATATATATATATATATATACTGTGTGTGCTAAGGCAAGTGAGGTTTCTTTTTCCACTCGTTATTTCATTAAAACCCGGGTAAAAACGTTGTTTGCATTGCTAGCAGTGATTACTAATTAACATATTAATTGAACCTCCAATATATCACATTTTCCCTCTCATATGATATAATTATGTTTCGCGCGTAAATTATTATAAATTTTAATATGTACAATTTGTACATACTGTGGAAAGCTAATGGGCATTTAATGTGCTGGAAAACTTGAATACCGAGAAGTGCTTAACATTGTTAGCTTAATTTTAATGTCAGTTTATCCGGCTAAGAGTAAAACACAGGGTAGCTCACGTGTACTTGTGAGATATACTTAGTATATAGATAGATATATATATATATATATATATATATATATATATATATATATATATATATATATATATATATATATATATATATATACTGTATATATACTGTATGTTATACCAAGCTTTTTACCAAGATTGCATATTGGTTATAGTGAGTTCTATCAAGACTGGGGAATTCAGAGTTCATACAATACATGCAAAGAATCAAATAGAGGTTACATATAACACCGAGATATAGTTAAAGAACAGTTTTAATTATCTTACTCGCTACGTACATTGATAATAGGTAGGTAATGTATACTTATTTTAAATGGTTTAAGGTTATACAACATATGAATACTGGATTCGAGCACGATCGAGGAACTAGATGGAACTCAGGTATACAAAATAAGTTTAGCAATACAATACACAACAATAATATTTTCTCGAAATAATGAATAGTCGGATAATACCCATGCATAGATTTATATTCACAGATGATAACTATTAACACATAAATGACGATGCAAATCTTGTTTTGTTTACCTTACAAACATATATATATATATATATA
This sequence comes from Paralithodes platypus, assembly GCA_032716605.1. Classification (NCBI taxonomy): domain Eukaryota; kingdom Metazoa; phylum Arthropoda; class Malacostraca; order Decapoda; family Lithodidae; genus Paralithodes; species Paralithodes platypus. The sequence goes on along the minus strand of CM064504.1, from coordinate 59,079,901 downwards.
TATATATATATATATATATATATATATATATATATATCAAACGAGTCATAATCACGAAATACCTAATTCAATTGCTCTTAACACTATAGTCTGTTCATTCTAGGTTGGGCAGAAATCGTAACCCTTAACCATTCATAACTTAAAAAGGACTTGAGTTATCGAGCTAATATTTATACCAAATAGGAAAACTTGGCTAGGGAATAGGTGTATACATTGACGGCTCATTGGCTCTAGCCCTTTTTGAGTTACAGAGGTTAGAAGTTACGATTTCTGCCCCACCTAGCATGAACTGACTATAGTTGATCCGACGTCTTAAAGGAGTATTGAGTGTTATATGTGTTACAATTATTATTAAGGGAGCCCACCTCGCTTTTTTTCTCTTTCTCTCCCTCTCTCATTGGCTTGTATCCATTCGTCCACATTCAGCCTACTGTTTTAAGACGCTTACTCCCATCGAGGTGTCAATATTTTCCTGGCGAGCGGTAGCGAGCCAGTATATATATACAGTATATGTTTGTTTTGACAGCAAGCTAAATTTGTAAATTTTTCGATAGCAAAATGTCTCCGGCGAAGCCAGATTTCTCCATACAATGCTGGCTCGCTTTCGCTCGCCAGGAAGAAATCGACACCTAGATGGGGATAAACGTCTTAACACAGTTAGCTGAATGGGGCCGAATGGATAAAAGCCAGGAGGGAAAGAGAGAAAAAGAGAGAAAGATGAAGACAAAAAACGGTGACCCCCCCCCCCCCATTAAGAGATTGGAATGTTTTTAGTAATTTTCGAGCTTACCCCTTAGACTAAATTAAAAACGCCTCCCGCAACCCCCTTCCAAGCTAAAATACGCTAGCATCCCTTTCACGCTTGGTTTTTGGTCTATATATTTATTTATTTATTTATTTTTGAGTTTCTTCACTAGACCATCAAGCTTAGAAAAACATCCCTTAGACCCTCTTTCAAGATATATTTGTACATTTTTTGGTAGAAAAGTGTCCCGGCCGAAGGCCGATTCCTTCTAATGTTATAGGCTCGCAATCGCTCGCCAGGAAAACATCGACACCTAAAGGGTACGAAAGGTCTTAATATTGACAACAAAATAGGCGAAAGGTCTCAAAATCGCCAAACTAACGGAACGAACGTCTTAAAACCTCAAAACTAATATGCTAAACATGAGGGAGAAGGGGGTCCATAAAAAACGAGTACTACCCCCTAAAAATAATTATGTACATTCTTTTATACAAGCTTTCCTGACCAGAGGACGGTTTCTCGCAAATTGCGGGGGTCGCTATCGCATGCTAGAGGTAAACAAAACGACGCAATAATGAAATGTTTTATAATCATAAAATTAAACGTAATTTAATATCTACCCTTGTAACAAGAGCTTATCATATTTGTTCAAATTATTTCACTCTACAGAGTCTACACCTTGAATTAGAATCAATTAACCCATACTGTACCGGCAACGACCTTTTCTTTATTTTCTGGCAACAATTAGACTATTATATTCAGCTTTGGAAGGACCTATAGCAATAATAAGGCTTCAAACTATTTCAACCAAGCCTTTAACTACCACATATCTTTCCTAAGATGCATAATATCGTATACAAATAGCTAGAATAAGCGATAACACACGTCACTGGTACACAAAGGGTTAATACCCTTCTGTTAAATGAATTCCCTACCAAATTTATCGCCACGTATATTGGTAAGCAACTGAACAGATTTATTTACCCTTCACAGAAAATAACCGCTGTAAGAAAGGCGACAGTCATCATCCCACTCCCTTTCTTAGGAAATACATGCTTCAACGTCCGAAACCAACTCTCCCGACTCATAAAAGAATTCCTCCCCAAAATTTGACATATGAGTTTTTTGTGTTCAAATAATAATACATTGAGGGACTGGTTTAGGTTCAGAAATAAGATCCCACAAAGTTTGCAATCGTCAGTTGTATACCAATATACGTGTAAGAGATGTAAGCCTAGGTGTACACGTCGGCAAAACAACTCGGCAACTCCGGGCCCGTATCAGTGAACACTTTGGTCGTTGCTTCAGAAACCATAATTTTCGGCTATGAGAGATTACTCACATGCTCACGACCACCCAATGAGTGATTCAGAATTCAAACATGGAGTTGTATACAGCGGAAGCTTTCCATATTAAAGGGGAGTCTGGCCGTTTGTTTGGTCTATTAATCCATTTATTCATATATTTTGTTTAGTTTCCTCCCTAGACCTCCATCAAACTTAGAAAAACACCCCCTAGACCCCTTTCAAGATACATTTGTAAATTTTTCGGTAGAAAAATATCTCGACCGAAGGCCTGGTTCCTCGTAAAATTGCAGGCTCGCTATCGCTCGCCAGGAAATAATCGACACCTAAATGGCACGAAAGGTCTTAAAATTGACAACGAAATGGGGCGAAAGGTGTTAAAATCGCCAAACTAATGGGCCGAAAGTCTTATAATCACAAAACTAGTGGGGCTAAACATTAGGGAGAAGGGGGTCCAGAAAAACGGCCTTCCTCCCCTAAAGTTGTGCAACCCAATATAGGTACTCACGAGTCTGTATGTGATCTCCTATGTTTCTAAACTGGCGAGTCTTTCCCCTAGGATTTATAGTTAAGCCGGTATCACACGAGCGCTTTTTCCCTCAACATTTATCCTCAACACTGGTCTGGCAGCATATGAGGGCAACATTTATATATTTTCGGTCACCTAAATGTATCTACCACCAGTCTAGTGTCTGATACCAGTGCAAAATATTCCAGAAATGTTGCCAGAAAAATGTTGATCATCGAATGTTGACTATAAATGCTCTCGTGTGATACCGGATTTATTTTTAATGTTTCCCCTTATGAATGGCTTTGATCTCTTTTCCACATTTACATTACGCTAGGTTATATAATTATTAGGTATGTGTTCCTTTATATATTTTCTCACCACGACATGAACTCAACTCAATTCTTGTAAGAATTTTACATTTTTCGGAATTATTTAGTTAGTCTATCTCCAATATATTTTTCGCTTCTTTTCGTGTCTCACATACATTTATGTATTATTTATCGACCACGTGCACTCCGTGTGTTATTATTTTTCCTAAAACCTTTTTTAGATTTAATAAACCTCGTAATATTGCCCGTAAGATTTGTTTACCTTTGTAGACCTGAAGATGAGAATAGATTTCTCGAATCGTCGTCAAAATGAGTTTTTCTACATTCCTTCTTACGTTGGTTATAAGGCTGCGTTTTCCAAGAAACCACAATATCGCAGATATATATATATATATATATATATATATATATATATATATATATATATATATATATATATATATATATATATTAGTTTGAAGGGGATATAGAGGGAAACTAAAAACAGTGTGACTTACGCATTTTAATCATTATTACTCTCATAAGGAACTCGCGTATTAAGGGAGCCCACCTCGCTTTTTTACTCTTTTTCTCCCTCTCTCTTTGGCTTGTATCCATTCGGCCCCATTCAGCCTATTGTTTTGAGATGTTTACCCCCATCCAGGTGTCAATATGTTCCTGGCGAGCGGCAGCGAGCCAGCATATATTTGTTGTTGTTGTGACAGCAAGCTAAATCTGTAAATTTTTTGATAGAAATATGTCTGCGGCGAAGCCGGATTTCTCCTTACAATGCTGGCTCGCTATCGCTCGCCAGCAAGAAATGGATACCTGGATGGGGATAAACGTCTTAAAGCAGTTGGTTGAAAGGGATCGAATGGATAGAAGCCAGGGAAAGAGAGAAAAGGAGAGAAAGATTAGAAACAGCCGGTAACCCTCCTTACAGCAAAATAACCCCCCAATAGGTCGGATCGGCTATGGTTATAAAACCATGTTTCTCGGTTTTATCCCCGCTTCTATCTCGCATATTATTCTCGGTTTTATCCCCGCTTCTATCTCGCATATTATTCTCGGTTTTATCCCCGCTTCTATCTCGCATATTATTCTCGGTTTTATCCCCGCTTCTATCTCGCATATTATTCTCGGTTTTATCCCCGCTTCTATCTCGCATATTATTCTCAGTTTTATCCCCGCTTCTATCTCGCATATTATTCTCGGTTTTATCCCCGCTTCTATCTCCCATATTATTCTCGGTTTTATCCCCGCTTCTATCTCGCATATTATTCTCGGTTTTATCCCCGCTTCTATCTCGCATATTATTCTCGGTTTTATCCCCGCTTCTATCTCGCATATTATTCTCGGTTTTATCCCCGCTTCTATCTCCCATATTATTCTCGGTTTTATCCCCGCTTCTATCTCGCATATTATTCTCGGTTTTATCCCCGCTTCTATCTCGCATATTATTCTCGGTTTTATCCCCGCTTCAATCTCGCATATTATTCTCGGTTTTATCCCCGCTTCTATCTCGCATATTATTCTCGGTTTTATCCCCGCTTCTATCTCGCATATTATTCGACTGTAAATGGTTTCAATTAACGTTTTACAATGGATGCACATCTTTAAGGCAAACATATTTATGTAACTTGAACCCTTGAATAATATAACTAATTTTGTCAGTTTACTCTGGCTACCAGTAACCTCTTCAGCACCAGGACGCCTGTTGACCTCTGATTCTGGCTAAAATTAGATGATTTATTCAAAAGCCTATAGTTTTGCAAAAAAAAAAAATATATATATATATAAAAAAAAATATATATATATATTTATATATATATATACCGGTATATATATACTGTATATATATATATATATATATATATATATATATATATATATATATATATATGTAATTGCAGGCTCGCTATCGCTCGCTAGGATAAAATTAACACCTGCATGGCACGAAAGGTCTTAAAATTGACCATGAAATAAGGTGAAAGATGTTAACATAGTTATACTAATGAATCGAACATCGTATAATCTCAAAACAAATGGGGCTAAGCATAAGGCAGAAGGGGGACCAGAAAAACCGGCCCAACCCCCCTCAAAATGCCGCACTTCTGTTTTCCAGTATAGTTATTTATCTATAAGCTCGAACCCTTTCTTTCTGAATGGCACTTTCTTTGGTCAACCTGAAGCTGGTATCACATGAGAGCTTTTGTAGTAAGCATTCGATAATCAAGCTGGACAGGAGAGCACGACTACGTCCCGGGACTCAACATAAACAACACACCCCTAACACACACACACACACACACACACACACACCCCTAACACACACACACACACACAAAATCCTGGGAGTAACATACGACACCCAAATGACATTCAAACAGCACACCACAAACACGAAAAAGAAACTGACACCCAGACTTAACGCCCTCAGATCACTTGCCCACACGAAATTTGGACACAACAAAGAAACCACCACCACAGTCTACAAACAATACATAAGATCAGTTATGGAATACGCAAGCTCGGCCTGGGCTTCTAACCTAGCTGAAACACATCATAAGACCTTATAGGCTATTCAAAATAAAGCCCTGAAAATCATCACAGGATGCACAGCTACGACACCCACAGATCACCTACATCAAGAAACCAAAGTCCTCAAAGTCAAAGATAATCTAGACATGAGAGGCACACAATTCCTGGCAGCAGCCTCCACGAATCAACACCACCCACTACACTACATGGCTACACACCCACAGACACCAAGAAATATCAAAACAACACCCAGCACACGCTATCACACACAAATACTGTCTTCTCTCCCTCCCTGCCCACCCCAAACCAACTTCCGGAAGCACATCCATACTCATATCACTCGCCGTTCCATCCACTCACTCATAGACAACACGCAGCTGCAAGCACGACCTCCCGAAATCCATCCTTCTGAATCCTCCCTTCCTCGCGAGGACAGAATCCACCTGGCCAGGCTGAGATGCGGACACCATCCGGCTCTTCTGAGCTATCAGAAGAGACTGGATGACTCCGTCGTCGACACCTGCCCGGGTTGTAACACAGCACCCCATACCATTAAACACATCATAGAAGACTGCATTTCACACAACCACTTACGCCAACAACACAATTTACACTCTTTGAGAGCTCTGTGGGAAAGCCCGACCGTGGCCATGGCCTTCCTTAAGGACTCGGGGCTGTTCGGCCAGGCAGCTTAGGGAACAACAACAACATTCGATAATCAAACATTTTCTGGCAATATTTCTGGGATATTTTGCACTGGTATCGGAAACTAGACTGATGGTAGATGCATTTGGTTAACAGACATATATTAAATGTTAACCTAATAAGCTGCCAGACCAGTGCTGAGGATAAATGTTGAGGGAAAAGGCGCTCGTGTGATACCGGCTTTATGGGGATTATGACGCGTTTTACCCGTTTATTTTGGCTATTATTAGACGATCATATTCAACTTTGTAAGGATCTGTGGGAGTCCAAGGCATAATTTTGTTGGTTTTGACCACTTACATTTCTTCCTAGAGGTCCTTCCTAAGCTGCATACAACTGTCTTATTTTTGTCAAAATATGCGGCTGTTGTCAGGAATCTCAAGGGGTCAACTTTTCACCAACTTTCAATTCACAGGCGTTCTATATTAAGGGCCCCCTGGACCCCCTCCTCCCTAATGTTTATCCCCACTTGTTTTGAGATTATAAGTGCCCATTAATTTGGCGATTTTAACACCTTTGGCCCCCACTTCGTTGTCAATTTTAAGACCTTTCGTGCCATTTAGGTGTCGATTATTTCCTGGAGAGCGATAGCGAGCCTGCAATTATAAGAGCAATCGGCCTTGGGCCGGGACATTTTTCTACCGAAAAATGTACAAATTTATCTTGAAGGAGGGTCTAGGATGTGTTTTTCTAAGCATGATGGAGGTCTAGGGAGGAAACTACAAAAATTTATGAATAAATTAATTAATAGACCAAACAAACGGTCTGCCTCCCCTTAACCATAAATGCAGAATGCCATTATATGGATTGATTTTGATTGATGTGGTATTGCCTTAACGTCTTTCTTAAAGGAGGGGTTACATTTTGATATTTTTATTTATTTTTGTTGTTATACATTCTATATTTAGTTTGCTCTCTTACCTCTATCAAGCTTAAGTATCCTTCACGACCCGACTTCGAGATAAATCCGTGCATTTTTCGTAGCAAAACGTCCCGACCGAAGGCAGGTTCCTACTAAATTACAGGCTCGCCAGGAATAAAATCGACATCTAAGTGGCACGAATGGTCTTAATATTGACACAGAAATTGGGTGAAAGGTCTTAAAATCACCAAACGAATGGGGCGAAACTCTGAGAATCTTATAACTAATGGGGCTAATCATGAGGGGAAAGGGGTCCAGAAAAAATAAATGCCTCCCCGCAAACTACTTTTACATATTGATTTAACCATTAGAAGATCCGATTAAGTATTTCGTTTCCGTTTTCTGGCTACTATTAGACGATATTATTCAGATTAGGAAGGGTATGTTTAAGTAAGAGAGTTGATTGAGATAGTATTTGGCTTCATTATTCCCATAGATCCTTCCTAAGCTGTATACAACTGTCTAATGATCGCCTGAATAACCCGCCAAAATGCGTCATAATCTTCAAAGGGTTAACAATTCATATATATTGTTCACTATAGTTTGCTCACTGGAATCACAATATCTCTCTCTCTCTCTCCTTATCCACAAGGTTACACTTAATCCTATTTTCCGTTACGGCTTTTTAGCTGGAGAAGGCGGAAGGTGGGAAGAGAGCCTTCCACTTTGCTGTCCTTTTCTTCTACTATAAACTGTCCATGTCTCTGCTACAAATAAGGCCGACACACTTAGTAGGGACCGCAAAGTCTGTGTGGTCTAAGTATATCTGTGTAATTCTGTCTGTCTGTCTGTCTGTCTGTCTGGCTCTCTCTCTCTCTCTCTCTCTCTCTCTCTCTCTCTCTCTCTCTCTCTCTCTCTCTCTCTCTCTCTCTCTCTCTCTCTCCTTCTTCTCCTTCTTCTTCTTCTTCTTCTTCTTCTTCTTCTTCTTCTTCTTCTTCTTCTTCTTCTTCTTCTTCTTCTTCTTCTTCTTCTTCTTCTTCTTCTTCTCTTCTTCTCTTCTTCTTCTTCTTCTTCTTCTTCTTCTTCTTCTTCTTCTTCTTCTTCTTCTTCTTTTCTATGCTTTCCTTCAACTTTCCTTTTCTATCGGATATGCCATCTCTACTAGAATTAAGTCCTGACCACCTCGTTTGGATCGAAAGGTCTGTGTGGCCAGTGTACCTATGTACATCTTTGTAAATATATCTCCTAGGTCTTTTACACCACCTGCCTCTTTTCAACCAATACCAAGACCTCGTTCTCATTTCCATGCCACAATTTGTCACAAGCGAATCGTTCCAGGTTTCTAAAAAAGTCAATATGGTTTCTATTCAGGGACAAACCGACATGATTTTTTTTTTGGCTGTCTGGCTCTGTGTGTTTGTATGTGTGTGTGTGTGTGTGTGTGTGTGTGTTTGATTGATATGTGTGTGTGTGTGTTTGATTGATATGTGTGTGTGTGTGTTTGATAGGTGGGTGTGTGTGTGCGTGTTTGTGTGTGTGTGTGTATGTGTTTGATTGATATGTGTGTGTTTGATTGGTGTGTGTCTGTGTGTGTTTAAGAGGTGTGTGTGTGTGTTTAAAATGTGTGTGTCTGTGTGTTTAAGAGATGTGAATGTGTGTGTGTGTGTTTAAGAGGTGTGTGTGTGTGTGTGTGTGTGTGTATGTTCGTCAATCACAAGTTTAAAAGTAGTGCCTGCCAGCTCGTGGTAAATTCCTAAATTACTTTAACATTTTCTTTATAAGGAGTATAATTATACAACATTGAGTGTAATATACGAGCTCTATAGGCTATATGCAGCTAATTTAGAGTGCAAGATTATAAATGCAGTATATAACCTTCTTGTATAGGCTATATGCAGCTAATTTAGAGTGCAAGATTATAAATGCAGTACTGTATATAACCTTGTATAGGCTATATGCAGCTAATTTAGAGTGCAAGATTATAATGCAGTATATAACCTTCTTTTATAGGCTATATGCAGCTAATTTAGAGTGCAAGATTATAATGCAGTATATAACCTTCTTTTATTTGTAGTGTTAGAAATACAATGCCTATGATAAATCAATACTAATAAATACTAGTTATTGTGACAATATATATATATACTCGTCACAGGCAATTCTGCCTTTTATCTCCTTCATCCACATAGAAAAAATATATACATACAGTATATATAATATATGCCTATAGATCTAGATAGCTAGTTATTGTTGTCTGTTGATTGAACGTGTCACGACTGGTGGAACACTTAATTTCTTCCCCTTTGTATTAGTAGTTAACCCAACGGACTTTGTGGGGCAGATAACTGGAATAATCGTTCATTTCTGGAAACAAGCACCAACATTGGCACACATACTCCTTGGGGATTGCTCTTTTGATAAAACCTGTTAGCCACCTAAAAATTCAAGATGGCGGCCATTTTTCAAGATGGCCGCCATTGAATATACAGAAACATTGCATTTCGCAATAAAATCGCAAAGACTTGTCCTATTTGAATGATCTTGGTGTCAAATCATACATTTTTCACTATGTAGAATCCGAATTTGGAACCATGGACCTACTCACTAGCTTTCTTGTATCATAATATCAGTCCCGGAATCATAATTAGGGTAAAAAGTGCCCATATCATAGGCACCATCAGTCCGATATATTATTGGATGTACATGTAGGCAGTAGGCCTATACTTGTTTGTCACTTATTGTCTTGCTGCCTGGATGAGTATACTACAACGCTTCTAAACCTCGCATCTGCAGCTGCACAGTGCCGTGCAGGTCAGACCAAAGCAGTAGTATTTGCATCGACCGCAGCATTCCGACTTGCATCCACACTTGGTCAGGTGCTGGCAACTCTCTGCAATGGGTGGGAGCTCTGTCCAAACGATCTGCCAAAGATCTCCTTTCTTGGTCCAGCCCCAGTTGGCAGGAGTCTGCGTTTCTGGTTGACATACTGTTGACTGACTCCAGATGCAGCCAGCCTGGTAGGCAGCACGCTTCACATGCTGCTTCAGTGCTGCTCGGGTTGGAGGAATGGCTTCGTACGGCCTCTGCTTCCGAGCAAACATGTCCAACCTCGCATCATCGACACCTTCAGCTGTGCTGGATCTGTCGTACATCATGACCACGAACTTGGGTACTGGCTGAGTTTGCTGAAGACACCGGAAGCCTCATCACAAACATCCCAGGTTTGCCAAGCAGACTTCTTCCCTTTGCCACGGAATGCTGAAACGACATCGCAGCCAGTGAAGGCATGGAAGAAGAGAATCCCTTTGCTCTTTTCTGCAAGAGTGCAACACAAGTCATGTACAGGAACCCACCTCAGGTTCTGTCCTTGGCCAAAGGCAACCCACAACTGCTGCGGACCTAGCTCCTGAAGTGCCTGCAGAACACTGACTGCGATGACGACAACATCTGTGTCGCTGGCTTTGACCATGATGACTTTGCTGCCTGCTTCTGTTGCATGCCTGGCATGCACAAAGATCCGTGTGTCAGCTTCTTCATGACTGCACGGTGCCACCCCAGCCAGATTGATAGTGCGGTTGCTGACAGCATCTTCTTCCTTGGTCACAATGACCACATTTGGTGTGGCCACACGTGCAATCTTATCAGCCAGAAAGTTGAACAGCTCGGCTATGTTGTCATTTTCTCTCAGGAAGTTTCGCCAGTTTGAGGGGTTTTGCCCTTCCCTGTCACCCTGCATATCACCCCGCGTCCTCGCTTTGATCTAGTTTCAGCTTTCAGACTAGATGGCCGGTAGACATCAAACACAATGTCTGTTCTCTTGTACTTGGTAGAGTATGCTTGTATTCTAGGAAGGACATCGAGCATTGCATACTCTTCGAATGTCTTTGAACTCCGTGGGGGCAGACTGTTCACCAACGCTGCACCATCAATGATGATGGTGTCGGCATCTGGCTCTGCCTCAGGGGTTGTAACTTGGCTCTGAAGAATGGTAGTGAGGTGGGATTTCTGACAGGTGTGGAGCTTTCCACCATCACTGAGGGCAGCAGGATGTGACTGGTTCTCATGACGGAAGAACTCCTTCAAGTCACATTCTCTGCTCTGGCATGATATGAACAGCTTGGAGAACGGTTGACAGTCTTCCCTCAGCACTTTTTGCTTTGAAGAGTCAACAGAGGCTGGTACCTGTCGGAAAAAGTCAACCCTGTTCTTCTTGATTGGTTCATAGAAGGTGGATTCTTCTTCCCCTTCCAGTCCCTTCATAAACTCCTGGAAACGGACCTTGCCTTTCTCAAGGTGCGTGCCAATCAGCTCGGCGGCAGTGTGGTGAGCAATATCCTTTGTATCAAGCGAAAGCAGGTCCCGACTCTCCTCCAGGAAAGGATTGCACATATCTGTCATGGCTTGTGAGAGCTTTTCTACTTTCTCAAGGAACACTCTTTGTGCTCGTTCTGTCTCCTCATGGTGGCTGGTGTGTTCAGTACCCTCTTTGGTCCCACATGCTGCCTCATACTGTGCAACCAAGTGGCTGACTTGAGGACCAGCTATCATCCATCTTCTCAGTACTGATGGGTCTTCAGTCACGCCGATCACACCCCCGTCTGCCTTGATGACAACGTTGGCCTGCTCGTGAGCTTGGTCAATAGCTATTGCTGAGAACTGTCGGCTCGATTTGTGTACAACAAAGTTTCCACTCTGGAACTCCTGAGCCAGCTGAGGATGCTTCTGTTCCAGGGTCACCATGCCTCTGTAGTGGATTGGAAGCCACCGTGCATAGTTTACATTGTTGTTGGCAAAGAAGTACGGTATCAGCTCAGCCAGTGACTGACAGTACAGGAAGAAGTTGGCTTCTCTGAATGATCAGATCAACAAGAGGATCACCAGTTCCACTGACAGCACCATATACCAGAAATGAAACTGGGGACTTTGCAGTTTGCGATGCTCACACCAAGCTTCGAAGCTAGGCACCTCTTCGGGTTCTTCATCTGTCTCTTTCGAGTAGTCCGTGTGGGCTGCCTTCAGAAGCTTGTACAGACTGCATGCTGTTATCTGGTGCATCTGTCGTGTCCTAGTGACGCTCGAAGCTGTCAGAAATGAATCTGCTGTCCCAGGAGATGCTATCCCTGCCTCCAGGAGGGCTCCTGTCCAACCACTGTCCTGGAGTAGAGTTCCAATGGACTTCAGTGCGGCCATCTCAATATGCATGCCTCCGAACATTATGACGAACTTGTCCTCACCGTAGATATCAGGCCAGTGCCACTGGACCTGCTTGGCTACTGCATATACTGGCTGGTCAGCAGCAATGACTGGCACCTGACCGGGGTTCAGAAATGCCACTATCTCCTTGATCTTGTCCATCACATGCTTGACTGTAGCAACCGAGTGGGCCTGATCTCGCAGCAGAGGCAAAAGTGATGTAATGCTGACCTCAAATGGCTTTTCTCTCTTCTGTGAAGCATGGTGGGATGACCAAGTCACATCCACTGGCCCATCTGTCACAGTGACCTTCTCCAGCCACTCATACTCCATTGCCAGGTGTGGCCTCAGCAGACTGGTGTCTGGGTGTGTCACACCACTCTGAGGAGGAGAGGGTTTCTTCTTGGTGAAGAAGGTGGGCCGAACATTGGTGAAGGAGTCTGGAAGTTCTGGAACTGTCTTCACTTTCTCCTCTCCGAACTTCAGCTGTCCACGCTCTTCACCTTTGTCTTCTTTGGTTCGGTGCTGGAAAACAGAGACGCTGGTTCCATGGAAAGAAGTGGTCGCTGTCATTGCAGTGGGATTGTGGTCTATGTTGTCCATGGCTGATGTGGTGAACAGCCCTTTTTGCAGAACTGGTGGACAGACCACCCCATCCTCCACGTACTTGCTGACTGTTGCATCTCCCAGCTGTGCAGATATCTGTAGCACCCTGTCGTATGAAATGCTGATGCCATGCTCGTTAAGCATTTCCACCAACTTTCTCTTTCTGGTCTTTGTGTAGACGGACATCCCCATGTAAACAGGGAATGGGGTCTCTCTGTCTTTGGAGTGTCTGTGAGTTGCTGCTCCTTCTTTGTACCTTGTGTAGCAGTTGTACTGAAGCAGCTGAGCAATTGCTAGATCTGTCTTTGATGCGCCAAACCTCAGTTGAGATTTGATGTCCGCTCCGTGTTCAAGCATGGCCACAAACTGAAGAAGAGTGAGTGGAATGGCCTGCTCATTGCACCCCTCATGGAAGGTTCCATCAAATGTGGACTTGTGGTCCAGCATAATTATGTCTTCGCAAGATGTTAGCTGCTTTGTCAAGGATAATAGCTTCACTATAATAGTCAGAGGCTTCTGACAAGACAAAGCCCACATCTTTCTGGAAAGCCAGAAGAACATCCCTTCCCTGCTTGTGCACTTCCAACTCAGGTATTTCTGACAGCAGTTTTTCCTTCAGTCTTGTGGAGTTGACAGCAGATGCATCAACACCCAGCTATTCCAGGCGCTGGGCATACAGGTGAACTATGTCTGCAAGTCGGAAGACTGCAGGACCCTCGCCAGATCTGGTGGTCTCCACTTGATATGTGACTAGCTCTGAGAATGCCTGTGGGTGGGCATCCTCTTTGGGTGCACGTTCCTGTTCCAGTCTCTTGGTGGCTCTGAGGTACGTCCTCTCTCTATTGTACAGGTCTGTCAAGCATGCAAAATGGTATTTGAGCTCCTGTGCAATAGCATCTCCACCGCTGAGTCTTGCAAGAAGTTTTCCGTCATTTAAAGTTTGGGCACATTCATTAAGTCTGTTATTGAGGTTCATCGTCATAACTTGTCTGAGTTCAGAGGATGGGGCTTCTTTGTCACATATGAAACACGTTTGGCCTTCAAGGCTGGTTCTACGCAGCTTGGTCTGGCATTCTACTGGCTGAGCACTCTCTGCTCTTCTTTTTCTGGCTCTCCAGTTTCGTGTTGTTGAACATAAGGCGACAACTTTGGTGATACTGCGCCTTGTTCCTCCTCAGAGTTTCTTCAATGCCACCACCATCATCAAGTCTGGCTGGATCCAGAACAATAGGCATCTCATTAATTGCGTGAAAGAGGGGAATAGTAGTCGCAATCGTAGTGTAGCCATCATGTTCTTGTGGTTGTTGTGCACGTGGTGACTTGAGCTCTTCACTCTTCTTCTTCTGGCAAAGACAACACTTGCTCCAGTCAGTCCGGAATTTAGACGGTCCTGGATCTGTATTTGCCATCTTGGTGAATACAGTATGATAATTATCTGTAACACAGATATAATAGATAACAGATAATCACAGTATATAACAGATAATCACAGTATGATATAACACAGTATGTTATATGATAACATCTATAACAGATAATCACAGTATGATAATTATCTGTATTCAGTGAATCAAGGCCGAAGGGTTATCCTTTTACCACCTTGATCACAATCATGCACAATAAGGTATGGGATACGACTAGGTTCGGGAATAAAAATATATGACCTACACCTAGCCCGATCGTTCATCCAGTATCATTTAAGTCCTGTGCGATCTGTACACCATCCAGGTAACTACATGCAAAGCAATGTAAAGCCCCGTTACCCTTGGCTCGGCTCTCCCGCGCTGGCACACCCTGTCAATTCAGGCGCGGCTATCTAACTAAACATCTATGTTAAACTACATGTAATCTACAGTAGCTAACTGATGCGGGGCTTATTAGACAGCATTTGGGACACTAAACTAATTATTTAGCTACACTAAACTAATTATTCAGCTGATACTGAACCCCATGCTGAGTTTCACAGCAGCGGTGCCACCAGTGTGCCCTGGCTATGCGTTGACATCCGCTCTGTTGAGCTACTACTCTACACCTTCCGCTGCAAGTCTCTCAATGTCCCCCCCCCCCCTCCCACCGCATCGTGTCATGTCCAGTTTGGAAGCCTTGTACAGGAAGATGCTACACCTACTAAACCTCTAACACTACTACGATATACACTACGATGCATTTTAGCCGAGTCAGACATAACATGAACCTCTAATTTAGCAGAATATTAGGATTCCGGGACTGATATTATGGTACAATGAAGCTAGTGAGTAAGTCCATGGTTCCAAATTCGGATTCTACATAGTGAAAAATGTATGATTTGACACCAAGATCATTCAAATAGGACAAGTCTTTGCGATTTTATTGCGAAATGCATATATTTCTGTATATTCAATGGCAGTCATCTTGAAAAATGGCCGCCATCTTGAATTTTTAGGTGGCTAACGGGTTTTATCAAAAGAGCAATCCCCAAGGTACAATCCCCAAGGAGTATGTGTGCCAAATTTGGTGCTTGTTTCCGGAAATGAACGATTCTCCTGAAATTTGCAGTTATCTGCTCCACTAACTGGGGACAGAGGTGCATGGGGGCGGTTCGTTCGTGGCCAACCCTTCGGGGATCACGGCGTCAGGCAATAGATAGATAGATAGATAGACGCAACATTTTCCTAGGGGCTAGGGTAGTTATTTGTGTAAGTCTAGCCTTATGTTCTGACCGAATTCGTAATATTTAATATGTCCCAATTTTGGTTTGTTTAGTTTGCAAGTTTTACATTTTAATTTACAATATAAAGCATTATTTCTTTTCCATGTGCATTTATTTTACTTATATGATGAACATATGAAGCTTGAAGAGCGATTAAACCAGTGGGAAAAGCATTTGGGTGGTGAAAAGTGTATATTTTCGCCGCCCGGTCGTAGGCTCAGGCGGGAGTGGGAGAGACATAAATTCTCCCTTCGCAACGTGAGTCACTGGTGTTTACGAAACCGTGTGAGAGAAATCTGCGCCGAAAATATCCGATAAATGGGGAATATATGAGGAAAAATAGACGATAATTGAGGAGGGGGGAAGGAAGGGAAGGGAGTTGATTGAGAAACATGAGGGTGAGTGGTTAGAAGTGTTAGAGGGGAATTATCTCACCTAATCACGTATTCCTTTATTTTGAGAATTTCTGGGGCGTTTTGGAAGGATTTTTTAATGATCTCGCTTCCGTGAGGCCTATCGCGATTGCTATGGTGACCATTCCGTGAGGCTTCGCGGGTTAAGTGATAATATTAACCCTCTCACGACCATATGACGCAGAGGTTGCCAGATTAGCAATAAGAAATAGAGTTCTCTCACTCTTATAATTACCTCTCCAAAATTAGTTTTCTGCCCACAGCTAACTCAAAGACAACTGCAGAGGTTAAAGAAACTAAACTAAAGGTATCTAAATACCCCTGATGATAACAAAGGATTTAACGTATCCCTAATAGGCTCAAAATTGCGTCAAGAACGTGAGAGGGTTAAAAACAATAAGATATTATAATTGTAACTGCCTATATTCTTTGTCCCTGCCTTATACATAACTTTCTTGCTGACTTGATCTAGGAACCCAATATATCCTTCGAAAAAAAACGGCATAACTAGGAGAAACCAGCCTTTGGCCGGCATATTTTTCTACCTATAAATATACAAATATATCTCGAAGGGGAGTCTTTGGGGAGTTATATAATCTTGATTAAGGTCTAGAAAGGAAACAAAAACCCACCTTAACCATTCCATTGCGAGAACTCCTCTATTTTTTTCCTTTTCGCTATTATCATATGAATATATTTGACTGACAAAGGACCCAAGGAGACAAAGGGCTAAACATTATCACAATCAACCTTCACATTTCCACGGGTTCTTCATTAACTTATCTAAATTATCTAATTATAGCTATAATAACAGGAAGAAATGCTATATTGTTTTGATAGAGTTGTTTGTTTATTAAATTTCGTCCAAATTAATATCATATTTGAATTTGTGTTTAGCTCAGACAAAATCCAAAATTGTTACAGCATATTCTATGCACTGAGCAAAACCAGCTGAGCAATTGACCACTTGCGAGTTTCAGGCTAGAAGGAAATTGGAGCTGTAAACATCGGTATTAACGGATCTAGTGGCTGTTTTTGGTTTATTAATTAATGTTTATTCATATATTTGTTAGTTTCTCGCTAGATCTCCCTCAAATTTAGAAAAACACCCACTAGACCCCCCCCCCCCCCCCCTACAAGATAAATTTGTAAATTATTCGGTTGAAAAATGTCCCGCCGGTTCGTCATATAATTACAGGCTCGCTTTCGCCCGCCAGGAAAAAAGTCGACACCTATTTTTTATTTTATTTTTTCTATATTCCAACTACTCCTTCTCGGGCATAAGGCTGATAGCCTTTACACTCTACCGCTGAACACGGTGAGGCCCGTGAAGTCTTGCTCCAGTCTAGGGAGTGAGACATGCGAAGCTTCACGGCTCGAAGCAACTCCATCTCTGAAGCTGCCTCGCCTCTGCACTTCACAGTCTCATCCCCCACACTCGGACCCTCACTCTCAGAACGCCACCTATTGAGCAATTAACTCGCTAGGCATTGCCCCCCTGTAGCATATTTTTGAATATGGGAATATTCATACAATACTATTTAATCAGGGAACAATGAGGGTATTTGTTTGGCATTTCGGTGTGCTGTGGTAATGCACTGATACTAGGTACAGCACAAATTCCATCCCAATAATATCTTCCCATTGACATATAGGGATTCGAACACGGGTCCATTGGATTACCAGTCCAGTGGCAAGACCACTCCGCCACACCTCCCCTAAATGGCACGATAGGTCTAAAATTTACAACAAAATGGATCTAAAGGTGTTAAAATCGCCAAATAAATGGGCCGAACGGCTTTAAATGTCAAAGCCAATGGGGCTAAAGACGAGGGAGAAAGGGGTCCAGAAAAACGACCCATCTCCCCTTAAGCGGAATTACCAGCTAAAATACGGTCTATAAATACATTTTTTAAATCATTAAATCAAATTCATCAAAATGGGTACCCAACAGACACTTGCATAATCATTGCAATTCTGCTTGATATCAATGTTTAAGTCTCCAACTTCCTTATAACCTGCAACTCACAAGTAGGCAATTGACCACTTGCGAGTTTCAACCTATAAGGAAGATGGATTTTTTTATATCGATATTTAGCAGGATTACGAGCTAAAATATGGTTGTATTGCTATATGAATACATAAATATGGTTGTATTGCATATATAAACACATAAATATGGTTGTATTGCCAATATAAACACATAAATATGGTTGTATTGCCAATATAAACACATAAATATGGTTGTATTGCCAATATAAACACATAAATATGGTTGTATTGCCTTTATACACATAAATATGATTGTATTGCATATATAAACACATAAATATGATTGTACTGCATATATAAACACATAAATATGGTTGTATTGCCTTTATACACATAAGTATGGTTGTATTGCATATATAAACACATACATATGGTTGTATTGCCTTTATACACATAAGTATGGTTGTATTGCATATATAAACACATATATCCAAATATGGTTGTATTGCATATATAAACACATATATCCAAATATGGTTGTATTGCATATATAAACACATTAAAATGGTTGTATTGCCTATATAAACACGTAAATATGGTTGTATTGCATATATAAACACATACATATGGTTGTATTGCATATATAAACACATAAAACCAAATTCATCATACTTTCTATCCATCAGAAACCTACATTACTATTGCATTTCTGTTTAATAATTTTGTATACGAACTCAAACTTCCTTATAGCCTGCAACTCACAAGCAAGCAATAGCTTTCCATGAGGCCTCTTGTTATGTGATGAGGCTGTCACTATTGATATACATTTAGTAGAAATGTTAATGGGGGTGACCTGCTTGTTTTCTCTCCTGTTCTCTCTTTCTCTGGCTTCTATCCATTCGGCCCCATTCAGCCAACTGTTTTAAGACGTTTATCTCCATCCAGGTATCGCGAGCCAGCATTGTATGGAGAAATCCGGCTTCGCCTGAGACATTTTTCTATCGAAAAATGTGCAAATTTATCCTACTGTAAAAAATATTTACAAAATATATGCTGGCACGCTAGCCCCTCGCCAGGAAAAAATCGACACCTGGATGGGGATAAACGTCTTAAAACAGTAGGCTGAATGGGGCCGAATGAATACAACCCAGAGAGAGAGAGTGAGAGAGAGAAAGAACGAGGTGGGCCCCCTTAAAGTTCGGAGGCTTAACCTTTCCGCCTGGCTCAGACACTCATCTCCATATTATTGACACCGGGATCTTGGGGAGCTTTAGCTCGTGTGAGTCTGGTACACGTGTTTTATATATATATATATATATATATATATATATATATATATATATATATATATATATATATATATATATATATGTATATATATATTATTTTATTTATTTATTTTATTTTTATTTTTGTGCACGTGTACGAGGGAAACAAAGATCAGGTTTCATAATATACTGAAATTCAGTTGTGAATATTGACATGTAGTATACAGTACTACATGTCTGATTATGACAGACGTGTAACTTGGGCAGGAGAGATTCACATGAAAGAGTTTTAATTGTGTGTCACTCTAACTTTTCGGAATATACAGCGCCCATCTTCAGCGAGACTGTTTGACTAAGTTTTGTTTTGCTAATTATAGTATGCTGCCTTCTATTACAATGACACTCCTTTGACTTTTGTAGTGCTATTATACAACGATTGTGCCCAAATTAAGGAATTAAGTTAAAATGAGTTAGTAAAACCTAAAATATCAATTAACCCTCTGATATTCATAGATCTGTTATCAGTTAAGTTAAGGGGTTAGCGCTTGTTTTTTGGGGGGCTACTTATTCATTCGTTTATTTTTTTTTTTTTTTTTTTTTAAAGAGACAATGAACGGAGGAAGGAAAAACACAGATAAAACAAAAAGGTCCATGTGCCTAAAGGCATCCTCCATTCATAAAATGTTTGTAACAACTGGATTTAAACATTTGTAGATTGTAAGTTTGTGGAAAGCAATTCGAGGGAATTGAATTCCAAAGAGTAGTAGCTCTGGGGATAAATGAATTCTGATAAGCAGAATTTCTGCATTGTGGAGGAGAAAGTGTAAATTCATGGGCGCTCTCAGCTGCCCTAGTTCTACGCGGAAAGATGTGGAGAGGCGGCACAATTGAAGCAAGTTCCTCGGAACAATTGCTGTGAAAATATCTGTAGAATAATGCAAGGGATGCAACGTTTCTTCGTATGGATAATGTAGGAAGGTCCTGTGTGATTGCAGGGTTATTGATTAATCTAATAGCTTTATTTTGAATTTTGTCCAACTGCCTCAATGCAACCACTCCACTTCCACCCCACAGAGGTGAACAGTAATCCATCTGAGAACGCACATGACTTTTATATATCACGGCCAACTGCTCGTCAGTGAAGAATTCTCGAAATCTGTACAGGAGTCCCAGTTTTTTAGAGGCATTCTTAGCAATGCTTCTAATTTCGAGTTTCCTCGTTAGACCTTCATCAAGCATAAAAAAACACCCCCTATACCCCCTACACCCCCTACACCCCCTACACCCCCTACACCCCCTACACCCCCTATACCCCCTATACCCCCTATCACCCCCTATACCCCCTATCACCCCCTATACCCCCTATCACCCCCTATACCCCCTATCACCCCTATACCCCCTACACCCCCTATACCCCCTTTCCAGATATAATTGTACATTTGTCAGTAGAACAATTTCCCGGCCGAAGGCCGGTTCCTTTAAAAATTGCAGGCTCGCTTTCGCTCACCAAGAAAACATCGATGCCTAAACGATGCGAAAGGTCTTAATATTGACAAAATAATGGGGCAAAAGGTCTCAAAATAGTCAAACTAGTGAACGAACGTCGTAAAATCGCAAAACTAATGGGTCTAAACATGAGGGAGAAGTGGGTCCAGAAAAAGCGAGTATCTCCCCCTTAAAGCATCTAGTGTTATCGGTAATAATATATACATTTATTTCGCGAGCTGCTATCGTATTAAATTGGGTTAAACTCCGCTGCAATAAAGGTAAGCACAATTATATTGTGTGTACATTATAGTAAAAAAAATTACTCGAATAATGTGATTTCGAGTACATTCCCTGCAATAGCTGGTCATGTGTTTGTCCTGTGTAAAACGGAGACAGAAGGCTAAGCTGCCAGTAAAGAGTCACCCCCCCCCCCCCCCCTCCGCCCCAATAAATAATAAATAAACATATACAATAAATTAACCCCTCCAGTACCAGGGACGTCCTGTTCATCATATTCTGGCAACTACAGTCTATTTTTTTTCCAGCTGAGGGTAAATTGCCAAGTTACTATCTTGATTACTCAGCTAATATGTAGATTTTGTAGTGATTGCCGTTGTTAATTACGAAAACTTGGCATTAATACGACACACATATAGAGTAGATTCATATTTTTCCATTAATTATCAAGAAATCAGCTGTTATGGGGAGATGTCCACTCGAGGGATTTTTTTCTTGACCCATTCTCCCTCATGCTTAGCCCCATTGTTTTTCTAATTTTAAGACGTTTGCCCCTTTATTTTGACGATTTAAAGGACTGTCAACCCATTTCTGTCAATTTTAAGACCTTTCGTGCCATTTAGGTGTCGATTTTATCCTGGCGAGCGATAGCGAGCCTGTAATTTAAGAGGAACCGGCTTTCAGCCGGGACATTTTTCTACCGAAAAATGTACAAATGTATCTTGAAAGTGAGTCAAGGGGGTGTAATTTCAAGCTTGATGGAAGTCTAGGAAACACACTAAACACCTCCCCTTAAGGGATTCAATTTACCACCAGCTGAAAAAATATATACTACAGTAGACGATTTTTTATTCTGCTTAGGAAGGCCCTCTAAAAATATCAAGGCTTCAAACTATCTCAAACCAACCCTTTTAACTACCACAGATCCTTCCTAAGCTGCATCATATCGTCTAACTATAACAAGACTATAATATAACACACGTCGCTCAAAGGGTTAAAGGAATAAATAATAGAGTCCCAGATAGTTAAATTCAAGGTACGTCAAAGTAAACATTTCTGGACACATGGAGTTTGAAGGAGAATGAGGGGAGATGGGCTGTTTGTTTGGTCTATTAATTCATATATTCATATATTTTTTAGTTTCCTCCCTATACCTAAATCAAGCTTAGAAAAACACTCCCTAGACCCCCCTTCAAGATAAATTTGTACATTTTTCATCAGAAAAATTTCCCGGCCGAAGGCCGGCTCCTCTTAAAATTGCAGGCTCGCTATCGCTCGCCAGGAAAAAATCGACACCTAAATGGCAAGAAAGGTCTTAAAATTGACAAAGAAATGTGGCGAAAGGTGTTAAAATCGCCAAACTAATGGGCCGAACGTCTTCTAATCTCAAAACTAGTGGGGCTAAACATTAGGGAGAAGGGAGTCCAGAAAAGCGGTCTGCCTCCCCTTAAGTTGTAGGATGAGGGAAAGAGACAGTTCAAAGGTTTACTTGTTGAATAGAAGAGCAAGTGGGAAAATCGGTTTACTCTTGGGTTAGCAAGTTGAACGGAATAGGGATCGGAATGTGTTGAATGGTGGGTGCCACCTAATCTCTGTAAGGGAGGAGGTATACCCTGAAGAAGCTCAGAAGAACATTGATTATCATAATAGGGTTAAGAAAGAGAGAGAGAGAGAGAGAGAGAGAGAGAGAGAGAGAGAGAGAGAGAGAGAGAGAGAGAGAGAGAGAGAAAAAGAGAGAGTCCTACCTAAGCTGGATATAAGTCACTAGGATTTTGGTGACACTCGTACATACTCTTGCCAGACACGTATGGACTCTTGGAATGTCCGTGCTACACTTGTCGATGCGTGGTGTGCGTGACCATACTTAAGGGAGGCCACTTTGCTTTTTTTATCTATCTCTCCCCTTCTCTTTGGCTTGTATCCATTTGGCCCCATTCAGCCTACTGTTTTAAGACGTTTACCCCCATCCAGGTGTCAGTATTTTTCCTGGCGAGTGATAGCAAGCCAGCATATATATATTTTTGTTTTGACAGCAAACTAAATTTGTAAATTTTTCGAAAGAAAAATGTCTCTGGCGAAGCCGGATTTCTCCATACATTGCTGGTTCGCTATTGCTCTCCAGGAAGAAATCGACACCTGGATAGGGATTACACGTCCTAAAACAGTTGACTGAATGGGGCTGAATGGATACAAGCCAGGGAAAGAAAGAAAAGGAGAGAAAGATAAAAAAGACGGTTTGGTTAGGTTAGGTTAGGTTAGTACTATATTTTGGCACTGGTTGGGTTGGTCTTGGTTGAGAGCTACTGGTTGAAATGTCCGGGAACCATTGTAAGCCATATTCGTTTGGAAGTGTCAACAACGCAGAGTGTATTGCAACGTTACACAGTTATGACAACAGATAAAATAAACAATGGGTAAAACAAACTATGACAGAATTCACTGGATCGTTAGGCCCTTGTATAACTTGCAAACTGCCCTGCACACCCACACACGTATAATAACATTACCACACACACATATACACACACACACACACACACAAACACACATACACACATACACACATGCGAATATTGCAGGTGCATAAAATATTGTTTTTAGGTTCGCCACCGACCCAGTAAAAGAAATGTAATCCACAATATACATATTCCTAGTTTATACACATTAGAATCAATGAATTTATAAAATTGTTTGAAGTTCGTTTGTGTCTTTGCTTGCATGTTTGATTGTGTATATGTTCGATTTGCACAACCACTGCTGATAAGATATATATAGGAATATTGGCATGGACATGCATGTGACCTTAGGTCACTGATATAATTGTATTAAATATGAAATGCATTCTTGAATTGTGCTTCAGCTAAGTGATGGTAGTTTTCGAAGGTATCAAGGTATGCCGTTGTAGTTATGATGTGCATATTAATATGTTTTCACCAACCAACTTTACTTTTAAACTCAATTAATGAAATCAACAAATACAATGTGGCACTCCAAGGACTCGAACCTAGGATACTCACACCGAATGATGCTATCTTAATCTTCTCCCTCAAACCCTTACACATTATGCTTTCTGTGAACAACCATCTGCGGGTTACTCAGTGAACAGAGCGATCAACTCCATGGGTATCAGGTCCATGGAAACTTTACTTATGAACTTATTAGCCTAAGCAAATTCATTGTTATGCACTAACACTCTTTGGCTCTTAACCCATTGAGGACCAGCGACGCACGTTATGCGTCGGCAATGCATAGAACACTAAACCCCAGCGCCGCATAGGGTGCGTCGCGGTTAATTACTCCGGTCCTATAGCATCTAAAGGGCTCAGATTTGAATGGGAACTGTGTAAGTATCTCATGCAACAATGACGATGGTTGAAAACCCTCAAAGTCCAACCGCGTGAGCGTGAGCGGCCAAAAACTTGTTTTTGCATGTTTTTGCCTATCCATTTCCCCTCTTGTAATTCCGACTTTTGGGCGCCCCGTAGGCATATAGCCCAACTGTATTATGGTTCGGCACCACTGGTGAGAACGGTTCCGCGCGGCCTATTTAATGGCTAACTCAGCTAAACTCGCGCATATTTTACCGTACCGTATGGCGCGGCAAAGAGAAGACAGAATGAGACCACAGTTTTAAATCTTATATATTTTATTAGTTAGGTTAGGTTAGGTTAGGTTAGGTTAGGTTAGGTTAAATGGTATACATCCAGTTTAGATAGATTGAAATATATATATATATACAGTATATATATATATATATATATATAACCTAACCTAACCTAACCTAACCTAACTAATAAAATATATAAGATTTAAAACTGTGGTCTCATTCTGTCTTCTCTTTGCCGCGCCATACGGTACGGTAAAATATGCGCGAGTTTAGCTGAGTTATGCTGGGGTCACACATTCACGTATATCGCTCCCGACAGCTCCCGTCAGGCGTGATCGCCAATTTTGTGTTCTGACGGGCGTAGTCCGGCCGTGTACGCCCGTATAGACCACGACTATTGCACTTCCCAACAGACGTACCGTGACGGGGCCAGTGTTACGTCAGACGTAATGTAGTCGTAGGGAACTACGTACGTGCTTGCGACTTGAGTAAATATGTCCCCGTTAGTCTGCTTGGGCTGCCCGATTTGCGGGAACACAGGCCACGCCCATGGCCACGCCCCCACAAGACCTGCGTAGCTGAGGCCGTACGTCTTGGGAGTTTGTAGACTTACGTGGACCGTTTCCGGACAATCGTAGGCACACCCCGTCTGTCCAAACACAGACAAAGACAGTCTTTGTCAACCATGTAGGTCTGGGTTGGAATCTGGGAACTACAAAAGGGCAGGGCTGGCCACAACGTTCCCATTACCACTCCTGACTCGGCACCATGAAGAACATCACGGAATACATCCTGGAGGAGTTAAAGATGGTGAACTCCCTAATCAAACCGGAGAATAGGCATAACACTCGGTTCATTAAATGGATCATTTCCTACATAGAAATGTTAGAACTGCTTGCAATAGCAAACTACATCCATGAAGATGAACAAGAGAAGAAGAAGGAAAGGAGCAAGAGGACAGTGTGGGTGTGGCCATATCTACAACGAAGGCCTGAACATGGCCATTATGAGAAGCTGATGCAAGAGTTGGCCACAGAATGTCCACAACTGTACAAAAACTTCACCGGGTAGACAAACAACTATTTGATGAGATAGTGGAACGTGTCACCCCCCTCTTCCTCACTCTCTTCAACCTCGAGCTCTCCACTATCGGGGCCGAGGTCGATAACAACTTCATCTTCCTCAGGCGTCGAGAGGGCAGACGGTGAGTTGGAGGGGTCAGGTTGAGAGGGGTCAGAGTTGGAGGGGCCAGGCTCAGAGGGGTCAAAAGGTGAGGTGGCAGGCGGTGAGGTGGCAGACGTCGAGGTGGCAGGGGAAGCCTTCCTGGCCTTCTTCACGCCTTTCTTATGCATGGTACAGGGCAGGGCAGGGCAGGGTGCAGAGGGTGACAAGCAGGACAGGGCAGGGTGCAGAGGGTGGCAAGCAGGGCAGGGCAGGGTGCAGAGGGTGGCAAGCAGGGCAGGGCAGGGTGCAGAGGGTGGCAAGCAGGTGGCAGGGTTGGCTTGTTGTTTGCTGCTCCGGTGTGGTGAGAGGTGTGACTGGAGTGTCCCCCGCTGGTCCTTATATACCCCCCATACAACGTTGCCGCGTCTTCCCGCCAACACGCAGTGCGGCGGTGCTGCCAGATGCGCCCGGACTAACTTTAACTGTCCCGTTTGACGTAAATATTGTACGATTGGCGGGAGAAGCTTACGTTTGACTGGGCTAGCTGCTACGTCTTACGGGGCTGCTCCCGTCAGACGTAGCCGATCGCCCGGTCAAACGTAGGATTTCCCGACTTTTGACATACGTGAGCGCGAGCCACGTATCTGATTCGAAATCCAAAACATACCGGGCGGCCTTGGCCGCACCCTCCACCTCCCCGACCAGCGTGGCTACTCCCGCAATGCGTACCAACCCCCACGACTAGACACAATTTAATTTACGTTTTGCGTACTAAGCCCTTACGTTTTACGTATTCGGTTGCCAACTACCAATAAACCTTCGTACGGGAGCATACGGGAGCATATACGTGAATGTGTGACCCCAGCATTAGCCATTAAATAGGCCGCGCGGAACCGTTCTCACCAGTGGTGCCGAACCATAATACAGTTGGGCTATATGCGCCCTGTAGGCCACTTTAATGACCTAGGGGATCTGTTTTTGTGGATTTTCTTTCATTTCTAACCTATTCCAGGTGTTGTCTGGAGAAAACAAAATGTACAACCTGCTGGTCCTGGGGTGTACATTTATATTATATTGCTTGGTGCTCAGTGGGTTAAATATAGGGGTTTGGACCACGCACATTGTTTAGTATATTGTACAAAGGACAAATCTTAGCACCTCAAAATAAGAATTGAATTGTTCATGAATGACAGGGTTACCAAATCAAGTCTGCTAGATAATAAATAAATGCCGACAATCGTTAGAATAATGCCACAATCTCGACAATACTTCTCTAAAATGGCTCAAATCTCCATAATACCGCTAGAAATTATGCCGCTAGATATAAAAAGTTGCCTCTAGATCGAAATAAATACCTCTAGATCTAGCGGGAAAGTAGCTAAATGGGCAACCCTAGTGAATGATGACAATTATCATTTCCAATTTATCAAAGGCAGAGTTCAGAAGTTGAAAACCCTTGTGAACAAAGGGAATTACTATAGTACAAGCACAGTTTTCATGATATTCAAAATATATTTGACAATGACATGGATTTTCTCCATGGATGGTGATGTCCTTTGTAAACATACTGCCTTCCCCATTGTCTAAGTTGGGTGTTGGTACTCTCTTGGAATCCCAGGAGAAGCCTTCAACCCAATTATTTAACCCCTTCTTTACCGGCGACGTCTTTTTAATTTTCTTCTAGCTATATTTAGACGATTTTGTGCAGTTTTAGAAAGATATGTGGTAGTTAAAAGGGTTAAGTGACATAGTTCGAAGCCTGCTTATTGTTGGAGGCCCTTGTTAAACTGAATAAAATCTTCTAATAGTAGCTACAATAATATTAAAAAGACGTCGCCGGTACATAAAGGGTTAACTACTAGAGGGGCACTCGGCAAAGTAAAACACCTCCGTCTAAATTTTCTTCTGGCTCTGGGTTTCAGGAAATGATCCTATCACCTCCAAAATCGAATCACTTCTTCTCTGGCACATATCCTATCGGCCCATTAACCCCTTCTGTACCGGCGACGTCCTTTTATCTTTATTCTGGCTACTATTAGACGATTTCATTAAGTTTCCAAAGGGCCTCCAGTAATTGACAGGCATCGAACTATCTTATTTAACCCTTCTTACTACCACAAATCCTTCTTAAACTGCACAAAATCGTCTTAATTACAGCTAGAATAAAATATATAGTTAGTCGCCGGTACAGAAGGGGTTAATTAAATGTTGTGAACATCGGTTCATAAGTTTATGATATGGTTAAGGTGTCTACAAATCTGTGTGTGATAACCCAGGTTCGAATCCCGATGGATCAGATATATGCTTTCATTAATTCCATTGGAGGACTGGAGGTGTTTGGTGGTGTAGTGAAATTGATAAAATATACTATATTTTATCAATAGGTTATCAGGAAGTTCAGGGATATTTCGTAGCAAGGCCGGTCTATATGATCTGTGCCCCATGAATAATCTTTCCTCTCACTTAAACATTAGGCTACTATAGCGCGGTTTGAAATATGAACATGATTAGATAAATATCCATTATTCGAGAATGGATAATAAGTCGTAGGCGTGTGCATAAACATTTAACCGTCCTGGTGGTGTAATTGTTAAGGTGTCTAATAATCTGTGTGTGATAACCCAGGTTTGAATCTCGGTGGATCACATATATGTTTTCATTAATTTCATTGGAGGGGTTTGGTGTTGTGGTGAAATTAATAAAAAATATAATATCTTGTTTACAGACAAACAGACATACAATGAAACTGAGGGGAAAACACAACCTCCTTCAACTTCTCTGTCGAGGGTAATAAATGCTCTGCATATATCTACCTAAATGATAGAAAGTAACTTGTTTATCATTTTGGTTTTGAATTTACGAATATTTTCATATTTGTTTTCACCAACCCACCACTTAATTCACAAATAAACCTAACTAATGACATCAATGGAAATCATGAATACATGTGGTACTCCAAGGACTCGAACCTAGAATACTCACACCGAAATTCCACACACTAATCATGACGGGGAGGTAGTTGCTTCTAGTGGACCCCCTTCTCCCTCATATGTAGCCCCATTAGTTTCAAGATTCTAATACGTTCGTTTCATTATTTTGGCAATTTTAAAAGTTTCGCCCCATTTATCTGTCAATATTAAGACATTTCGTACCATTTAGGTGTCTATTTTTTTCCTGGCGAGCGACAGCAAGCCATTTTTGTTTATTTTTTATTTATATTTTTTTTGGAGGAAACGGCCTTTGACCAGGACTTCTACCTAAAAGTGAAGTTTCTTTTAAGCTTGATGGAGGCTTGGGGAGGAAAAAAATAAATAAAATAAATATATACGAAATACGAACATATATAACACTTTCTCGGATAAGGCATATTATGCGAGGATTTTACTGAGACTGTGTTATAAATAATACCAAATAAATCAGTTACTATTTTCTACTGAGAGAGAGAGAGAGAGAGAGAGAGAGAGAGAGAGAGAGAGAGAGAGAGAGAGAGAGATGAGAGAATATGAAATTACTTGTATTATAGTCATACAGTGAACATTTTAATTATATATTTTTTTCTCAGTAGACTAAAGCTCCTCACTTCAGAGTTTTAAAAGAACACACACAAGAAATACTTTTAAGCCTTTTGCCTTCAAGTAACAAAACCCGCGTCCATGTTTGTACACAGTGTATTCTTTACGGGGCCCACCTCGTGTTTTTATTTTTTCTCACTCCCTCTCTCTCTTTGGGTTGTATCCATTCGACCCCATTCAGGCTACTGTTTGAAGACGTTTATCCTCATCCAGGTGTCGATTTTTTCTTGGCGACTGGTAGCGAGCCAGCATTTTTTTATACATTTTTTTGACAGCAAGCTAAACTTGTAAATGTTTCTATAGACAAATTTCTCCGGCGAACCCGGATTTCTCAATACAATGCACTTGCTATCGCTCGCCAGGAAAAAAATCGACACCTGGATATGGATAAACGTCTTAAAACAGTAGGCTGAATGGGGCCGAATGGACACGAGCCAGAGAAAGAGAAAATGGGAGAGAAAAAACGCAGGTCACCCCCCAACCCTTGTCTAGCGGGGGGTCTGTGGCCGTTTTGGGCCTTTTCAGGCCATTCTGACTGCTATATCAACCATCAGCATGAAAGGAATTGTATTGTGCCGAAAACTAGGCGGACATCGCTACACAATGACACCACATACAGCTACGTACCACTCGTGGAACCCTGACAGTGTTACCTCAAAGATGGAAGTTTAGCTGATTTTGCTACATTGTTCACTTTTCGCTAACTATTGGTCACACTGTCATCCACCCGTGCGATGGGGGAACTGGAGTTAGTGTGGGCCGGGAGGCCACAGATGTCGGAGGACGTATGGTTCATTATTGTTCCACCATTTTCACTCGATCTTCACCCATTTTTCACCCGTTTTCTCCCAGTTTCTTTCACTCGACTTAAGTCGAGCGCCGCTAGTTAAGGGTTTTAAGTACTGGAGCGTGTGTTGAGAACCTGTTGCAGTCATAATACACATAAACATAATAATAATCAAATAGACACATTTTGTAAAGCCATGTTATCTCTCTCTCTCTCTCTCTCTCTCTCTCTCTCTCTCTCTCTCTCTCTCTCTCTCTCTCACTATATATATATATATATATAAATATATATATATATATATATACATAAATATATATACAGTATATACTGTATATATTATATATATAAATATAGTACATCCGTAGATGGCCTAGGGCACCGTAATTTCCATAGTAAGCATATTAATTAAAAGAGTCAACACTGTACTCAACGCCATCTTTATTTTCACTTACTTCTGTTCAATTTGTTTTACAAATTTTCGGCCCACATCAGGGAAGCCATCTTCAGGTAAAACAACTTATCCTTAAATAAAATGAAACCTAAAATTAATGCAAAGTAAAAGTGGATCAAATATAATTAAACATTTAAAGTTTGACAAAAAACATAAACACATGAACACATTAAATCATCCTAGATCACAAATAAACGTAAATAATCAATCAAAATTTAAAAAGACCATTACATTTGTTCAATACAATAAACATGTTTCTATACTATTCCCCAAAAAACTAACACATCGTAAAAATGTTACTTACTAAGCAAGCAAGAGAAGGATAAATAAAATACATCCACACTAAAGAAACTGCCGTGGACAACTGAAGGTTAACAAAAATATAAGTGAGAACTGATCAATCTACACCATAGAATATATATGACCTAGAGGCAAAAGTGTGACGTCACAAATCTGAAAATAGCGATCCGCGCGTTCGAGAGATGGCAGCACGGTCGCAAAGGACAATGCAGACATGACATAGTTAAATAGACATAAATAGAGGCTCCTGTAAAGGCCAGTCATCATGTAATTGTCGTCATTATTAGGAGGTACACAAGCAAAACTCCTCCAACACCCGCCATTGTTGATGTGAGATTCGGGAGTTGCCAACGTCAATGGTGGGACAAAATATCCCTAAATATCATAAGTATAAATGTCCAGTTTTAGTGCTACTTTACAAATTAACATCTACATAACATGTATCATAATAATATATATTCAAAATTAAATGTTAATGTTGTTGTGTTGCTTGAAGGTATACAGTTTGCATCATATATGAGAATGTTTTATAGTGTATATGTATACTTAATGTTTTCATCTTGTTTATATATATCTAATTTATATTAAATAATTTACAAGTGTTTTTACCAACATTAAATAACTCTTAAATACGTTCCCTCTGTAATCTATTGCTCCCTCGTTCTTTGCGGATATTCCCTTAACCTTGGTATCACTGCAGCAAGACAGCTGGCAGGCATGCGCGGCGCACAGACTATCTATAATAAGGACAAGCCACTGAGGTGCTTTGGTTGTTATACCATACAACAGTGCTGCCATCAAATCCCTAGGACGCGCAGCAAAATAACCATGTGACGTCACGCTTTTGCCTCTAGGTCATAATATGTACTCTATGATCTACACTGAAACCCCAAAAATATACTAAACATTTAGAAAAATAGCTATCAAACAGCAACAATCTAGACTATATATATATATATATATATATATATATATATATATATATATATGCTGTATATATATATATATATCATTATATTCTAAAACAAAAAATCCTTAACATATAACCACCTACACAATGTAATGTGTAGGGTTAATAAATAATGAATGATTGCAACTGCCGTTCCGGGACGACAGTGCTCTACCACTGTACCATCAAGAAGGTTAAAGGTTTAGAACAATACATTGTGTAAGTGGTTAGATGTTAGGGACGTTTGTAGAATATAATGATTGTAAATAATGTTGTGTTAATTGGCATGTATTTCATAATATATATATGAGAGAGAGAGGCAGGGAGATTGCCAGATGCATAGATTGATAGATAGTTCGACACTTAAGGGGATAGTGGCCTGTCTTTTGGTCTATTAATTTATGTATTCATTTATTTTTGAGTTTCCTTGCTAGACCTCCATCAAGCTTTAACACCTTAAGAGCGGCCTATGCGGTTTATTTATATGTACCGCCCAGCGGGGTGTTTTTAGCCAAAATAGGGCTGTTTACGTGATCATTTTCATGCCTAAATAAGACCCAGAACGTAAAACAAGTATCTATCCCTGAAAGGGCATAAACAGAGCTTTCGAATGACACCATAACGATCCTTTTATTATGGCTAGTTTTCTTGCAATAACCGTGCAACGCGAGTGCAAAAAGCATGTAATTAGCCACTTTCCCGATACAATTCCTTATATAGCGAGTGAGAGAGGGAGGAGGGAGCTGGGATTCGTGTCAGTATGTTCGCCGCGGTGGTCTGGAGCAGTCATACGCTCGCTACTCTCCTGCCACCACTTGTCTCTCTCTCTCAGCAACATTACGTGCTGAAATTGCCACTCGACCTATGTCGAGCGCCGCCACATAGTCCAGCTTTATTAAATACGACTTATGTGGTGAGCCGCTAATTAAGGGTTAAAAAAAAAAACACCCCTTCATGATAAATTTGTAAATTTTTCAGTAGAAACATTTCTTAAAATTACAGGCTCGCTCTTGTTCGCCAGGACAAAACCGACACCTAAATGGCACCTAAGGTCTTAAAATGGAAAATGAAATTGGGCGAAAGGTATTACAATAGCCAAACTAATGAGCCGAACGTCTTCAAATCTCAAAACAAATGGGGCTAAACACTGTTACGTCCTGGGATATATAAACACTGGGCTCTTTCTTTTGGACTAGGTATGCGGCAACAAGCAACAACGGAAAACGCTAGATCCAACCCTTATCTATAAACCCAGGCAACAAACCACCCTAAACCGTCAAGAGTCCTGCCTGGACAACAAGGTATCCTATGACTCGGATACAGGGTGCACGCACTATAGACTGCTGATAGTCAAGCAGGCTATATAAAAGATCACACAATTAAGTTGACTTAAAGCTTCAAGGAAAAGATAGATAACGGAATTAAATTGCAGAACCAATTTAATAACAAACTAGAAGAAAGTACATTTAACGTTACGTTAATTAATACAACTAATCACCCCTGCGTGAAAGAAGGTGAAAGCAAACAGTCCTCAAAACATCGTACAGGTAGACAAGATGCGGGTTTCTAAACTGCATGTGGCTACTCTAGGATCTGATACTTAGCAAAGAAAGTACGTTACGGATTTAGAGAACTCTTAACTCATAAGCAGGAATAAATACTAGTGATAGGCCATACAGTGTATAATGGCATAGGTATAATTAAATAAAGGCAGCAACTCGCAACATAACCACATACAGGTGTGCTTCTCGCTCTTAGTCAGGCAAGCCTGCTCGGACAGAGTCTCTAAGCCACACCCTGACACACAATGCTCACAAAAACGGTAAACTGTGGCACAATAACAAGCATACAGAGATCATAAACCCCTAGCTGTTAATCTGCCAGGTGGCAGAGGTCTAGCCAGAAGGATATAGGCTTCGGATACCCGGGCTGAGCCACCTGCTCTAGCCTAGGGACGTTCCCAAGTCTGTGCGCCAAATTACTCTAATTGAAAGGGTGCTCTCTTGAGAGACTCAGATCGCAAGTATCTGACTCTCTCCTGGCGACCCTAAAACAAAAGCAAGACGTGCTAGTGCAGTGCTGAGTGGACTAGGCAAGGGCCCTCACACAACACAACACTAGACACACAGGGACACAGACAAGAAAATGCCCCCAGACTCCCACGGGTATCCTAGTAAAGTCGTGCGGGTCCACAGGACTCGCACCAGCAGACTTTACTTAAAGGATCGCAAAAAGCCTCCCCTCCGGTCTAGCCCCTGCTAACCTGACACAAGAACACACTAGCAAGCATGAAACCACCAAATATGAGACAACAAAAAAGCTTCCTAGGTCTCATTAACAATTACGTCTCTGCATAAGGCCCAAAATCCTATCTAGTTATCTGAGAGCTCGTCGTTAATACAATAATAGATATAAGGTCTATCAAGGGGATTGGATAATTAAATAGATTGGTGAAGTAGTGGAAGGAAGGTATACAAAGTAAGAGAGAAAGTTTCTAAGTGGGGTTGAGAGGGATAGATATCAAGGGGGTCCGAAGGGTACGACAGTGAGGTGAGCTCTGAGTCTTGAATCTGTCTGGACCCCGCCCTAGGCATGCAGAATACATCCCATGCTTGGCAACACTCAACACAGTTGCCGGGTCAAAATCCTCTACCCCGTGCGTGAGTCGAAACTAAGCCTAACGTTGCAATCAAATGCATATGGCAACGCTTCAGGCTCGTCCCAAGCTGGCAAGCGAAGCAACGTCCCAAGCCGGTCTCTCTCTCCCGCTCGTCTCCTCCCGCCCTCACTAGACTTACATCTTATATATTATAATGAAATAATCAACTATCGAGAATAAAATATACTAAGATGCGTTGGTTAAGAATAAGGGCAGCTACAAGCTGTGAAACAACATAAGAATATCCCAGACATTAGTTACATTGTCGTAGGATATATACTAAGGAAAAGCCTGCCGGCCGGCTGCCGCCAGCCGGTTTCTAAACAGCTGGGCAGCCGACGCGTGCGCATGCCCACACGTGGCTACTATGCAGAAGCGTCACACCTCCCCCAAGATATAAGACCCTTGACTAAGTTCTTCATATCTAACAGAAAGCTTCGCATTGTACCACACACTGTTGCGACACAAGGCACTATATATAAAAAAAATAAAGACAGTTGCGCTCCACCGAGCAAGTTCAACTAACTTAGCGACAATAAGCGAAAAAATTCAACTTAGATACTGCTACAACATCTTATACAAAATTCTACACGTTATAAAAAATAAAGAGTTTTTATAAGGTTTTTGCTTTTTTAATTTGTTTTTTTCGGCTGAACTACAGTGACAGCCCATTTTCCTCCACACTCAACCCTCAATCCTGTGGCAGTCTAACCAACATCATCTACCCTTGATAGACAATCCACTATCACGTTATCAGAACCGGCAATATGGCGTATGTCCAAATTATACTCCTGAAGCATGAGTGACCACCTGGTCAGCCTCATATTCCGGTTATGAAACTGATTCAAGAATTTCAGAGGGTGATGATTGGTATAAACCACTACGACTGGTCCGAAAGCAGGAACATATACATCGAAGTGCCTGAGCGCCAGCACTATTACCAGGAGTTCTTTTTCAATTACAGAGTAATTCCTTTGTGCTCTATTGAATTTTTTACTGTAAAAACTCACTGGATGTTCGATACCTTCATCATCTGTCTGTAACAAGACAGCCCCAGCCCCTACGCCACTGGCATCAGTCGCCAGCTGAAAAGGTCTGCTGAAGTCCGGGGCCCTGAGTATGGGGTGGGTTCATAACAGGTGTGTCACCAAGGAAAACGCCTCTGCACACTCAGGAGACCACCGGAACTTCTTGTCCTTAGATAATAAGTCAGTTAAAGGTGCAAGTACAGTCGAATAGCCTTTGATGAAGAGACGATAATAGCCTATCATACCTAGAAACCGCATAATTTGTTTCTTAGTCGTAGGCTGGGGAAACTGATCGATGGCTTTGATCTTTGTCTGTGGAAGGCACACCTGACCCATCCCCACCTCGAACCCCAGGTACAAAACTGTGGCTTTGACAAAATCGCACTTACCCAGGTTTACCACCAAACCTGCTTCATTCAGTATATTAAAAAGCTGTCCGATGTGAGCACAGTGACTGTTAAAATCATCGTCGTATATTATGACATCATCTAGGTACACCGTACAGTTGGGAATGTCGGCTACAATGTCGTTCATTAATTTCTGAAACGTTGCAGAGGCATTTTTCAGCCCGTATGGCATAACATGGCAACGATATGTGGCACCGTCTACCACAAACCCACACACCTCTCGTGCTCGCTCAGACAAGGGCACTTGCCAATAACCCTTAACAAGGTCTATCTTAGTGAGGAACTTGGCTTTTCCTATCTTATCCACACTGTCGTCCACGCGAGGGAGAGGGTAGGCATTTGTGGGGGTTAAACCATTCAACCTGCGGAAATCTATACAAAACCGCACCTTGCCATCTG
The DNA here is from genome assembly GCA_032716605.1 of Paralithodes platypus. Taxonomy (NCBI): domain Eukaryota; kingdom Metazoa; phylum Arthropoda; class Malacostraca; order Decapoda; family Lithodidae; genus Paralithodes; species Paralithodes platypus. The sequence continues at coordinate 59,043,716 of CM064504.1, read as the reverse complement.
GTTTGGGCTGCAGTGTGACTGGGGAAGTCCACCTTACTGCACCCTCAGAAATCAGCCCACGTTTCAGCATATAATCCAGCTCTTCCCTAAGTGCTGGTAATTTAATAGGGGGAACATGGTATGGCACTGATTTAAAGGGCGGGTGGTCCCCAACATCGACATCGTGCACCGCTTGAGTAGTGAGGCCAGGATGCTCCGCAAAAACAGCTGGGTTTGAATCAAACAAGTGCTGCACAGCTACACGCTGTTGCTCAGGCAGGTGCAATATCAACTCGTGAGCCACTTGTCTAGAATTCCCCGCCCACTGATCAGCGGAAACATGACAATCCCAATTATCCTCCCCCGCAGCTTGACTGTCCCTTCCTCCTTCTCCACCACGATCGCTGCAGATCAACACCGGGACAGTGAGAGGCTCGGAGGGGTGCCTCACATACTCTTTCATCAGATTTATATGGCAAAGTTGGTTCTTTTTCTTACGATCAGGAGTAGCTACTAAATAGTCGAGATCAGAAACCTTCCTTACAACCCGATACGGACCAGAATACTTGGCAGACAAGGGGTGTCCCACCAGAGGCAGTAGTATCAGTACCTTCTGATCTACTTCAAACTCCCTCAGCTTCACCTTCTGGTCGTATCTGTCCTTCATCTGAGCTTGTGAACTCTTAAGGTTCCGACCTGCTACCTCCAAGCTCTTTAGCATTCTCTCACGGCTTTCAACTACATACTTTAGAAGCGAGCATGGCTTTGTGACTCCCTCCCAGATCTCCTTGACTATGTGGAGGGGCCCCCTGACCCTGTGTCCAAAAACCAACTCGTTCGGGCTAAATCCCAAGCTCTCCCCAGGTACTTCTCTCGCAGCAAATAAAACGTATGGGAGACCTAGATCCCAGTCCTTCCCATTTTCCATGCAATAACACCGCAACATACTCTTGAGAGTCGAGTGCCACCTTTCCAAAACTCCCTGACTCTCGGGATGGTAGGCAGATGACACCCCAGACACTATCCCATGTTGCTGCATGGTCTGCTTAAACAGAGCAGAAGTAAAATTGGATCCCTGATCAGACTGGATCTCCTGCTGAGGGTAGCCATAACGAGAGAAATAGACAAGCAGGTTTTTGACAACAGTCTTAGCCATCCCGTTGCGCATGGGGTAAGCATCTGGATACCGTGTTGCTACATCCATTACAGTTAGTAAAAATGTATTGCCGGCACTAGTGGGGGGCAATTGGCCAACCATATCGATAACTACTTTGCTGAAGGGCGGCCCAATGACAGGGATGGGTTGTAACGGGGCTCTCGGGATGACCTGATTGGGTTTCCCAACAACTTGACAAGTGTGACACTGTGACACCCATGACACGACACTCGCCTTTAACCCAGGCCACCAGAAAAGCTTGCTCAGAGCTGCCTCCGTCTTACGTGCCCCCAGGTGCCCTGCCAAAGGCACATCATGAGCTAATCTCAATAAGCTCTCATGGCACACCCTCGGTACTACTAACTGGTCCACTAATCCTGACCCGCCATCCCACTTTTTCTTGGGATCCTGATGTCTCCGATACAAGATCCCCTCGGACAAGAACAAATCACCAGGCTGCGCATCCCCATTGCTCTCCAGTTCGACAGCACCATTATCACACGCCCTGACTTCAGGATCTTCCAGCTGCAAGGAACATATATCAGCAGGTGCGAGATTATCCAAGTTAATCTTAAATAATTTATTTCCACCTCCAATGTCCCACTGAGCCATCCTTTCCTCACGCTGCGCATAACGATGCTGTCGCAGAGTCTCTTCCTGCCCTGCACCTGCACTAGCGGTGACAGGCCCCGGGGCCTCTCCAGACTCTAAGATAGGTGCCAATAATGAGTCGCCAAGAAACACTGCCGGCTCAAAACTCTCCAATTGACCAACACTTCCCGTTTTCTTGTGACCTTTCCTCCGCGGTTTGATAGACTCAGGTGGTGGCTGCAAGGCTCCGGATGTCTGAGAACGCGGCACAACACACGCCATGGTTTGTACGCTACACTTCTCAACCCACTCCTGTTCCTCCCTACTAACGTCGGCCGCCTTCTCGGCAACGACCAAGGGTGAAACCTTAGAAGCAGGCACCGCAAAGTCGTTGCCGAGGAGGAGGTCGACGCCCCCAACAGGCAAGTTCTCTACAATTCTCACATCCAGCTCCTTTGCCACACCACCCACCTCTAGCTCCATCCGCACCAGCGGGTAGGACTTCGTAGCATTGATCCCCTGAACTACCACCACCCGAGCAGCGGAAATCGGTCTACCAGTAAAGTTCCTTAACAAGGTCTGAGAAGCCCCAGTATCACGCAATAGCTTAACTCCTCACCTTTCGCCAGCCCACCTCACAAAACCATGCCCTCTATGACCCCCAAAGACGTCGCGGACAGGGTTCGAGCCTTCCGGACTCTTGAACACAGGCTGTGTCCCAACCTCTGACGAACTACTCTGGGCAAACTCAGAAGATATAGGCGATACCCCTATGCTGCGGGCCAATGACACAACCTTGTTTGGTGGCTTGTTCGGACAAGCATTTGCAAAGTGACCCTCCTTGTGACATGCAAAGCACTCTTTACTCTTTGGTTTCCCTTGGGAGTGGGAGGTACCATTAGACTTCTTATATGGGACGGTATTTGGTTTATGTTCAGTTTTATTGTCAGTGCTACATGGTTTTGTGTATTTATGTGTATCAAAATTCTTGGGAGGGGGAGGGGTACGATCCTTTGCACCCGACTCACTCCTAGCTGCTGCTCCGCACCCTCGAATTAATGACAGTCGGAGGTCAGCCATTTCTGCTGCCTCCTGGAGAGTTCTAGGATTTTTTCCTTTATATTTAATGTTAAGTCCCCGCCTGTGCACTTAAAGAACTGCTCCAAGAGAACCAGCTCACTCAACTCCTCAAAAGTAGGTGCCCTCTCAGAACGCAGCCAATGTCGTAGTGCATCAGACAAGTCCCGGGCGTGTTCTAGGAAGGTACTATCCTTGCCCTTAGTAACACCCCGAAACTTCAAGCGGTAAGTTTCTGGTTGTAACTCATAGGCCCGTAGCACAGCCTTCTTTAGCTCATCATAAACTACACAGGACTCTAAAGGTAGTGCATCATACGCTTTTAGCCCCTTTCCTAGGAGTCTTGATGAAACTAATGCTGCCCACTTTTCCTGAGGCCACTGGTGTTCCTGACACTTCTTCTCAAATCGCATAAAAAACTCAGTCACACATAATTCATCGAACACAGGAACTAGTTTAAGCAGGTGCGACAATGATTGGTCCCAATGTCTGTTACGTCCCCCAATATTTCGCCCTGTTACCTCCACTCGAGATCTCTCCAGCTCCCTGTCAGCCCGATACCTAGTAGACTCTACCTGCAGTTCAGCCTCTCGTATAGCTGTTCTCTCTGCAGCCTCAGCCTGCACACTAGCCTGTCTCTCGGCAGCCTCAACCTGAGCTCTAGCCTGTCTTTCGGTAGCCTCAACCTGAGCTCTGGCAATCTCAACCTTGGCCATCTCAAGCCGAAACAACAAATCTGGAGTCAATCCTTGAGGAGGGGAAGGTGCATTTAATGGAGAGGGTCCCTGTGATTGAATTCCACGCTGCCGTTGACCATCAGCTTGGGGGTATGTACTAAATTCAGGCACCCTGACGTTTGATATGGGGGTAGAGTGGAGCGGGGGCTGGGGACTGGGGCCCCCAGTCGCCTCTCCACCCAGGTCTCTCCCTTCTAAACCCAATATCAAAGTCCTCAGCTGATCTTTCCTCATGCCACTTAAACCCTGGTGACCCTGAAGACCTGCCACACACTTTAAGCCATACTTATTCAGCTTCAACACCCTGGCAGCGGTAAGGGGCACCTCTAAAAATCTTCTAGCACCCTCCTCGCTATCGACTAGCCACTCCACAGGTCTTTCTCCCTCCGAGCCCGTATCGTGACCTGACCCATCACTGTGTTCTGATGTATTAGACATGTTTGTGTACTGCAGTAATTATCACGGTTATAGAATGTGCCTTATCTCCTATGCAAGTATGTATATACTAATGTTATTTAAAGTCTTTTAATGTGTTATATTGGTTGCTCCAAAAAAAAAACTCTGTCCACTGTATTCCTCTAATCATAAGGAATCTCAAAACAAATGACCACTATATTCCTCTGTTCAGTAAATCCTATGCAAGGTCGCCATATGTTACGTCCTGGGATATATAAACACTGGGCTCTTTCTATTGGACTAGGTATGCGGCAACAAGCAACAACGGAAAACGCTAGATCCAACCCTTATCTATAAACCCAGGCAACAAACCACCCTAAACTGTCAGGAGTCCTGCCTGGTCAACAAGGTATCCTATGACTCGGTTTCAGGGTGCACGCACTATAGACTGCTGATAGTCAAGCAGGCTATATGAAAGATCACACAATTAAGTTGACTTAAAGCTTCAAGGAAAAGATAGATAACGGAATTAAATTGCAGAAACAATTTAATAACAAACTAGAAGAAAGTACATTTAACGTTACATTAATTAATACAACTAATCACCCCAGCGTGAAAGAAGGTGAAAGCAAACAGTCCTCAAAACATCGTACAGGTAGACAAGATGCGGGTTTCTAAACTGCATGTGGCTACTGTAGGATCTGATGCTTAGCAAAGAAAGTACGTTACTGATTTAGAGAACTCTTAACTCATAAGCAGGAATAAATACTAGTGATAGGCCATACAGTGTATAATGGCATAGGTATAATTAAATAAAGGCAGCAACTCGCAACATAACCACATACAGGTGTGCTTCTCACTCTTAGTCAGGCAAGCCTACTCGGACAGAGTCTCTAAGCCACACCTGACTCACAATGCTCACAAAAACGGTAAACTGTGGCACAATAACAAGCATACACGAGATCATAAACCCCTAGCTGTTAATCTGCCAGGTGGCAGAGGTCTAGCCGGAAGGATATAGGCTTCGGATACCCGGGCTGAGCCACCTGCTCTAGCCTAGGGACGTTCCCAAGTCTGTGCGCCAAATTACTCTAATTGAAAGGGTGCTCTCTTGAGAGACTCAGATCGCAAGTATCTGACTCTCTCCTGGCGACCCTAAAACAAAAGCAAGACTTGCTAGTGCAGTGCTGAGTGGACTAGGCAAGGGCCCTCACACAACACAACACTAGACACACAGGGACACAGACAGAAAATGCCCCCAGACTCCCACGGGTATCCTAGTAAAGTCGTGCGGGTCCACAGGACTCGCACCAGCAGACTTTACTTAACACCTTACGAGCGGCCTATGCGGTTTATTTATGTGTACCGCCCAGCGGGGTGTTTTTAGCCAAAATAGGGCTGTTTACGTGATCATTTTCATGCCTAAATAAGACCCAGAACGTAAAACAAGTACCTATCCCTGAAAGGGCATAAACAGAGCTTTCGAATGACACCATAACGATCCTTGTATGATGGATAGTTTTCTTGCAATAACCGTGCAACGCGAGTGCAAAAAGCAGGTAATTCGGTACTTTCGGTACATAATTGAGTATGTAGCGAGTGAGAGAGGGAGGAGGGAGCTGAGATTTGTGTCAGTAGGTTCGCCGCGGTGGTCTGGAGCAGTCATACGCTCGCTAGTCTCCTGCCACCACTTGTCTCTCTCTCTCAGCCACATTACGTGCTGAAATTGCCACTCGAGTTATGTCGAGCGCCGCCACATAGTCCAGCTTTATTTAACTCGACTTATGTTGCTCGCCGCTAATTAAGGATTAAAGGATCGCAAAAAGCCTCCCCTCCGGTCTAGCCCCTGCTAACCTGACACAAGAACACACTAGCAAGCATGAAACCACCAAATATGAGACAACAAAAAAGCTTCCTAGGTCTCATTAACAATTACGTCTCTGCATAAGGCCCAAAATCCTATCAAGTTATCTGAGAGCTCGTCGTTAATACAATAATAGATATAAGGTCTATCAAGGGGATGGGATAATTAAATAGATTGGTGAAGTAGTGGAAGGAAGGTATACAAAGTAAGAGAGAAAGTTTTCTAAGTGGGGTTGAGAGGGATAGATATCAAGGGGGTCCGAAGGGTACGACAGTGAGGTGAGCTCTGAGTCTTGAATCTGTCTGGACCCCGCCCTAGGCATCCAGAATACATCCCATGCTTGGCAACACTCAACACAGTTGCCGGGTCAAAATCCTCTACCCCGTGCGTGAGTCGAAACTAAGCCTAACGTTGCAATCAAATGCATATGGCAACGCTTCAGGCTCGTCCCAAGCTGGCAAGCGAAGCAACGTCCCAAGCCGGTCTCTCTCTCCCGCTCGTCTCCTCCCGCCCTCACTAGACTTACATCTTATATATTATAATGAAATAATCAACTATCGAGAATAAAATATACTAAGATGCGTTGGTTAAGAATAAGGGCAGCTACAAGCTGTGAAACAACATAAGAATGTCCCAGACATTAGTTACATTGTCGTAGGATATATACTAAGGAAAAACCTGCCGGCCGGCTATCGCCAGCCGGTTTCTAAACGGCTGGGCAGCCGACGCGCGCGCATGCCCGCACGTGGCTACTATGCAGAAGCGTCGCAACACGAGGGGGCTAAACACGAGGGAGATAGGGGTCCAGAAAAACAGCACTACCCCCTTAAATTCAAGTTAACAAATGTATTTACCGAATCTAATATCGGTGTCTGGGTTGATAAGTTCGAACAGTGTCAATCACATAAGACAATTTATGAACATGCAAAATATATTGTTTTGTTGCGCATAGCCTAAATGTAAAGGATAAAGATTTAGGCTTGTCTGAGTTGTAAGTGTGTTTGTGTGTGTGTGTGTGTGTCTGTGTGTGAGGGTGGGTGGGTGGGTAAGTGGAGGGGGTGGGCGTGCGTGTGTGTGTGTGGGTGGCTGGGATTTTAAAGTTGAGTCATGTGCTGGTGTTAAGTTTGGGAGAGATGCGCTTTATATTATTGTTTATCTTTATAGCTAACAATATACCTTTAACTGTGTTGGTGGTGTAATGGTTTAGATGCTTATGCTCTGGGTGTGGTGCCCCGAGTTCGAATCCCGGGAGGACCATATGCTTTTATTAGTTTTTTCAAGTGAATTGGGGTTTGTAATTGATGATTAATATTAACGCCTTACGAGCGGGCCCGTCAGTAACTTCTACTACCCGCCAAGCGGGTGGTTTTACCCTAAACGACCTTGTTTCCGTGCTCATTTTCATGCATAAACAAGAAAATACAATTATGTATCCCTGAAAGGGCGATAATTGAGCTTTCCAATGACACCAGAACCATCCTTCTACGACCACGTGTTCTCATGCAACGATCGTGCAAGACGAAGGAAAAATCCCTAAAATACGGTAATTTCCTTACATAATTCCCTGTGTAGCGAGGTAGTGAGTGTGGACGTGTGTGGAGGGGAGGGCAGTTGGGAGCCGTGCTGAACGGTCAGAGCCGACCTACGCTCCTCCCACCGCTCGTCTCTCTCTAAGAGCCAACTATTGCTCAAAATTGCACACTGCCTGAAGTCGGTCCCCGCCACATAGTCCTTTCTTCTCTAGACCGACTTAAGTCCGGTCCCGCCAGACAAGGGTTAAGAACGGGGTGTTACTTAATAAACGATTTTATTAGCTAAAGAAGGTTCTCTAGCAAGCAAAGGAGCACATTCTATCTTAAGGGGGAGGTAGTTGCTTTTTTTTCTGGACCCTCTTCTCCCTCATGTTTGGCATATTCGTTTTGAGATTTTAAGACGTTCTTTCAGTTAGTTTGGCGATTTTGAGACCTTTCGCCTCATTAGTTTGTCAATATTAAGACTTTTCGTGCCCCTTAGGTGTTGAATTTTTCCTGGCGAGCGAAAGCGAGCCTCCAAGTTTAGAAAGAACCAGCCTACGGCCGGGACATTTTTCCACCGAAAAGTGTACAAATATATCTTGACAAGGGGTCTAGGGTTTTTTTTTCTAAGCTTGATGGAGGTCTAGCGAGGAAACTCAAGAATATATTAATAGATAAATATATTAACCAAAATATATCAACCAAAAAACAAACCCCCTTAAGCGTACCTTGGATTTAGCTCTCTAGCAATCGTTGAACTTTAGAGGCGGGGGGGGGGGGGGGGGGGCACTTATTACAGGCAGCTTTGCCTTTTGTCTCCTTCATACTCACCATGTGAAGGTATTGAGGGATAAGCCTTTACAACAGCACCTCGTAGCTACTTTCTACTTTTCCTATTTTCTGAAGAGTGTAGAGAGGGGAGAAGGGGTGTTGGAGAGTGAGGAAGTTGTTGGAGTGGCTTTGTTATATGTGCTTTTGGTCTGTATAAGGGGTGTTGGAGAGAGAGATGAAGCTGTTGGAGTGGTTTTGCTATGTGTGTTATTAGTTTGTATAAGGGGTGTTGGAGAGAGAGGAAGCTGTTAGAGTGGCTGTGTTATGTGTGTTATTAGTCTGTACAGTATATGGGGTGTTGGAGAGAGATGACGCTGTTGGAGTGGCTTTATTATGTGTTATTAGTCTGCATAAGGAGTGTTGGAGAGATGAAGCTGTTGGAGTGTTTGTTTTATGTGTGTTATTAGTCTGCATAAGGAGTGTTGGAGAGAGATGAAGCTGTTGGAGTGGTTTTGTTATGTGTGTTATTAGCCTGTATAAGGGGTGTTGGAGAGATGAAGCTGTTGGAGTGGTTTTGTTATGTGTGTTATTAGTCTGCATAAGGAGTGTTGGAGAGAGGAAGCTGTTGGAGTGGTTTTGTTATGTGTGTTATTAGTCTGTATAAGGGGTGTTGGAGAGAAAGGAAGCTGTTGGAGTGGTTTTGTTATGTGTTATTAGTCTGTATAAGGGGTGTTGGAGAGAGGAAGCTGTTGAAGTGGCTGTTTTATGTGTGTTATTAGTCTGTATATGGGGTGTTGGAGAGAGAGGAAGCTGTTGGAGTGGCTTTGTTGTGTGTGTTATCAGTCTGTATAAGGGGTGTTGGAGAGAGAGGAAGCTGTTGGAGTGACTTTGTTGTGTGTGTTATCAGTCTGTATAAGGAGTGTTGGAGAGAGAGGAAGCTGTTGGAGTGACTTTGTTGTGTGTTATCAGTCTGTATAAGGGGTGTTGGAGAGAGAGGAAGCTGTTGGAGTGGCTTTGTTGTGTGTTATCAGTCTGTATAAGGGGTGTTGGAGAGAGAGGAAGCTGTTGGAGTGGCTTTGTTGTGTGTGTTATCAGTCTGTAAAAGGAGTGTTGGAGAGAGAGGAAGCTGTTGGAGTGACTTTGTTGTGTGTGTTATTAGTCTGTATATGGAGTGTTGGAGAGAGAGGAAGCTGTTGGAGTGACTTTGTTGTGTGTTATCAGTCTGTATAAGGAGTGTTGGAGAGAGAGGAAGCTGTTGGAGTGACTTTGTTGTGTGTGTTATCAGTCTGTATAAGGGGTGTTGGAGAGAGAGGAAGCTGTTGGAGTGACTTTGTTGTGTGTGTTATCAGTCTGTATAAGGGGTGTTGGAGAGAGAGGAAGCTGTTGGAGTGACTTTGTTGTGTGTGTTATTAGTCTGTATAAGGGGTGTTGGAGAGAGAGGAAGCTGTTGGAGTGGCTTTGTTATGTGTGCTAGTCTGTATTACACATAATACATAAAATCTGTAGATACCCTTGATACTTTTCGCCAGCTTTCTCAGACATCTTGGACTGCTGCCCCGACCGCAACACACTTCACATAATTACGACGTGTCTGACTGTGGGAATGCTTAAGGGGGCGGGGCGGTAGTCGCTTAATCTGGACCCCCTTCTCTCTCAGGTTTGGCATATTAGCTTTGAAATTTTATGATGTTCGTTCCATTAGTTATGCAATTTTGAGACATTTTGCCCCATTTATTCGTCAATATTAAAACCTTTCGTGCCATTTAGGTGTCGATTTTTGTTCCTGGCGAGTGATAGCTAGCCTGTAATTTGAGAAGAACCGGCCTTCGGCCGGGACATTTTTCTACTGAAAACTAGAGGTTTGCCATCGCTCGCCAGGAAATAATCGACACCTAAAGGGCACGAAAAGTCTTAATAATGACAAACAAAATTAGGCGAAAGGTCTCAAAATCGCCAAACTAAAGGAACGAACATCTTAAAATGTCAAAGCTAATATGCCAAACCTCAAAACCAATATGCTATACATGAGGGAGAAGGGGGTCTATAAAAAGTGAGTTCTACCCCCTTAACAACAACCTATCAATTATATAACTTATAAATAAACCTAACTAATGACATCAATATCAGTAATGAATACATGTGGTACTCCAAGGACTCGAACCTAGGATACTCACACCGAAATTCCGCACACTAAGCACTAGGCTATAAAGACAGTTTATTAGATAAGTGTGATATCATTGACGACTTGCGAGTTTCAGGCTATAATGAAGTTGGAGCCGGAAACATTCACATAAAACAGATGTATAATTAAAATAAACATTTCTAATGGACAGAAAGTAAGATCAATTTGGATGTATGTATTCATTAATGTACTACGAACTTATTTTACCCGGTATTTCTGTTTATAATCGATGTCTACACCTTCAACTTCCTTAAGCCGGTATCACACGAAGGCTTTAATTTATAGTCAACATTCGATGATCAACATTTTTCTGGTAACCTTTATGGACTATTTTGCACGGGTATCGGAAACTAGACTGATGATAGGTGAATTTAGCTAACAGAAATAGTTTAGAGTAGTGTTTAGTTCAGACTAGTGTTAAGGATAGACTAGTGTTTAGTTCAGACTAGTGTTAAGGATAGACTAGTGTTTAGTTCAGCCTAGTGTTAAGGATAGATGTTGAGTTTAGACTAGTGTTTAGTTCAGACTAGTGTTAAGGATAGATGTTGAGTTTAGACTAGTGTTTAGTTCAGACTAGTGTTAAGGATAGATGTTGAGTTTAGACTAGTGTTTAGTTCAGACTAGTGTTAAGGATAGATGTTGAGTTTAGACTAGTGTTTAGTTCAGACTAGTGTTAAGGATAGATGTTGAGTTTAGACTAGTGTTTAGTTCAGACTAGTGTTAAGGATAGATGTTGAGTTTAGACTAGTGTTTAGTTCAGACTAGTGTTAAGGATAGATGTTGAGTTTAGACTAGTGTTTAGTTCAGACTAGTGTTAAGGATAGATGTTGAGTTTAGACTAGTGTTTAGTCAGACTAGTGTTAAGGATAGATGTTGAGTTTAGACTAGTGTTTAGTTCAGACTAGTGTTAAGGATAGATGTTGAGTTTAGACTAGTGTTTAGTTCAGACTAGTGTTAAGGATAGATGTTGAGTGAAAATTTACTCGTGTGATACCAGCTTTATAGAAAAAACTCGCAAGAGGTCAATTGACAGTCATTCTACTTTATTCCCACTCGTTAGGGGCAGACAATGTTTATTCCCACTCGCTAGGGGCAGACAATGTTTATTCCCACTCGTTAGGGGCAGACAATGTTTTTAATTTCATTTCAAGTTTTAATATCTGCTTCTCAACTGAATGTTAAGGGGATGGGCTGTTTTGCTGGTCCCCCTTTCAAGATAAATTTGTAAATTGTTCGGTAGAACAATGTCCCGGCCGAAGGCCGATTCCTTCTAAAGTTTGAGGCTTGCTATCGCTCGCCAGAAAACAATCGACACCTAAAGGGCACGAAAGGTCTTAATATTTAATACAAAATGAGGCGAAATGTCTCAAAATCGCCAAATTACCGTGCCAACTGTTTTTTTTTAAACCTTAAAACTAATATGCTAAACATGAGGGAGAAGGGGGTCCATAAAAAGTTATTACTACGCCCTTAATGTTGGCCCCAGCTTCAGACCGACATTCAGAGTAACAAACACCGGAGATGATAATATTACAGACTGTGTATTTGGATACCCTAGGATAACTAATGGGGTAGTACTCGCTTTTTATGGACCCCCTTCTCCCTCATGTTTAGCCTATTTGTTTTGAGGTTTTAAGACTATCGTTCCGTTAGTTTGGCGATTTTGAGACCTTTTGTCCCATTTCTTTGTCAATATTAAGACTGTTCGTGTTATTTAGGTGTCGATTTTTCCTGGAGAGCGAAAGCGAGCCTGTGATTTTAGAGGGATCAGCCTTCGGCCGGGACATTTTTCTATCGAAAAATGTACAAATTTATCTTGAAGGAGGATCTTGGGCGGGTGTATATAAGGGAGGAAACTAAAACAATAATTAATAGCTACACAAACGAGCAATTACACACACCTCTCCCCTTAATTACACACACCTCTCCCCTTAATGTTGTCGTTGGCTGTAGTTAATGTTGTCGTGTTTCCCAGAAGGCCCCCAGCTTCAGACCGACATTCAGAGTAACATATAAAATTACAGACCACGTATTTGGCTACGCTAGGTTAACCCCTTCTGTACCGGTGACGTCTTTCTAATTATATTCTAGCTGTATTTAGGCGATGTTGTGCAGCTTACGAAGGATCTGTGGTAGTAAAAAGGGTTAAGTGAGATAGTTCGAAGTCTGTTAAGTGCTGGAGGCCCTTTTATAAACTGAATAAAATCGTCTAATAGTTGCCAGAATGAAATTAAAACGACGTCACCGGTACAGAAGGGGTAAATACGTTGGCTGTAATTAATGTTGTCGTGTTTCCCAGTGCTTTTCCCAGGGGCAGTGCTTTGTTTTTGGTCAATGTATTTACTTGTTAATATATTTGTGCGTTTCCTCCCTAGACCTCCATCGGACTTTAACCCCCCCCCCCCCCCCTTAGACCCCCTTTCAAGATAAGTTTGTACCCACTATCCTTCCTCTCTCACCAGCCCTTCACCTCCACCACCATTCCTCCACCGTAACCCTCCGTCTGTAACGCAGGCAAAAAGGTATTAGTACATCTCGGATTGGTCTCATAAATGTGTCTAATAATAACAAGAATATATTGAATGATCATCTGAAGAAAATGCAAGCTTAGTATTTCCATTAGTTTATTCTTTAATCTTGCAAAACGCTCAATAAATCATAATTCATATTTTTTCACCAACCAACTTTACTTCTAAACTCAATTAATGAAATCAACAAATATATGTGACACTCCAAGGACTCGTACCTAGGATACTCACACCAAAATTCCGCGCATTTATGAATCATGCTATCAAGACAGGGAATTTATGTTTTCAATAAATACCCTAGTTATTCCAGCTTATTCTATGTATATTTCGTTTTCTGTAAACCCATTCTTCCCAACATATCAGCGTTATCAAGTATTTATTAGTTCATCGTGCGAAGTATTTTATGCTCGTATATGAAGGATTGTGAAAAGTGACAAATGTAGATGAAATCAAAAGCACATCTGGCTAGGATGCAGGTGCTTAGCTACATATTATTATGTTAATATTCCGCAATAATTATAAGTAGAAAATAATTCCCAAAAGAAAACTTAAATTTGATTAATTGTTCCTAGTTATGTGTAATATTTAATTTAATTGTTCACTAACTCAATCGCATGGACTTAAATTCAACTGTTAAAGGATGAAAGGGCAACATAGGTTTGGTTGTTCCTGCGATCCTGTCCAGCTGATTCACAGGGGTGCCAACAAACTTTATAATTAATTCTTAAATTGCCTAATACACGATGTTCATATACATGATATCACATACATGTTTAAGTTGCTAATTATATATCTTATTAGTGTACTCTTCTTGAAGATTGTTGCCTAATTATACTGTAATCCCGGTACGTAGTTAGTGATGGGGTAGTATTATATAGTTCGGTTGTCATACCTCACTCCCTCACCTCCCACCCACCCCACCTTCACACTCACAGCTTACTCGAGTCAGTCTGCTATTAACACGGTCACACCACCATCTCTCGCCGGCCTCTGTGTGGATTTTGTTTTGTTGTTGTGTGTTATTCCCGGTTGTATGTGCGTGTTTGCGTGACTTAGAAGACTGGGAATGGTGGAAGAATAATTTAGACGTTAACAGAACATTGGTGGAGTCCTGATGTCTATATCGCCAGTGAGGGAGATATGGAGGGTGAATGAAAGACAAGAACTCGGCCCTACCCTTCCTTCCGCCACCTCTCTCTAGGTAAAGGCTTCCTTCTGTAAGTTTCACTTGTGACATTCTATATAATTGTTAATTATATAATGGTCGTTGTTACAATCTACCTTTGTTTTGAGGTCCATGGTTTTAGCAATAGTTTCCCTATTCTCCCTCCTGTCCTCTCTTCTATCTCACCTCCCTCCCACGTTTCCTCCTCTCCCAACTTCCCTCTCCTTCTCCCCCTTTCCTTAATCTCCTTCCCTTTTTTTCCCTCTCCTCCTCCCTTCTTCCCCCCCTCACTTGAATCTCCCCCCTCTATCATCCATGCATGCTCCCCCTACCTTCTTCCCCTCCCCCTTACCTTACTCTCCTTCCCCTTACCCTCCAATCATCCCCAACTTTCTTCCCTCCCCCTTTCTTCCTCTCCTTCCCCTTACCCTCCTCTCCTCCCCCCAACTTTCTCCCCTCCCCACTTTCTTCCTCTCCTCCTCCCTTCCTTGAGACTGCAGAAATGTCACAACCTATGTACAGTCTGTCATAAAAGTTAGTGGACCCCTCATACTTCTCATGATTTAAGTGCATGCATGAAAGCGGATTTATGAATATAATTGTGTATACATTATTAACAAAACCATTTACATCAGTTTGTGTATAACTAATTTTTTACATACAACAAATCCTAATGGCTGTATTTGCAGAACGAATTCAATAAGGGGTCCATGCTTTTTTATGAGTGAGTGTACAGTCTGTCATGGATCCACCTGGCCCACCCTCGCTGTTTTATCTGGCAATACTTGATGTAGTAAGGGGGCGTGTTATACAGGGATTGTGATTGGTCGATCTGATTTAGGCTATATCGGTGTCAGAACATATATTAAACAGGGCAAAGGAAACATATAGCGTAATGCAAATGTATACATCGCATTATATGATCATGCAATGTCACCAGATGTATGTAGGTTGTAGATATGCTTAAATATTTCAGCACATATTGATTGATTGGCAACGCATATAAAACCTGCTGTCTGCCGCAACTTATTCGAGTTTCAAGAATTTTGATTTGCGATTATATGCTGGCTGCATACTATAGGAGGTATTATATGCTGGCTGCATACTATAGGAGGTATTTGTCTTCACTATGTGAATATTGCATAATATAACTTGCTGTAATATACAGGACAGACACAGGTGACCCAGTAATGGCTAGTGGTATCCCTACATAACAGCGAATGAGTGTATGCAGTGAAAATCTTTGCCTTCATGAACGAAATAAGTAGAAATAAAGTGGGCATAATCCTGTGTAGCGGGCAACCGTGTATATATATCTCAATAAGTTGGTAATGTAACAATATATTTTTACATTTTACATTCATAAATAGTACACTTATATACAAGGTTAGGTTAGATTTTGGTTAGGTTAGAGTAGGCATCTGAAAAACAGTTGATATGATATTATATTTCACAAAATAACACTCAGTCACACTTTCTCATCATTCACTAAGCCATAGACAAGACATAGATATGACTAAAACCGGTATCACACGAGAGCTTTTATAGTCAACATTCGATTTTCAAAAACATTCTGGCAACATTTCTGGAATATTTTGCACTGGTATCGGAAACTAGACTGATGATAGATGAGTTTAGGTAGCACAAATATGATATATGTTAACCTCATAAGCTGCCAGACCAGTGTTAAGGAAAAAACGGTTTAATGTTATTTTAATACCACGATTTTTTTTGATATATTTGAAGATAAATAATGAATCTATATGCTCTAAAGATCATAAGACATTTTGTTTTAACCCTCGGCAAAACCTAATAAAAAAGTATGGTACTAAAATATCTTTTTCGTAACAAGGTTGTCAATACGGTACTTTCAGTCATCGATAGCTCTAAAGATCATATGAAAATGTGTTAAACCCTCGGAAAAACCTAATATAAAAGTATGGTACTAAAATTTAATTTTCGTAACAAGGTTGTCAATACGGTACTTTCCCCGTTATCAATGTACAATCAAGCTGAAGATTGCAGAGTAAACACCATAGACTTCATCGACTTTTCGGAAAAATTAAATAAGATGGTCACCAGTTTTCCCATGGATTTTTTTATTTTTCCCTGTTAGTTTTCATCAATATATAGTGTTTGGAAATAATTACAACCCTCGGCGAAACCGTTTTCCCCATTATACAACGATCTTAAGACATGCCGCCCGATAGTGGAGAGGGCTATGGAGTACAGGGAAAATGAGGGGTTAAATGCGTAAAACGGCGATTAAAACGTATTTTAGCAAAACTTGGCTCGGGTTTTAAGGTATTTCTAAGGCCTCTATCTATCTATCTATATGCTCAGGCCCAATCCCCATTTTGGGGGTAGCCGACTCAAGACAGAGCAAGAACAGGGAAAACACAAAAACAACATAAAACAAAAAATAAACACAGATAAAAAACACAAACTCTCACACATCCTGGTCACCCAGGAGAAGACCCAGAGACCAGGGTTACCAAGGTCGCTCCAGCACTCCCCCGGCCCCTGACCACCCGGAGAGGTTCCGATCTCGGCAGGCAGACATGCAGCGGAGCCAAAGACACAAGCCCTCCCACCACACTTCCAGGCACACCCTTCATATTAATCGTCTCCCCGGGCCGGGCGCCTGATGGACTATTATCTAGTCCAACTTGCGCCCGACCCCTTACTCCAAATGACCACGTGTTCACTCAACTATTCACAAGCATTCTCCATTCACTCCTGTCCACCACCACTTCCCCTGCCTTATCTATAGTCATTCCTCTATCATCCAAAGCCTTTCTTACACAGTCTCTCCATCTCAATGGGGGTCTTCCTGCCCTTCTATCTCCCCTTGTACCTGACTCACATATTCTCTTTGTAAGCCTTTCATCTCCCATTCGTTCAACATGACCATACCAGCTCAGCACCCTTCTGTCCACTCTGGCTGACAAATGTTCCTGCTGGCCCACTCTCCTACGTATCTCTTCATTCCTCAATCTGTCTCTACGAGTAACTCCACACATACTCCTCAAGCAGCTCATCTCCATCACATCCAGCCCTCTTTTCTCCTTTTTTTCAGAGCCCATGTCTCAGCACCATACATCACTGTTGGCACAACAATTCCTTGATACAGTGCACTTTTTACTTTCACTCCGAGATTTCTCGTCTTCCACATACTTCCCATTGCTCCGAAAACCTTCCTTCCTTCACACACTCTCTGTTTTACCTCCACTTCCATACCTCCACTCCTGCTTATTGTTCCTCCTAGATATTTAAAACACTCTACTTGTTCCAATATTTCCCCATCCAGCCTCACATCTAGATTCACCCTATGATCTCCCCTATTACACACCATTACTTTACTTTTATTGACGTTCACCTTCAGTTTCCTCCTTCCACAAACCACACCAAACTCTTTGACTACCCGCTGCAGTTTCTCATCAGAATCCGCCACCAATGCTGTGTCATCAGCGAACAGCAACTGATTCAACTCCCAATCTCTACCATTCTTTCCTACTAAACCCAATCCTCTTCCCATAGTTCTCCTTTTCACCTCCCTCACCACACCATCCATAAACATATTAAACAGCCATGGTGACATTACACAACCCTGTCGCAAACCTACCTTTTCCTCAAACCATTCACTCAACTCACCATTTCCTACTCTCACACATGCTCTGCTCCCTTCATAAAAACTCTTAACTGCTTCTAACAAATTTCCTCCTATTTCATAACTCCTTAACACCTTCCACATTGCTTCACGGTCCACACGATCATACGCTTTTTCCAAGTCCATAAAAGCCCAAAATATCTCCTTATGCTTCTCTAAATACTTCTCGCATAACTGTCTTACTGCAAACATCTGATCCATGCACCCTCTTCCCCTCCTAAAACCGCACTGTTCTTCTCCTATTGCAACTTCCGTACACTTTATTATCCTCTCTATCAACACCCTGCCATACAGCTATCCAACCACTGACAATAAACTAATACCTCTATAACTTGAACACTCCTGCCGATCTCCCTTCCCCTTGTACAACGGCACAATACATGCACTCTTCCAGTCTATTGGTACCATTGACACAGCAAAGCACACATTGAAAAGTCTCACCAACCAATCTATTATCACATCTCCACCCTTCTTTATACACTCCACAGCAATACCATCCAAACCTTCTGCTTTTCCCGCTCTCATTTGTTTCACTGCTTCTTTCACCTCATTTTCCTCAATCCTTTCATTCATTCCCTGCCACCTGGGTGGCCTGGGTAACCTATCTCCATCCACCTCTGCTTCAATCACTGCTTCTCTTCCATCTCTTGTATTTAACAAAGATTCAAAATACTCGGCATATCTTTTCCTCACTTCAACTGGTTCCACTAGTAATTCTCCATTTTCATCTTTCACTGACTCTTCCCTCTTTTGTCCTCCTTTCCTTACTTTATTTACCTCCTTCCACAACATCTTCTTTCGTTCTTCAAAATTCTCACTCAGCCTTTGGCCCCACCTTTCGTTTGCATCTTTTTTCGCTTCTCTAATTTTCCGTTTTGCCTCTCTCCTTTTCTCCTTGTACCTCTCCCATACCTCAACACTACCATCCTGTAAAACCCTCTCAAAAGACTGTCTCTTCTCCTCAACTGCCTTTCTCACCGTATCATTCCACCACTCGCTTCCCTTCCTGATACCTCTGCCTCCTACTTTCCTTTTGCCGCATACTACCTCTGCACTTGCTTTCACTCCTTCCTTAAACTGTTGCCATTCAACCTCTACTTCTCTCTCTTCCATCTCTCTCACTTCCATCCACTTTTCATTTAGTCTTTCCTTGTACTCCCTCTCTTTTTCACTCTTCTCTAACTCACTAACTTTTATTACCTCTCTTACTTCACGCTTGTCTCTTATTCTCCTGTAACTCTTAACTCTTAGCTTTCCCTCCACCAGGTAATGATCTGACATACCCTCCGCCTCACCTCTCATCACATTCACATCCAGCAGTCTACACAATCTTTCCCTTGTCACCAGCACATAATCCATCAATGCCCTCTCTACAATCTCTCCCCTCACAAGTCTATGCCAGGTGTACTTGTGTATACGCCTTTTTTTGAAGAACGTATTACCTACACTCAATCTACACTCTTCACATACATTTTTCAGTCTTTCTCCACTCTCGTTTACACCATCCACACCAAAACTACCGATGACTCCCTCAACAGGCTCATTTCCTACCCTAGCATTTAGGTCCCCTAAAACTATAACATTTTCATTTTCATCAAACCCTTGTAGACAATCTCTCAAATCCTCCCAGAAACCCTCTACCTCGTCTAACTCTCTTTCACTTCCTGGTCCATACGCACTTACAAAAACCCACCTTTCACCCTTAAACCGCATTCTCACCCACATTAGCCTTGATGACACCTCTTTCCACTCTTTTATAAACTCTCTCAACTCCTCCTTCACAATAATAGCCACTCCTTCTTTCCCCCTGACTCCCTCGTCTACTCCAGACATTCTATCTATCACGTTTCCAAAATCCACTTCTCCCTCTCCTTTCATCTTTGTTTCATTCAGTGCAAGGACATCATACATCCTTCTTTCAAATAACCTTCCAATATCCTCTCGCTTCTCATTCGTACTACATCCACGCTCATTCAAAGCTCCTATTCTTAGGGTCCGGGACCACGAACGCGTTCCCTCGCCCCTATCTCCGTCTCGTTTTTTTGGTAGATTTATTTAAGGGGAGAAGGATACCAGGCCCCCCGCCCCCGATCCCCTTTAGCCGACTTCTACGTCTCACCGGAGAAAAGCGGTGGTGGAAATTTCTCACCCCTCCACCACAGAGGAGGCTACCTGCACCAGAAAGTGGCGGGCGTTGGGGTCGCCGCATCCCTACGCCATTTGAAAAAATTAGAGATGCAGAAGGAGAAAAAGATAGAAGGGGCTATGGGAAGTAGAGGACACCAACCCTCACTCTGACAAAGGGTCAGCCCACCACCATCTAAGGCCTAAAACCCAATATTTCGAAAATCCGAGCCAAGTTTTGGCCAAAGCTGGCTCGGATTTTGAGAGTTTGTAGACAACAAAATGACAGTAACCTCATTTAGAAATTTGGCTCAGGTTTCCCGAAATTGCAAAGCCATAAAACCCGAATATTGGAAAACCCGAATTTTGCGAATTTTAAGAGTAAACAAATTACAGTAACCTAATTTAAAATTTTGGCTCATGTTTCCCTAAATTGCAAACCCCAAAAAGAATATTTTTGGAAAACCCGAGCCAATATTTGGCAAAACTTGGATCGTATTTTGAGAATCGAAAAAGACTAACTAAATGTCGGAAATCGGCTCATGATTTCCCTAATTGCAAAGCCATATAAGCAGATTTATCGAAAACGTAGCACTTATTTAAATCATAAATATCCAGTAACATAGACCTAGTACATTGGATACAAGCCTAATCCACACCTAACGCCTACAATGTGTCCGTAGTAGGCTACCTAGTAGGCCTACGTGGGATACAACATGGCGGTTGGGCCGGCGCCCATTTAGTAGCCTACTGGTATTCGGCCGTATCTGTGAATGCGAGTCACTTCGAGCGAATTCCTGATCGAGCGGATGCACAATCTAACCTAATTAACCTAACTTAACTTAACCTAACTTAACTTAACTTAACCTAACTTAACCTAACCTAACTTAACCTAACCTAACTTAACCTAACCTAACTTAACCTAACCTAACCTAACCTAACTTAACCTAACCTAACCTAACTTAACCTAACCTAACTTAACTTAACTTAACTTAACTTAACTTAACTTAACCTAACCTAACTTAACCTAACCTAAATGCGCCTCCGCTCGAATATGAATTCGCTCGAAGTGTCCAGATACCGTAAATACTACCGCAACTACGAATCTTGTTTCTGAGACCTAGTATATTAACCTAACCAAACAACCCAACCTATCGACAGAGATGGGCAGGTGGAGTGGACTAAAAAGCTGGTGGACAGACCTCGGGAGACAGGTGAAAATGGCGTGTGTACGAATCGGTGCCGTCTATAGGAAGGTTTGACAACCATGTTACGACAAAATTCCATTTTAGTACCATATATTTTTATTAGGTTTTGCCGAGGCTTAAAACACATTCTCATATTATGTTTAGAGCATATAAAATCCATATTTGTTTTCAAATATTGCAAAATAATTGGTGACCAACTTATTTAGTTATACTGACTTTTCTTTCACCTTCGTATAATCGACAGCCAATTTTTTTGTTTTTGTTATTAAGGGATTAGTACTCAACGAGCGGGGGTGTTGGGGCGGCAGCCCCCACCCATAATACTAGGTTAGGTTAGGTAAGGTTGTTAGGTTAGGCTAATGTCTTTTCAAATCACTATCGGGGAGCGAGCGTGTCTCAACATCGATCGATAGGCCTAATGGGGAAAATAGGTTTTCCCGAGATTTCTAATTAATTACAAACCCTATATATTGATGCAAATGACCAATTTTGTTTATAAAAAACACTCGGAAAATTTGTGGTATTAAAATAAAAATTTCCGAAAAAACTCTAGGGCTTACGCATGTCGTTGTTGTTGTTGTTGTTGTTGTTGTTCTTGTTCTTGTTGGGGCGACGCTTATTAAAAAGTGCAATTTTTCGGTTATTACCGTATAGAACCAAATTTAATTATTTTTCACATGCGTATACATATCTATCTTCTAGGCTGTAACGGAGCCCTTTTTTCAATTTCGGCCTGGGCGCCCCTAAAATCGCCACCTTCTGCAGTAGTGTGACATTTATCAACTCTGCGTAAGCAGAGTTTGGTAACGCTTCCCCGTATAGTGGGTACCACCGGAAAAAAATGTCTGTTGTCGTCGTCGTCGATGTAGTCCGTCTGTCCCGAAACTCCTCCTAGAGTCTAGGACCTAGACCATTGGACAGAATTTCACCAAATTTCACACAAACATTTGTTGGGTGAATGCGAACCTCGGTCAAAAAATATGTTTTGAATTTGTGTAATAGTTATGATTTTAGATCCAAAATATGGTTTTATCCCCCCACCCACCCAGCAATGATGGCGTTCTTAGTGTGTGTGCCACAAAGGGGCTCACACACAGAACGCATTCGTTCTGGGGCCGAAAACATCTCTCCCCGCATCTGTTAGGTTAAGTTAGTTTAGTTGACATTAGAAGTGATGATAGTAATAGTGGGGATGATGGTAATAGTAGTGATTATGGTGATAATAGTAGTGATGATGGTTGTAGTTGTAGTGATGATGACAGCAGTGATGATGATGGTAGTGATGATGACGACAACTGAAACTGAAACTGAAACTGAAAACATTTTATTTGGTCTGCAAAGATTACAGTTTTTACATAATTCCAATTTATATATATATTAAGACCAGGTTCTTTGATGAACATTTTCATCTTAAAGAACCTTCACATCCAATGTACAATGTTTATACAATTTGTTTTACAAGATTATCAATTATCTGTAACGTGACACAGCCATGATATACCACTACATGGCCATTGCACACATACAGCAGCAGTAATCACATATTTTGTATATTGAATATAGATACAACAATGCAAGGAAGTATACTCTAAAATTCCTTCAAATGTTCATGTTATGGAATAAAACGAAAGTAAATATTTTTCTTAAACTGGATTTAAAGTTCTCAATACTGTTTTTTGTTTTAATTTCAACGGCAAACTGTTATATATTTTGACACCATGGTACCGAATGTTACTTTGGGACTGTGTCGAAACCATTTGGGGTATGTGGAGATATTCTGTTATTAATATTAAGTTTAAAAAAGTCATCATTATCAATCAAGTTATTCAAGCATGGATATACACACGTGGCACTTTGTACTTTATTTATATCATAATATTTAAGTATTTTCATGTTTTGGCAAGATTCATTAGTATGGTCTCGCCTTTTCAATCCCGCCATAGTTCGTACGGCCCATTTTTTAACGTTAACTAGTGGACTCAGCGCTGACTTGTTAGTGCCTCCCCACACAGTGTTACAATATAGTATGTTGCTATATATTAGGCAGTAGTAGATTAAAATAAGGGCATTTTGATCAAGAGAATCGCGTGTTAGATACAAATCCCACATATTTTAGCGATCTTGCCTCTAACTGCGTTAATGTGGTCATGCCAGTTTAAATGTTGCATTGTTACACCCAGAAATTGTGTTGTGTGAACTTCGGTTAGAACAGTGTTATTTAATGTCAGTGGAGATAAGGGATATATTATTCTTTTGTGCCTATGGAAAATCATATAATTTGTTTTTTTAATGTTTAGGGTTAGCTTATTTGCTGATATCCAATCGCTGACAAGATTCAGTTCTGTGTTCACTGTATGAATTAAAGTGTTAATATTCGAGTGACTTAAGATAAAGAGTACTATCATCAGCGAATATAATATATTTTGAGATTTTACTGTAGTTGGTTATGTCATTAATGTAGATTCAAAATAGAAGGGGGCCTAGAATTGAGCCTTGGGGCACACCACAATTGATAAATAATTTATTTGAACATTCATCATTAACTTTAACAGATTGTTGGCGACCTGATAAGTAACTAGTGAACCACCTATGTGCAACTCCCCTTACTCCATAATGATACAACTTATCCAATAATATATTGTGGTCAACTGTATCAAATGCTTTTGACAGGTCAAGGAAGATACCAAGTGTGAAATTATTTTCATCGAAAGCATTCAAAATGTGATCAGTGAAGCGAAGCAAGGCAGTTTCGGTTGATCTTTTGGGTCTGAATCCAAACTGACTATTTGTTAATATATTATTGTTAGTGACAGAATTCAATAACCTTTGGTACATGTTTCTTTTCTAATATTTTGCTCAGTGATGGGAGGACAGAGATTGGTCGAAAATTACTTACATCATCATAGGGACCTGATTTGTAAATAGGAGTAATTTTGGCAATTTCTAGTGGTTCGGGAAATATACCGGATGTAAGGGAAACATTACACATATGGGCAATAAGGGGAGCGAGCACTGTTACACAACGTTTTATTAGGAACATAGAGACATTATCGTGGCCACCAGCACTGTCACGTAATGTGTGTATTATACTTGTTATTTCATGTGACGTGACTGGAGTATGTTGTAGGGTATTGGCATTATTAGATTCGGGTAAATATGAGGTGTAGGGGGCAAGGCTAGGTTTTACTTGATTTGATAGTGTTTGCCCGATATTTGCAAAATATTCATGAAATAGATTAGCTGTCGTTTCATTAGTGTTGGAGTGAACTATAATAGGTTCATGGGAATTATTAATTTTTCTTTTTAATATAGAGTTTATGACTTTCCAAGTTTGTTTAACATTACCAGACGATTCGTTCAATTTATCTTTATAATATTTGCATTTAGCATTTGTTATCAGCTGAGTTACTTTATTTCGTAAGCGTCGGTATTCCTCTCCGTACGTTATTGGTTGTTTATAGCATTTTCGTTGTAGTTTATTTCTCTCCTTGATGAGCGATTTAATTTAATTTGTAATGTATGGTACATATGATGGTAACAGTACTAGTAGTAGTAGTGATGATGGTGACAAGTAATGATGACAGTTGTAGTGATAATGATGACAGTATTAGTGATGATGGTGATTAGTAGTGATGATGGGGAAAGTAGTAGTAATGATGACGAGAGTAGTAGTGATGATGGTAAGAGTAGCAGTGATGATTATAATAGTAGTAGTGCTGATGATAGTGATGATGGTGACCCATCGCAGAGTTGGGTATTCCGTTTTGATTTTGGGCAAAACGTTACGTCTACTTTATTAAACATTGTTTTTTCTTTGTTATTACCGAACCAAAGTTAATGACTTTACACATACATATAAATGATCTATCCTCTAGTCCGTAATGGAGACCTTTGTTTAAGGGGCGATGGTTCACTTTTTGGGCGAATTTTGCATGTATTCATTATTTTTCTAGTTTCCTCCCTAGACCTCCATCAAATTTAAAAAAAACATCCATTAGATCTGTGACGCATGTCCACGTGTGAGCATGCTGTACAGAACGCCTAGTCATGCCCCACTCTCGCTAGGATCGTCAGGGCAGGAACTTTGGCTGTAGTCTATGTAGAGTTTCCTAACTTAGTTCGTGTGAGCCGTTGTACTATAAGTATTATGAATATGTATTTTGTTTTCATCTGAGTCAACGAGTTCTATTTTATATCATTAGTTATAAGTATTGTGTGTAAAACTTATTTGTAATGATGGGAAGAGAAACAGCCACAGTTAGGTGTCAGTGGGTACGCCAGGCAGGAGGTAGGCCTAACTCACTCGCATTCCTCCCTCCCTCAGTGCTAGGGGAGCCTTTGTGTATCCCAGAGGAGAGAGAAATTACGCAATGGTTGTCAGTGGGCGGTCCTTAGTAGTTCACGTTGGGCTCACTAGAGGGCCGGGTATAAAAGGGAAGTCTAGCCATTTTTTCATCAGAACTCATTAGGCAGAGTGACTTCTCATTTCCCTTGCTAACTATTTATATTCTTCTGACTGATGGGAACTTTCTCTACTACCTTACATTCTTATTTCCTCTTTTCCCTGCCCTGTTTAACTTCCATGGTCCCGTTGGTGCAGAGCTAGTCAGCCAACGTATTATCGCTTGAGTTCTCACGAGATACTTGCCTATTAGATAGCCTATTTTGGAGGGGTTGACTTAGAATAGGATTGATTTATGTTTGTTGCACTTGTATATGCATTTCCCTGTGTGTTATTATTATTATTCCTGTTTTCTGCTAGTCTAGGTAATGCTAGACTGGGGTAAGGCTTTTCTGTGTTACGAGTTGTTGTTTGATGCAGTGGTTAAGCGATAAACCTGCATACTCGTTTCGGTTCAGTGAAGCCTAGGTTGTCTTCGCGGCTGACTGTGTTGAGTTAATAATTTACAGTGCGTGAGGGCAAGAGCCTAACCACCCTGTATTTTATTGACCGTTTGTTTTTACTTTGTCAAGGAGCCGGGAGAAAACCAGATACAAGGGATCTGGATTTCTCAAAGTGCACTTGTTAGTTTTAACGTAATACTTTAAACAGTCGTGAGGACTTCGCTAGGCTACGAGCCGTTTTGCTCAGTCACTGCTACCTTTTTGCCTACAGTACCCCAGCTAGACTTTACTCGATTAGTAGATACAGAATAGTATTGAAGCTTTCCTTATGTATGATATTGTTTATGCACTATTGATTTCATGTGTTGCAAGGTTGGCTACTTTAGTGATTAGTGGCCCACGAGCACAATCCGAGTAGGCTATTGCCGTTGCATTTGCGGAGTACTTCCTTTTAATGTTTGCCATTTACTATTGCATATTCTTTTAATTATTCTTATGCCAATTTAAGCCTTTAATAGTATTTAATTGCCAGTGTTTTTGCTTATTGAATTACTGTTCAAAATCCGATACGTACTTCTTACGAGCATCCGAGAAGCATCTAACTTTTTTCAGAAGATTCCTTGCTCGATGCTTAAGGACTATTAATTAACGTAACGTAATAGTGCCGATCCGAAGTAGAGGGTGGTGGACTTCTTAAGTTCATAGTCAAGGGTGGATTACTTCGGCTTCGGCCAACACTATTCTTTTGTGGTGTTGTTTTTTACTTCATTGTTTGATTGTTGACCAGACTAGATAATTCCTGTCTCTTTATTAGTCTGTTGTTGAACGCTAGTACCGAGTTCTTGTATACCCCGTTATAACAGATTGAACTCTGGAGGGTATTGGTGTTTTTTGTTCGGCTGGCAGTACTCAGGGGTTGGGATCGTGTGTTTCCGTTGTGGCAGCGAGCCGTATTCGAGTCCTGATTGAGAACCCTTGTGTACCCGAGTGCCAGTTCGTAACAGATCCCCCATCTAGATTAATTTGTACATTTTTCGGTAGAAAAATTTCCCGGCCGAAGGCCGGTTCTTCCAACATTACAGGCTCACTATCGTTCGCCAGGGAAAAAATAAACACCTAAACAGCACGAAAGGTCTAAATATTGACGAAGAAATGGGGCGAAAGGTCTTAAAATCGACTAACTAATGGGGCAAGCATCTTAGCATCTGAAAACTAATGGGGCTAAATATGAGGGGCAAAGTGGTCTGGAAAACCGGCCCATCCCCCCTTAAATTGCACCCTGGGCGACCCCCAAATAGCCACCTTCTGCAGTAGTGCGACACTTAATCCGGTATCACACGAAAGCTTTTATAGTCAACATTCGATGATCAAAAACATTCTGGCAACATTTCTGGAATATTTTGCACTGGTATCGGTAACTAGACTGCTGCTAGATGAATTTAGGTGACCGAAATATTATGAATGACGATCTCAAAGGCTGCCAGACCAGTGTTTAGGATAAATGTTGAGTGAAAAGGCGCTCGTGTGATACCGCCTCTATCATAATGTGCTATTTTTCGATTATTACTGAACCAAATGTAATGAACTTACACATATACTAGAATATATCCTCTAGGCCGTAACGGGGCCCTTTTCTTAAACTTCGTTCTGGGCGCCCTGCTAATCGGCACCACCTGCAGTAGTGATGTAAAGTTAAGGGGAGACTGGCCGTTTGTTTGGTCTATTAATCCATTTATTTATATATTTGTTTTAGTTTCCTCCCTAAATCTCCATCAAGCTTAGAAAAACACCCACTAGACCCCCCTTCAAGATAAGTTTGTAAATTTTTCGGTAGACAAATTTCCCGGCCGAAGACCGGTTCCTCTTAAAATTGCAGGCTCTCTATCGCTCGCCAGGAAGTAATCGACACCTAAATCACACGAAAGGTCTTAAAATTGACAACGAAATGGGTCAAAAGGTGTTCAAATCGCCAAACTAATGGGCCGAACGTCTTATAATCTCAAAAATAGTGGGGCTAAACATTAGGGAGAAGGTGGTCCAGAAAAATGGGGTTCCTCCCCTTAAATAGTCATCTGTTTGTAAATTGCTAAGGCGTATTTCATAGAACTCCATATACAATGTCATAGACTCTTGCTTATTGTTAAAAAGGCTGTAAGAATGTACTTATAAAATACTTCGCTCTTGGTGGTTAACTATAGGGCCCCTTCTACAGGAGTTGATGGACAATGTAATTGGCTGTCTTTTGGGGTCTTTGCTTTGTCAATTTCATTCACATTCATATTGCACACTGTACTCTGATCTATTTCTTGATCATAACGGAGTCCAAGATCCAACTTAAGCTCAGGGCGCCTCGCTACTGTCTCCCTTTTACAGGAATGACGTAACATGAGATCAGATATTTCTATGTGATTAATAAACCACATAATATAAGGTACCATACATTTACTCTCAATTAATAATTGGATCAAACATATCTTCCATGGTGCCCCACAACAGGCCCCCTTCAACAGGAGTGACGGAAAGTGAAAACGTTATATTTGGGGGATTGTACTACTTTTTACTTGCACATGTACATAATCTCATCTATTTCTTAGACATATTGGTCGGACTCATAATTATATTCAAATGTTGCCCAGGGCGCCCCACTGTTGGTTCCCTTCTGCAGGAGTGACAGAAAATGTGATCCGGTGTTAATGAAATACATTACGTGCAGCTGCACACGATTTTCAATACCTCCGCCAAAGAAGTTGGAGGATGTTATGTTTTTGCCTCCATTTACTTGTCTTTTTGTCTGATTATTTGTTTGTCTGTAATCTTTATATAGCCTATCAAAAAACTATGAACAGATTGTCACGAAAGTTGTAGGCCAGATAGGATATACACCAAGGAAGAAGCCATTTAATTGTGGAGGTGATTGGTAGAGCGCATACCTCCGCCAGCGTAGACGGCTCACAAAGTTATAAACCGATGTTCACAAAGCTTGGTGGGCAGACAGGATAATGCACTATGGGAGAAGTAATTACATTTAGAGGCGATCGGTAGAGAGCATACCTCCGCCAGCTTAGGAGGAGGTACGCACTTTCCAGAGTGCCCCTCTAGTTACCTCCACCAACGAAGTTAGTGGAGGTTATGTTTTTGCCTCCATTTGTCTGAATGTCTGTAAAAAATATATCTAATTAATTATGAACCGATGACCACAAAATTTGGTGAGCAGATAGTATATGTTCCAAGTAAAAGGTGATTAAATATTGGAGGTGATCATTAGAGCGCATACCTCCGCCAGAGTAGGCGGCTCTCAAAGTTATGAACCGATTTTCACACAATTTGGTTGTTATCTTTGAACCAAATATAATTATCTTCCACATGTACAGTTGGCCAACTTAGTTCTGCGACAAAATGTTGTGTTGTATGGAGGTGTGTGGCATTTCATCCGTAGTAAAAAAATAAATTTTTATGAATAATTCGCTCAACCCCTATGCCGTGTGAAAGAAGGGGTGTGATTGGGTGAAACGAAAAATATCGAGCAGCTCTATATTCTTCTTTATTGGCATTACTGGAGGGTTAGTAGAAAGTCCAGAATTAGGTCATAGAGGTATATGCAATGAACAATCTTACAGTTTATTCAAATACATAACCAATCCATACTCAATTGATTTGGCATAGCTGAACATGTGAGTGTATCGGTGGTAGGAGGGTGGGGCTTCGTGTCAATGTAATCGATACAGCACGGTGGGTTTAAAGACTCAAAAGGTTATAGTTGTATTTAAGATGCCAGCATACTGATTGTTTGGCTCACGTGCTTTCATTAATTTCGTTGGGAGGTGTTTGGTGTGTGGAGTGAAATAAATAAATTGGATTATAACTTTTATGGCCAATGAAATGTAAGCCCAGTTATAACATGAATTTAAAGTGTATAGTGTAAATGTCTGAGTTTGCCTTTGTATGAATATTATGATTTATGAACTTCTGGTGACTATTGATGACCGTGTTCAGATTTTATTTTAAACTTGAAAAGCAATAATTAAAAGCGTCATGGTAATTAATGGTTTTCTCCTCAGAATATGAAAAATCGTTCTTAATCCTTAAACGGTATTATTCATCTTAAGAAGAACCAGGCAGTTAAATATTTATCTGAAATTGTTATTAACCCCTTGATCCTTAAAGGTCCTTCCTAAGCTTAACACAAATATTTAGAAGTAGGATTAATGCAAATAAAGTAGTAGTTGTCGGATTGAAGGGGTTAAGGCGAATGCAATAAATTGGCTCTAGCTGGAAATACAAAGTCATCATCGGTTTCAAAAAGGTTGACATATTATGTTTAACCTTTTAACTATGAGAGGTATTTCCAAATGTGCATACAGTCACATAATGTTTGCCATACTAACATTATATATCCAGTGCATCAATGTAATAGCACTTAAGAACAAATATATGCTGGAACAAAACAAAATAATAATAACGGTTGAAGGACCGAAATGTTTGTGTTATAGTTCACATGAATTTTGCAGACTAATGTCGCATCTAGATGTTATTGTAAAATTTTCCCATAGTACCATAGTTAAGTTTATACAATGGCCTAGAGTAAATATATCATATGAGTTTTGTATATAATTAATTGTCCAAATTAGAGATACTTTCTTTCTTGCTTATAGCACTTCACACATTTCAATATTTTGCATCGCAATACAATCTACTTCACTAAACCCAAACAGAGAACCCTGCTTGTCCTTCCACACAGCCATGATTGTGGTGTTGGTGGTAGTGTGGGGAGGGCAAACGAGCAAATTGTCTAGTAAATGGTTGCTATTTCTAAATAACTGGAGCTATTTCATTGTAGATCATATATGATGTTGCTGTATATAATACCAGGACTTGATAATCTATACTTTTTTTAGTGCATATCGGTACACATTTTTTGATAAGAACAACAAAGGCTTCTATCAGTCATAAATAACAGCATTAGTTTCATAGTTCGGACATTGGCGCATAATTCTCGGACAACGTGATGTGCGTGGCTTTTGCAGAAAGCTGGGACAACATATGGGACTGGAGTTCTTGAAATGCGAGTCCAGTCCTGAAAATAATCTTGACTTACAGTGTGCTGGCTAAATAATCCAAATTGGGTTGATAGCCTCTGAAAGCTTATTTTTGTTTAACTAACTAACAGGGAACAACGATGTCATTTTTCCATTAAAATACTTAGATTATCCTACAGTCACTACATAGCTTTTTTATACAACATATTATGTCCTAGAATTGCGATACCACCTTGTTATGCCTTGCAACCAGTAGAAATTACTATTAGTCCATAATTATGAAATAGTTATATTGCTAACAAATACATTGGAAACATGATTATATTCCTTTTATGTCTGACTAATAGACGTCTTTCCTAAACCGAATGCAATAATATAGAATTAAGTGAAACTATATAACCTTAAGTGGTCACCGTATTGAAGAGTTTATTCATTTGTATTTTTTTCCTCCTTTTACTAAAGGTCCTTCTGGAACTTAAAGAAATATGTTGTCGGTAACTGAAAACATATGTAGACATATAGTATAAAAAAGTAAGGTAATTGTAAATCATATTTGATAATAAGGAAGTGTGTTTTAGTCGAGGGGTTATTCTGTTAAGCTATTCTTTATATTATTTTAAGGTGATAATTTACGATACCGGTACCCAATGTTATGTTTTTCCTCTCTCTCTCTCTCTCTCTCTCTCTCTCTCTCTCTCTCTCTCTCTCTCTCTCTCTCTCTCTCTCTCTCTCTCTCTATCTCTCTCTCTCTCTCTCTCTCTCTCTCTCTCTCTCTCTCTCTCTCTCTCTCTCTCTCTCTCTCTCTCTCTCTCTCTCTCTCTCTCTCTCTCTCTCTCTCTCTCGAACGTCACTATATCTGGGGATACCGGATTTTGCCAGCTTTGTTGCCAGTTGGAAGGCTGGCATGTGTCAGGTCAGGTAAAGGTATTGAGGGATAAGCCTTAACAACGGCAATGTGTATAGTATGTGGTTTTGTCTTGCATTCCATGGTCAGGGAACACCTTTTTAAGATAATGGCGCCGCATTGAAAATTTCAGTTTTTCTTTGATATACGGGGTTGTTTTATTCCAAGGAACGTCGGAAGTTAGTATTTACCCATTATTCAACAATCTGAAAACATGCCCCCCCCCCCCCCCACCCCCTTGTGGAAACTGGGAAGTTCAGGTGATAGTAAATAATTTACAATGAAAAAAGGTAATACAATTGGAAAAGTGCCCTAGGGAGAGTATATGAAGAAGCTGTATAAAATGGAAGAGGGCCCTCTAAAGGAAGGTTTTTTGATACTGTAACATTTTTGGAAAATTGCTCTCTATAGGGAAAGACCATATCAGTTCACCTTCCTTGATCTTAATAAGATTATTATTAATTGTGTATCCCACAGCGTCCATAATTAAGTCACGGGGGTAAGAGCTCTTCCTCAATCCATGTTGTGAACGAACTAGCCCCCCTTAATGGCAACATATCGAGTTACGGCGGTAAATGCTGAACCAGGGGATGTGTCAACAACATGTGCACATCTGGCGTACTGAACATATAAGCAATACTTTGAGCAACTCCTATAAACCACTTTTGTTCATTTTAATTTCTGGAATACTTCGGAAATATTAATAGTCATTAAAAACACGTGTGTGGTGTAGAAAATGGTTGATCCCTTGGTCCAGCATATACCGCCGTGACTGTATTGTAGGTGCGGATTTCAGCCTACCCTCAACTCGTATTGTATCCCAGAGCCAGCTATTGAGTATGATGTTTTACTGTACCAATTTTTCCAAACTCTCGCTATATAAAACATTGTCTTTTCACAGTACTTGTTTCAATCATTCTCCCCATAGAAGGTAATTTTACAGTGCCTTTTCATTAATTCGCTGTATAGGGCACTTTACAATTTGTTTTATTTTTTCATTGTAAATTCTTTACTTAACCCCACATTTTCCCTGATCTTCATACTCCTCCCAATTAGTGGAGGACGTGTTTCTAGATTGCTGGATAATGGGTAAATACTAATTTCCGACGGACCTTGGTATAAGACAACACTATATCGAAGAAGACAAACACATTGAATATAATATTAAATTAATGTTAAAACTCTTGTTCGGGGTCTCTTGAATTATTAATAAGTCTCGCAATTAGTATTAGGACTGGCCAGCCACTTAACGTGAAATATCGTGATAATTGTATGTCTATTACATCTATTTATCTATATCTATCTACTGTATACAGTATATGATGAACAACATCGCACTAATTATACAAATCAAATGTGTACCAGTATCATCAGCTCATTAGTGTATTCAAAATATATAAATGCTATATTAGGGTAACCCCTCAAGTACTACACATTTCCTTATTATCGATCATTATTTATTACGATCTTATCCTCTTGCAAACTATGTCTACATTTATATGTTTCCAGTTATCGCAAGCATATGACATTTAGTTTCAGAAGGATCTCTCGTAAGAAAAATAGTTTAATAATCAATAATACTCTTCAATACAATAATCACTTATTTATAGTTCCAGTTGCTTTACTGTATTTTATTCAGCTTAGGAAGGGCCTCTAATATTCAGACTTCAAGTGAAAACTAAAATTATTCTTATTTGTCTATAAACATTATATAATAAATAATGTATGATTTGAATGTATATTTATACGGTATGTTAGGACATTCTAGGTAGTAAAGGTATTCTAGGACAGACGTAAGGTTGTTATAATCAATATTTGGATACAGCTAAGAACAGGTGATGATATTTGTTGATCTCGTAGCGGCACAGTGTTTTTGTATTCCCCTTTGTCATCTGAACTAATGTAGCGCCCTACTATGCTATGACCCTATATTTTCTTTGTTGCCCAAAAGCCCATCACATTGTTGTCTGAGAATTGTCCTCTGGGAGTCGGTTCAATTAATGTTGTTGTTTTTGTGTTTGATCGAAGCTTGTTTTGCTCTATATCACCAAATGAGTACCGGTATGCACTAAACTTCCTGTTTAATCATAATAATATATACAGTAAACTGTAACACCATACATTGTGTACAATATTATGTATTGGTATGGTTCCAATTATGTAAAAGTGTTAACCAGTCACTCAACAATATACGGTACTAGTTTATCCCCGTTTATCACACCCACCCGTACCCCTACCACTACCTCCATTTCCACAATTATGTGTATGTAGAAGGACGAGCGGGGATCATTATAGGTTTGGTAATAATGCAGTAATTTAAGGGCCGTTAGAACAGACTGTAACTTCTGAAATGGACAACATAAAAAAGAAAACAAGTATATCGAATTAGTTAGCGTGGCAATTCATTAGATATTTAATAACATCTGGTAATTGCTCGGATAAAAGAGATCTTGGCGTTATTCAATTGAATATGTTAACCCCTATTGTACCGGCGACGTATTTTAAATTATATTATTAATTATAATTAAATGTATTGTTTTCAGTTTAAGAAAATCCGTGGTAGTGATAAAAGGGTTAAGTGATATAGTTCGAAGCCTGTTAATTGCTGAAGGCCTTTTTAAACTGTATACAAATCGTCCAAAAGTAGTCAAAATAAAGTTCAAAGGATGTCACCGATACTGAATGGGTTAAGAACGACTTCTCATATACAGAGGAAAAATCCAGGGAGCTTATTATTCGCATATGTTACTTGCAAACTTTATAACAGAAAGCGTAAGACGGTAATGAAGATATATCGGGAACTATGAATTCATAATATTCATACAAACGAAAGTTCATACCTCAATACTATTGGTAATATTTTCGTACAAGATAATATTAGTAAGCATTTTACTTTACATAAACGTTTTAAGCCTAATAATTATGATCACTATACAGGCATTGAGAAAACAACCATTGACTTATTAGTTATTTAGACCCGCCGCACCGTCTCGCTTAAACTGATTCCAATCTCCACCCTCTTGCCCCCACCACTCACATTCCTGCCATGTCTATTAACATATTAATATCTATGTATAGTTAAGTATTAATATAAATTGTAAACATCTTCATTTCATACTCCTTTCATACGCAATGTCCTTCTGGAAGTTATATTAGCCCTGTAGTAATACAATTATATAATTACATTGAACTTCACCGTGTTCCTCGCCTCAACCAATCATATCCCTCCTTCCACACGTCTTTCGGCTTGAGTGATTCATTCATAAAACTACATTGTTTACTACGGATGAAATGCCAAACACCTCCACACACCACATTTTTTTTCTCGCAGGACTAAGTTGGCCAACTGTACATACTCTAATCTATCCTCTAGGCCGTAATGGATTATTTAGTATATTGCATATATCAAAAAGGCATCTTCTCAGCCATTTATGGACCAATTGTAAAGATGCAGGTTTCATTTTAATTCGGGTCTTACATTTTCAAACAAATATTAGGAATTTCTATGGGTGGAAATGCTAGCCCTTTAATTGCAGATTTATTCGTGCTTGCTTTAGAATTTGAATATATAAAAGACTTAATTGACAGTAGCAAGAAAAATAAAATCCCAGACAAATTAGCACTTGCTAAATTGTTAAGTAATAATAGTAGATATATTGATGATATTCTCGTTTGCAATTTGTTAAATTTTAATCAAGTTGCTAAACTTATTTATCCTAATTCTATTCCCCTCACACAATGTAACGTAAATTATAAAGTTGAAAATTTCTTGATATAAATATAGAGATTGTTAATGAACAGTGCATACTTAAAGTATATCACAACGTTGATGATTTTAATTTTAACGTAATAAACTTTCCTTTCCCTAGTAGTAATATCGATAGTAAAATAACTTATAATTGTTTTTATTCCCAGTTAATAATATTTTGTAAAATTTGCACTAAAGTAGATGACTTTTGGCCTAGAGCTAGGTTATTATACAGACTCTTAGTAGTCAGAGGTTTTGAGGCAAGTAAATTGTTACATAAATTTAATCTTTTTAGGGTCAATTAATGCGACTGTATTCTAAAATTCGACATCAATAATTTTAATCAAGCATTTTAACTTGAAGTTTCTTGTATAACCTCTGCTTACTTTGTGTCTGTATTTATTGTTTATCTTTGTCTTTTTCTTTTTCTATTATTAATATTAATATTGATGATTTTTTTAAATTAATTGTTCTTGTTAAAAGAGTACTCTTTGTTTAAATCTGTTGTTACTTCTTCATATTTTGCAATTATTTGTCTTTATATTATTGTATTCATTGTCGATAGTATCAATTGCTTGCTTTTGCGATTTCCTTAGTTTATTTGTGCGATAAATGTAGGTTATTTGTAGGGTAGTTATTGATAGGGGTCACTTGAGGCATGCTATGCTTACAGGTACCTACCCGATAGCACTATCGTTAGTGAGTGCTGTACTGTACTTTATATATTATTTTGTAATAGTATACATATCTTATCAATATTTGTATTTTGTACTATTGTTAATGTCTTGTCATGTTGCAAATTTGATTTTAAATGAATATTTTGACATTTAACATGTAGTTTCTTTATTCATGCAGAGTTTATTAAAATTTACCAGAACGTCCCGGACTTCCCAAATTTGACTAATTCCTTGAACGTGACGATAGTGCGTTGTTATGTGTGCGATTAGTTTGCTTGGGAAACAGATTAACTTGCTCATGTAGTAATGTACACCCTATGTGGTGGATTGTGTTCTTTTATTTCATAAATTTCATTTTAGTAAGCGATGTTTCCACATAGCGATTTTGATAATTTAATTTGACTTTATATTGTCCTTGTCCCAATTTTGGTTTGTTTAGTTAGCAAGTTTTACATTTTAATTTATTTTAATAAAGTAGAACCTTATTGTAGGAGGGAATTGCTCTAACTTAATTCTAAGTACTGATAAATCTGATTTTTTTTTCATTTTCTAATACTCGTTCCATGAATATAATTATTATTTGTTTTAAATATTCATAACTGCTTTCATTAATGTTCTATGTAAAATTCCTCCTGACAAAATAACATATATATAGAAATCTTTCAGGGGTAGAACCTCTAATTATAGGCATTTTAAAGGTATAGCCCTTTCAAAAGGGCCAAATAATTAGCAAAAAATTATTAATTTTAATTTGTTTTATGCTTGATATATATATACTGTATATTTAGATACCCGTTATGGAAAAAAATATTTCAAAACATGCTTAACCTTGTGTTAAAATGTTAATGCCATGACATTATTGTTAATGTTCCTTCTATAAAAGGCAGGTGTCCCCCCCCCCCCCAATTCAGTGCTGGTGACATCTTTTTAATTTTATTCAGGCAAATCTTGGACGATTTCATTCAGATTACGAAGGACGCCAACTTAATAAAAGGCTAACGAGTATCTCAATTAATCCTATTATCTTCCGTATATTCTTCCTAAGCTTCATAAAACCGTCTAAATGTAAGTGAAATCAAATGGAAAATACTTCACCGGTACAGAAAGGGTTGGGAGAGAGGTATCCTGACCATGATTCGAACCAACTCACTCCAGGTATATTTGGGAGAGTTGAGCACCGTAACCATGAACGGATTTGGTGCCCGACTCTCCCAAATATACCTGGAGTGAGTGTGTTCGAATCCTGGTCAGGATACCTCTCTCCCAACCTGTCGTACTTTATCATTAGATACAGAAAGGGTTAAACAGCCAGAACAAATATATAAAAATCCTAGGTCTTATAGGTGTAGGCTTGGTTACATTTGTTAAGGGGGTAGTGCTTGATTTTTGGTCTATATATTTATTTATTTATTTATTTGTGTGAGTTTCCTCGCTAGACCTCTATGACGCTTAGAAAAACCCCCCCTAGACCCCCATTCAAGATAAACTTGCAAATTTTTCGGTAAACAAATGTTCCGGCCAAATGCTGGTTCCTTCTAAAATTAGAGGCTCGTTATCGCTCTCCAGGAAAACTCGACACCTAAAGGGGACGAAAGGTCTTAATATTGACAACAACAAAATGAAGCGAAAAGTCTCAAAATCGCCAAACTAACAGAACAAACGTCTTGAAACCTCAACACTAATATGCTAAAAACGAGGAAGAAGGGGGTCTAGAAAAAGCAAGTACTACCCCCTTAAGTTGGCTAAGTTAATTGTGGGTTTGGCTAGGTCAGGTTAGTATGCTCACCTCAGATTAGGCAAACCGGTTGGCCGTTGAGTAGGGTGATTGCTTTCACTAGGAATTGAATAGGAATTGAATAGGAATTGAATAGGAAGTGAATAGGAATTGAATAGGAAGTGAATAGGAATTGAATGGGAATTGAATAGGAATTGAATAGGAAGTGAATAGGAAGTGAATAGGAAGTGAATAGGAATTGAATAGGAAGTGAATAGGAAGTGAATAGGAATTGAATAGGAATTGAATAGGAAGTGAATAGGAAGTGAATAGGAAGTGAATAGGAAGTGAATATGAATTGAATAGGAATTTAATAGGATAGGATAGGTACCGTAATTGTAAGCTTAGCACAGAATAGGTTATATTTGTTTAGTTATAGGGGAGGTGTGGTGGAGTGGTCTTGCCACTGGCCTGGTAATCCAAAGGTCCCGGGTTCAAATCCCGATGTATCAATGGGAAGATATTATTGGGATGGAATTTGTGCTGTACCTAGTATCAGTGCATTACCACAAGCCCACCGAAACATCAATAAAATACCCTCATTGTTCCCTGATTAAATAGCACTGTATGAATATTCCCATATTCAAAATATGCTATAGGGGTGCAATGCCTGGTGAGTTATCTGCTCAACAGGTGGTGTTGTGTGTGTGTAAGTGTGAGAGTCCGAGTGTAGGGGGTGAGACAGTGAAGCACGGGAACGAGGTGGCTTCAGAGATGGGGTCGTTTCGGGCCATGAGTGAGCACCGTGCCTCATGTGAAGGCAAGATGGCAGGTGCTCGTTGTACTCTACGTGCTTCACATGTCTCACTCCCTAGACTGGAACAAAACCTTACAGGCTTCACTGTGCATTGTAAAGCGGTGAATGTTAAGGCTCTCAGCCTATGCCCGAGAGGAAGTAAGTTGGAATACAGAAAAAAAAGAAAAAAAAAAAAAAAAAAAAATAGTATAAGGATAGGTTAGGGTAGGGTAGGATAGGTAATGTGGGTTTGAGGCTATGCTAAAGTTAGGGAATTTAATAGGATGGAATAGGTACTGTAAGTGTGAAGTTGATGCAAGCCTAAGACAGAATGATTTTTTTTTTTTTCTTTTTTTTTAGTATAAGAATAGGTGAGGTTGTGGTAGGATAGGATAGGATAGGTAATGTGGGTTTGAGGCTATGTTAAGGTTACGGAATTGAATAGGATAAAATATCTACTGTGTTTAAAGCTGATGTAAGCCTAGGGTAGGTCAGGTTAGGGTAGGATTCGATAGGTAAGGAGGATTGTATGATATGTTAATAAGGTTAGGATACACTCGATGTCTGCGAATCTACTCCTGTTGTGGGCGGAAACAAAAATACCTTGTGACGTAAACCGTATATGCGTGTCTGTGTGTCTCTCCGAGTAATACAAGCCGAGGAGCGGAATAGCTAGACCTCAAGCAAGCTTAGAAATACACCCCCAAGACCCCCATTCAATATTAATTTGTACATTTTTCGGTAGAAACATTTCCCGGCCAAAGGCCGGTTTTTCTTAAAATTACAGGCTCGCTATCGCTCGCCAGGAAAAAATCGACATCTAAATGGCACGAAAGGTATTAATATTGACAAAGAAATGGGGCGAAAGGTCTTAAAATTGACAAACTAATGGAAGGAATGTCTCAAAATCTCAAAACTAGTATGCTAAACACGAGGGAGAAGGAGATCCAGAAAAAGCGATAAAAAAAAGACATTGTGACGTAAACCGTATATGCGTGTGTGTGTGTCTGCGAGTAATGCAAGCCGAGGAGTGTAATAGCAGACACCCGAGACTTGCATTAGTTCCTCTGCCACCACCACCACCACTAACAACAAACTGCATTACCAAGACGCGGTATTGCTCAGATCATGTTTACTATTTCCAACACTGCATTACAAGATGTTGAAATAACTTAAGGGAGCCCACCTCGCTTTTTTTCTCATTCTCTCCCTCTCTCTTTGGCTTGTATCCATTCGTCCCCAATTCACCCTACTGTTTTAAGACGTTTACCCGCATCCAGGTGTCAATATTTTCCTGGCGAGCGGTAGCGAGCCAGCATATATATATATTTTTGTTTTGACAGCAAGCTAAATTTGTAAATTTTTCGATAGAAAAATGTCTCCGGCGAAGTCGGAATTTTCCACACAATGCTGGTTCGCTATCGCTCGCCAGGAAGAAATCGACACATGGATGGGGATAAACGTCTTAAACAGTTGGCTGAATGGGGCCGAATTGATACAAGCCATAGAAAGAGAGAAAAGGAGAGAAAGATAATAAAAAAAAGCAGGTGACCCCACTTACAAGAGTATATGAGGTGGAAGTACAAAGAGGGAGAAGTAGACCAAGAGTGAGGTGGAGGGATGGTGTTGAGAGGTATATGAATGCAAATGGTGATAAATGGGAGGAGTTCTTGATCCGGTCGGTGATCGTCAATCTTGTCCAATCGATGGTATTAATAATAATAATATTAATAATCATCATCAAAATAATAATACTAATATTTATATTAATTATATAAATAGTATGATTATGAATAATAAGAATAGTGTAATTATGAATAATATGAATATAAACATGAATAGGACTAAGAATACCAAATAACACAACACATGATATGGAGACAAACACCAGTACTTATCTTTTTTCCAAGGTTAAGGGGCTAGTGGCTGTTTTTGTCCTTCTATTAATTAATTTATATTTTTGCTTTTTAGTTTCCTCGAAAGACCTCCCTCAAACTTAGAAAAAAAAACCTAGACACCCCCTCAAGATAAATTCGTACATTTTTCGGTAGAAAAATGTCCCGGCCGAAGGGCGGTTCCGCTTATATTTACAGGCTCACTATCGCTCGCCAGGAAAACATCGACACCTAAATGTCACGATGGGTCTTAAAATTGTCAACGAAATGGAGCTAAAGGTGTTAAAGTCGCCAAACTAATGGGCAGAACATCTTAAAATCTCAAAACTAATATGCTAAACATCAGGGAGAAGGGGGTCCAGCAAAACCAACTACCTCCCCCTTAAATAGAATGAATACAATGAGCCGCTTTCAGAAAGTAGAAAGAGTTTGCTTAAGGAAAATAATGAATTAACTTCTTGGAACTCATGGGTTACGAATT
This sequence comes from Paralithodes platypus, assembly GCA_032716605.1. Lineage (NCBI taxonomy): Eukaryota > Metazoa > Arthropoda > Malacostraca > Decapoda > Lithodidae > Paralithodes > Paralithodes platypus. The sequence goes on along the minus strand of CM064504.1, from coordinate 59,002,658 downwards.
TAGCTATTATATTATACGAAATTTAACCTTTCTTCTCAGTTTTACAAAAGTTTATGTATATATATATATATGTATTATTATTATTATTATTATTATTATTATTATTATTATAATGTTTATTATTATTATTAGTTTTATTATTATTATGATTAATAGTATTTGTATTATTATTATTAATATTATTATTATCATTATTATGTTATTATGATTGATGGTGTCTTACATAACAGGAAATAGAAGCCTTTAAATGCATTATTGGGAAATTGCATATCAGGAAGAAAATACACACATGCAGATAGAGAGAGAGAGAGAGAGAGAGAGAGAGAGAGAGAGAGAGAGAGAGAGAGAGAGAGAGAGAGAGAGAGAAAACAAATAAAGAAAGAGTGTGTGTGTGTACCAAAGGAGTTAAAAGGAAACCAAGCAACAACATCCTTACGAGGCTCCTTGTAACTAAAACTACTAAGCCTATGTGAAACAAGGAAACGATATCACACTTATAATGCCATGGCGGACATTTAGTGAGTGTAGTAGGACGTCCTAGCGTGTTTCACATGCTCGCACCCAGTCAGGGGACACCTTGACGACGTATACAGATTAATAACACACACAACAAAGCCACTCCAACAGCTTCCTCTCTTTCCAACACCCCTTCTCCCCTCTCTACACTTTTCAGAAAAATAAGAAAAGTAGAATGTAGATACGAGGTGCCGTTGTAAAGGCTTATCCCTCAATACCTTCACCTGACCTGACCTGACATTACATTCAGGCTGGTAAATTAGATATTGCTCGGCAGCCCGGATATGTAGCAGGGCTAGTGATTTTCAATGTTAAGTCTGCCCGGCAGTTGCCTGGGGGACAGTGAATTGTTTGTAATACTTCCTTACATAAGTTTCAATAACATAAACAATAGTAATCATATAATATCAAATACCGGTATATAATATAATTAATGTAGGAACACATCGCTGCTTGATGTATATCGGATACAATAACATAAACAATACTATACTGTCAATATTGATGTATATCGGATACAATAACATAAACAATACTATACTGTCAATATTGATGTATATCGGATACAATAACATAAACAATACTATACTGTCAATATTGATGTATATCGGATACAATAACATAAACAATACTATACTGTCAATATTGATGTATATCGGATACAATAACATAAACAATACTATACTGTCAATATTGATGTATATCGGATACAATAACATAAACAATACTATACTGTCAATATTGATGTATATCGGATACAATAACATAAACAATACTATACTGTCAATATTGATGTATATCGGATACAATAACATAAACAATACTATACTGTCAATATTGATGTATATCGGATACAATAACATAAACAATACTATACTGTCAATATTGATGTATATCGGATACAATAACATAAACAATACTATACTGTCAATATTGATGTATATCGGATACAATAACATAAACAATACTATACTGTCAATATTGATGTATATCGGATACAATAACATAAACAATACTATACTGTCAATATTGATGTATATCGGATACAATAACATAAACAATACTATACTGTCAATATTGATGTATATCGGATACAATACATAAACAATACTATACTGTCAATATTGATGTATATCGGATACAATAACATAAACAATACTATACTGTCAATATTGATGTATATCGGATACAATAACATAAACAATACTATACTGTCAATATTGATGTATATCGGATACAATAACATAAACAATACTATACTGTCAATATTGATGTATATCGGATACAATAACATAAACAAGTTCAATAAACAGATAAATATAACAAAAACAGGAACATTTAAACAAGTTAGGCTAAATGTAGCCGTGAAAATCCTATGATAAAATGGCCTAAGATTTTTTGTTATTACTTTGCCGTGAATTTTATAATAATACCAACTTGAATTGAATTGGGGATACTTGTTAAGGGGGGATGGGTCACTTTTTGGGTGATTTTTGCATGTATTCATTATTTTTCTAGTTTCCTCCCTAGACCTCCATCAAATTAAAAAAAAAAAAAACATCCATTAGATCCCCCTTCTAGATTAATTTGTACATTTTTCGGTAGAAAAATATCCCGGCCGAAGGCCGGCTCTTCCAACATTACAGGCTCACTATCGTTCGCCAGGGGAAAAAATCGACACCTAAATAGCACGAAAGATCTAAATATTGCCGAAGAAATGGGGCGAAAGGTCTTAAAATCGACTAACTAATGGGGCAAACATCTGAAAACTAGTGGGGCTAAACATGAGGGAGAAAGTGGTCCAGAAAACCGGCCCATGTCCCCTTAAGCTTGTAGATAGTGTTGGTGGCATAGTTGTTGGTCAATGTGTTATACGATAATTAATGCAAATCGAATCGATACATGCTGGTTGCAGGGTAGCAGATTGGCATTGTCTGCACCTACGCATATCTCCACTTCGTCGATATTGGCGTGCACTTTAATTATGTTATATATGTTTTCCCCATCTTATTGTTATTAATTATTATCTTCAACAATTCGGGCTATTGGGATTTTTGGATTATCCGTATTCGAATTATCAGAATTTTGCTGTAACAGGCAATTTAACAGACAAATATATCTAACTTAAGGGGGGTCACCGGCTTTGTTTATCTTTCTCTCCTTTTCTCTCTTTCCCTGGCTTGTATCCATTCGGCCCCATTCAGCCAACTGTTTTAAGACGTTTTAAGACGTGTCAATTTCTTCCTGGCGAGTGATAGCGAGCCAGCATTGTATGGAGAAATCCGGCATCGCCGGAGAAATGTTTCTATCGAAAAATGTACAAATTTAGCTTGCTGTCAAAACAAAAAAATATATATGCTGGCTCGCTATCGCTCACCAGGAAAATATTGACACCTGGATGGGGTAAACGTCTTAAAACAGTAGGCTGAATGGGGCTTAATGGATACAAACCAAAGAGAGAGAGAGAGAAAGAAACAAAAAAGCGAGATGGGCAGTGTTGTGGTTTCATATTCAGTATAGCCATAAACACTGTCTCTCCGCAGTATGCATCAATAATGAACTATGAATATGTAATGTGATTCAATAAACATATGGCATAGACTAAGGCTGCCTGTTCCTAAAAATATTTTTCGCCGTATCCAATTTATAAAATTAAATACAGCTATAGCCTAGATGTGAAGTCTTTTATTGGGGAGATTGTAGGCAGTACCTACAGGGCAGTACCCAGAGAAGGCCACATAGCCATATGATAATGAGTTACTGGAACGTGGTGACAAAACAAAGCCCTACCAAAGGAACTGTAGAAGGATTATTCATAAGATAATTTAAATACAATATAACAAATTATATTGGAGTGAGAGGATAAAGTGGTAGTACCGAGAAGAGGAGGGAGAGAGGAGGACAAACGTTTATATTGAAGAGACCTGCGCATCCCGGAATGGCAGAGGTTTAATTAAGTTATTAAATAGAAACCTTTAATGTCCTCCTCATATATTCAATGTTTTTGCCCATCAACGTGCCATACAAAATACTATTGTTATTTCCAAAAAAATAGTAATGCATGAGTTTTCCAAAACTCAATAAGTACTGTGGACATAAAATAGGCAATTTATAGAAGCTGGTGGTATGTTTGTAAATGTATGTGCTACTTAACCCCTACTGTACCAGCGACGTCTTTTGTATTATATTATAGCTATATCTATACAATTTTATGCAGTTTAGAACAATGTGTGTTAGTAAAAAGGATCAAGTGAGATAGTTCGAAGCCTGTTAATTGCTGGAGGCCCTTTTTAAACTGAATGCAATCGTCTAATAAAAGCTAGAATAAAGTTAATAGGACGGCACCGGTACAGTACGTGTTAACGAGTTAAAAGAAATAAATGTATAAGGGCCAGCATAAAATATGTCAGGGCAAGTGAACACAATGTAAGGGCAAGTAAGTTTCAGAAGTCACTAGTCCGGGGCAAGTAGATCCGCAACACAAATTTCCCAGCCTGATTACATTCTTTAACACTCAAAGAGCGGGTGGTGGAGTATATTCACTATGCCGCCCAGCGTTTTTTTTTACCATAAATGGGGTTGTTTCCGTGCTCTTTTTCATGCATAAACAAGAGTCAGAGCATAATACAAGTATATATCCCTGAAAGGGCGTAAATTGAGCTTTCCAATGACACCTGAACCATCCTTCTACGATCACTGGTTGTTTTGCAACGATCGTGCAACCGAAGGGCAAAATTGTTAAAATACGGTCATTTCGTTACATAATTACATGTGTAGCGAGTGAGAGAGGGTGGAGTAGTGTGGAGTACATGTCAGTGGGCCCACGACGGTCGTGGCGAGCGGTCATGAGGCAACCTACGGTCCTACCCACCGCTCGGCTCTCTCTCACAGAGCCAATATTGCGCCAAAATTGCACACGGACTAAAGGCGGGCCCCGCCACATAGTCCAGGTTTTTAGATACAGACATAAGTCGGGCCCCGCTAAAGAAGGGTTACCCCCCAGATGGTTCAATTTCTGGGCGATTTTTGCATGTATTCATTATTTTTCTAGTTTCCTCCCTAGACCTCCATCAAATTAAAAAAAAAAAACATCCATTAGATCCCCCTTCTATATTAATTTGTACATTTTTCGGTAGAAAAATGTCCCGGCCGAAGGCCGATTCTTCCAACATTACAGGTTCCCTATCGTTCGCCAGGGAAATAATCGACACCTAAATAGCACGAAAGGTCTAAATATTGACGTAAAAATGGGGCGAAAGGTCTAAAAATCGACTAACTAATGGGGCAAACATCTTAACATCTGAAAACTAATGGGGCTAAACATGAGGGAGAAAGTGGTCCAGAAAACCGGCCCATGTCCCCTTAAGCTTACCACTCGATTGAAAGCAAAAACTGCTTTGGCTCATGAGAGTGAACAGGTTTTCCGATTCTCTTACAATTTCACGCCTGTGTAATTTGAATGATAAATTGTGACGTATTTATTGACATCCACATTGCCAATAGCTATAATAATTTTAAGCACTTGAATTAGGTCCAAGTACTGAGCCCTGGGGCAACCATTATTCCCGTCCGACCAAGGTTGTACCATTTATTACTACTCGTTGTTTAATCCCTTCACCACCATTACGTAATTTTCACCATATTCTGGTTACCATACGACGGTTTTCTTTGGTTTGTAAAGTCAATTTTTTCCAGCTGATACTAAATTGCCATCTCTCCATTCTGATTACTACTTTATCATCATGATTTTGTAGCGAAATAGGTTGCTAATTATGAAAACTTGGCAATAATATGACGCACAGACATAGCAGTATCAGATTTGTCCAGTAAGAATCATGAAATCTGATGCTAAAATATTCAATTTAAGGTCAGCTGGGAAAAAATAGACTATAGTCTACCAATACGACTCAAATAGGTAAATACGTTATCAATAAACACTCTTGATAACATAGGTCCTTAAACTGCATAAAAACGTCTAATTTTGGCCAAAACCAAAGGTAAAAAAGCGACATGGTGCTGAAGGGGTTAAGTCCAGATAGACAACTCTCAATCCATTGAAATACGCACCCTTCTATGACATGAACTTTTAATATTTTTAAGAGGGGATGGTTGTTTTTGATATGGCTACCTTTCTCCCTCATGTTTAACCCCACTAGTTTGAAGACTTTAGGCATTCGTTCCATTAGTTGGGCGATTTTAATACCTTTCACCCAATTTCGTTGTCAATATTAGGACTTTTCGTACCATTTACGTGCTGATTTTTTCTTGGCGAGCAATAGCGAGCCCGCAATTTTAGGAGGAAACAGCCTTCGGCCGGGAAATTTTTCTACCAGCCGAAGGCCGGTTCCTTCTAAAATTAGAAGCTTGCTATCGCTCGCCATGACAAAAATCGACACTTCAAGGGCACGAAAGGTCTTAATATTGACACACAAATGAGGCGAAAGGTCTCAAAATCTCCAAAATAACGGAACGAACGTCTTGCAACTTCAAAACTAATATGCTAAACATGAGGGAGAAAGGGGTCCAGAAAAAACGAGTACTGCTTGTTACGACCTGGCACTCGGGTACACAAGGGCTCTCAATCAGGACTCTAATACGGCTCGCTGCCACAACGGAAACACACGATCCCAACCCCTGAGTACTGCCAGCCGAACAAAAAACACCAATACCCTCCAGAGTTCAATCTGCTATAACGGGGTATACAAGAACTCGGTACTAGTGTTCAACAACAGACTAATAAAGAGACAGGAATTCTCTAGTCTGGTCAACAATCAAACAAAGAAGTAAGAAACAACAACACCAAAGAATAGTGTTGGCCGAAGCCGAAGTAATCCACCCTTGACTAAGAACTTAAGAAGTCCTCCACCCTCTACTTCGGATCGGCACTATTACGTTACGTTAATTAATAGTCCTTAAGCATCGAGCAAGGAATCTTCTGAAAAAAGTTAGATGCTTCTCGGATGCTCGTAAGAAGTACGTATCGGATTTTGAACAGTAATTCAATAAGAAAAACACTGGCAATTAAATACTATTACAGGTTTAAATTGGCATAAGAATAATTAAAAGAATATGCAATAGTAAATGGCAAACATTAAAAAGAAGTACTCCGCAAATGCAACGGCAATAGCCTACTCGGATTGTGCTCGTGGGCCACTAATCACTAAAGTAGCCAAGCTTGCAACACATGAAATCAATAGTGCATAAACAATATCATACATAAGGAAAGCTTCAATACTATTCTGTATCTACTAATCGAGTAAAGTCTAGCTGGGGTACTGTGGGCAAAAGGTAGCAGTGACTGAGCAAAAACGGCTCGTAGCCTAGCGAAGTCCTCACAACTGTTTAAAGTATTACGTTAACACTAACAAGTGCACTTTGAGAAATCCAGATCCCTTGTATCTGGTTTTCTCCCGGCTCCTTGACAAAGTAAAAACAAGCTGTTAATAAAATACAGGGTGGTTAGGCTCTTGCCCTCACGCACTGTAAATTATTAACTCAACACAGTCAGCCGCGAAGACAACCTAGGCTTCACTGAACCGAAACGAGTATGCAGGTTTATCGCTTAACCACTGCATCAAACAACAACTCGTAACACAGAAAAGCCTTACCCCAGTCTAGCATTACCTAGACTAGCAGAAAACAGGAATAATAATAATAACACACAGGGAAATGCATAGACAAGTGCAACAAACATAAATCAATCCTATTCTAAGTTAACCCTTCCAAAATAGGCTATCTAATAGGCATGTATCTCATGAGAACTCAAGCGATAATACGTTGGCTGACTAGCTCTGCACCAACGGGACCATGGAAGTTAAAAAGGGTAGGGAAAAGAGGAGATAAGAATGTAAGGTAGTAGAGAAAGTTCACATCAGTCAGAAGAATATATATAGTTAGCAAGGGAAATGAGAAGTCGCTCTGCCTAATGAGTTCTGATCAAAAAATGGCTAGACTTCCCTTTTTATACTCGGCCCTCTAGTGAGCCCAACGTGAACTACTAAGGACCGCCCACTGACAATCATTACGTAATTTCTCTCTCTCCTCTGGGATAGACAAAGGCTTTCCTAGCACTGAGGGGAGGGGGGAGGGGGGGGGGAGTGCTAGTGAGTTAGGCCCACCTCCCGCATGGCGCACCCACTGACCCCCAACTGTGGCTGCCGCTTCTCCCATCATTACAAATAAGTTTTACACACAATACTTATAACTAATGATATAAAATAGAACTCGTTGACTCAGATGAAAACAAAATACATATTCATATTACTTATAGTACAACGGCTCACATGAACTAAGTTAGGAAACTCTACATAGACTACAGCCAAAGTTCCTGCCCTGACGATCCTAGCGAGAGTGGGGCATGACTAGGCGTTCTGTACAGCATGCTCACACTGGACATGCGTCACATGCTTCCTTAACCTATGTGAATAATTTATTGTTCTATTTGAAAGTGCTGTGGTCAGGGTTTGTTGTTGTTGTATCCTAGATTTTTTTTTAAATTTCTGTGTTCCACAATTTTGACTTATAGTTTTGAGTTGGGATTCTATTTTTCATTAACCCCTTCAGTACCGGGGACTCCTTTTTCATTATATTCTGGCAACAATTAGACAATTTTATTCAGCTTAAGGAAGACGTGTACCTATTAAAATGTTGAAGGGTATCTCAATGTATCCTTTTAGCTACTACATATGCTTCCGAAGCTTCATTGAATCGTCTAAATGTAGCCGAAATCAAATAATAAAAACGTCATCGGTACTGAAAGGGTTAATATATTTTTGTCATATCAAATGTAATTAACATCGCTTATGTGGTGTATGAAGTTCCAATCTGATTTGTCAAAACTGGTTCGTAATTTATGGAAATTGGCTTTCTTGTTATTTGGTTCATTTTCATGACTAATTTGATTGATTGTATAGGATCGTTTATCGTGATTGAGAGAGAGAGAGAGAGAGAGAGAGAGAGAGAGAGAGAGAGAGAGAGAGAGAGAGAGAGAGAGAGAGAGAGAGAGAGAGAGAGAGAGAGAGAGAGAGCGAGAGCGAGAGAGAGTCAGTCATGGCTCCTCAAAAGGCTACAGACTCCATTAATCCTTTTAGCTACCATATACTGTACATATCCATACATGTCTAACATATACATATACATAAGTATGAAAAGGAACACCTTGAGATGGTTTGGCTATATGGAACGTATGGGAAGCGAGAGAATTATTAAGAGGGTTTAGGAGAGCGCGGTGGAAGGACAGAGAGGGAGAGGTAAACTAAGAGAGAGGTGGAAGGATGGTGTGAAGAAGTATATGAATGAAGGCAGTGCTGGTTGGGAGGAGGGGCGTCGACCGACTGGGAACCGAAGTGCTTGGGGGCGTTTCGTTCGTAGCCATCCCTTTGGGGATCACGGCGTCAGGCAATAGATAGGTAGATAGATACATATCTTAAGGGGGGTGACCTGTTTTTGTTTATTTCTGTCCTTTTCTCTCTTTCTCTGGCTTGTAACCATTCGGCCGAATTCAGCCAACTATTTTAAGACGTTTATCCCCATCTAGGTGTCGAATTCTTCCTGGCGAGCGATAGCGAGCCAGCATTATATGAGGAAATCCAGCTTCGCCAAAAAATAAATAAATAAAGGCTAAATTTGTAAATTTTTCTATCGAAAAATTTACAAATTTAGCCTGCTGTCAAACAAAAATAAAAAATATGCTGGCTTGCTACCGCTCACCAGTAAAAAATTGACACCTGGATGGGGATAAACGTCTTAAAACAGTAGGCTGAATGGGGCCAAATGGATACAAGCCAGAGAAAGATAGAAAAGGACAGAACAAAAACAGGTCACCCCCCTTAAGGGGAGATTTCGACTTGCGGGACTTTTTTCTTGACCCCTTTCTCCCTCATGTCTAGTCCCATTGATTTTTCTAAGTTTAAGACGTTCGCCCCATTATTTTGACGATTTTAAGAAGTTTCGACCCATTTCTGTCAATTTTAAGACCTTTCGTGCCATTTAGGTGTCGATTTTATCCTGGCGAGCGATAGCGAGCCTGTAATTTAAGAGAAATCAGCCTTCGGCCGGGACATTTTTCTACCGAAACATGTACACATTTGTCTTGAAAGGGGGTCAAGGGGGTGTAATCTTAAGCTTGATGGATATCTAGAGACCAAACTAAATACCTCCCCTTAAGCTTCATAATGTGGTCTAAATATAGCTGGACTAAAATCCAAACACTTGGATATAATACAGTAGTCACCACTTTCATTGTGTTAACCCCCATTGAGGTTTATCACGCGTTTTACCACTGTATTTGGGCCATCCTTAGACGATTTTCTTCAACTTAGGAAGGACATGTGCGAGTCATAGGCATAATTGACTTGGTTTTGACCCTTTTGGTTCCTAGTGGTCCTTCCTAAACTGCGTAATATCGTCTAATGATAGCCAAATGTAACTGCTAAAGTGCGTCATAATTCTCAAAGGATTAAGGGGAGATGGTCTATTTGTCTGGACCCCCTTCTTCCTCATGTTTAGCCCCATTAGTTTTCAGATTTGAAGACGTTTGTCCCATTAGTTTGGTGATTTTAAGAATGTTAGGCCTATGTTGTTGCCAATATTTAGACCTTTCATTCAATTTAGGTGTCGATGATTGCCTGGCGAGCGATAGCGAGATTGTAATTTAGGTGTCGATGATTGCCTGGCGAGCGATAGCGAGATTGTAATTTAAGGGGAACCGGGGGAAATTTTTCTCTCGAAAATTAAAAAAAAATATATCTTGTCTAAATGGAGCTAATGTGGCTGAAATATAATGAGAAATACGTAGTTGGTACAGAAGGGGTTAATTGTTATATTTGCTAATTATCGACGCCTATACCTCTAAATTCCTTATAGCCCGAAACTCGCACGTGGTCAATTTTGATGAACCCTTTGAAGATTATGAAACATTTTGACAGTTTATTCTGGCTAGCATTAGACGATTTTCGACAGTTTAGGAAGGATCGGTGGGAATTATAAGGGTAAAGACTATCTCAATTATCCCTGTTGCTTCCATTAACCTTCCTAATCTGAATAAAACCGTCTAATAATAGCCAGAAAACAGAAATAAAATGCGTAATCGGATCTTGGAACGACTAAGCTTACCGATCTGTCAGTTTTGCAGTATTAGAAGCACTTCTGTATTTATTAAGGGGAAGAATTGTTTTCTTTTCTAAACCCTCTTCTCTGCATTACCTATGAGATTTTAAGACGTTTTGCCCATTAGTTTGGCGATTTTAAGACCTTTCGCCACATTCCTGTCAATATAAACGCCCTTCGTGCCATTCAGGTGTCAATGTTTTTTCCGGGCTAGCGATACCGAGCCTGTAATATAGTAGGAACCGGCCTTCGGCCAGGACATTGTTCTACCGAAAATGTACAAATATATCTTGAAGGGGGTCTTGCGGGTGTTTGTTTAAGGGGGGTGACCTGTTTTTGTTCTGTCCTTTTCTATCTTTCTCTGGCTTGTATCCATTTGGCCCCATTTAGCCTACTGTTTTAAGACGTTTAACCCCTTCCAGGTGTCATTTTTTTACTGGTGAGCGGTAGCGAGCCAGCATATTTTTGATTTTTGTTTGACAGCAGGCTAAATTTGTACATTTTTCGATAGAAACATTTCTCCGGCAAAGCCGGATTTCTTCATATAATGCTGGCTCGCTATCGCTCGGCAGGAAGAAATCGACACCTACTAAAAAAAAAATGGATTTCAAAGGCAGCGTCACACTGTTTTTCGCAAATATCTCCCAAATGAATTGTTGTATCAGTATGGTATTTCAGCACAAAGCCTGTTACACCCCAACCTAATTTATGGCCGATATAGCATTTTGCTATATGTGTAACGTTAGCAGTTTACTCGTGAATATTAAGACGAAGCCGGGGGTCACGTGTACACATTCAAAGGAATGTGTAGTATTCGTCTTGCCCCCCCCCCCCCCCCCCAACCACTCCTTAGCTACCCCTAAATCTCCCCCTCCTCACCTTCCTTACCCCTCACCGTCTCCCCCTCCTCACTCTCGTCTCCCTGCATCTCCCATCAATATATTATACGGTTCATGTTATGCACTGTACTTGTAGCTACTTATATTATGTCAGTATATATATAGATATAATAATTATAGTGTATGCACTAATATTCATGCAGCTTACGATATTATTGAGTACGTAAACAAGGGGTAGTGCAAATTGTTATGGAGGCAAGACGTATTCCACACTGTTAATTACTGTATAACCGGATGTTTGTGCACAAGTGGTAGAAGGACAAAGAACACGTTCTATTGGTATTACTTGTGGTCTGGACCTATTGTGATAACTTGTTTTTATTTGTGCTAAATACTGTGCATTCATCATAAAATATAAACATGGTTAAGTTAAGATATTAATATTTTGTTAACTTGTGTCTTTGATAACCACATCATCATCTATAGACTGCATTTTTTTTTTTAAAAAGACCTCCGTCTACGTATTGTGAAAAACCTGTTATCCTCCGGCAAATTGTGGGGTTGAGTGAGTGAAGGGGGGGGACAGTGAATGAAGGAGGATGCATGTTTTTCATAATACGTGTTGCTAGCCCCAAACGCGCGAGCAACTGTGGCTTTCAACCATCCGACACATCCCCTTTTATTTATGTGCATCACACATGTTACATACAAATAAAGTTTATGTTTTGTTTTACCCTACTGTGGAAAGACTACGGATACACCACTCCTGCCCGGGCCTTACACAGTGGCATGACCCAGTCCTGTCGAACTGAGCTCATGACGCTGGTGGCATTGCCCCGGAGGATAGCCATCCCTAGTCTTTGCTTGAGCCAGAGGGTTTCCCGGGGTTCTCCTGAAACTTCTCTGATTTTACGGCCTATTTCATTCACCATCTTAAGGGTGATAGGGCCGAAGACTCCTGAAGTTTCGAATGCCAGGGGCTCGAACTGATGATCTGGCGATGGCTTGATATTTTCTCGCTTTTTATTTTCTGCTATCCGGGCGGCTTCACCTGCTTCGTCGGCGTTTCTGGCGATGTTGGTTGTGGAGAAAGTGTCAACACATGTGGCATCCCACACGAGGCACCGGCCATTCTTGTAAGGGAAAGTGGTCATCCCATCTGGCCGTTTGCCGTCTTCTCTGTGAAGTCCATGTGGTTCGATTGATTGATGCACGGTTAGCACTCTGCAGGGCCCGTTTTATGACATCATTTAGTGCAGAGTGTCTTGGCAGGCGGCCTGCGTTGTAATTACATGACAAGGCATGGTGACCTTGAGCATCCATCCCCCCATCACACTTGCAAGTGTGTGGGTGACAAACTGCCGCACCCACTCTGAGCGCGATGGCAACCCGGAGCGCTTCAGCATCCAAGTGAGTTCCAAGAGGTGGGATGGGGATGGCGTGTAATCACAAGCCACTCTCCGAACGGGCGGCTGCCTGGAGGCGTGCTTTTGCAACCTGGTCTGCATTGGTTAGGAGATTTTCTTGAGTTTTCTTCGCCGAGATGGTATCCCATGCTTTCTGCTTGCTCCTGGAGGTACCCTGAGGCTCCTCCTCTACTTCCCTTCCAGGTGTTAATCGCTGCTGTTACGTCCCCATTAAGTGTCATTCCGGGTTGAGAATAAAGGATGGACAATACGAGGTCGTTGGTCGCGATGAGGGAAGAGATAAAGGCTGGGGAGGCAATATCCGAGGCTCTCCGTATGCCCAAGCCCCCGAGGCGGACAGGAAGGGTGTCTTGTGTCCAGGCCCGTTCTTTAAATTCCACGTTGGTGATGCAGGTCACTGCTTCTCGGATTATGCTGTCTAATTCTTGGAGGCCCCCATTGTTCGTGTAAGTCATCGATGTCCGCAGGAGGTATTGGAGTTTTGGGATGGAGAAACAGTTCTTGAGCAGGGCCAGAGCTGAGTGGGCATCGATGTGTATCAGGCGACTCACGAGACGTTGAAGCTCCTTCTTTTTAACTTGAAGTGCTGGTGGGATTGCTGCCAGAGTTAGTGGGGAACCTAATAGGGTTTGCTGGTGCTCCTGAAGGATCTTTACATCTGGCAATATGTTTCGAAACAGGGCCTGGGTCTCTTCTCCTTGTTCACGTGTGTGGTTGAGGAGGACAAGTTCACATTTGGTGTCATTTATCACTAGCCCGGCCTGGCCGAGGTCAGTTACGATGTTATTTAGGTCGGTTAGAACGTTCTCTACTGACCCACCCAAGGTTGCATCGTCCAGGTACCATACATTAAGTTCTGACCTTACTTTGTTAGCTGCTGCATCCACCCCTATTGAGAAAAGAGCAGGACCACCTGGATCTCCCTGCTGTGTAACCCGGTCGCTGATTGGTTTACCGTCTCGCCAAAAATCAGGAATGAAGGTTTGGAATAAGCCTGCCAAAGTAGGGGGTACAGAGTGGGGATGTGTTCTTGAGCTGCATGGAGTAAGACATCCCTGCGAATGCTGTTGAATGCGTTCCGCATGTCAATCTTTAGAAGCACTCGTTTTTCTTGGGCTTGGCTGAGGTAGGTGCGGGTTGCGTGTACAGCAGCTTCACACCCCCCTGGAGTTCCGAAACATAGTTGAACTGGTCTTAAGTGTTGACCTAGGCCATTCGAGAGTGGTTTCAAACCCACCTTTGTGGCAAGGCGGCGGAAGGTGTTCCCTACTGCTATTGGGCGCACACTGCCATCTTTTTTTGCCAGTGCACAGAGTGATGCCCCAAAAAATAGGGGTGTGGCACAGTCGGGTACTTCCCCTCTTAAAACCATGTTGATGAATTTGGTGAGGGTTTCCAAGAGTGCCTCCCCAGCAGCTCCTGATCCCTGACCCAAGAGGCCTTTGAGGTGGGCGGGTCGGATACCATCTGGGCCCGCGGCTGAGCCTGCTGGGAATGAAGTCACTGCGGCAACCACCTGCTCCTTCGTGACAACTAAAGGTTGGCGCATCTGGTCATTTGGGGCAGGGGGGAGGTTTAGGTCCCTAGGTGTAGGTGGGTGCTTTTCTTGTAGGGCTTCAACAACTTCGGTGCCTTGACCAGCAAAACCTTCTGAAGAGGACAACAGTCTGACGGCCCCTTTGATGTCACTATCCGCCAGCTTCGCCGCGACCCTCTTACGTAGCTGTTCAGCCTCTTCCTCTTCCTTGTCCTGTTGCTTCTGGGCCCTGTTTGGTTGCTGTTCGGGGGGTTCCACCAGTTTGTTTCCATCCATATACTGTGCTACTTGACGTTTCACTCTGGTGGCTAGTGAAACCTGAAGATGGTCATGTATGTTGGTTCTGGGTGGTTTTCGGAGGGCCCCATAGGAGAAACCCAGGAGCCGTGCCCATGCAAGGGGTGTCTTGAGCTGTAGGGCCTGCTTTATGATGGTTGTAAGGGCCTCCGCCACTTGGATTCTGGCTCCTTTAGGTACCCGGGCAAGGACCTGGATCCGCGCTTTCCATTTGGTCACAAATTTGGGTCAAGTTGGCGACCGGTGTTGCCGGTGTTGCCCCGGTTGGCTCTGCAGTGGGCCCTGGGCATGCGAGACATTTCCAGTTTGGTTGTTCTCCTGATGTTTTCTTTGTCAGCTTAGCACAAGATAAATTAATAGATCTAAGACAGCCGGAACATTTTCGCGAATTCTTTCTTGCATTGGTTGTTCCGCACTTAAAACACTTAGTATCTGCTAGGCCATAGTCTTCCAAGATTATCCGTTCCTCTGCCTCTATCAAGCCGTCCTCCTGATCTTCCCGTGGTGCTTCCATCTCTACCATGTCTCCCTTGATTCAGAAACCCCGGGAAATCTCTCCTGGCACATATCTAGATTTTTGCTGTTGTTATTAATCTATAATTGCCTGGATGCATAAAAATTCACATGTTGGAATATGTAAAAAAAAAAAAAAAAAAATCATAGTCAACCTTTCTGATGGGCAATTGGTCTGCTTCTCCTAAAGCTAAGTGGTTAAATGTATAAATCCTCGGCATTGGGCACCTGTACAACTAAAAGATCTAACTGATTGAAAGGAAGCACGCCAATTATATCCAATGATTACTTACACTGGCGACGCCACCCTGATGTTGAGTATTAATAAATGCTTAGGATATTAATAATGCTGTCAATATCAAGATAGGGAGAGAGCCAGAGAGTGAGCGAGAGCCAGGATCTGAGTGGGTAACCGAATCTAGGGCAGCAGTTATGGAAAAATGCTTAAATTGTACAAAATGTTAAGATAGAGAGAGAGAGGGAGAGAGAGCAGGGGCGGGGGCGAGGGAGAAAGAAAGCGAGCTGGAGAGGGGGCTGGCCTGGTTGGGTATGAAAGATGTTAGAGAAAAACAAATAACTAAAATGATAAAAAGCGATCTGAAATTATAGAAAACCAAAAAAATAATAACATTGAGACGGTTAAGTGCGTGATTGAAAGTGGATGGAAAGATGGTAAGGATAAAAAGGAGAGAGAGAGAGAGAGAGAGAGAGAGACTGCATATACTTCTCTCCATCACTGCATCTCTCATTGTAGCCTTATCAAATAAATATAAAGTACCAAATATACTGCATATATTGTGACGTATCATTAGGACTATTACATACATTACATTACTGTCATGAAGTAGATGCATTATGATCGATAAATATATTGTAGGAATAAAATGAGGCAAACATGACAATACTGTAAACCATTTATTCGCTATCACTGCCCATGAAAACATCGTCATCCTCGCCTTCATCGTCGCTGGCGACGTTGATTATTACAGGTTCCACGCTCTCGTGTATGTTGTCGGACTTCCAGTACCCCTCTTCAAAGTTCCGGGAATGTTGAACAGCACCCTGCCACACGTCCTTGTTTGCCAATAGCCGCGCTTCTTCCAACCTGGCCTGTAGATCCGCCCGGGTAAACCGCTGGAGGGAGGACCGCACATGGTGCTTCATGGTTCCCCATACTTGCTCAATGGCGTTGAGCTCTGGGTGACCAGGTGGCAGCCGTACGACCTCGTGGCCCCACTCACGGATGGTGTTGTCGACCTTGTACTTGGGCTGTGGACGGTTCTGCTGGCAGAGGAGCAGCAGCTCAGGTCGTGTGGCAACAGGTGGGATGGAAATCCTGCGGTGCTCCAGCCAGCTGATGAGGTCCGCCTTCTTGGTGGCTGTGGTAGGGCATCGACACTCGTCCATCAGTTGGCTGTGGTAAGGTGCATTATCCAGCACCAGTACAGATGGCTCTGGCAATGACGGCAGTAGGTGTGTTGTTAGCCACCGCAGGAACAGTTCGCCGTTCATTTCCCCATGGTAGTCACCCTGGGTTGTCTTGGCCATGTAGCACAGATAGGACCCGTCAACAAAGCCTTCGGCTGTGCCACCTGCGACCACCACAAATCGCTCTGCTTCTCCTGGTGGTACCTGACGATTGTAGGTGGTACTGGTGGCAGGCTGTGTGGTATCCACCCACTCCCTGCTGTGGCCCATCCTGGTGATAAACCAAGTCTCGTCAACATACACCACCTTCCTTCCCTCCCTCTGGTGATGCTGGAGAGCCCGGAGAGCAGCAATCCGGCGACACACCACGTCCAGAGATTCCCTCCTCACATACATCTTTCTCTGTGATGTCTTGTATTGGAATCCCATGGTGTGTATGAGCCGCCAAACTGCCGTCTCAGAGGTATCATTCGGGATAATACCAGCTGTCTTGAGGTCCGTCGCTATTACACTGAGTGTAAGATGTTGTCTGTCGGCAAACTTGCGGTGAATGTGGCGGCGTATGGCACCGACAGCAAAGTTGTCGATGGCGGCAGGTGTAGGCGGTGGTGCAGGTGTGGAAGGGGAGGACGTGGTAGCGCGTTGGACCATCTGCCTCACTCCTGCCGCAGTCATGCCCATGGTGTGTGCAACTCGGTGGTAAGGCCTGTGTGGATAATGATCAATGTTATTATTTTATATAGGCCTATTGTATTTCGTCTATCCTCTCTCTAAACATGATATTGCGATACAATACAGTGTATGTCTTACTGTTATAGACATGATATTATATAAATTATAATGCATAAAATTGTATGTATGAAACGTGTACGTATTACGTAAAACGGACACGAGGTATATAATACACAACATGGTCTCTTACACAGGAATATCTATTACCATCAACACCATTCCAATAAAAGATTTGGTTGCTAACTATAGGAATAATTAAAAGGTGGGGGAGGTAATGGAAAATTATGTTGTGGCGTAACATTTACCCACGTCCTCATCACCAATACTCCCGCCCGCTGGTGCAAATGTTACAGTAATGTTTAGGGATGCACACTTTGAGTTGAAGTACAGCCTCATTGGCACCCAGCATGAGGCCTCGTTCACCCTCAATGGTAATTGTTGCCTCACGGAGAGACGGATTGATTGTCACCCACAAGAACATATCATGATATCGGGCTCTGTGATCCTTAAATACACAATTTAAATAATGTACACACTGACGTGGGTGTGGGATAGGCCCTTTTGACAGCTGGACCAGCGTTATGGGTTAATACATGGGAAAATATAATTTGCCTTCTCATATTCCCACAAGGGGGTAGGGAGGATCAGCAAGAACTACAGTACATAATATATATATACTGTATATATATATATATATATATATATATATATATATATATATATATATATAAAATACAAATACTCACACATTCCCCAGAAAAAATGGATTCACCCCAGATACTAAAACAGTATCTGGGATAAGTCCTTCCAGGATTGTCATTTTAACAGAAATTTCACATTACTCGGTCAAATATGGAAATATGGGAAGGCTACTGACTGACTGAATATCATTTGCAACACTCAATATCTCTGTCATGATAAAGCATTGGAATTTATGTATGGATCCAGGGATGACATTTTGCCGGATTATATCCATTCGGGACCATTCAGCCGTCTGTTTTTAAACGTCTACCCCTATCCAGGTGTCGATTTTTAGCTGGCGAGCGATAGCGAGCCAGCATATTTGAGTTTTTTAGACAGCAGGCGAAATTTGTAGATTTTTTGGTAGAAAAATTTCTCCGGCTAAGCCGGACTTCTCTTCAGAATGCTGTAGCAAAATTGTAGTCCTCTAACAGTATATGGCAATAGTTCCAGCTGATTGGTGATTGTTACTGTTAAAACCATGGTTCCTACGGCACAAATACTGGTCGAAAGCACAGTGAGAACGCTTATTTTGCCAAAACAGCTGAAATACAACGTAGAAACCTCACCTGTTGTGGGGGTGGGGGTGGGCTCTCGTCAGAAAGTGACGAGGGGGGGGGGGGGGGCAATTACAGGAGGCGGAATGTATTCAATAAAGGTACACTTTACATATCATGACACGGTTCAGAACACACGTAATAACATACGATTCCGTTTATTTGGTTTACTACACATGACTGCATGCATTGGCCTCCTAATACACACATACGGCAAAACAGCCATTACCAAGGAGATTATGCCTTGCTTTCATGCTCGTTCGCCCCACTTCTCGTTTCCATGCCCAGACATAGCAGTAACTGTATGAATAATAGCAAAGTATGATACTTAAATACATTATATGGTATTTAATGTACGTAATCACAATAACCTAAGTATTCACGATAACATAAACCGTATACTACAGCTTTGAAAGAGGGAGGGTGAGTGGGAGTAATGAGGGAGACGGGTGGAGGGTGAACTAGGCACTGGGGTAATGGTCTGGGGGTTGGTAGAGGGGTTGGAGGGGTTAGACAGTACCCCTCACTCGTCTGAATGTGTACAAGACGCTAGTGGCGATGACTGGATTAGACTTAATATTCTTCAGTAAACTTCTGACTAAACACTTATGGCAATGTAATATATTATCTATAAATTAGGTCGGGGTGTAACAGGCTTTGTGCTGAAATACCATACTGATACAACAATTCATTTGGGAGATATTTGCGATAAACAGTGTGACGCTGCCTTTGAAATCCATAGTAGATGGGGATAAACGTCTTAAAATAGTTGGCTGAATGGGGCCGAATGGATACTTGATGGAGGTCTTTACTTGGGTTACTTGGGAGAAAACTAAAAACAAATCATAATACAAAACATACATAAATAGACCAATGAACAACCAGCCTCTCTCCTATTCAACTGCTGACCTCTGGAACTCTCACCCAGATTCAGTCTTTCCCTCCTTCTATTACTTAAATTGCGTCAAACTCCGTGTGTCCAGGCATTTTGGCTCGAACGTCCCTTGATTTTGGCCCTGTCACTCTTTCAAATCGATACAGGCAGTTCTGCCTTTTGTCTCCCTCACTCACATAGAAAAAAATAAATAAATCCCCCTTAATGTTTCCTATTCATCTTGTCAGAGCGATAAATTGTATTGTCCCTATTTTGATGACTAAGCTGTGACTCAATCCCACAAATGGAATATATTGTTCATTATGGAAACGAGCTAAAGGAGATAAAACTGTAGACGTTGTAATGATGTTTGAGGAAAATGTCTGCTTGAGATTATTATTATTATTATTATTATTATTATTATTATTATGATTTGTTTTCTTTATTTTGGTATTTATATATTATTTTTCTCTATGTATAAATTTTGATTTCCTCCCCAGACCTCTATCAAGCTTAACCCCCCCCCCCCCCCCCAAAAAAAAAACTTTCCTCCGAGATAAATTAATAATTTTTTTGGTGGAAAAAAGTCTAAGCCGAAGGCCAGTTCCTATTGAATTACAGGCTCGCTATCGCTTCCCAGGAAAAAGTCAACACGTAAATACCACGAAATGTGGTAATATTGTCATTTAAATGGGGGAAAAAGGTCTTAAAATCGCCAAACTAATGGGGTGAACGTATTAAAATCTGAGAGCTAATAGGGCTATTAAGATGAGGGAGAAGGGGGTCCAGAAAAATAAACCTTCCCTTAACCTGTACTGGGTGAAATGGTATGTTTGTGTGTGTATGTATGTATGTGTGTGTGTGTGTGTGTGTGTGTGTGTGTGTGTGTGTATGTGTGTGTGTTTGTATATGTATGTATGCGTGTGTGTGTGTGTGTGTGTGTGTGTGTGTGTGTGTGTGTTAATCGTACTGATGGAGTGGCAGTGGATGTGAATGTAGTCTGTAACCAGTGTGATCAACTCAATCATGCTTGATCAGGTGCTAACATTTGATATATAAGAACAACAATGGCCTACTGCTCCACATAAGAATAATTAGTATAATAATTGTCATAGGATTTTCACCAACCAATATTCCGCATGTGTATGTATTCATGCATGAACACACTGATAAAATAAACCATTACACCTTTTAACCACCACCACCACCAAATATTCATAATTACATATACTGTATACACACATACCTTAGCTTAGTATTAGGCAAACACAACTTCACACACACACGATTATATATATACAGCACACCGAAATGCCAAAAAAATACCCTCATTGTTCCCTGATTGAATAGCATTGTATGAATATTCCCATATTAAAAAATATGCTAGGGGGGGGGGGAATGCCTAGTGAGTTAATTGCTCAATAGGTGGCGTTCTAAGAGTGAGGGTCCGAGTGTGGGGGATGAGACTGTGAAGCGCAGAGGCGAGGCAGCTTCAGAGATGGAGTTGCTTTGAGCCGTGAAGCTTCACATGTCTCATTCCTTAGACTGGAGCAAGACCTCACGGGCCTCACCGTGTTCAGCGGTAGAGTGTAAAGGCTATCAGCCTATGCCCGAGAAGTAGTTGGAATATAGAAAAAAAGAAAAAAAAAATATATATATATACGGTATATATATATATATATATATATATATATATATATATATATATACCGGTATATATATATATATATATATATACTATATATACCGACACCTTAAGGCTCAAGAATCTCATTCGTTCTATGTTTCTGCCCGGAATCAAGCCAAATCTTCGACTTGCCAACACTCTTTCATTAACAATAAATGCACTGAACTATCTAACTCTAGCTGTTTATGGACTTGGCCTTGCTCGGGACCTTGGGGCTGTTCGGCAAGACAGCTTGGGGAACAGCAACAACAACAAAAACTCTAGCTCTTCCCAAGCTTTCTGGCATTTAGCACAAAACCTCCAACAATTTTTCTTCCTCGTCTTTCCCTCTCCTTTTCCACTCTGATGGCACAACCATCACTTCTTCCTCTGACAAAACTTAACTCTTCGCTCTAACTTTTGCTAGAAACTCCACCTTGGATGATTCCGGTGCTATTCCTCCCTCCCCACCCTCTCCTACTTATGCCTAATATCCTAATCTCTTCTAAAGATGTACTTTCTACCCTCTCTGGGCTTAATACTAAGAAGGCGTACGGTCCGGACGGTGTTCCTCCTGTTGTACTAAAAAACTGTGCTTCCGTGCTGACTCCCTGCCTATAGGCAAACTCTTTCGTCTCTGTCTCTCCTCTAACGTCTTCCCTTCTTGCTGGAAGTTTGCTCTCATTCAACCTGTCCCAAAGAAGGATGACAGCTCTCAACTCTCCAACTATCGTCCAATTGCTCTCATCTCTTGTATCTCTAAAGTTTTTGAAACTATTCTTGCTTCCAGATTTCTTGAGCATTTCTCTTCTCATAATCTACTCTCAGATCGACAGTACGGCTTCCTTAAGGGTCGCTCTACTGGTGATGTTCTTTCATATCTTATTTACTCTTGGAATTCCTCCTTTCGGGACTTCGGTGAGACCTTTTCTATTGCACTAGACATATCGAAAGCCTTCGATAGTCTGGCACAAATATTTAATTTCTAAACTACCCTCCTTCAGTTTCTATTCCTCCATCTGTGCAATTGTCTCTAATTTCCTTTCTGGCCGTTCCATTCCTCATCCTATCAACTCCGGTGTTCCTCAGGGCTCTCTCCTATCTCCCATTCTCTTTCTAATTTTCTTAAATGATCTTCTCGTCTGTATTTCCAATCCCATCCATCTATATGCAGACAGCTCTACCTTACACTACTCAATTAGTTTTCCTGGACGCCCTTGCTAGCAATCCCTCAAAGATATACATAATGAAGCCATGCAACACTTATCTTCTGGTCTAACTACTATTTCCAATTTGGGCAGAGAAAACCTTGTTACCTATGCTTCCAAAACCAAATTTCTTCATCTTACTACCCGTTCAGAACTCCCAGAGGATTATCCTTATCCCTTACATTTCAACAATTCAAAAATCAATCCTTCATCTTCTCTCAATATTCTTGGTGTCTCTTTTTCTTCTGCTCTTACTGGGAAGGACCATATTACCAGTCTTGCTAAGGCAGCATCCCAGAAGCTGGGTGTGCTCAACCGCCTCAAGGGGTTGCTTACCCATGCACAGCTTCTTGCTCTGTACAGGGGCACAGTGCGTCCTTGTATTGAGTATTGTTCACATGTGTGGGGAGGATCCTCACACCACACTCCTAGACAAAGTATAAAGGAAAGCCTTTCGTATCATTAACTCCCGCCCACTCACCAACTCTCTGCAATCTCTCTCTATTGGCCTCAATGTTGCATCTCTCTCACTATTCTATCGCTACTATAATAATCAATGTTCCTCAGACCATTCCCAGTGCATACCACCTCCTCTACGTAGGGTACGTACTACCAGTCTTGCAATACAATCCCACCCCTACTCTGAACAACTCTCCAACCTAGGAGTGAAACGTTATTCTCAAGACTTTCTTCTATTCAACTGCTGAGCTCTGGAACTCTCTCCCAGAATCAGTCTTTCCCTCTTCCTATGACTTAAATTGCCTCAAACTCCGTGTGTCCAGGCATTTTGGCTCGAACGTCCCTGTCACTCTTCCAACTCTGGGGGAGGCACTCGATACAGACAGTTCTGCCTTTAGTCTCCCTCACTCACATAGGAAATAAAAATACATAAAAATAAAAAGAATATGTACAGTATATATATATATGGAGAGAGAGAGAGAGAGAGAGAGAGAGAGTACAAAGTACAAAGGAGTACAAAGGAAATCAAGCAACAACAGATCTAGTGACCCTTCTAGGTTGCTTGTCCTCCAAAACACTGAGGATCAAGTGTCCAAACAGTGGTTTAGAGTGGGTAAGGAACATTGGAAAGGGAATTACTGCCCTGGAATAATGTCCGTGGCAGGATTAGAGAAGTAGTAGGGGAACAGATGGTGTGGTTAGTAACTGAAGGTGGGGGATAAAATAAAGTTATTCATTACAACACGCAGTCAGGCGCGGGTTTGATGATGCGAGATATTTGTTCTAGGCTGAGTTAAATGAATCAACGGTGTGTGATGCAGTCTATAACGTTTCGGGGAAGCCCATTCCACAAGTTGACAACCGATTGAAGAAGAAATCTTAGATTCGTTGTGAGTTAAAAGATTTACCCAATAATTTGGCAAGCCGTTCCGGCGTGTAATTAGAGTGGTCGAATAGTGAAAACTACTTACTACCAGTTCATATGTCGATGCCTTTGATGATTTTGAACACTGATAAGTCACCTCTTAATCTGCGCTGGTGAAAGTAAATAGATTTAATTATTAAGACGCTCTTAGTATGGTTTGTTCTTTAGGTAGGTATCATTTGGTAACTCTACGTTGAAACTCCAGTTCTAGGTGTTATATCTTTGTGGTAATACGGGCACCAGGATGGAACGCAGTTATTCCCAGAAGAAGAGGGCGGACTAAGAATTGTACAAGGGTTAGGGATAACTTCGTTGGATTTATGCTCAAATGACACGGCCCATAAAGCCCAATTAATTTTGTTTGCTTCTTAAACAAATTCTGAACATTTGATCGGTTTTAGGTTACTCGATATTGTTTACTCCCAGATCGTTTCTATGTTTACATTCTTAAGTTTTGAGTGCCATCAATCGAATAGTTGCTTTCGCATTTAGGTATCCGAGAGTGTAGTACTTAAATTATTTGCATTGAAACTCAGTTGCCAAACTTGGGCACCACATGACAATGTTCTCAGATGGTTGCATATCGTCAAATTGTTCTTTTGAGAGTATGCGATTGCAATTTTTGTATCGTCAGCAAACTTTGAGATTGTACAGGTGAGACCCTAATTTATGTCGTTGATATAATTAGAAAGCGGAATGGTCCTAGTAACCGATCCCTGGGGTACCCCCGCTAATTACATTGGTCCATTTGATGCCTTACCGTTTATGCTACCTTTTCCCCCCCCCTTTTTCCCCCCCCCCTATTTCCCCCCTCTTTATTTCTTCTTTATTTTTCTTCCCCCTTTCCCCCTCCACCCCTTTTCCCCTTTTTTTTCCCCTCTGTTTTCCTCTGCCCCCCTCTCCTTTTTTTTCCCTCCTTCCCCTCTCTTGCTTTCTGTCGCTGAGAAATTTTCGATCCATTTCAACACACCGTCGGGTAGTCACATGCGCTTTTTTAGTGTTTAGCACCCGTACACCGTTTGTGGGGAAACTTGTGCAAACACGGTCTATGTGTGTTGAACAATCAAGGTATATAATTCTAAGAGCTTTACTCTCATCGTAGAGGGTTGAGGATATCGTTGGAAGAAAGGTCTAAGAGTTTGTTAAACAGGAACGTTTTTTACGAAAGCTCCGTGTTGAGTATCTTTACGTAGTTAGTTTCCTCTAAGGGATTTACGACGGTCGGTTTCGTCATGACCTTTTAGGCACGCCCCTTACTAAAACGTATGGGTAAGTAATTGGCCCGATAGTTTGTGATGGGTCGGGATGTGCTGCCTTTTTGAATATCGTGTTACGTGGGCTAGCGTCCACTGATCGGGCACGTTTCCAGCAACTGACAAGGATTGTATTGCACATATGCAACACACCGTGAGTGGTGAGAGAGCTACTCCTTAGCTTCATTTAGATACTCACCCTTAGGTAGAGATTGTATCAGTCCCTCCTTTCTGCGTCCCGGGTTGGATTTACCTTGAGTTTATCCTAAAAATCTTCAATTACTCTCTCTCTGTAACGGTGATAGTGCTTAGATACCATTCTGAATTCTCAATATGACATCGGCGATGGTGTAGGGATATCAAGAGGTCTGTGTTGTAACAATACTGATGGCAAAGAAGGTTTTGAGGCATTACGCATTTGTTCGTGTCGTTGGTGTATCTCCATTTTCATGATTAACGGTTCCACAGTGAAGTAAAGACTTTTTTCTTCTTAGATAAACTATAGAATTCTTTCGGGTTGTTTGACTTTGATTCACACTATGTAACTCTAAGGTCTTTTTACTGTGCTTAATTAACTTTTTGGCTTGCTTGCGTGCGGTAGCTCTACAAATTTCAAGCGTTCTTCGTCATTTTGTGAGGATTTTAATCTATCAATTAGCAAATTTTTCAGCCCAGCGCAGTTTGAAACTCTGATTCCACCATTTGGGCGTATTATTATGGCCTGGACGCCGAGTTTGCGATGGTATGCAGTCTTGCACTGCTTTTAGGGAAGTGCTTCGAAAAACTTCCCAAGATGTTTTATGTCGGTATTGAGGAATTAAAAAGCTCCAGTTGCAGGTTCTTTAAACAGAGCCTAAGTTTATGGAAGTGTGCTTTTCTTGAAATTAGGGACTTTTTCCGATGTACTATTTGCGTTCGTTCACTAGTAAACTTTTTAAAGTGAAAGTTCGCGTCCGATGGTCGCTGTTAAACGATTCATCACCAACATTCAAATTCTCTTATTAATTCTCTTTTGTTGCAAGTACAAAATGGCAAGAACGTTATTACCACGGGCTCGGCGTTCAACAAATGATAAAGCGAATCTCTCTTGGGCAAGGTCGTTATACAAAGTCATGTCCCGGAGTGGGGAACTGTAAGAGTATCGCCCCACTTTGGTCAAGGTAAAATTAAAGTCAACCAACAAATTACCGGGATCTTGTGAGTTTACTACATCTGCCAAATTGTTAGTACATTCTCGGTCAGTTGCATGAATTGAGTGGAGGTCTGTATATTAATGCAAGTATTAGTTTGGTACTGTATGATTCTTATTAGCACACAAAGATGCGTCGGACGTCACAATTTGATGGTTTTTGGAAACAAGAGGTAGGGGGGGTTTTATAATGTTATTTGGTTTTTTTGTGTGATTTTTTAGTGTTTATTGATTGTTAAGGGATATATGGTGTTTGACGCCACCTCCGTTGGAGCCCCCACCCACCTGTTGTTTTTTACATTGTTTTTTTTGTGTGTTTTGTTTTATTGTTTGTTTGTTTTTTTTTTGTTTTTTAGAGTGATTTTTTCCCCATTTCTTTTTTTCCCTAGAGCTGTTTATTTATATATTTTTTTTTTTTGTTTTTTTTTTTTTGTTTTTTTTTTTTTTAGATTATGTAATATTTTTTTGTTTTTTAAAAGTTAAGACTTCTTGTTTTTTATGGTTTACAATATGTAATTATTTAAGGGGGGGGGACTTGGTTTATTAAAGTAAAACGCCAAACGCCAAAGAGAGAGAGAGAGAGAGAGAGAGAGAGAGAGAGAGAGAGAGAGATATAGATATATATTATTTATTTACTAAACATTTGAGTCCATATTTCTTCTGCAATACAGCTTCTTACATAGTGTCTACCAATGGCCCTCTCCCTTATGGGCAAAAGTCAACTGGAACTTTTAAGGGGGTAGTATTCGCTTTTTCTGGACCCCCTTCTCCCTCATGTTTAGCATATTAGTATTGAGATCTTAACCCTTTCGCTACGGTTGACGTTCTGGAATGTTTTGGCAAGTTACAGCAATTTCCAGGCTTTAAAAGCCTATAAAAAACGTAAAAATCGAGTGACAGTGACCGGGAACGTGAGGGGCCCACCTCCGACCCTCAGAGCACCGAGCGGCTCACTGAGCTAGGCTGTGTCTCGCGCGTGTCTCTCTCTGTCTCTCTCATAAGTGCAGCCAAGCGAGCGAGTGTTACATAATAGCGGGATTCCCGCGTTTCACTGGGATCACTATGGGTGAACCAGACCACGTATACGGTCCGTTCTGGTGTAATTTTGAAGCTATTTTCGACTAGTTTTCGGCAGAATACACTTCATATAATGCAGATGCTTGATTTATCATTCAAAAGTGCCTGAATATGCCCTAAATAGCCCAAACAAGGCCGCAGGCAAAGGGTTAAGACGTTCGTTCTGTTAGTTTGGTGATGTTGAGACCTTTCGCCTCATATTTTTTTCAATATTAAAACCTTTCGTGCCCTTTAGGTGTTGATTTTTTCTGGCGAGCGAAAGTGGGACTCTAGTTTTAGAAGGAACCGGCCTTCGGTCGGGACATTTTTCTATCGAAAAATATACAAATTTATCTTGAAAGGGGGTTTAAGGGGTGTTTTCTAAGCTTGATGGAGGTCTAGCGAGGAAACTCCACAAAAAATAAATAAATAAATATATATAGACCAAAAACCAAGCGCTACCCCCTTAATCCTCTATAAAAAAAATTGGTATGATAATGACAAATGGAGAGTGAGAGCAACGGCAATGGATATGCTACGGAATACATAATGAGTCCTTGTAAATAATCTGGTATAATAAATACATCAGTCAATTAAAAGGCAAAAGAAGGAGTTGGTGTTACTGGATGACTAAGATGACAGCAGAGAGAGTGGTGAACGAAACTACATGAAAGTATGTTGAGTGGTACTTGAAAAGCAGACAGAATGGATAAAAAACACCATCTGAGGAGGAGCACTGTATTGACAATGTTTCGCAGATAGCTTCATCAGGTCACTAACAAATACTGAACGAACGAACGAAAAATAGTAGTGACAGGGGGTTAGGGGGAAGTGGGGATAGGGCAAGAATAGTTGGATGGAAATCATTTTAGTGGGAGAGAAAGGTGTCCAAGCTTGACACTAGCTGCCTGAGGGTTTTACTGATTGAGCTGCTAAAGAGACAAGTACGGGCAAGGTCGACAGGGGCGCGTTGGAGGAAGCTCCTTTCTGGCATGGGTATCATCTGCCATTTCCGACATTGTCTGTTCGGGGGGACAAATACTGGTACCTAGGAGGCCTTAACGCCTTCCGAGTGGGCCCGTCAGTAACTTCTACTACCTGCCAAGCGGGTGGTTTTACCCTAAACGAGCTTATTTCCGTGCTCTTTTCATGCATAAACAAGAGCCAAAGCGTAATACAATTATGTATCCCTGAAAGGGCGATAATTGAGCTTTCCAATGACACCAGAACCATCCTTCTACGACCACGCGTTCTCTTGCAACGATCGTGCAAGACGAAGGAAAAATCCCTAAAATACGGTAATTTCCTTACATAATTCCCTGTGTAGCGAGGTAGTGAGTGTGGATGTGTGTGGAGGGGACGTCAGTTGCCGCACGGGACCCGTGCCGAACGGTCAGAGCCGACCTACGCTGCTCCCACTGCTCATCTCTCTCTCAGAACCAATTATTGCCCAAAATTGCACACCGCCTTAAGTCGGTCCCCGCCACACAGTCCTTTCTTCTCTAGACCGACTTAAATCCGGTCCCGCCAGTTAAGGCTTAAATATCCGTCATGACAGGTGGCGGGGATGCGGGGGTTGGGAGGGAGGACCGGGAGGGGGCAGAAGCATGGGGGGGGGGGAGGCGGAGAATAGATATGGGTAAAATACATCAGTAGGCACAAGCAAAATCAGACATACAAACATACATACAGGGTAGCAACTCTACTAGTACAACATAATAATAATATTATTTGTTAGTGACCTGATGAAGCTATCTGCGAAACGTTGTCAATAAAGAGTTCTTCCTCAGATGGTACATGAACGTATGTTTGCAAGTAGGGAAAGGCCATGTAGAAGATGTTATGATAATGTGTATTTATCTGTGTCGGAGCGAGTACCGGCATGCATGATGGAATAGACGTAGCAAAGAATTGGTACACATTCGGGAAATATTGTACACCACATACCTGCATATACTTATATATACACACACATGCACACATAATGACACGCGCGCCAAATATAGAATGCACATATGCACACATGTATACGCTAACACTGGCTCACACACACATAACATGCCCATACTCCTTTTGCCCTGTTCTCTTCACCATACAAACACACATACACAAACTTACACACCAACACAAACAGACCCCATTAATTCCCTGTTATCTTCACCATACAAACACACATACACAAACTTACACACCAACACAAACAGACCCCATTAATTCCCTGTTCTCTTCACCATCCAAACACACATACACAAACTTACACACCAACACAAACAGACCCCATTAATTCCCTGTTCTCTTCACCATATAAACACACCTACGCAAACTCGCACACCAACACACACACACACAAACAGACTCCATGATTTATCCCCTGCTCTCTTTACGAAACAAACACACATACACAAAAAACACATACTCTATTCCTTCCCATTTCTATTCATCATACAAACCCCCAACTATGTTCCTCATTCATATCAATGATCTCATATCTACCACTCTTAATCCAATACATTCCTACGCAGATGACTCAACACTCCACAGTTCCTTCACATTTACCAATTCTTTCACCCAACCCGATCTAATAAATTCAAAAATAAACACTGCAATTTCTCTGAACCAGGACCTTTCTAGAATTAATGAATGGGGACAAAAGAATCTAGTTTCCTTTAATGCACAGAAAACCAAGTACATTCAATTTTCTAACCGACAGAATCTCACTGATTCCCATATATTTGTTAATGATGTAAATATTCCCACTTCCCCTAGTATTGACATTCTCGGTGTAACATTAACTACTAACTTGAGCTGGACACATTATGTTAGAAGCATTGCTAAGAATGCCTCTAAAAAACTGGGACTCCTGTACAGAGTTCGAGAATTCTTCACTGACGAGCAGTTGGCCGTAATATATAAAAGTCATGTGCGTTCTCAGATGGATTACTGTTCACCTCTGTGGAGTGGAAGTGGAGTGGTTGCATTGAGGCAGTTGGACAAAATTCAAAATAAAGCTATTAGATTAATCAATAACCCTGCAATCACACAGGACCTTCCTACATTATCCATACGAAGAAACGTTGCATCCCTTGCATTATTCTACAGATATTTTCACAGCAATTGTTCCGAGGAACTTGCTTCAATTGTGCCGCCTCTCCACATCTTTCCCCGTAGAACTAGGGCAGCTGAGAGCGCCCATGAATTTACACTTTCTCCTCCACAATGCAGAACTTCTGCTTATCAAAATTAATTTATCCCTAGAACTACTACTCTTTGGAATTCACTTCCCTCGAGTTGCTTTCCACAAACTTACAATCTACAAAAGTTTAAATCCAGTTGTTACAAACATTTTATGAATGGAGGATGCCTTTAGGCACATGGACCTTTTTGTTTTATCTGTGTTTTTCCTTCCTCCGTTAATTGTCTCTTAAAAAAAAATACATCCGATCTGGCTATTATGCCCAGCCTTTGACGAAATTTCTTTGTGGTTGCCACGAGATCCAGTTGGTTAAAGTTTCCAGTAAATTATCATAACCACTACATTTTTAGCCTATATAGAAATCCTGATGCCAATAACAATCTATATGACTGTCTTTTAAATGCCTTGGCATTAATTCAGTCTGTTGATGTCAAGTCATCTTTCGTTTTTGTTGGAGATGTTAATGCACATCATCAAGAGTGGCTGAACTCGGTCTCTCCAACAAATAGAAATGGTCACGCTGCCATGGATTTTGCTAATTTATCTGGGTGTGAGCAGTTGATTGCTGGACCTACACATATTTCTGGAAACTGTCTTGATCTCGTCTTAATAGATGCTCCTGGTATTGTGGAGACTGCAGTTCTTGCTCCTGTAGGTACTTCTGACCATAATGCTGTAACCTGTAAAATCAATCTTGAATTTACTGTGCCAGATATCACTATATCTCGTAAAGTCTATCTTAAATCTCGAGTTAATTGGGAAAATGTATGTGATGATGTTACCAATATCCACTGGAATCACATACTAAGATCTGATGACCCTGTTTCATCCCTCAATAACTCTCTCTTAGACATCCTGCAAAGAAGAGTCCCTTCTAAGATAATAAAATCCCGTATTAAAGATAAAGCTTGGTTCAATGACGACTGTAAGCGTGCATATAATAACAAGCAGGCTGCATATCATCGCTGGAGACGTAATCGAACCCAGTTGCTTTGGGATGACTATGTATATCTTCGGTCAGTTGCGTAGAGAGTATATAGTACAGCCGAGAGGGATTACAATTCCCATTTGCAGGAAGTTCTCGCAGGTGCTACTCAGCCACATAAATGGTGGGCCTCACTTAAGGCCTCACTATTTGGAATTGACTCCACCATGCCTCCACTTCGTGATTCTGATGGTTCTATCTCTTTTGATCCATTAACTAAGGGTAATATGCTTTCTAATATTTTCATAGGTAAGCAGAGTGATCAGGAATTGCAATTGCCCTTGACATGTTTCCCTAGTCCTAATCTAAAGTCGATAGCATTCAAATCAGCTGAATTGAGACAATATTTATTGGATCTTGACACTTATGGTGGGATTGACCCAGATGGATTTTTCCCTCTCTTCTTTAAGAAGATTGCTGTTGTCTTAGCACCTAAATTGGCTATATAGGCCAGGAAATAAGCACCAAAAAAGTGCCGAGGTTGGACAGAAATGTTAACAAAGCAATTTCACCTGAAATGGGTTCTTTGGAGGTATCTCTAACCACACAAAAAAGTCCACTCGAATCCACCGATGGCAAATACTCGTTTTCACTGAAAATCCTAGATGCCCGCCGCCGCAGAAGGTAAAATATTGAAATAGGCATAACTTTGCTGAAAATCAACATAGAAACACAAATAAAGTGTCTAATCCTACTAATTTTGAGGTGCTCATTCACTTGGAAATATTTTCAAGGTCATATAAGATGGCATTCATGCTCAAACGTCAAAATCAATGTCATTTTTGGTATAATATTGAAGGAAAATGTGAAAATTATATGATCCTCTGAACATATCTGTGCGACTATTACACCAGTACGATTGAGAAATGTATATACGTGTATGCAACGCATTTAGTAATACTTTTTTCTTTTATTTCCAAATCTGAGATTGTGATGGCATCCCCCAAGACAGATGCAGCGTGTTTAATTTGTAGAGACACTATTTCATTTAAGAACGATGAATATTCCAGCGTTGGACGCAAAGGCCTCACTTCCATTAATAAATTCACCCATAGACACAATGAACTATATCCAACGAACCCCATCCCAATATATAAATTTGATGAAAATGGAAAGCAATATGTCCACACATCATGTCGCAAAAGTCACACAAACAGCAGACGATATGAGCAGATCGGTAAACGCCAACATGTCGATGAAACTGGTCCTACCTCACACAAACTGCGATGTGATACTAAAAAAAAATCATTTCACACTGACTGCTATCTCTGTGGGATGCATGTTGATCAGGAGAAGGCCAGAAAGTATCCCACCAATGTTGAATATGAATTCAGCCATGTTATGCTCCTCACTGTGTCAGAGACAATCTTGCAAAGATGTAATGAACGTCGCGAAACTCATCCAGACTCTTGGGCTGATGCAGTTGCACATCAACTTGCATGTATTAATGATTTACCAGCA
The DNA here is from genome assembly GCA_032716605.1 of Paralithodes platypus. Classification (NCBI taxonomy): domain Eukaryota; kingdom Metazoa; phylum Arthropoda; class Malacostraca; order Decapoda; family Lithodidae; genus Paralithodes; species Paralithodes platypus. The sequence continues at coordinate 58,969,695 of CM064504.1, read as the reverse complement.
GAGTAGGCCATTTACCACCGCAGATGTTTCCAATATTACATGTCTCCACGAAATCTTACACTTGACATGTTACCTACAAACAAGGATGGAGCACCACCTCGGAAACGAGGACGTCCTTCTGGTACCATCGATGAAATGAAGAGATCGTCTTTCATGCATGTTATTGAATATCTGGAAAACAATGATGATGAAACTGTCACTCTAGATGAACTCTATGAAATCATGGAAAGCCATGCAACCAGTGGAGAGGTTTATTCCAAAAAGTCTTTGCAAAGGCAACTCTATGCACATTATGGGAACAGAGTATCGATAACTTCAACGAAAAAGCAACCACTGATTGTCACACTCACAGCTAATGTGACGCAGTTGATTCAGGATGCGCACTCAAAAATGAAGGACAACCCCGATGACATGGATTCGTTGATCAAAGTTGTCGGCACCTATATCAGGAATGAAATAAAGAATGCCGAAAAAGACAACAATGTATATCCAGACGCCTCTGATATAAAATCGCTCGAACACAATCTCTCCACTGTGACCCCTGACCTGTCTCTACTGTTACAGACAATCATCAAGAGCAAAAGAGCAGACCTTCAATGTGCATCTATTGGCCAAGCCATAATGAGCTACACTTGTCCAAGAGCATTCCTCTGTCCTCTGCAAGTTGGTCTGTGTGTAACTATGGACAAGAAATATGGACATCGTGACTTGATAGACTTACTCTTCAGCTTAGGTTTCTGCTCTTCATATTCAGAATCATCACTCTACAAGAAAAATGCTGCTCTCACCTAAGGAGTAGACATTAAAGATCTCACTGCTGATGCTTTGCTGCACTTCATTGCCGACAATGTTGATCACAATGCAAAGACATTGGATGGTGAAAATGTCATTCACATGATGGGTCAGATGGCAGCAATCACACCAGCTCGTTCAACTTCCAGACCAATTCCCAGGAACCAGGTGCCATTCGATGACATAATTTTTTTTGGCAAACATTCAATCGTATTTCAAAGAGACCCAAAGTCAGCATTGAAGAGTATCAAGTATGAAACTATTCGCCCATATACCCAGGACATGCAGAGCCTCAAGTTAGACATAATGTGGCAGGTATCGATGCATCTCTCTCAACCTCGGCCTTTGTGGTCTGGATACATGCAATCCCTTCATACGCAAATGGCCAACCCAGGGAAGAGTACAAAGGAGTACAAAGGAAATCAAGCAACAACAGATCTAGTGACCCTTCTAGGTTGCTTGTCCTCCAAAACACTGAGGATCAAGTGTCCAAACAGTGGTTTAGAGTGGGTAAGGGAACATTGGGAAGGGAATTACTGCCCTGGAACTAATGTCCGTGGCAGAATTAGGAAGTTAGTAGGAGACATATGGGTTAGTAACTGAGGTGGGGGATAAAATAAAGTTATTCATTTACAAACGCAATCAGTCGCGGGTTTGATGCGAGATATTTGTCTAGGCGGAGTTTAAATGAATCAATGGTGATGCAGTCTATAACGTTTCGGGGAAGCCCATTCAACAAGTTGACAACTCGATTGAAGAAGAAATTCTTAGATTCGTGTGAGTTAAAAGATTTACCAATAATTTTGCAACCGTTTCCCCTCGTGTAATTAGATTGGTCGATAGTGAAGTACTTACTACAGTACATATTGTCGATACCTTTGATGATTTTGAACACTTGAATTAAGTCGCCTCTTAATCTGCGCTGGGTTAAAGGAAATAGATTTAATTCTCTAAGACGCTCTTCGTATGGTTTGTTCTTTAGGCTAGGTATCATTTTGGTAACTCTACGTTGAACTCGTTCTAGCTTGTTTATATCTTTTTGGTAATAAGGGCACCAGGATTGAACGCAGTATTCCAGAAGAGGGCGGACTAAGGAATTGTAAAGGGTTAGGATAACTTCTTTGGATTTATGCTCAAATGACCTGCCTATAAAGCCAATTATTTTGTTTGCCTTCTTAACAACTTCTGAACATTGTTGACTCGGTTTTAGGTTACTCGATATTGTTACTCCCAGATCGGTTTCTCTGTTTACATTCTTAAGCTGAGTGCCATTCATCGAATAGTTTGCTTTCTCATTTAGGTATCCGATATGTAGTACTTTACATTTATCCGCATTGAAACTCATTTGCCAAATTTGGGCCCAACATGACAATTTATCTAGATTGTGTTGCATATCGTCAACTTGTTCTTTTGAGAGTACGCTATTTGCAATTTTTGTATCGTCAGCAAATTTTGAGATTGTACAGGTGAGACCCTCATCTATGTCGTTGATGTAAATTAGAAAGAGAATTGGACCTAGTACCGATCCCTGGGGTACCCCGCTACTTACATTGGTCCATTTAGATGCCTTACCGTTTTTGACTACTCTTTGCTTTCTATCGCTGAGCCAATTTTCTATCCATTTCAACACACCGTCTTGTATTCCATGCGCTTTTAGTTTTAGCAGTAAACGTTTGTGGGGAACTTTGTCAAAGGCCTTTTGAAAATCAAGGTATATAATATCTACAGCTTTATTCTCATCGTAGAGGTTGAGGATATCGTGGAAGAAGTCTAAGAGGTTTGTTAAACAGGAACGTTTTTTACGAAAGCCATGTTGAGTATCTTTAAGTATGTTATTTTCCTCTAAGTGATTTACGAGTCTGTCTCGTATGACCGTTTCTAGCATTTTGCATACAACTGAGGTTAAGCTAATTGGACGATAGTTACTGGGTAGGGATTTGCTGCCTTTTTTGAATATCGGTGTTACGTTGGCTAGCTTCCACTGATCAGGCATAGTTCCAGACTGCAAGGATTTATTGAATAGTAATGTCAGTGGTTTGGAGAGCTCATCCTTAGCTTCCTTTAGAACTCTAGGCGAGATTGTATCAGGTCCAGGCGTTTTATTTACCTTGAGTTTATCTAAACAATTCAATACTTCTCTCTCTGTAACGGTGATATTGCTTAGAACATCTGAATTATCAATCTGAATCGGCGATGGTGTAGGGATATCACTGAGGTCTTCTATTGTAAAAACTGATGCAAAGAAGGTATTAAGGGCACAACTCACAACTCTACACAACTCTTCTTACCAATGATTGACATGTCACCAAGTAGCCCAACATGTGTTCGGTCAACGCTGGAGTACATGAGTGACTTAGCTGAAAAGCAGAATTGTACTCTCATCATCACCTTCGATCAGCAATTATACTGGATAGCTCTGATGGTTATCGAGGATCAACCAATATCAAGTCGTTTGCGAAAGATTGTCCTGTTACTTGGCGGATTCCACACAGAGATGAGCATGCTTGGAGCCATTGGAGTTATGATGGCAGGTTCTGGTTTGAAGGAAATGCTGGTACAGGTCTATGCCGAGGGTTCAGTTGACAAGATGTTGAGTGGAAAGGCAGTGGCCCGTGCAGTGCGAGGTCATCTTCTCATTGACAGTGCTCTGAATATAATAACTACATCAGAAGCCCTTCACCTGCCTCTTCCAGATTTGAAAGGTACGGACTCCTCTACGTCGACACCCATGCTCGAGACAAGCAGCGAAAACCAGCCTTCAACCTCCAAACACCCCAGCAGCCCAAGTGACGGTGCGTGGTCAGGAATTTTCATAGACCACTTCATGGAGCAAGTTCTGATGGCCAGCATCAAATCAACTGGCGGCTTAACCCAAGGGCGTGGATTCAGTGACAGCACTCGACTTCTCTTCCTGCTCTCAAGACCTGTGTGTGCCAATATAAGCCAGTCCATTTTCGCGATAGCTGGTTTATCTATGGATACACCTGATGGACATCGTGAATTAGCAGCAGCCAGGATACGTCGTGACATGAGTGATATACAGAAGATTCTCCAAGTGTTCCTTGAGCGTGGCGTATTCAACAAACCATCAAAGAAGATTGTAAGTCTATCAACTGGCTTGGTGGCAAATGATTCTGTGAATGCATATGAGGCTCAAAGTGTTGGAAAGAAGATCCTTGATTCCATGGTCGGACAATCTGTCGCAGAATACAAGTTTTCTCAGAAGAATCAAGTTAACCCTTAAATAGCGGCTCACCACATAAGTCGTATTTAATAAAGCTGGACTTGCGGCTCGACATAGGTCGAGTGGCAATTTCAGCACGTAATGTTGCTGAGAGAGAGAGACAAGTGGTGGCAGGAGAGTAGCGAGCGTATGACTGCTCCAGACCACCGCGGCGAACATACTGACACGAATCCCAGCTCCCTCCTCCCTCTCTCACTCGTTTTTTAAGGAATTGTATCGGGAAAGTGGCTAATTACGTGCTTTTTGCACTCGCGTTGCACGGTTATTGCAAGAAAACTAGCCATCATAAAAGGATCGTTATGGTGTCATTCGAAAGCTCGTATGCCCTTTCAGGGATAGGTACTTGTTTTACGTTCTGGGTCTTATTTAGGCATGAAAATGATCACGTAAACAGCCCTATTTTGGCTAAAAACAACCCGCTGGGCGGTACATATAAATAAACCGCATAGGCCGCTCGTATGGTGTTAAGACCCTGGCATCAGCTACTCATGTGAAAATATTTTCTGGTGCCCAAATTGAGATGGATTCACAGTGTCTCTATCAGCGTCTTCTTCTTACAGGTTTCAATGGTGACATACCACTTCCAGATCTCTTCCGATATGAGATGTGCTCTTTCCCACCATCTCTCTTTGACAACCATGTGTGCATGAGGATGGGGGATAAATCGGAAATCATTCACCATCTCCTCAAGCTTGTTCCAGAGAGCAGTAGTGCAACGTCCTGTGACATGAGTATGCAGTACATCATTGATGGTGGTAGCCTGCTTCATAAATTCTCATGGCCTAAAAATGCCAGCTACTCGGAGATCTGTGAAATGTACGTCCGACACATCAAGCAAGCATACTGTCATGCTTTGGTTGTGTTTGATGGGTATCATGGATCTAGCACAAAGGATGAAGCACATTGTCGCAGGATGGGGAATGATATAGGTGCTACAGTGTTGGTTTCACCAGAAGTGCATGTAACCATGACCAAGAAGAGCTTTCTTGCCAATCCTTCCCACAAGCAAGCATTCATCAATCTACTTGCAGAGCAAATGACCAAAGCGGATATCGCCGTTGAACATGCAAAAGGTGATGCTGACTACAAGATATGTATGTCAGCATGTCTTCACGCCAAAGAGAAGCCAACAGCTGTTGTGGGATTCTGATGTGTTCCAGCTGCTAACGCATCATGCCAATATTGCTGACAAAGACTTATACATAGTGACATCCAAACAAACAGTGTGTGTCACAACTTTGGCAAAGAAGCTTGACCCATTACTCTCTGGCGCCCTGCTCTTTCTGCACGCTTTCAGTGGGTGTGACACTACGTCTAGACCTTATGGGATTGGCAAAGTGTCAGTACTCAAGAAATATGCAGAACTAGAGCGGTGTAGTTCAATATTCATGTCTCCATCTTCATCTAAAGCAGAAATAGAAAGAGCTGGAGAAGATGCCTTGTTGATCATCTATGGCTGCACAACATCTCTGAGCCTTGACTCGGCAAGAGTGGACAAGTTTCAGCAGAAAGTGGGTACTGCCACGCAGTATGTGTCACCAGAGAAGCTTCCGCCAACATCTGACGCAGCCATTTTCCATAGTCATCGCGCATACCATCAGGTTCAGGCATGGTGTGGTAATGATCTTCCTGCAGAAGAATGGGGCTGGACGACTTCTCCTTCTGGCTTATATCCCGTCAAAATGTCTCAGCCGTCGGCACCTGATCGACTACTTATGATAATGCGATGCAATTGTGGTGGAAAATGCAACACAAGAACATGTACATGCCGCAAAAATGGGCTCCATTGCACTCCAGCTTGTGGTCAATGCAAGGGCATTACCTGTTTGAACGGTCCACCTGTGGACATTGAAGAAAATGAGGTGGAAAACGATGATGATGAAACGGGACTATAAATAAATTAATGTGTTTGAAAGTAACTTTGGAATATACACATATACATATTTATATACATATATACATACACAATATACACAATACAATAATACATATGTAAAAGATTATAGCCGGTTGTTCAGACAATTAATTTTGCTCATTTTAGGGTAATTTTAGGCCAAATTTTTGATTTTTCGAGGATTTCAATATGAACACATCTTCCAATCTCCTCCAAAGTAAATTTAAATGAAAGATCACCTCAAAATTAGTAGGATTAGACACTTTATTTGTGTTTCTATGTTGATTTTCAGCAAAGTTATGCCTATTTCAATATTTTTACCTTCCGTGGTGGTGGGCATCTAGGATTTTCAGTGAAAACGAGTATTTGCCATGGGTGGATTCGAGTGGACTTTTTTGTGTGGTTAGAGATACCTCCAAAGAACCCATTTCAGGTGAAATTGCTTTGTTAACATTTTTGTCCAACCTCGGCACTTTATTGCCTGGCCTAATAGTATTTAGGTTGCTCTTGAAATCTGGTAGTTTTCCTCTTTGCTGGCGAAAAGCTAGCATCACTCCAATTCCGAAGGGAGCTACTGCTTCGTCATCCCCATCTGAGTATCGTCCTATATCCATAACGCCTATTCTCTCAAAGATCTTTGAGAGGCTTTTAGCTAGACGCCTTTCTTCATACTGTAATCGTCTTGATATAATACCCAATTCACAGTTTGGTTTTCGCAAAGGTTTGGGTACTTGCGATGCGCTTTTAACTTTATCTCATGATCTTCAGTCTTCGTTGGACAAAGGGTATGAATCTCGTGTTGTGGCTATTGATTTTAGTTCTGCTTTTGATCTTATTAATCATAAAGCCCTTTTATATAAGCTGCAACTTTATGGTATTGGTGGTAGTCTTTTATCTATTTTTAAAGATTTTTTGACAGACAGGTCTCAGCATGTTGTTGTTGATGGGTGCACTTCTGTTTCTGTGCCTGTTGTTTCGGGTGTTCCACAGGGCAGTGTGCTTGGGCCTCTGTTTTTCATTATTTTTATTGCTTGCTTGTGCTCTGAGCTTGAAAATAAACTAGTTTCTTATGCCGATGACATAACTTTATACTAATCAATTCCATCTCCAGAGAGTAGAATCGAAGTTGCAGCATCTCTAAACAGGGACTTGGCTAAGATTACCTCTTGGTGTGAACTTTGGGGTATGAAGCTTAATGCTAAGAAAACTCACTCCATGATAATCAGTAGATCACATACTTTGGCTCCTCCTCATCCTTGTTTGCATGTTTCTGGTGAACAAATTGAGGATGTGTCAGGTTTGCGTTTGCTTGGAGTGACTCTCGATCCTAAGTTGACATTTGAGAAGCATATTCATTCCTTGTCATCTACTATTGCTCAAAAGATTGGTTTACTTCGCAAGTGTTACAAAACATTCGCTTGTGAAACCACAGTCATAAAATCTTTTTATGCTTTTATTTTGCCTCATTTTGAGTATTGCTCTCCTGTTTGGAACTCGGCTGCTGACTGTCATTTAACATTTCCTGATAAAGCTCATAATTCTATTAAATTTATTCTCCCTGCTCTATCTCTTGATCTTCATCATCGGCGTTGGGTTGGTGCCCTTAGTCTTTTATTTAAATTTTTTAACAATACTCAGCATCCATTGCATAGTGTTTTACCAGAACCTTTTATTCCAATTCGCGCAACAAGATTTACGAGGAGTCTTAATGACCTTGCCATGACTCCAATTAATGTTTCTACATCTCAGTTTTCTCGGTGTTTTATTCCTTCAATGATTCCCTTTTGGAATCATTTGCCAAACGAGGTTGTACAGTCAACCCATATCTCAGCTTTTAAGTCCAGAGTTAATGTTTTATTACAGCAGTATATTATTGTTTTACTCATGATTTGCTTTTATTCTTTTTAGAATGGTGTTTTAATTGACAAACTGATCTTTTCTTCTGGGCTCTCTAACTACTGTAGCCCTTTTCCTTTTTCTTAGTTGTCTTAGTCTCTCTCCAGTACTTACGGATATTTTGTGGGGATTCATCTTTTATAGGTGTATCTGCACCCTGTTGGGAGGCTTAGACAGCTTCTATAATAATAATAACAATAATAATAATTCACTCTCTGTTCTCTTCATATAAACACATACACTCCATGATTTATCCCCTGTTATATTTACGAAACAAACACATACACAAAAACACACACCTCGACTTCATTCATTCCCTTTTCGCTTCACCATACAAACACTCATACACAAACTCACACACCAACAAACAAACACACTCCATTCATTCCTTGCTCTCTTCACAATACAAACACTCATACACAGACTCACACACCAACACAGATTTAATTCACTGCCTGTTATCTGCATACCACTACCATTTCCAATTGGGGCAGAGAAAACCTTGTTACCTTTTATGCTTCCAAAACCCAATTTCTCCATCTACAATATCTACCCGCCGTGAACTCCCAGAGGACTATCCCCTATTCTTCAACAATACAAAAATCAACCCTTCATCTTCTCTCAGTATTCTTGGTGTCTCTTTTTCTTCTGCTCTCTCTTGGAAGGACCGTTTTACCAGTCTTGCTAAAGCGGCCTCCCAGAAGCTGGGTGTGCTCAACCGCCTCAATGGGTTCTTTACCCCTGCTCAGCTTCTTGCTCTGTACACAGGGGCACAGTGCGTCCTTGTATTGAGCATTGTTCACTTGTGTGGTGAGGATCCTCTCACGCAGCACTTCTAGACAATATAGGAAGGAAAGTCTTTCGTATCTTCAACTCCCGTCCACTCACCGACTCTCTGCAATCTCTCGCTCTTCGCCTCAATGTTGCATCTCTCTCGCTATTCTATCGCTACAACAATAAGCAGTGTTCCTCAGAGCTCTCTCAGTGCATACCACCTCCTCTACGTAGGGTATGTAGTACCCATCTTGCAACACAATCCCACCCATACTTTGTACAACTCTCCAACTCAAGAGTGAAACGTTACTTCCAATCATTCTTCTATTCAACTGCTGAGCTCTGGAACTCTCTCCCTGAATCCATCGTTCCCTCATCCTATTACTTCAAACTCAGTGTGTCCAGACATTTTGTCTCGAACGTTCCTTGATTTTGGCCCTGTCAATCTTTTAGCTCTGGGGGAGGCACTCGTCACAGGCAGTTTTGCTTTGTGTCTCCCTCATCCACAGAATCAAAAACAAAAAACAAAAAACAGACTTCATTCACTCCCTGTTCTCTTTATACAAACACATACACACACTCACACACCACCACACAAACACAGTCCATCCATCCCCTGCTCTCTTTACCATGCAAGTCATAATTCAGCAGTGGGGCCCATACATTATAGCTCCTCGTATCCTTCTTTCCTTTCTCCCACCACCTCCTTCGTCACCCGTGTCTGTTTTCTCAGTCAACAGAAACATATCGTTATTCTTATTTCTTTTCTGCTCCGTTCCCCTCGCCCTTTGTTCGTCCTCGGGTAATTGACCACTTGCGAGTTTCAGGCTATAAGGAAGTTGGAGCTGTAGACATCGATAGTAATTAGCAATGCAATAATAGTGTAGGTTTCTGATGGCTAAAAAACATGTAAAATTTGGTTTTATGTATTGATAAAATTACTACAACCGTATTTTAGCTGGTAAGTCTACTAAATATCATTGTCTACAGCTCCAACTTCCTTATAGAATGAAACTCGCAAGTGGCCAATTGACTCCTTGCGAGTTTCAGGCTATAAGGAAGTTGGAGCTTTAGACATCGATATATAACAAAATTACCAGCTTAAAGATGGTTGTAGTGCATTTATAAATACATATAATACAATTCAGCACAATTTCTATCCATCACCAATTCGTATAATTTCTGTATTTCTCCTAAATATTGATGTTTACAGTTCCAACTTCCTTATTGACCAAAACTCGCAAGTGGTCTCCTGCTGCTGTTCTCCTATTATTTTATCTTTGGTTTATACAAAATTCTCGTCTCCGCTGCGTGTTTCTTCTTTTTCTTCACCCATTCAGTACCGGTGACATCCTTTTGTTTTCACCCATTCAGTACCGGTGACATCCTTTTTTTTTTCATCCATTCAGTACCGGTGACATCCTTTTTTTCACCCATTCAGTACCGGTGACATCCTTTTTTTCACCCATTCAGTACCGGTGACATCCTTTTTTTGTTCATCCATTCAGTACCGGTGACATTTTTTTGTTCACCCTTTCAGTACCGGTGACATCCTTTTTTGTTTCACCCATTCAGTACCGGTGACATCCTTTTTTTCACCCATTCAGTACCGGTGACATCCTTTTTTTTCACCCATTCAGTACCGGTGACATCCTTTTTTCTTCACCCATTCAGTACCGGTGACATCCTTTTTTGTTCACCCATTCAGTACCGGTGACATCCTTTTTTTTCACCCATTCAGTACCGGCGATATCCTTTTTGTTCACCCATTCAGTACCGGTGACATCCTTTTTTTTCACCCATTCAGTACCGGTGACATCCTTTTTTTTTCACCCATTCAGTACCGGTGACATCCTTTTTTTTCACCCATTCAGTACCGGTGACATCCTTTTTTTTAACCCATTCAGTACCGGTGACATCCTTTTTTTTTCACCCATTCAGTACCGGTGACATCCTTTTTTTCACCCATTCAGTACCGGTGACATCCTTTTTTTCACCCATTCAGTACCGGTGACATCCTTTGTTTCCACCCATTCAGTACCGGTGACATCCTTTTTTTCCACCCATTCAGTACCGGTGACATCCTTTTTTTTTCACCCATTCAGTACCGGTGACATCCTTTTTTTTCACCCATTCAGTACCGGTGACATCCTTTTTTTTTTCACCCATTCAGTACCGGTGACATCCTTTTTTTTCACCCATTCAGTACCGGTGCTGTCCTTTTCACCCATTCAGTACCGGTGCTGTCCTTTTCACCCATTCAGTACCGGTGCCGTCCTTTTCACCCATTCAGTACCGGTGACATCCTTTTTTTCCACCCATTCAGTACCGGTGACATCCTTTTTTTCCACCCATTCAGTACCGGTGACATCCTTTTTTTCCACCCATTCAGTACCGGTGACATCCTTTTTTTTTCACCCATTCAGTACCGGTGACATCCTTTTTTTTTCACCCATTCAGTACCGGTGACATCCTTTTTTTCACCCATTCAGTACCGGTGACATCCTTTTCATTGTGTTCTGGCAACTATTAGACGATTGTATTCAGTTTATAAAGTGCCTCCAACAATTACCAGGCTTCGAACTATCTCTCATAACCCTATATACTACCACAGATCCTTTACCAGTGACAATCTTTTCATTGTTTTCTGGCAACTATTAGACGATTGTATTCAGTTTATAAAGTGCCTCCAACAATTACCAGGCTTCGAACTATCTCTCATAACCCTATATACTACCACAGATCCTTTACCAGTGACAATCTTTTCATTGTTTTCTGGCAACTATTAGACGATTGTATTCAGTTTATAAAGGGCCTCCAGCAATTACCAGGCTTCGAACTATCGCACATGACCCTATAATACTACTACGGATTCAGTACCGGTGACGTCCTTTTCATTATATTCTGGCAACTATTAGACGATCGTATTCAGTTTATATAGGGCCTCCAGCAATTAACAGGCTTCGAACTATCTCGCATAACCCTACAATATATGCTACCACAGATCCTTCTTAATTAAACGGCACCAATTCATCTATATATAGCTAGACTATAATTAACAAGACGTCGTCGATACAGAAGGGGTTACAACTATTCCTGGTGACTAATGACACACATAACAAAGCCACTCCAACAGCTTCTTCTCTCTCCAACACCCCTCCTCCCCACTCTTCATAAAATAGGACAAATAAGAAAGTAGCTACGAGGTGCCCTTCTAAAGGCTTATCCCTCAATACTTTCACATAACAAATCCACTCCAACAGTTTCCTCTCTCCAACACCCCTTTTCCCCTCCCTACACTCTTCAGAAAATGGGAAAAGTAGAAAGTAGCTACGATGTGCCGTTGTAAAGGCTTATCCCTCAATACCTCCACATAACAAAGCCACTCCAACAGCTTCCTCTCTCCATTACCCCTTCTCCAGGCTCTCTCTATACTCTTCAGAAAATAGGAAAAGTAGAAAGTAGCTACGAGGTGCCGTTGTAAAGGGTTATCCCTCAATACCTTCACCGGATCTCACCTTTTGCCAAGACTGAGTTATTCGGCGATAGGCCGGTTGTCATTGTGTGAGTTTTGTGTATGTGGGTGTCTATAGTGTATTCGCTGTAAGTAGGCGAGAAATCATGACCTCTATCCTCTGTAACTTAAAATCGACTAGAGTAATCGAGCTAATATTTCTACCATTTGGAAAGAGTCAGTCAAGGAATAGATGTGGAAATTTACAGCCAATTTGCTATAGCTCTTTTGGAGTTACAGAGGATAGAGGTCATGCTTTCTCGCCTACTTACAGCGAATATACTATAGTTATTGTCTGTGCTTGCTGTGTGTCTGTATATCTTCTTTATTTTGTCTGGATATTTGTCTATAGTCTGTCTGTCTGTATGTTATGTCTGTCCTTTTTTTCTGTCCTGCCTCTCCGTCCTTCTTCCAAGTGTAGGTCTCTCTCTCTCTCTCTCTCTCTCTCTCTCTCTCTCTCTCTCTCTCTCTCTCTCTCTCTCTCTCTCTCTCTCTCTCTTATACATACTGTATATAATAATACCATAGTAAGCTGCATACCTTTAGAAAAACGACGCTCAATTCGTAATGATAAACCAAAATGGTGGAACAAGGAAGTTAAAGACTGGATAAAAAACACCATCTGAAGAAGAGCACTTTATTGACAACGTTTCGCAGATCGCTTCAACAGGTCACTAACAAATGCTGGTACATAGGAGGCCTTAAATATCCGTCCAGACAGGTGGCGGGGGAGGAGTGGGAGGTGGGGGTTGGGAGGGAGGAAGGAGGCAGGACAGGGAGGGGGCAGAAGCATGGGGGGAGGGGAGGCGGAGCCTATATATGGGTCATATAGTTCAGGAAGAACTAACAAAAACAGACATACAAACATGCGTACAGGGTAACAACTCTACTAGTACAAAGAAATACAAATAACTATAACAATAATAATAATAATAAAAATAGTAATAACAATAATAATAATAAAAATAATAATAATAAAAATAACATTAATAATAATAATACAGATGATAATATTAATCGTAACAATTATAATGAAAACAGTGAAGATAGTGCTAATATAATTTATAGTGGTACAGTACTAGCAATAAATAACAGAGAGAGAGAGAGAGAGAGAGAGAGAGAGAGAGAGAGAGAGAGAGAGAGAGAGAGAGAGAGAGAGAGAGAAGCCGGGAGTAGGGAAGAGATTAGCTGAATTGTAAAGCGAAAGCAAGGGATTGGCGCATTTAGTGGGTAGGGTTGAAGGGTTGACAGGTATAAAGGAGGGGATTTTTTTTTTTTTTTTTTTTTTTTTCCCAAGGTTGGATTAAAAGGGGAAAGAGAGAGAGAGAGAGAGAGAGAGGGAGAGGGAGAGGGAGAATAATAAAGGGGCGGTATCTGAAAGGACAGGGGAGGGTAAAGGTGGATGGCATTATAAGTGTGAGCTGGGGCTTAAAGAGAGTCTGGGAGACAACTATCTCGAGTCGAAAGAGTGTGACGGCGAGGGTAGTAGGAACTATTAAGTGTAGAAGATCATATAATATTAATGGGAAAGAGGAGAAGGAACTACACATTGATCAATCTTAATGGCTATACAGGCTACATGTATACATAATTATATATCTTGAATACACTTAAATATGAAAGAAAATATAAATATTAATACAAATTGTAACACAACCAATAAATATTCATACACATTTCAGAAGATTCAATAGAGACATTATGGTGTGGTGATGATAGAAATATGGACAGAGAGAGAGAGAGAGAGAGAGAGAGAGAGAGAGAGAGAGAGAGAGAGAGAGAGAGAGAGAGAGAGAGAGAGAGAGAGGGTATGGTGCTGGAGTAGGGAAGAGATTAGTATAATAATATTGTAAAATGGAAACGAGGGAAGAGGGCAATTTAGGGGGTAGGTATGAAAAGCTAGAGAAGAGGGAGGAGTTCTTCAAAGGTAGGTTAAATGAGAGAGAGAGAGAGAGAGAGCGAGAGACCACGAGGGCCAGAGTGAGAGAGCGCGCGAGAGTGAGAGGGAGATAGAAGGGAACGAGGTAAGCATATGATATGGAGATAATATTATGGACAGCAATAGCATCATAACATAGGGAAAGGTAACAATAATAATACGAATAAGAAAATATATAAGAATACATATAGCACTAATGATAAAATACTATTAATAATATTAATACAAATAATACTAATAAAAATAACAATAATAATAATAATAATAATGCACATGATAATGAGGGTGAGAGCGCAAGCGAGAAAGAAAGAGAGAGAGAGAGAGAGAGAGAGAGAGAGAGAGAGAGAGAGAGAGAGAGAGATAGAGTACATACAAACATACATATATACACATACACACACACACAAACATAAACACATATAAACATATATGTGTGCATAAGGTTCCTCTTACATTACAGGCTCGCTATCGCTCGCCAGGAAAAAATTGACACCTGAATGGCACTAAATGTCTTATTATTGACAGAAATGGGATGAAAGTTCTTAAAATCGACAAACTAATGGGGCGAACGTCTTGAAATACCATAAGCAATGGGAGTAAACATGAGGGAGAAAGGTGTCAAGAAAAATATCCCTCAAGTGGAAATCTCCCCTTAAAGAGGTAGATATAATAAACAGCATAAATAAACTTAAAGCTAATGAAACTCCAGGCCCGGATAAAATCTCCCCACAAATTTTCAAAGAAATAAAGGAAAACAATTTTATAAACCGCTAACTCTTTTTTAACAAAACAATAAAGAGTGGCATCGTGCCAGACGAATGGAAACTAGCTAATGTAACGCCCATCTTTAAATAAAGAAACAAACCCCTACCTAGTAACTATCGGCCTATCAGCTTAATTTCTATTATATGTAAATTACTTGAAACAATTATTAGAGACAAAATAGTAAACCATCTAGAAGAAAAGAACATTATCAAACATTCGCACCACGGTTTCCGAAACAAACGTTCATGCTTTACAAATTTCCTAGAAATTTTCTCTGATATGTTCAACAAGTACGATGAAAGTAAAGCAGTTGACATAGACTACCTTGACTTTCAGAATACCTTTGACAAAGTTCCCCATAAGTGTCTCTTGATAAAACCAAAGGCTCATGCATACAAGGGAGCATGCTCCACTGGATCGAAAACTGGCTAACTGGACGAATGCAACGAGTAGTAATAAATGGTAAAGCACAAAACTGGATTAAAGTCAGAAGTGGTGTACACCAGGGATCAGTGCTCAAACCTGTCCTCTTCTTGATTTATATAAATTACATTGATGACGGTCTCTCATGTAGTATTTCAAAATTTGCAGATGACACACAAATAGCAAGCACGGTAGTTTCTCCAACTCAAATACAATACATACAACATTATTTATATAAACTGTCTAACTTGGCTCTGACCTGGCAAATGAGCTTCAATATCCATAAATGTAAAGTACTGCACGTAGGTTATAAGAACAATAAGGCGAATCATTCATTGGGTGGTCTTCAACTCAAAAGTGTCGATAAAGAAACTGATTTAGGAGTAACAGTTACAAATACTTTAAAACCGGGCCAACATTGTGCTGAAGTAGTAAAGAAAGCAAATAAGATTACTGGATTAATTTGGTAGATCTTTCGAATAGAAATCCGAAGATGTTATTCACAGCTTATATAAATCATTGGTTCGACCTCATCTAGAATACTGTATTCATTTTTGGTATCCATATTATGAAAAGGATATATAAACACTTGAAGGATATATAAACACTTGAAGGATTATTTTTTTTCTTAAATATGCTGGCTCGCTACCGCTCACCAGTAAGAAATTGACACCTGGATTGGGATAAACGTCTTAAAACAGTAGGTTGAATGGGGCCAAATGGATACAAGCCAGAGAAAGATAGAAAAGGACAGAATAAAAACAGGTCACCCCCTTTAATCATCCGTAAGCCATTTCACTCCCATGAAGCGAAGCATTTCGTATTCAAGCTGGTAGTAAACTTAATGGAATGGCCTGCCTAGCAATATTATAGAGCACAACACTATTGAAACCTTCAAAAATAATATTAATAAATATCTCGCCCTTAAAGGGAGACTGGCCGTTTGTTTGGTCTATTAATTCATTTATTTTTTTACTTTCCTCCCTAGACCTAAATCAAGCTTAGAACAAAAAAACGAAAACCGTTAAGATAAATTTGTACATTTTTCGGTAGAAAAATGTTCCGACCAAAGGCCGATTCCTCTTAAAATTGCAGGCTCACTACCGCTCGCCAGGAAAAAATCGACACCTAAATGGCACGAAAGGTCTTAAAATTGACAACGAAATGGGGCGAAAGGTGTTATAATCACCAAACTCTTGGGCCGAACATCTTATAATATCAAAACTAGTGGGGCTAAACATTAGGGAGAAGGGGGTCCAGAAAAACGGTCTGCCTCCCCTTAATGGAATGGCCTGCCTAGCAATATTATAGAGTGCAGCACTATTGAAACCTTCATAAATCACTTTGACAAATATTTCGCCCTTAATCCACGAATGACTGCGTTTACAGATGAATAACAAGACATATCCACAATACCTCTTATTTTATTAATCGTTATTTCCACATAGCGATTTTGATTAGTTCCTTTGCGTTTATATTTTGTCGTCCCAGTTCTGGTTTGTTTATTTTGCAAGTTTTACATTATAATATAATAGATATAGGAAGATAGTTCTATTTTGCAAGTTTTACATTATAATATAATAGATATAGGAAGATAGTTCTATTTTGCAAGTTTTACATTATAATATAATAGATATAGGAAGATAGTTCTATTTTGCAAGTTTTACATTATAATATAATAGATATAGGAAGATAGTTCTATTTTGCAAGTTTTACATTATAATATAATAGATATAGGAAGATAGTTCTATTTTGCAAGTTTTACATTATAATATAATACATATAGGAAGATAGTTCTATTTTGCAAGTTTTACATTATAATATAATAGATATAGGAAGATAGTTCTATTTTGCAAGTTTTACATTATAATATAATAGATATAGGAAGATAGTTCTATTTTGCAAGTTTTACATTATAATATAATACATATAGGAAGATAGTTCTATTTTCATATTTTCCTGTCGAGTACCATGTCAGTTTATTCTGCATGGAACAGATAAATCCTGTCATTTCTAAGCCATCTTTTCTCTCCTAAGTAATAGGCTAGGTAGTGTAGATACCAGCAACCTCGTAAGGATAAGTAGATCTGTTGTTGCTTGATTGCCTTTGTACTTCTTTTTACTCTCTCTCTCTCTCTCTCTCTCTCTCTCTCTCTCTCTCTCTCTCTCTCTCTCTCGTTGTGCTGTGCGTGCGTGCGTGCGTGCGTGTGTGTGTGTATGTATATGTGTGCAGCCCTTTATGTGCACCTGTGTGTGTATGTGTCGGTTTATGTCTCCCTTTATCTCTATCTCTCTATTCTATTCCTACCAACATCATAATGTCAAATACAGGTTGGGAAGGACAATAATAAAATAGATAATCAGATCTCGATTACCATCTTTCAGTAACTTGGCATTTAGTGTATTCCTCTCACTCGATAGTTGAACCCTCAGAAGATACCATGTGTGAGCGAAATAACACCTTGAGATGGTTCGGCCATATGGAACGTATGGGAAGCGACAGAATAACTAAGAGGGTGTACGAGAGCGAGGTGGAAGGACAGAGAGGGAGAGGTAAACCGAGAGAGAGCTGGAAGGATGGAGTGATGAAGTATATGAATGAAGGCGGCGGTGGTGGTTGGGAGGAGGGGCGTCGACTGACTGGGGACAGAGGTGCATGGGGGCGTTTCGTTCGTGGCCACCCCTTTGCGGATCACAGCGTCCGGCAATAGATAGATACGATGACGCTTTTCACTTAAGTTTTCTAGCTATAATTTGACGATTATATTCATATTAGGAAGGTTATATGGAAGTCAGAGGGTTAAATGAGATAGTCTTTACCATTATAATTACCACAGATCCTTCTTAAATTGTATAAAATCGCCTAGTGATAGCCAAGAGGTAATTGTCAAAATGCGTCATAGTCTTCAAAGGGTTAAACACCCCGTAATAACAAGCAGGTTAACCGGAAGTTGATGACCGTCGCGCGTACATCCGGTAATCGAAGTCAAGATCACCCAGCCAGAAAACGCCAACGATATACAGTATAAAACAATATCTATCATCTATCTATCTATCTATCTATCTACCTATCTATCTACCTATCTCCCTCCCTCCCTCTCTCTCGACCCCCCCCCCCCCCTATCTATCAATGTAATGTATGCAATTGTTTATACTAGCATAATAAGGACGGGCAGTTCAATATTGACTGCACACATGTAACAGAGTTCGCCTCTAAGGCTAACATTCTCCAATACATATTGTATAATTATATTGTAAATAATGTAACAAGAATAACCGCTTTTGGTGGAAATATATGTATTATTATTATTATTATAAAATATGTTATCATTACTCTCTCTCTCTCTCTCTCCCCTCTATCTATCTATCTATCTATCTATCTATCTATCTATCTATCTATCTATCTATCTACCTACCTCTCTCTCTCTCTCTCTCTCTCTCTCTCTCTCTCTCTCTCTCTCTCTCTCTCTCTCTCTCTCTCTCTCTCTCTCTCTCTCTCTCTCTCTCTCTCTCTCTCTCTCTCTCTCTCTCTCTCTCTCTCTATCTATCTATCTATCTCTCTATCTATGTATCTCTCTCTCTCTCTCTATCTATCTATCTATCTATCTATCTACTATCTATCTATCTATCTATCTATCTATCTATCTATCTATCTATCTATCTATCTATCTATCTATCTATCTATCTATCTATCTATCTATCTATCTATCTATCTATCTATCTATCTATCTATCTATCTTATCTATCTATCTATATCTATCTATCTATCTATCTATCTATCTATCTATCTATCTATCTATCTATCTATCTATCTATCTATCTATCTATCTATCTATCTATCTATCTATCTATCTATCTATCTATCTATCTATCTATCTATCTATCTATCTATCTATCTATCTATCTATCTATCTATCTATCTATCTATCTATCTATCTATCTATCTATCTATCTATCTATCTATCTATCTATCTATCTATCTATCTATCTATCTATCTATCTATCTATCTATCTATCTATCTATCTATCTATCTATCTATATCTATCTATCTATCTATCTATCTATCTATCTATCTATCTATCTATCTATCGATCTATCTATCTATCTATCTATCTATCTATCTATCTATCTATCTATCTATCTATCTATCTATCTATCTATCTATCTATCTATCTATCTATCTATCTATCTATCTATCTCTCTATCTATCTATCTATCTATCTATCTATCTATCTATCTATCTATCTATCTATCTATCTATCTATCTATCTATCTATCTATCTATCTATCTATCTATCTATCTATCTATCTATCATTATCTATCTATCTATCTATCTATCTATCTATCTATCTATCTATCTATCTATCTAAGGTTATGTCATATGAACACTTTTCGATGAGTAAGGTTTGTATCGTAATAATTCAGGGTTCTATGTCATTGGTATATAAAGCTACATTGAGGATGAATTACGTTAGGTGGCTGAATTCTGGTTATATAATTTTGACGTTGCTAGACCATAATTTCCCTAAAGAATGCCCGAAATTGAGTTCGTGTGACACCGCCATACCAAGATACATACTCTAACGTTAGTCTATGTATCTTGCGCCATACAATTATCAATATTCAAACCGGTTTACGCGAGCCATTTTTGTTAGTTGAATATTATTATTATTATTGTTATTATTATTATTTTTAGTATAATTATAATTTTCATTATTTGTATTATACTCGTAATTTGTAGAGTAAGCTGATGAGTCAATCACAGTTATGTTAAGGGGGTTACCGTTTTTGTTTTATCTTCCTCTCCTTTTCTCTCTTTCCCTGGCTTGCATCCATTCGGCCCCATTCAGCCAACTGTTTTAAGACGTTATCCCCATCTAGGTGTCAATATCTTCCTGGCGAGCGATAGCAAGCCAGCATTGTATGGAGAAATCCGGCTTCGCCGGAGAAATTTTCTATCGAAAAATGTATAAATTTAGCTTGCTGTCAAAACAAATATATATATATGCTGGCTTGCTACCGCTCGCCAGGAAAATATTGACACCTGGATGGGGGTAAACGTCTTAAAACAGTAGGCTGAATGGGGCCGAATGGATACAAGCCAAAGAGAGAGGGAGAGAAAGAGAAAAAAGCGAGGTGGGCTCCCGTAACTCAAATATCTCAATACCCATAATAAACAGTCGGGAATATTGCTACAGTATATTATAGAGCTATATCTTTGGATTTACTTTCTACATGATAACTAACTTTAAAAAAAAAAAAAAAAAAAAAAAAAATATATATATATATATATATATATATATATATATATATATATATGTGTGTGTGTGTTTTTTTTATAATTGATGAACCAAACTGGCATCCAAAGAAAATTATGGTCGCATTGACCTTTTGATCCTTTGTACAATCGCGCTAAGAAGTCATGACTCGATTCCCAGTACCTTTTGTTCAGAAAGTGCTATCTGGCAACTATTGAGGCTCTACTGTATTCATATATTACACACCGGGGAGAATTTGACAGCCTTCTTACAGGTTCTGCCACTGACAGACTTCCCCAGCAGTACCCATTTTGACTCAATGCCACCCAAAATTACCTCCCCCTATACCATTTTCGAATACTACCACCCAAAAATACAACCCCAAAACATGCAAGCACTTTCGATTTTATACCACCCAAAAATTAACTTGCTCCCCATCCCTTGCCCCCTTCTTGGCAAGCCATCCTGAATCTCATTAAAGTAACTTCTCCAACTAAATCAACTCAACCCCAGCTCAATTATTCAACTCACGCACGTTGGGTCAAGCCCCGACACCCTATTTCTCCCACTATTATCACTGTCTCTCCTACTTAACCAATAAAAACTTCCCTTCTTTCACCCTCACCCACCTTTTCTATATTTATTCATTCATTCATTCACTGTATTGAAGGAAACGATACCAAAAACACCATATACAAGTATTGTTGCAATATATTTATCTCATTATGTGAGAGCAAACCAAATAATACGAAAGTTGAGACTAACCAGAAGGAAAAAATTTGAAACTCGTAGTATTTCGCTCACTAGAATCAGGATTAAAATGTGGAGCAAATCTCTTAATGCTTGTATTACTTTTTAAACCAAAAATACTGGGAGAGAAGTATCTCATAAAATTAAAACCAACAGATATAACTAATATTCAAATCATAAGTGTCAATAAATCACGTAAATAAACATATAACAGATTGTTTTTTCCACATATAATTCTCTATGTGGGACAACAGTCTGCCTGAAAAACAAGCGGTCTCCAGTACATTTTGGAAGAAAGCTTGAATACTCGAGAACAGCTTGTAATTTGTATAGATAAACGCTGAATTTTTACTTTTAGAATATATAATAACCCGAGACCCATATAAAAACGGAAGATGGAAAGGCAAGTGTAAAAGGACAAAGGTGAATATAAACGCAAAGAGATAAACTCCCCTCATATCCTGACAATAACTGACTCGGTCGCTGAATATCATACGGCCGTTCCTACGGGCCTGGGAGTGCAACATGCTAGATAGCGCATGTAAATTAATTACTCTCATTATTCTATAAAGAAATTGTAAACAAACATTACTTATATTTATTCAAACTTCAACATAAATCAAAATTGGAGGGCATAAATAGGTTAATTTTCTAAGTAGGTCAATTATTGTGAATATCCAAAGACCTATAGTTTAAATTAAAATGTAAAACTTGCAAACTAAACAAACCAAAATTGGGACAAGGACAATATAAAGTCAAATTAAATTATCAAAATCGCTATGTGGAAACAACGCTTACTAAAATGAAAATTATTAAATAAAAGAACACAATCCACCACATAGGGTGTACATTACTACATAAGCAAGTTAATCTGTTTCCCAAGCAAACTAATCGCACATATAACAACGCACTATCGTCACGTTAAAGGAAGTAGTCAAGTTTGGGAAGTCCGGGACGTTCTGGCAAATTTTACTAAACTCTGCATGAATAAAGAAACTACATGTTAAATGTCAAAATATTATTTAAAATCAAATTTGCAACATGACAAGACATTAACAATAGTACAAAATACAAATATTGATAAGATATCTATACTATTACAAAATAATATATAAAATACAGTACAGCACTCACTAACGATAGTGCTATCGGGTAGGTACCTGTAAGCATAGCATGCCTCAAGTGACCCCTATCAATAACTACCCTACAAATAACCTACATTTATAGCACAAATAAACTAAGGAAATCGCAAATGTAAGCAATTGATACTATCGACAATGAATACATATAATATAAAGACAAATAATTGCAAAATATGAAGTAACAACAGATTTAAACAAAGAGTACTCTTTTAACAAGAACAATAAATTTAAAAAATCATCAATATTAATAATAATAATAATAATAATAATAGAAAAAAAAGATAAACAATAAATACAGACAAAAAGTAAACAGAGGTTATACAAGAAACTTCAAGTTAAAAATGCTTGATTAAAATTATTGATGTCAAATTTTAGAATACAGTCACAATAATTGACCCTAAAAAGATTAAATTTATGGAACAATTTACTTGCCTCAAAACCTCTGTCCACTAAGAGTCTGTATAGTAACCTAGCTCTAGCCCAAAAGTCATCTACTTTAGTGCAGATTTTACAAAATCTTATTAATTGGGAATAAAAACAATTATAAGTTATTTTACTATCGATATTACTACTAGGGAAAGGAAAGTTTATTATGTTAAAATTAAAATCATCAACTTTGTGATATACTTTAAGTATGCACTGTTCATTAACAATCTCTATATTTATATCAAGAAAATGTTCAACTTTATAATTTACGTTACATTGTGTGAGGGGAATAGAATTAGGGTAAATAAGTTTAGCAACTTGATTAAAATTTAACAAATTGCAAACAAGAATATCATCAATATATCTACTATTATTACTTAACAGTTTAGCAAGTGCTATTTTTTCTGGAATTTTATTTGTCTTGCTTCTGTCAACTAAGTCTTTTATATATTTAAATTCTAAAGCAAGCAAGAATAAGTCTGCAATTAAAGGGCTAGCATTTCCACCCATAGGAATTCCTAATATTTGTTTGAAAATGTACGGCCCGAATCTAACATAAGTATTGAAAAGGAGGAATTTAAGGGCATCTTTAAGTTTAGTTCTATCAAAATATACAGAACTAGTGGGAGTAGAGCTAAGTGATGCATTATTAAAATATGTATAAACATTTATGAAATAATTACCATTCCTAACGAACCTGTCAAAGTGCAAATCTATAATAAAGCAAAGCTCTGAATATACTAAATCTAAAGGCAAATTGGTATACAAAGTTGAAAAGTCGAAGCTATGTACCGAGGTAACTTTCGGCATGGTATTTATTTTATCAATAACTTCTAACGAATTGTCAACACTCCAATAATAGTTAATGCCAGTTCTTCTCATGATGGTATTACAATATCTTTTATGACTTTTAATGTATTTTAAGCAATTTACTACTTGTTCTGATAGAGTTTTAGTGGTAGCAAATTTTGCTCCGGCAATAAAGCGATATTTATAAGGTCTTTTATGAAATTTAGGTAACATGTATAATTTTGCAATGCACTTGTTCTTATCAGAAAGTTTAATATCAAATATTATATTTTTCTTGGTATGTTCATCGATTAAGTTATCAATATTCAGATTATTTTGAATTTCATAAACAGAATTACCGCAAATATTTTTACGTAATATGTTACCCTTAATACCTAATTCTTTTTTCATATTTTCAAGATAAAATTTCTTACATGTGAAGCTATAATTATTGCTGGCTTTATCTACTGTAGTGATTACAAAATGTTTATGTAAATTTATTAAATCAGCTTTAAGCTTATTATAATTATAGTCTATAAAATCTGAAAGATTAAATTCATTTTTAACCCGTACAGCCCCAGCGACGCGTTTGACGCGTCGGCGATGTATGTAACGCACAGCCCCAGAGACGCACCTGGCGCGTCACCCTAATTGCGCCGACCGTAACTTCAGGTGTAGCCACTCAAGAGGGCTCAGATTTGTATGGGAACTGTGTACGTATCCCACGCAACCGTGCCGATGGTTGAAAACTCTCAAAGTCCATGTGCGTGCGCGTGAGCGCGCAATAACCTGTTTTTTTGGGATAATTGCCTTCAATTTTTTACTCTTGTAAAATACGTTTTCGGGGGCTCTGTAGGACCATTTTTTAAACTTTTTGAGCGGTTTTTCGTGGTTTTTCCTTCATTCCTAACCAATTCGCTATTGTTTCTGGAATAAAACCATTTTTTGAAAACCGGCCGGGTTCTGGTCAACAAACATTACAAAACTAGCCGGGGCTGGACGGGTTAAGCGAGAAAATTTTATTTCTAATTAACTTAATTAATAATTTAGACCATGCTTCTAGTTCTCTCGCATTGCAGCACGCAATTTTTAACAATTTATCTTTTAATTTATTGACTGAAAAAACAATATCTTTTAAAATTATGTCCCATGTTACTTTATTACTCCCTATTCTAAATTTAAACCCTTTACGACATAGCTCCGCTAATTTTTCGTTTGCAAAATGTTTAACTAGTTCTACATCACCTGTTAATATGTGACATATCGGACTATAAATGAACTTTGCTAGTGCATCACGTCTGCTAGCTGGCATATCCATGACTCTTTCACACACGCATTTATTATTATTGAAAATATCATTATCTGAAAGATTTCCTAAAACTTTATTATAATTACAAATAATAGACCCAACAGGTCGTTCATATGAATACACTATTAATGGTTTGAAATCTTTACAACCATCTGGTAACATGGACTTAACTTTCTTTGAATTAATAAGACTGTTAACATTAATTTTGTCTAAAATTTTAGAGGAATAATTTAAAGTGGACATGACTTTATCTTTAATACGGTTATCTTTGGATTTCTTAGAATTAGCTCTAATATATCCCATAAAAGCAAAGACTATATTCTTAAATTTATTTGTGAAATTATGTTTATTATTTAGAATATTTTCTATAAAAGGAGCAAAACTTTTCTTTTGTAGGCCTTTCAATGAATCTTTTAATTTTTTAATTCCGAAATTTCGATATAATGAATATAAATTATTAACAATAATTTTAATATCAGACCTGCTTTTCTTTTTATTAAATGTATTTAGTCTTCTATTACCGTGTCTACCAGGTCTTCTGTTTAAAACAGGGAAGTTAAAATATGGGTTATTAAAATCGTTTTTTAATAAATCTTTATACAAAATGTTGCCTACATTTTTTATTTGATTGTTAAGTCCAAATGGATAGATGGTCATTAATTTTCCAATCCAATAATTTTCTCTATCTAAAACATTTTGATTACTTTGAACAATTTCTATAATTTTGTATTTACAATCAAATTTAGTACAATCTGTGTTAAAATGCTTATATAGAAGAATCTTGGAGTCGATGCCGTTCTTAATTCCTGATCTATGCCCGTAGGCTCTTTCTCTTAAACTATTAGGAAACGACCGGGCTCCATGGGGCAGTGGAGAGTTGCCAGCGGTAGCCAAATTTGGGAACTATTGTCCGATCCTTAGAAAAAGCGAGTCATGACTTCTTAGCGCGATTGTACATCCCCTTTATAATCCTCTTTAGTTGTTTGTGATTTATTAATCAGGACTTATCCTTAATTCACTGTGCTCTTTAAACATGAATTATGACTTGATGGTATAAATAGTAACGTTACTGAAACAGTATTCACTGCCCAATGTATTGTAAATAAAACCTGCATATTATTAATTATAATACTAAAACTACTACTACTACTACTACTACTACTACTACTTTTTATTTATTTTTTTATTTTTTTTACTACTACTACTACATTGATTTTTATTTAATATTGTTCATACATTTCATGTTACTACTACTACCATCACCACTTCCACCACCACCACCACCACTACCTTATATTTAATATTGTACACATATTTTATTTCACAAGCATCAGACACTACTATTCTACACCATGCAACTTCAATCCAGTCTCCTTCCTATGCGACCCTCTGCCACTGCTGCCTCGTAGTCTACTTCTGCCACCGTCACTGGTTGTGGTGCAGACCTTCTTGTTCCCCGCAGGCATAGTAGTGCTGATCTGAGCAATGAGAAAGATAGACGGCACCTCATCCAGGCTACGACGTTGCTCCTAGGCTGTTGCTTCTTCTCTGCGATGATCTCTGCTAGCCTTGAATAGAAGCACTGGGCCCTGGGTCCCATCCCTCCTGATGTGGTGAAGATTAGTGGGGTAAAGCTGCCATGTTCGACGTGTAAGATCCTTTCTCCATATGTCCTGACCTTCTCTCGTTCGTTCCTCTACTACTACTACTACTACTACTAGTAATACTACTACTACTACTACTACTACTACTATAAGATGCTGGATATGGCTGTTTTTGAGCTGGTGGTTCGAACAAGGGACTCGGTATTCGGAGTTGACACCACTCCAGACAGAACAGTCAAGCATCTTATTGTCAACATCACATAGTTTGACCACAGGATTCTTTCTCTTCATAGCATGTCTTTCCCTTGGATAATGTTTGGTTCACATGTTCAGGATATATCAATTAGGGCTTGATTCTGCTTAACTACACTACATAGACGATTGTGTTCTTCTGTATTAAGGGAGCCCACCTCGCTTGTTTTATCTTTCTCTCCCTCTCTCTTTGGCTTGTATACATTCGGCCCCATTCAGCCTACTGTTTTAAGACGTTTACCCCCATCCAGGTGTCAATATTTTCCTTGGTGAGCAGTAGCGAGCCAGCATATATATATATTTGTGTTTTGACAGCAAGCAAAATTTGTACATTTTTCGATAGAAAAATGTCTCCGGTGAAGTGGATTTCTCCATACAATGCTGGCTCGCTATCGCTCACCAGGAAAATATCGACACCTAGATGGGGATAAACGTCTTAAAACAGTTGGCTGAATGGGGCCAAATAGATACAAGCCAAGGAAAGAAAGAAGAGGAGAGAAAGATAAAAACAAAATAACATTGACCCCCTTTAAGAGGGTATGGTTGTTTTTTATCTGTCCTTCCTCTTCTCCCTCATGTTTAGCCCCATTACTTTTCCTATTTTAAGACGTTTGGCCGATTAGTTTAGTTATTATAAGACCATTTACCCAATTTCTTTGTCAATATTTAGACTTTTCGTGCCATTTTGTGTCGATTTATTCCTGTCGAGCAATAGCGAGCCTGATGTGTAAGAGTAACCAGTCTTCGGCCGCAACAGCTTTCTACCAAAAAATGTAGAAATTTATCTTTGGGATAAGGGAGGAAACTAAAATATGATATCGATCAATATATAAACCCTCCCCCCTTAAGGGAGCTCAGACGCCAGACGGTATTGTGCAGCATAATTTACTGGTTCGACTCAATGATTTAAGGAGGGGGTTTAGTTTGCTCTCTAAACCTCTGTCAAACTTTAAAAAACACCCATAAGATCCCCCTTCGATATAAATTAGTACATTTTTCGGTAGAAAAAACGTCCCGGCCGAAGGCCGATTCATCTTCAAATACAGGCTCGCTATAGCTCGCCAGGGAAATAATCGACACGTAAATGGCACGAAAGGTCTTAATATTGGCAAAGAAATGGGGCCAATGGTCTGAAAAACGCCAACCTAATGGGGTGAAAGTCTTGTAGTCTCATAACTAATAGGGCTAAACATGAGGGAGGAGGAGGACTCGAAAAACCAACTGCCTCCCCTTAATTAAGAGCCTAATTATTCCTCCAGTATCACCCCTCCTCCCCCCCAACCCCACCTGTATCACGTATTATCGTCCAATTAGCTTAACCTCAGTTGCATGTAAAATGCTAGAAACGGTCATAAGAGACAGACTCGTAAATCACTTAGAGGAAAATAACATACTTAAAGATACTCAACACGGCTTTCGTAAAAAACGTTCCTGTTTAACAAACCTCTTAGACTTCTTCCACAATATCCTCAACCTCTACGATGAGAGTAAAGCTGTAGATATTATATACCTTGATTTTCAAAAGGCCTTTGACAAAGTTCCCCACAAACGTTTACTGCTAAAACTAAAAGCGCATGGAATACAAGACGGTGTGTTGAAATGGATAGAAAATTGGCTCAGCGACAGAAAGCAAAGGGTAGTCATAAACGGTAAGGCATCTAAATGGACCAATGTAAGTAGCGGGGTACCCCAGGGATCGGTACTAAGACCAATTTTCTTTCTAATTTACATCAACGTCATAGATGAGGGTCTCACCTGTACAATCTCAAAATTTGCTGACGATACAAAAATTGCAAATAGCGTACTCTCAA
Organism: Paralithodes platypus; assembly: GCA_032716605.1. Taxonomy (NCBI): domain Eukaryota; kingdom Metazoa; phylum Arthropoda; class Malacostraca; order Decapoda; family Lithodidae; genus Paralithodes; species Paralithodes platypus. The sequence goes on along the minus strand of CM064504.1, from coordinate 58,941,111 downwards.
AAGAACAAGTTGACGATATGCAACACAATCTAGATAAATTGTCATGTTGGGCCCAAATTTGGCAAATGAGTTTCAATGCGGATAAATGTAAAGTACTACATATCGGATACCTAAATGAGAAAGCAAACTATTCGATGAATGGCACTCAGCTTAAGAATGTAAACAGAGAAACCGATCTGGGAGTAACAATATCGAGTAACCTAAAACCGAGTCACCAATGTTCAGAAGTTGTTAGGAAGGCAAACAAAATAATTGGCTTTATAGGCAGGTCATTTGAGCATAAATCCAAAGAAGTTATCCTAACCCTTTACAATTCCTTAGTCCGCCCTCTTCTGGAATACTGCGTTCAATCCTGGTGCCCTTATTACCAAAAAGATATAAACAAGCTAGAATGAGTTCAATATAGAATTACCAAAATGATACCTAGCCTAAAGAACAAACCATACGAAGAGCGTCTTAGAGAATTAAATCTATCTCCTTTAACTCAGCGCAGATTAACACATTACGAGCGGGCCCGTCAGTTTGTTTCCACTACCCGCCCAGCGTTTTTTTTTTACCATAAATGGCCTTGTTTCTGTGCTCTTTTTCATGCATAAACAAGAGCCAGAGCGTAATACAATTATGTATCCCTCAAAGGGCGTAAATTGAGCTTTCAAATAACACTAGAACCATCCTTCTATGACCATGCGTTCTCTTGCAATGATCGTGCAACAGGAGTGAAAAACCCTAAAATACGGTAATTTCCTCACATAATTCCCTGTGTGGCGAGGTAGGGAGGGTGGATGTGTGTGGAGTAGATGTCAGTAGGCGCGCGGGGTCCGTGCCGAGCGGTCATGAGGTAACCTACGCTCCTCCCGTCGCTCGTCTCTCTCTCAGAGCCATTCTTGCTAAAAAATTGCACACAGACTTAAGTCGGGCCCCGCCACATAGTCCAGATTTTTAGATACGGACTTAAGTCGGGCCCCGATAGACAAGGATTAAGAGGTGAATTAATTCAAGTGTTCAAATCATCAAAGGCATCGACAATATGAACTGTAGTAAGTACTGTACTTCACTATCGACCAATCTAATTACATGCGGGGAAACGGTTGCAAAATTATTGGTAAATCTTTTAAATCACATGAATCTAAGAATTTCTTCTTCAATCGACTTGTCAACTTGTGGAATGGGCTTCCCCGAGACGTTATAGACTGCAGCAACGTTGATTCATTTAAACTCCGCCTAGACAAATATCTCGCATCAAACCCGCGACTGACTGCGTTTGTTAATGAATAACTTTATTTTATCCCCCCCTCAGTTACTAACCCATCTGTCCCCTACTAACTTCCTAATCATGCCACAGACATTAGTTCCAGGACAGTAATTCCCTTTCCAATGTTCCCTTACCCACTCTAAACCACTGTTTGGACACTTGATCTTCAGTGTTTTGGAGGACAAGCAGCCTAGAAGGGTCACTAGATCTGCTGTTGCTTGATTTCCTTTGTACTCCTTTGTACGTAATGAAGCCTCCCACCCGCAGGTCATGGCAAAACCTTTAAAGCGGTCCACCTCGCTTTTTTTCCCCACTCCCCTCTCTCTTTGGCTTGTACCCCGTCGGCCCCATTCAGCCTACTGTTTTAACACCTTACGAGCGGCCTATGCGGTTTATTTATGTGTACCGCCCAGCGGGGTGTTTTTAGCCAAAATAGGGCTGTTTACGTGATCATTTTCATGCCTAAATAAGACCCAGAACGTAAAACAAGTATCTATCCCTGAAAGGGCATAAACAGAGCTTTCGAATGACACCATAACGATCCTTGTATGATGGATAGTTTTCTTGCAATAACCGTGCAACGCGAGTGCAAAAAGCAGGTAATTCGGTACTTTCGGTACATAATTGAGTATGTAGCGAGTGAGAGAGGGAGGAGGGAGCTGAGATTTGTGTCAGTAGGTTCGCCGCGGTGGTCTGGAGCAGTCATACGCTCGCTAGTCTCCTGCCACCACTTGTCTCTCTCTCTCAGCCACATTACGTGCTGAAATTGCCACTCGAGTTATGTCGAGCGCCGCCACATAGTCCAGCTTTATTAAATACGACTTAAGTGGTGAGCCGCTAATAAAGGGTTAAGACGCTTTTTGTTTTGGACAGCAAGCTAAATTTGTACATTTTTCGATAGAAATATGTCTCCGGCGGCTGGCTCGTTATCGTTCGCCAGGAAGAAATCGACACCTGGATGGGGATAAACGTCTTAACCCGTTCAGTACCAGGGACGTCCTTTTCATCATATATTGGCGACTATTAGACGATTGTCTTCAGCTTGGGAAGGACATGTAGCAATGATAAGGCTTCAAACTATCTCAACCAACCCTTTTACCTACCACAGACCCTTCCCAAGCTGCACACAATCGCTGGTACTCAAAGGGTTAAAACAGTTGGCTGAATGGGGCCGAATAGATACAAGCCAGAGAAAGAGAGAAAAGGAGAGGAATAACAAAAAACACAGGTGACCCCCCTTAAAAAAACTGAATACGCATTTATTTTCTGTGTACTGGCTATTATTAGAGAGTTTTCCTTTAGATTAGGATGGGTAGATGGAAGTCAGAGGGTTCATTGCGATAGTCTTTACCCTTATAATTCCCACAGATACTTCCTAAGCTGTATGTATGGGGTCAGGGGGGTTGCTCAGAAATGGTTAGAAAGTTATTTAGCTAATAGGGTACAATATGTAAATTATAAAATTCTTACAAGGGATATGTGAAGTGTGGAGTTCCTCAAGGCTCTGTTTTAGGTCCCTTGTTGTACCGGTATTTAATATATGTGCATGATATAGCGAATGTATCTCCAATATATATTCCCAATATTATTTGCAGATGATAGTAACATATTCTTAGAAGGGGATAATGTTGATAAGGTCATAGATATGATGAATGTGGAGATGAGAAAGCTTGTGGAGTGAAACATTGCTAATAAACTCTCTTTGAATGTAGATAAATCCCACTATATGGTGTTCACGGTGAAGGGAAAACAAGTGAAAACTAATTTAAGTGTCTGTATTAACAGTAACCCTTTAAAGAAAGTTAAACAATCTAAGTTCTTGGGGGTAATTATAGATGAAAAACTATCTTGGATTGAACATGTTAAATATTAAAAAGAAAAAAAAATCTAAAGGCATAGGGATAATATGTAAAGCTAGACAACTACTGAATATATCAACATTATTAACTATGTATAATTCTGTTGTATACCACTATATTACTTATGGGGTAGAAGTTTGGGGTAATGCAAGTGAATGTAATATCAAACCCATAATAACTTTACAGAAAAGAACAATAAGAATAATTAAATCAGCCCACTATAGAGCACATACTGCACCAATATTTAAATCATTATAGCTATTACCATTTAAAGATGTTTATGTTTTTGCACTGGCTAAACATATGTTTAAAATAATGAAAGATCGTACTCCAAGCTTCTTTAAAGATATGTTTACATTAATAATACTATACATCAGCATTGAACCAGGCAGAGACATAAGTTACATGTTCCCATTGCCAGAACAAATGTATTGAAAAACACATTTAGGCGCAAAGGAGTTTTAATATGGAATAATATAATGGATAAGATCAATTTAGACTGTAGTCTCTACATATTCAAGGGAAATATTAAACAATATTTGATGAATAGTGAAATAAATAATCTCTAAAGTAGTGTTGAGTGTGAACAGATTATTATTCTAGACGGATATTTTTGGTAATTGTAGTAAGGTTCTTTTTCTGTCTTTTTTAGCACTTTTTTCAGCACTTTCTTGATGACTTTTTGTATGACTAATTTGAATTAGTGTAACAAATTTAAAAGGGACATATATGCCAGATGGCATCAGTTCCCTGTTGTCATCGGGTATATAGGACTGTTGTCATAGGGTATATAGGACTGTTGTCATAGGGTATATAGGACTGTTGTCATAGGGTATATAGGACTGTTGTCATAGGGTATATAGGACTGTTGTCATAGGGTATATAGGACTGTTGTCATAGGGTATATAGGACTTTTGTATGATGTACTGTATGATATGATTGTAATATTGATGTACTTTATGACAATACACTGTTACGACCGACACAACGAAATAAACAAGGGCACTTAATATTGGACTACAAGATAGGCTAGATCTGCAACAACGGTACGCTAATTCCAAACCCTCGAACTATTAAGCCGGTGAACAAAACACTTAAACCCTCCAGAGTTAATCTACTGGATAACGGGGTATCAATTAACTGGGTTAAGTGTACTTCTACAAAGGCTTTCCGGTGACTGACGGCGAAGCCTACTCACAACAAGAGTAATTACGTTAATAAAAAGCTCTCAAGTAATAACAATGCTTAAATAAACTATGACAAGATTTAATAAAAGATTATATGCTTACGTTATCTTTAGTGTGAGTCTGGACTCAACACTCAAACTCTTCAATGCTCTATGAAAACACTTGAAGTCTAGTCCTACAGCAAACAGATATGGAATCTTCTGAAAAACGTCTGATGCTCTAAGATGCTCATCAAATATAGAACAGGAATAATGCAGGGGCAGGACACCAAAGCGTGTATCTTAAATACACCAAAACGTAGGATACATATATATGGAAACAAGAGAGTGCAACAACTCTGTGACAGCACTAGCAACAGCAACTCAAAAACAGTACTTCCTTAGCCAAAGTAACAGCCATACTGGGTTGTGCACTATGCATCAACCTAGGCTAAAACAATACGTGAATAATTGCTAAAATATATGCGGTTAAAGTTAATAAACAAAATGCTGTCTTTCTTACTAATAAAGTCTAGCAGCAGCATAAAGGTACAGGGACCCTAGGCAGAGCTCAAGCATGCTCGCAGCCTACTGTCTCCCCTGAACAGATTTCCCTTATCTTACGTTAAGTGACTAGGAGGCTTTCTTGGTAAGTCCAGATCTCAAGTATCTGGTCTTACCCTGGCTCTCCTCAAAGGTCAACAAAATGAGTTAGCAAGTATGCAAGCAAGAGTAGGCAAAAGCCCTTCACTTGTATACTGCTAAGCTCGCAAAGGAAAATATGCACAAGGGTGTACTACATGCTACCTAGCTCCATCGAAGTCGTACAGGCTCTGACTTGCCATATACATAACACAGACAACGACCAAAGATACCCTCCACTGTCTAGCATTTAATAGTAATAAAGAACAACCAAATAATTAGAAGCACCCAACAATATGAATCCATGTGACTATGATTCTAATAACCTCTAAAGCTAGTGCAAAACATATATGTGAGAACAGGCGCTGGTAATACGACTGGCCGACTATGGAAGTCGTATGCGAGAACCAGAAGGGATAGGTAATTGAATAAAGATAAGAAGTATTGGAAAGAAGGAGTTCAGAGAGAGAAACAGCAGTAAAGGGGGTTAGATGTGAGACAGAATGCGAGGGACATGTAGGACCGAGCGTGCGATACCATGTTCTGAGGAGAGAGAAGGAGAGAAGTACTGAGTCTGGCCACCAGATGGCTCTGCGACCAATCACAGGCCGCTACGTCACATGACAAGCAAACGTCATATACCACGCCAGGCACGCCGTCCAAGAGCGAGCGGGTGGGCCCACCGAGCGAGGAATGCACACGTACATACGCACACACACTGCCTCTTCGCTCTCCCCTCCGACTCTCTCTCTCTCTCTCACGCGCTGCATGTTATAATCACTACTATGGATATAAAATATTTCTAAGTGTCACAGACAAGAATAAAGGCAAACACTGATCTGTCTGTGACAACACGAATACTAAGAAAGAAAGAATATCGTTCTACGATTATTATAGCTCATTTCACTGCCGTGGCGAGTGCTAGCAAGTCACGAGTACATTCTGGCAAGCTGGCCAGCGTAACACCCCGCCCAAGATGTGGGACGTTTTAACACTAGATTAGCGGGCTAGCGGTTTATTTATATGTACCGCCCAGCGGGGTGTTTTTAGCCAAAATAGGGCTGTTTACGTGATCATTGTCATGCCTAAATAAGACCCAGAGCGTAAAACAAGTATCTATCCCTGAAAGGGCATAAACAGAGGTTTCCAATGACATCATAACGATCCTTTTATGATGGCTAGTTTTCTTGCAACAACTGCGCAACACGAGTGCAAAAAGCATGTAATTCGGCACTTTCCCCATACAATTCCGTATATAGCGAGTGAGAGAGGGAGGGAGGAGGTGGGATTCGTGTCAGTAGGTTCGCCGCGGTGGTCTGGAGCAGTCATATGCTCGCTACTCTCCTGCCACCACTTGTCTCTCTCTCTCAGCAACATTACGTGCTGAAATTGCCACACGAGCTATGTCGAGCGCCGCCAGATAGTCCAAATTTATTATACTCGACTTATGTTGCGCGCCGACACTTAGGGGTTAACCTCAGGTAAACGCCATATCTGACCAGACAGAATGCCCACAAACCCCGCATCATCCAGCTACTCCCCAAGTTGTGAAAAACAAGGCACAATCACAAACGTAAAAACACTTCATTATATAAAAAAAAAAAAATACACAACACTTCCCAAAAATAATAGAATCACTTAACAATGTTACACTCAACGAGCAAGCTTTACCAAGCCTAGCCTACTAAGAACAACAACTCAGAATGTCTTAGATTCTTGCTGTAACATACTGCACTTATACATCTTATATGCACTTATATATCAAAAGAAAGAGTTTTTATGTGAGGTTTTTGTATTATTTTAATAGTGTTTTTGGCGGCTTTGCACTACAGGGGCAAGCCTAATTTTTCTCCACTCAAACCAACACACCTGTGGTGATCTACCCTGGGTCCTCCACCCTAGACAAACAGTCCGCTATCACGTTGTCACAACCGGCAATATGGCGAATGTCTAGGTTGTACTCCTGCAACATTAACCCGGGAGCTGCGGGGAGACTCTTAAGAGTTCCCCCGGCGCACTGCGGGTAGACTCTTAAGAGCAGAGACTTTGAACACGTACCAAAACCGCGCGTTTATAGCCAGGCGGCTGAAAATTGGTGTGGGTATAGTACTACATGTCAACTCTCGATACCACCCCGCCAAATGCTCGCCCCGCACTCGTGCAAGCACCACCGCGCCAGTAACCACGCACTAGTCATGGAGCCTACACGTCCCTCACGCTCGCTCCCTGATGACACAACCAGCCCTCCTTCTGGTGGTGTTAGCCGCCGTGGAAGGCAGAGGGTGGCTGCCAAAGACCCTAGCTACCAGTACGACACGCCCTACAGCTCAGAGGACGAATCACCAGCACCAAAAGCACGTAAAACACGTGCAAGCAGGGCAATGGCACAGAGGTCATTGGTCTTTCGGGACACTGCCACCACGACCCAGGCCACTGCAACAACCACTACCACCACCACTGCCACCACTGCCACCCCTGCCACCGGTACCAGCGACGCAGGAGGCCGCCCTAGGGCTGCATTACCTGCGGGGGTAGGAAAAATGAAAGGCACGGGCGTAGGGAAAAGAACCCGTACGCCAGCCACAGTGCCCCTACCACCACCAACACCACCAGCCGCCCCTGGCCCGGCTGCCCCTGCCGCCCCTGCTGCCCCTGCCGCCCCTGCCGCCCCTGCTGCCCCTGCCGCCCCTGCCGCCCCTCCCCAAGGAACAGGGAAGGGGAAGGGGAAAGGGAGAGGGAAAGCGACTGGGAAAGCGACTGCTGGCCCTGGTGTCCCTGCCGGCCCTGCTGCCCCTGCCGCCCCTGCCGCCCCTGCTGCCCCTGCCGCCCCTGCCGCCCCTGCCGCCCCTGCCCAAGGAACAGGGAAGGGGAAGGGGAAAGGGAGAGGGAAAGCGACTGCTGGCCCTGGTGTCCCTGCCGGCCCTGCTGCCCCTGCCGCCCCTGCCGCCCCTGCTGCCCCTGCCGCCCCTGCCGCCCCTGCCCAAGGAACAGAGAGAAGGGCGACAGGCACCACCATCATCTTGCCATCAAGGCCACGCACCACTGCTGCCCCTGCCGCCGCCGCCCCTGCCGCCGCCGCCCCTGCCGCCGCCCCTGCCACCACCTCTGCTGTCCCTGTCCATAAGACTCCCGCACGTGCCAAAGTGACCCGGAAAACTCTTACACCATCTAAGTATGCCGCCCTGCTGTTTGATGGTGATTCGCAGGACATTGGCAGCCCGGGTTTCGACGACGAAGCCCTAGCACGGGACCAAGGGTGGGGGGATTTGGGAGTGGACAGTGGGAGTGAGTCCGACGTCGGTGACGAAAACGAGGAAGGGCATCGTCTGTCGAGTGAAGAGGAGGGTAATGATGATGAAGTGCTGTATCGCGACCATGGAAGCGATATTTCAGACGCAGAAGCAGACGCAGACGACATTCCGATCCCTGGCATGCCTTCGTTCGATTGGTCTGACGGGGTCAATTTTGTACCTGACGTGCCCCAGTTCAATCCTGGGACGTCAGGAACAACTGACGACTGGCCCTGTGATGATCAAGCGAACGAAAGCGACTTCTTCCTCGCTTTTTTCGACATGGAGGTAATGACGTACATCGTTGCCCAAACAAACGCCTACTACAGGTGGGTGTTTGGCAGATTGGACGTCCTTTCTCCAAAAGCGAGAATACGAGGCTGGGTGGATACGACTGTGGCAGAATTTCTGACGTTCTTTGCCTTGTTGTTCCTCATGCCTCTGATCAAGAAGCATGTGTTGCAACACTACTGGAAGCACGACCCTCTCATCGCCACCCCAACTATCAATAAGTTCATGACTCGTGACAGATTTTTGTTGCTGCTAAGATTTATGCACTTTGCAGACAACGAAAATCCTAACAGGATTGACAGGATATGGAAAGTTCGGGATGTGTTCACCATGTTGTTGGAGAGGTATAGGAAATACTTTTACCCCTTCCTCAATTTGGTGATTGATGAGTCGCTCGTGCTCTTCAAAGGACGTCTTGTTTTCAAGCAGTATATCCCCTTGAAGAGGCATAGGTTCGGAATCAAGCTCTTCGTGTTGTGCGACTGTGAAACTGGAATAGTGCTTGACATGATCGTGTATACAGGAACTGACATTGACGTACCGAAAGCCGCTGCCAATGACCCCATGGGCATGTCAGGTGCCATCGTCAGGAAAATGTTGGCACCTTACCTGGGCAAAGGCCACATCATCTACACTGACAACTGGTATACTTCTCCTGCTCTCTGCCAGTTTCTTTATGACAACCAAACGGGGTCATGTGGGACTGTCAGAAAGACAAGAAAGTTTATGCCAAAGTTCACAGGTGATGTCATTCCTCTCACAGATGCCTCCTCCAGTGACACACCTTCAGAAGACGACCTGGCCCAGGAACACCGCGAGAGGCATGTGCGAAGAAGGCGACGAAAGGGGCAGAAATACAAGCAGCTCGAGAAGTGTGGGAAACTGATAGCCCTGAAGTGGAAGGATAAGCGAGACGTCCACCTGCTTTCCACCGTCCACACAGGTGCCCAGGTGGATTCTGGCAAAATCCACTACCGAACCAGGAAGACAATCTACAAGCCCGACATGGTAGTGGACTACACCAAAAACATGCGCCTGGTGGACAAGTCTGACTGTCAGCTGTCAGGTGTTGAGTGTCTGAGGAAGACTGTGAAGTGGTATCACAAGCTCTTCCTCCACCTAGTTGACATAACGATGCTGAACGCCTACAACTTGTGGTTGGTGAAGAAGGATATGGCCCCAAACCAGAAGCTGAAATTCCGGGAGTTCGTGTACAACGTCTCCTACCAACTCCTGGAGAAGTATGGCACCACCACTCACAGACGTACGGCATGGCGTGGGGATCACGTTCCTGACCGCATCCAGCTGGGTGTCGAAAGACACTACACAACCAACACCGAGCTGATTGGCACTCGTCACAGGCAGGTGCAGTGCACCGTCTGCAGCTCCAGTGTGAGGAAACCCCATGTGACCAAAAGAGTCACCTCAATGTGCGCCGAGTGCAAAGTTGCACTCTGCCTGGGTGACTGCTTCAGGGACTACCACACCTTCAAGAACTACTGAGTGTCGGCCCCTGCCCTGCCCTGCCCTGCCCTGGACTCGCCCCGTGCCCTGCCCTGGACTCGCCTCCTGCCCTGCCCTGCCCTGGACTCGCGCCCTACCTTACCTGACCTGACCTAATTGATCACGCTACCTCATAATGTAACATATATATTATATAATGTATAAGTTCCAAAGATGTCCCTGTGATATAGCTTTTACATTATATAATTGTATGTTTCATTATTTAGTTTATAAGTTTCAAAGATTTACATGTAATATGCCTTATTTTTTTAGTATATCAATATATATGTTTGTTATTAGCCTAAGTAATGTGTATATAATTATTTTCTTACCTCAAATGAATTGTACAAAAATAAATATGTTTCAATAAATCATGTCAAACCTACTATGATAATAAAATAAAACAATAAAAAAAGAAAAAAAGAAAACAAGGTCATGTCATTGTATTCTTACAATATGATATATTCTATGAATATTTCATATTGTTTGAATACAATGGCATGATCTTGTAAAAAAAAAAATTTATAAAATTTTTCTAGACAATATAAAACCTTCCCCATAACCCCCTCCTGGATTCGATCCCACTACCCTACGACACTTTGAGTTTTCCAGTCCGCGACCTTACCAACCATGCCACAGGAGCTCATACCAAATATCACTCAAAACTTCGTGTCTACAATCGAAATGACAATATACAAAAAAAAATGAATTATCCCACCAATTTACGTTTGTAAATTGATGGGATTATCAATTATATCATGCCAAGGTTTATAATAGTTTGTCTCTGTCAAGAATTAGTAATTATATAACTTTATTCTGTCAAAAATTGCCCAAACACTCAGCAAAATTGCCCCTCTCAGTGTGACTCCACTCATTTTCACACGGTCAGGCGGTCACGAGGTGACCCTTGCCGCTCCTTGATTCTCCAGCTACAGCAGCTCTGTCTGGGAACAAAATTGGTATAAATACAATAATGGATAAAATACTCTTCACAAATACATTTGTATTGTATAATATTGTAAATAAAAATGAATAATAACTGTGTGGGTGTCGAAAATTGCTCAACCAGCTTTCTTATGTCTCGCCTACGCGCGTATATTGGATTATACATAGTCATGACTGTCATACAAATAATTGCAGTAGGTCTCGAATATACATTTAGATTGCATATTACTTCGAAATAAATAAGTAAACGTTTCTCTGGTGGCAATCTACCCTTTCGCAGGTGTAAGGAGACACCAGTCTATATTTAGCCCTCTATCACAACAGGCAATCTGCCTGTGTTGACTCAGCACCGTCGCTGGTGGTCTATAAATATAGTACTTTATTTACAGTCAATGGCCTACATGTTTCTGTGGTACTTCACATGTGTCTAAAATGCAATGTCTGCTTGCATAAAAATGCAATTCTGAAGTCCATTTATATGTACGACATACGCATGTCTCAGTTTCTCTCTCTCTCTCTCTCTCTCTCTCTCTCTCTCTCTCTCTCCATTCCTGACTCATGTTATTGTAGACCTGTTGATGGCAACGAACACCAGCCATCTGGTAGACATAAGGGTCAAAATACCAAACATCAATACGCCTGGGGCGCCTCCACAATTATCACTAAGCTGGTTATCTATCTAGAGATCTGCCTGACTTCCATCTCTCCACGACTCACTCACTCACTGCACCCCTGCATGCCTCCCTCCCACCCACCCACCCACCCCCAACCCCCCCTTTCAGGCTTCCGTCTGCTAGAAACACATTCACAATTTGCGTAAATATCGCATCAATTGGGCTATATGCGGTATATTCCTTGTTATATGGGACGCCTACATATGTACACGTCTTTATTATAGCATGAGAGTGCTCTAAATACAAGATTGACGTGATATTTATGGCGTAACACACCCTCTCCCCCTTTCATTCCCACCACAACTCACTCACACCTTGGTTCACGCATAGAAACTCATTGATAATGTGCGTAAATATCGCATGAATTGGTTTATATGCGGTATATATTTTGATATATGGCACGTATACATACGTACAAGTCTGTATTATAGCGTGACAGTGCTCTACGTACAAGATATACGTGATATGTATGGCGTAAACCACACTCTCAGCTCATAAATTGCCGCCAAACCTCCAACACATCTTCATTCCCGCCTAAATATTCTCTTATAATTCCCTTATATATTGCAATTTTTGGTCACTATGAGGCATATTCATTGTTATATGGGTGCCCTACACATGTATACATACTCTAAATAGCCTAAAAGGGCTCGAAAAAGGAGATATACGTGATAATACGCGGTAACCCACCCCCTCCTCCCTCTCCTTCTATCCCCTGCGCGCGTAAATATTCGGCAGGGAAATCTCGCCGCTCGATGACAATCTAGCCGCGCGGTGCCATTCGCTCCACATTTTCAACTACGGACCGTTCCCCTACCCCCCCCAGACATTTTTTGGGGGGTCAAATATATATGGGCCGATGCACGCAAACATTCCCTACACGATGATGTACTTTTTATCGAAATTGGCAATAGGTCCCAAAATCATCATAGGTGCGCACAGTCTTACCCTGTAGAAAACCCCCTGTGCGCCGCGGAGAGGTTAAGGACCATCTGGTTAGCCTCATATTCCGGTTGTGGAACTGATTTAAAAACTTCAAAGGGTGGTGGTCAGTGTAGATCACCACGACTGGGCCAAAAGCGGGAACATACACCTCAAAGTGCCTGAGTGCCATCACAATGGCCAGAAGCTCCTTCTCTACCACTGAATAGTTCTTTTGTGCTGAGTTGAACTTCTTAGAGAAGAAACTTACTGGGTGTTCTACGCCTTCTGTGTCTGTTTGCAACAAGACGGCACCAGCCCCTACACCGCTAGCATCTGTCGCTAGCTGAAAAGGTCTCGAGAAGTCTGGGGCCCTGAGTATGGGGTGAGTGCACAAAAGATGCTTCACCAGGGAGAATGCTTTCTCACACTCAGGTGCCCACACAAACTTTTTTGTCTTTGCAAGTAGGTCAGTCAGAGGAGCCAGCACCGAGGAGTATCTGCGGATGAATCTCCGATAATACCCTATCATGCCCAAGAACCTCATGATTTGTCGCTTGGTGGTCGGCCTGGGGAACTGGTTAACCCGGGAGCTGCGGGGAGACTCTTAAGAGTTCCCCCGGCGCACTGCGGGGAGACTCTTAAGAGTCAGAGAAAATAAAAATCAACTTTTGACATCGAAAAAAAAAAAAAATTTATATATTTTTTTTTTATTTTTTTTTTTTTTTTGGCCCCTGGGCCATGCAAAATCTCAGTCCTCTACCTCCCCTCCTTCCCCACTTTCCTCCTCTCCTTCAGTTATCACCTATTTTCCCTGTTATTCCCTTATTCTGAGGTATATTTTCGTGCTAACATTAGAAATCCGATTGGAGGGTGTGGTCATCACTGATAGCAAGCGAGTGCAAGAGAGAGAGAGAGAGTATCGATCGACTGTGTCTCAGTGGCCTTGGGGGAAATTGGCGGGAAAGCAGATTGCCTCACCCATACATTATACAACTCGCGGGCTATATCTCCGATTTTGACCATCCAAACGCTGTTTTCACTCGTTTTATTGTTGTTTCAGGTTAATACCTTTATAATCAACCCATAATAGGCGCATATGGATAAGTATTAATGCTATTAATGGCACAATGAATATTTTAGTGGCGGAAACACCTCAAATACGTCAGCACAGGGGGACGTTTCCAATTACCCCCATGCGCACTTCAAAGGTTAATAGCCTGTATCTTAGTTTGGGGGGGGCACACCTGGCCTAATCCTACCACAAACCCTAAGTACTGCACAGTTGCCCGAACAAAGTCGCATTTGCCCAGATTGACCACCAAATGAGCCTCACTCAGCCTCCTGAACAATGCCCCGATGTGCTCGCAATGGCTTTCAAAGTCATCATCGTAGATTATTACATCATCTATATAAACGGTGCAGTTAGGGATCTCCGCCACTAACTCATTCATAAGGCATTGGAAGGTTGCAGGTGCATTCTTCAACCCATACGGCATTACGTTGCAACGGTAAGTGTTCCCATCCACCACAAACCCGCACACCTGCTTCGCCCGTTCCGACAACGGCACCTGCAAGTAGCCTTTGACAAGATCCACCTTGGTCAGGTAATGTGCACACCCGATCTTGTCAACACTGTCATCTACGCGGGGAAGAGGATAGGCATTGGTGGGGGTTAAGCCGTTCAACCGCCTGAAGTCAATGCAAAAGCTGACCTTGCCATCTGGTTTAGGCTGCAGAGTGACGGGAGATGTCCACTTAACCGCCCATTTCTCTATCAGCCCCCTCCCCAACATGTAGCCTAATTCCGCTCGGAGAGCCGGAAGTTTAATGGGAGGTACACGATAGGGCACTGATTTAAAGGGGGGGTGGTCTCCAACGTCGATATCGTGCACCGCATGAGTTGTGAGGCCTGGGTGCTCGGCAAAAACAGTGGGGTATAAACCGAACAGGTGCTGGATTGCTGCACGCTGTTGCTCAGGCAGGTGCTCTAGCACTTCCACAGCCACCTGACTCGTGTTCCCCGCCCACTGATCCGCCGAGACATGACAATCCCAACTTTCCTCCACCTGTGCCTCACTGCCCCCCTCTCCTTCTCCACCTTGGCCGCTGCAGACCAGCACGGGGACAGTAGGTTGCTCAGGTGGGCGCCTCACGAACTCTTTCAACAAGTTCACATGACAGAGCTGATTTTTCTTCCGCCTTTCAGGAGTAGCCACAAGGTAATCTAGGTCGGATAACTTCTTCACGACCTTGTAAGGACCGACATACTTGGCAGACAGGGGATGGCCTACTAAGGGCAACAAGACCAAAACCTCCTGTCCTACCACAAACTCCCGGAGCTTTGCTTTTAAGTCACATCGATCCTTCATCAAGGCCTGAGTTCCCACCAAATTTCTCCCTGCCAACTCCAGGCTTTTCAGCATCCTGTCTCTGCTCTCGAGGACATACTTGAGTAGAGAACATGGCGGCACAGTCCCTTCCCAGATCTCTCTCGCCATGCTTAGAGGACCTCTAACCTGATGCCCGAAAACCAACTCGTTGGGGCTGAACCCAAGGCTCTCACCAGGTACCTCTCGTGCCGCAAACAAAACGTACGGTAGCCCCAGGTCCCAATCCTTGCCATTCTCTAAACAGTAGCACCGCAACATGCTTTTCAAGGTGGAATGCCATCTTTCCAACACCCCTTGACTCTCTGGGTGATAAGCTGAAGAGGCAACCGTATTGATCCCATGTTGCTGCATAGTCTGTTTAAAGAGAGTGGACGTGAAATTTGACCCTTGGTCCGACTGAATTTCCTGCGGGTACCCGTATCTCGAGCAATACAACAGCAGGTTTCGCACAACAGTTTTAGACTTGCCATTTCTCATTGGGTATGCATCAGGGTAGCGAGTGGAGACGTCCATGATGGTTAGCAAAAATCTGTTACCTGCACTAGTGGGAGGCAGAGGGCCTACCAGGTCGATAACAACCTTGCTGAAGGAAGGACCGATAGCAGGCACTGGGTGCAACGGGGCCTTAGGTATGATCTGGTTCGGCTTACCCACCGTCTGGCAGGTGCTACACATCGCCACCCAGACTGAGACTTGCGACTTAATGCCTGGCCACCAGAACAACCTTGCCAACGAGGCCAACGTTTTTGTCACCTCCAAGTGCCCTGCTAGCGGAACATCGTGTGCCAACCCCAACAGGCTATCACGGCACTTTTCAGGTACTACCAACTGGTCGACCACTCCGACCCCACCATCCCAATTGCGTTTGGGATCAACAATACGCCAATACAGAATGCCATCAACATGAAAGAAGTCTCCCGGCTTTGCATCCCTGTCCTCATCTAGTTCAATAGCCCCGTTCCCACAACTCTCAAGACTAGGATCTTCTAGTCGCATCCGTCGTATATCAGAGGGTACCAACCTGTCCAATTGCTCCTGGAGCAACTTGTGGCCACCCCCGATACTGGGTTGCTCAAGCCTAGTCTGTTTCACCTGGGAACGTTTCTGTCGTGGAGTGCTATCACGCCCTACCATGTCACTAGGGGGGACAGGTTCTGGGGCCACTCCGGACCTCAAAAGTGGTGCAAGTACCGAGTCACCAAGGAGAGTCGCTGGGTCCAAACTCTCAACCCGACCACCAGCCTTGACTTTCTCCTTCCGACCCTTCCTCCGCTGGTCTGAAACCTGGGTACTAGGCTGTGACACCTGAGCGGACTGAGATATGGTGACAGCACACGCCATCTGCTGTTTCTGTCACCTCTCGAGCCACTCTTGCCCCTCTCTACTCGTGTCGGCCGCCCTCTCGGCAACCACTAAGGGTGGAACCTCGGAAGTAGGCACCGCAAAGTCGTTACCGAGAAGGAGGTCGACCCCCTCAACTGGCAATTTCTCTACAATCCCCACATCCAACTCCCGTATCACACCATCCACCACAAGCTCCATTCTCACCAGCGGGTAAGACCACACAGCATTGATGCCTTGAACCACTACAACCCGAGCTGCGTTAATAGGCTTACCAGTGAAGTTCTTAAGTAACGTCTGGGAGGCACCCGTATCACGCAA
This sequence comes from Paralithodes platypus, assembly GCA_032716605.1. NCBI lineage: Eukaryota > Metazoa > Arthropoda > Malacostraca > Decapoda > Lithodidae > Paralithodes > Paralithodes platypus. The sequence continues at coordinate 58,924,514 of CM064504.1, read as the reverse complement.
CAACTCAAGCCTATGTTCCACACCAGCCCACCTCACAGTGCCATGTCCCCTATGACCACAAAAAGCATCTCGGAAGGGTAGCGAGCCCTCCTTATGCTTCTTCACCGACTGTGACTTCGCAACCGACGATTTACCCCGGGCAAACGCGGAAGACCTCAAAGACACCCCGATGTTGCTCACTAGAGACACCACCGCTGTAGACTGTGTGCTCGGACAAGAGCGCGCAATATGCCCCTTCTTATGGCACTTAAAACACTCCACCTCACTCCTTGACTTCCCCTGGGGTGGGGAAGGGCCCTGGCCTTTCTTTAACGAGAAGGATTTTGACTTGGGTTCAAAATTGGCAACAGTGCTCTTAGTAGGATAATTTGTTGTATCATTAGTTCGGAGGGGTGGGGTGGTACGCCCCTTGTTACCTAGCTCAGCTCTCTGGGCAGACCCGCACCCATGAATTAACGACAACCTGAGGTCAGCCAACTCAGCCGCCTCCTGCAGAGTTTTATGTTGCTTTTCTTTCAGGTTAAGAGTCAAGTCCCCACCAGTGCATTTAAAGAATTGTTCTAACAACACTAATTGCTTCACCGCATCAAAAGTAGTTGCCTTCTCCGACCTCAACCAATTCTCAAACGCATCTGATAGTTCTCTAGCGTGTTCCTGGAAAGTGCTCTCCTTTCGCTTAGGAACAGCCCTATACTTCAGCCTATAGGTCTCTGGCTGCAACTCATATGCCCTCAGGACAGCCTCTTTCAATGCCTCATAATTCACACAGGAATCTATGGGCAAAGCATCGTACGCCTTGAGTGCTTTCCCCGTCAATCGTGGCTAAACAAGGGCTGCCCACTTCTCCTCGGGCCATTGGTGCTCCCGGCCCATTTTTTTCAAAACGGAGAAAGAATTCTGTAACTCCTGACTCATCAAACACTGGAACCAACTTTAGTAGATGCGACAGGGACTGGTCATGGGGTCGACCCCCCTGGACGAAACAGTTCCCCGTCACCTCTATACGAGTTTTCTCTAGATCAACATCGGCACAATACCTTGCAGACTCATACTTGAGCTCAGCCTCTCGCTGCTTGAGCTCGGCCTGTCGCTCCTGCTGCTTAAGTTTGGCGGGCTCGAACAACATCTCGGGAGACAAACCCTGAGGAGGGGGTGCTACTACCGGGGACCCAACCAGTGAGTCACCTAGAGGCTTACCCAACCGCCAGCGGACATCGGCCTGCGGGAACGTACTCGGCTCCGGAACCCGAGGGGGCGCCATGATAGGAATTGAGTGGAATGGGGGCTGGGACGAAGGTGCCCCAGCTCCCGCTCCACCCGAAGCCTCACGCACCCCACCCAGCACACAGGCAACCAGCTCACTTCTTGACCAACCGCTAGTGCAAGAAAACCCTAAGACCGTGGCTATACACTGCAGTCCGTACCGGTCCAGCCCCGACACCCGGTCCGCCGACACAGGCTCCTCCAAAAACCTCCGAGCATCCTCCTCACCGTTCACCACCCGAACGCCGTCAACCATCTCGACCTTCTCCACGTTCTCGCCTGTCTCTCGCACTGTGCCCTCACTATGCTCAAACCCGTCCAGTGACGACATGATGGAGTCAACAAAAAAATTCCCAAGTCAAGACAAAAGTAGCCAAACCCTCGCGTAGCTTTATTCACAAAAAATATTCGAAGATGTTTTTAAGTGCAATACTAGGTCACCCATAAACTCCAACAAGTTCCATATATCCTCAAAAATAATGTCCACTGCCAACACTGCGAGAAATAAAATCGAACCCAAAAATGGCGAATAAGATTTCTCCCAAAAAAATCCTGCAAAACTCAGTTCACTATATCGTGGACTAAGGTCGCCATTTGTTACGACCGACACAACGAAATAAACAAGGGCACTTAATATTGGACTACAAGATAGGCTAGATCTGCAACAACGGTACACTAATTCCAAACCCTCGAACTATTAAGCCGGTGAACAAAACACTTAAACCCTCCAGAGTTAATCTACTGGATAACGGAGTATCAATTAACTGGGTTAAGTGTACTTCTACAAAGGCTTTCCGGTGACGGCAAAGCCAACTCACAACAAGAGTAATTACGTTAATAAAAAGCTCTCAAGTAATAACAATGCTTAAATAAACTATGACAAGATTTAATAAAAGATTATATGCTTACGTTATCTTTAGTGTGAGTCTGGACTCAACACTCAAACTCTTCAATGCTCTATGAAAACAATTGAAGTCTAGTCCTACAGCAAACAGATATGGAATCTTCTGAAAAACGTCTGATGCTCTAAGATGCTCGTCGAATATAGAACAGGAATAATGCAGGGGCAGGACACCAAAGCGTGTATCTTAAATACACCAAAACGTAGGATACATATATATGGAAACAAGAGAGTGCAACAACTCTGTGACAGCACTAACAACAGCAACTCAAAAACAGTACTTCCTTAGCCAAAGTAACAGCCATACTAGGTTGTGCACTATGCATCAACCTAGGCTAAAACAATACGTGAATAATTGCTAAAACATACGCGGTTAAAGTTAATAAACAAAATGCTGTCTTTCTTACTAATAAAGTCTAGCAGCAGCATAAAGGTACAGGGAGCCTAGGCAGAGCTCAAGCATGCTCGCAGCCTACTGTCTCCCCTGAACAGATTTCCCTTATCTTACGTTAAGTGACTAGGAGGTTCTCTTGGTAAGTCCAGATCTCAAGTATCTGGTCTTACCCTGGCTCTCCTCAAAGGTCAACAAAATGAGTTAGCAAGTATGCAAGCAAGAGTAGGCAAAAGCTCTTCGCTTGTATACTGCTAAGCTCGCAAAGGAAAATATGCACAAGGGTGTACTACAGGCTACCTAGCTCCGTCGAAGTCGTACAGGCTCTGACTTGCCATATACATAACACAGACAACGACCAAAGATACCCTCCACTGTCTAGCATTAAATAGTAATAAAGAACAACCAAATAATTAGAAGCACCCAACAATATGAATCCATGTGACTATGATTCTAATAACCTCTAAAGCTAGTGCAAAACATATATGTGAGAACAGGCGCTGGTAATACGACTGGCCGACTATGGAAGTCGTATGCGAGAACCAGAAGGGATGGGTAATTGAATAAAGATAAGAAGTATTGGAAAGAAGGAGTTCAGAGAGAGAAACAGCAGTAAAGGGGGTTAGATGTGAGACAGAATGCGAGGGACATGTAGGACCGAGCGTGCGATACCATGTTCTGAGGAGAGAGAAGGAGAGAAGTACTGAGTCTGGCCACCAGATGGCTCTGCGACCAATCACAGGCCGCTACGTCACATGACAAGCAGACGTCATATACCACGCCAGGCACGCCGTCCAATAGCGAGCGGGTGGGCCCACCGAGCGAGGAATGCACATGTACATACGCACACACACTGCCTCTTCGCTCTCCCCTCCGACTCTCTCTCTCTCTCTCACGCGCTGCATGTTATAATCACTACTATGGATATAAACTTCTTCTAAGTGTCACAGACAAGAATAAAGGCAAACACTGATCTGTCTGTGACAACACGAATACTAAGAAAGAAAGAATATCGTTCTACGATTATTATAGCCCATTTCACTGCCGTGGCGAGTGCTAGCGAGTCACGAGTACATTCTGGCAAGCTGGCCAGCGTAACAACACTTTTTGAAATCTAAAATCTAATCTAAAATCTAATGATAGCCAAGTAATAGAGCACCATACGCAGGTCATATTTTGCTCTTTGAAGATCAGACAACGCACTTCTTTTCTGATTTTTGGCTAGTATTGGACGATTTTATTTAGATTAGGATGGTTATATGGAAGTCAGTGGGTTCATCGCGATAGTCTTTACCCTTAAGCCGGTATCACACGAGCGTTTTTTCCCTCAACATTTAACCTCAAGATTGGTCTGGCAGCTTATGAGGTCAACATAGTATATATTTCTGTTACCCACATTCATCTATCACCAGTCTAGCCTCCGATACCAGTGCAAAAGATCCCAGGAATGTTGCCAGAAAATTGTTGGTAATCGAATGACTAAAAAAGCTCTCGTGTGATACCGGCTTTACAATGCCTACAGGTCTTTCCTCAACTGTATACATTGGTCTAATGATAGCCAGAACAAACTGTCAAGAAACACACACCGTCAAACATTCAAACATCGAGTTTGGCGCCGTTTTCTCCACTCACGGAACATACAATTATCCACAACAGCGCCCTAATATTAATTCTGCTGCTGCTAATAGATCCTGGGGTTTGTACTGTCAATTCTATCCATCTATCTATTTCCACACTTTTCATATTTGTTTGTTTTCTTTTATTTTCCCTCTTTTTTTCTGTTTGTTTTCTTCTTTTGATTTTTTTTTTTTTGGGGGGGGGGGAGGGCCGACTCAAGACAGAGCATGAACAGGGAAAACACAAAACACAACATAAAACAAGGAACACACACAGACAAAACACAAATTCACACACATCTTGGTCACCCAGGAGAAGATCCTAGGGTTTCTCTCTCTCCCTGGCTTGTATCCAGTCGGCCCCATCCAGCCAACTGTTTTAAGATGTTTATCCCCATCCAGCTGTCGATTTCTTCCTGGCGAGCGATAGCGAGCCAACATTGTATGGAGAAACCCGGCTTTGCCGGATAAATTTTTCTATCGAAAAATGTAAAATGTTAGCTTGCTGTCAAAAAATATATATATATATGCTGGCTCGCTACCGCTCGCCAGGAAAATATTTACACCTGGATGGGGGTAAGCGTCTTAAAACAGTAGGCTGAACGGGGCCGAATGGACACAAGTCAAGGGAGAGAGGGAGAGAAAGAGAAAAAAAGCGAGTGGGCCTCCTTAATCAGATGTATGCTATATACATTTTAGGAAAATTTGGTTAACAGTAATTACATCAAAGTTACAAAAATATAAAGTTTCATAAACATCGGTCCTAAACGATTGAATATTTTAATCCATTGAAGAGTCTCGGCTATACTAAAGACTGGTTATTAGTTTGGCGATAATATAACACTTTATTTAATGATATATTAATATTATTATTATTATTATTATTATTATTATTATTATTATTATTATTAGTAGCAGTAGTAATAATAGTAGTAAAGTTTATTCGCTTTAAGTAGGCGAAAGATCGTGACCTCTAACATTTTTAACTCAAAAACTACCAGAGTAATCGAGCTAATATTGCTACCATTTGGGAAAGGTCAGTCAATAAATAGATGTGGAAATTTACAGCCAATTTGCTCTAGCCCTTATTTAGTTACAAAAGATAGAGGTAATGATTTCTCGCCTATATACAGCGAATATTCTATAGTAGTAGTAGTAGTAGTAGTAGTAGGAGTAGTAGTAGGAGTAGTAGTAGACACTTTTCCACCGAAAATGTTTACATAATAATCTCAAAAGCGGGTGGGGGGGGGGGGGGGGGGGGGGGGGGGGGGGGGGGGGGGAGGGGGGGGGGGGGTGGGGGGGGGGGGGGGGGGGGCGGGCGGGGGGGGCTTATGTTTATTTTTGTATTACCTTTTTCAGCTTGCTTGAGGTATTGGGAGGAAACTAGGAAAAAAATATATATATAAATATATGACAACTAAACACAAATACCCCATATCTTTGTACTCCTTTGTAACTAGGCTGGAACGACACACGGACAGTGTTTTTTCAGCTTTCGTTCCAGCCTGTTACCAACTTTTCTATAATCGTCCAACTTTTTGTTTCCACGATCCTCACTATTTCTAGGTTCTAAGTTAGTATCATAGTCTATTTATTTCCAGCCGATGGTAAATTTTCGTGCCCCCGTTTCTATTACTCTACTATTAGGTTTAACGAGGGAAGAGGGTGTGTGGATTAGATGTTTGCAGTAAAACAGAGGTAGGAGAAATGTTTAGAGAAAAGTAAGGAGATTTTTGTGATCTTTTATGGATTTGGAAAATGTGTATGATCGCGTGGATAGAGAAGCAATGTGGAAGTTGCTGAGGATTTACGATATTGGAGAACATTAATAATATTAATGTTCTTCTAAGAAGTAGTCAAGAGTTTTTATGAAGAGAGCAGAGCATGTGTTAGAGTAGGAAATAAGTTGAGTAAATGGTTTGAGGTAAATGTAGGTCTGCGACAGGGTTGTGTAATGTCACCGTGGTTGTTTAATATATGTATGGATGGTGTGGTGAGGGAGGTGAAAATTAGATATATGGGTAGAGGATTGGGTTTAGTAGGAAAGAATGGTGGTGATTGGGAATTAAACAGTTGCTATTTGATGATGACACAGCACTGGTGGCGGATTCTGAGGAGAAGCTGCAATGACTAGTAAAAGTGTTTGGTGTGGTATGTGGGAGGTATTCCGCTGCTGCGTGTTGTCTGTCTGCTGTTACCGGAACCTCTCAGGGAGGCCTGGGACCTGGGAATCTTTTGCTAGAAACCCCTCATTGTCCTTGGTCTCTGTGTCTCTGAGAATGTTCATATTTCTATTTTATTTTGTTGCTTTTGTTCGGTTCTGTCTCGAGTCGGCCACCCCCACCTATGGGGTATGTGCCTGAGTAATTTTAAGAGTAACCTACCTTTGGTCGGGACAGTTTTCTGTCGAAAAACTTACAAATTGATCTTGAAGGGGGGGGGGGGGGGACCTAGGGCGTTTTTTTTAAGGGGAGATTTCCACTTGAGGGATTTTTTTCTTGACTCCTTTCTCCCTCATGTTTACCCCATTGTTTTTCTAATGTTAAGACGTTTGCCCCATTATTTTTACGATTTTAAGAACTTTCAACCCATTTCTGTGAATTTTAAGACCTTTCGTGCCATTTAGGTGTCGATTTTTTCCTGGCGAGCGATAGCGAGCCTGTAATTTAAGAGAAACTGGCTGTCAGCCGGGACATTTTTCTACCGAAAAATGTACACATTTATTTTGAAAGGGGCTCAAGGGGGTGTAATCTTAAGCTTGAAGGATATCTAGGGACCAAACTAAAATCCTCCCCTTAAGCCTTGGTGGAGGTCTAGGGCGATAACTAAACAATAACAATAATATACATAAACAAGCGTAATAACTCGCCCATCCCCTCTTAATTAACCCCTTCAGGATTATGGCACGTTTTAACACTAGATGGTTTTATACAGCTTAGTAAGGATCTGTGGGCATCGAAAGGGTATATATTATCTCAGTTAACCCTCTGACTTCCATATAGCATTCATAATCTGAATATAATTGTCTAATAATAGCCAGAAACAACAAATAAATGCGTCATCGTATCTTGCAAAGGTTAAACTTTTTTCAATTGAGCACTTGCGAGTTTCAGGCTATAAGGAAGTTGAAGCTGTAGACATGGATAGTAAACAGAACTGCCATAATAGGGCTAAATACAGGTTTCTGATGGCTAAACAGTAGGTTGAATTGGATTTGATGTATATATAAATGAACTACGAACGTATTTTAGCTGGTAATTCTGCTAAGTATTGATGTCTACAACTCCAACTTCCTTATAGAACGAAACTCGCAAGTGGTCAATTATGTACGGTCCTGTGAGAGTCAGATGGGTACTTTCTATAATATGTTTGTCTCTTTGCAACCCAGAGGTCTTTCCTTGGCTGAGTAGAATTATATGTTAGCAACCAGATTTATATATTTTGTTCATAGTGACGTGGATTAAATGTAGATTCATTATAGGGTAGGTTAGACATTGTGACTCCTACCCTCTGTAACTCAAAAAGGGATAGAGCAAATTGGCTGTACATTTCCACATCTATTATTTGACTGACTCTTCCCAAATGGTAGACATATTAGATCGATTACTCTAGTCGTTTTTGAGTTACAGAGGTTAGAGGTCATGATTTCTCGCCTACTTACAGCGAATATACTACAGTAACCAGAATGTTTTGTTTTCATTGTGACTTGGATTAAGGGGGCCCACCTCGCTTTTTTTTTCTCCCTCTCTCTTTGGCTTGTATTCATTCGGCCATATTCAGCCTTCTGTTTTAAGACGTTTACCCCCATCCAGGTGTTTTCCTGGCGAGCGGTAGCGAGCCAGCATATATATATTTTTGTTTTAACAGAAACCTAAATTTGTACATTTTTCGATAGAAAATGTCTCCGACGAAGCCGGATTTCTCCATACAATGTTGGCTCGCTATCGCTTGCCAGGAAGAAATCGATGCCTGGATGGGGATATACGTCTTAAAACAGTTGGCTGAGTGGTGCCGAATGGATACAAGCCAGGGAAAGAAAAAAGGCAAGATAGAAAAAGCCGGTGACCCCCCTTAAATGTAGATTAAGTATAGGTAGGTCGGAAATAGTGACTCCTATAACCTCTGTAACTCAATAAGGGCTAGAGCAAATGGGCTGTAAATCTCCTCAACTGAACCCTGGCCGACCCTTCCCAAATGGTTGAAATACTACGTCGATTACGCTAGTCGTTTGTGAGTTATAGAGGTCAATGTTTAAGAGCTTTGGTCTACTTATTATGAACAGGGTATAGCCACTTAATGAAGGAACAGGGTATAGCCACTTAATGAAGGAACAGGGTATAGCCACTTAATGAAGGAACAGGGTATAGCCACTTAATGAAGGAACAGGGTATAGCCACTTAATGAAGGAACAGGGTATAGCCACTTAATGAAGTACTGCACAATCTTGTATTAACTGTCTTGGTAGCGTAATGCATAAGTGCGTGGAATTTCGGTGTGAGTATCCTAGGTTCGAGTCCTTGGAGTGCCACATGTATTTGTTGATTTCATTAATTGAGCTTAGAAGTAAAGATGGTTGGTGAAATAATATAATAAATAACTCGGTGAATACAACAGGAAGGCAAATGCAAAATAATATATGTATTTATGTATGTCTTCTGCCTCAGCTACTTTTTTCAATTTCTTTGTTCCATTTGTGTCAATTTACATACGCAATGTTCCCACCTTTCAGTTAACCTACTTCCCTCCTCCCACCCTCCAACTGTGTCCTCCCTTCCCTCCTCCCATCCTCCAACTGTGTCCTCCCTTCCCTCCTCCCACCCTCCAACTGTGTCCTCGCTTCCCTCCTCCCATCCTCCAACTGTGTCCTCCCATCCTCCAACTGTGTCCTCCCATCCTCCAACTGTGTCCTCCCTTCCCTCCTCCCACCCTCCAACTGAGTCCTCCCTTCCCTCCTCCCACCCTCCAACTGTGTCCTCGCTTCCCTCCTCCCATCCTCCAACTGTGTCCTCCCATCCTCCAACTGTGTCCTCCCATCCTCCAACTGTGTCCTCCCTTCCTTCCTCCCACCCTCCAACTGAGTCCTCCCTTCCCTCCTCCCACCCTCCAACTGTGTCCTCCCTTCCCTCCTCCCATCCTCCAACTGTGTCCTCCCTTCCCTCCTCCCTCCCACCAACTGTGTCCTCCCTTCCCTCCTCCCACCCACCAACTGTGTCCTCCCTTCCCTCCTCCCATCCTCCAACTGTGTCCTCCCTTCCCTCCTCCCATCCTCCAACTGTGTCCTCCCTTCCCTCCTCCCACCCTCCAACTGTGTCCTCCCTTCCCTCCTCCCATCCTCCAACTGTGTCCTCCCTTCCCTACTCCCATCCTCCAACTGTGTCCTCCCTTCCCTCCTCCCACCCTCCAACTGTGTCCTCGCTTCCCTCCTCCCATCCTCCAACTGTGTCCTCCCTTCCCTCCTCCCATCCTCCAACTGTGTCCTCCCTTCCCTCCTCCCATCCTCCAACTGTGTCCTCCCTTCCCTCCTCCCATCCTCCAACTGTGTCCTCCCTTCCCTCCTCCCACCCTCCAACTGTGTCCCTCCCTTCCCTCCTCCCATCCTCCAACTGTGTCCTCCCTTCCCTCCTCCCATCCTCCAACTGTGTCCTCCCTTCCCTCCTCCCATCCTCCAACTGTGTCCTCGCTTCCCTCCTCCCATCCTCCAACTGTGTCCTCCCTTCCTTCCCTCCTCCCATCCTTCAACTTCCTCCTCCCTTCCTCTTCCTCTTACCTAGCCCTCCTTCCCCTCCTTCATTCCTTTGTGTCTCCTCTTATTCATTCTTCCTCTTACTCCACTTTACACCTTCCCTCGCTCCATGTTCCTCTTCATCTTAAGGGGAGATGGGTCGTTTTTCTGGTCACCTTTCTCCCTTATGATTAGCGCCTTTAGTTTTGACATTTTAAGACGTTCGGCCCATTTGTTTGGTGATTTTGACACCTTTCTTCCCAATTCGTGATCAACTTTAAGACCTTTCGTGCCATTTAGGTATAGATTTTTTTCCTGACGAGCTATAGCGAGCCTGTAATTGTAGAAGGAATCGGCCTTCGGCCGATGTGTCTCGACAGAATACAAATTTATCTCGAAGGGGGGTCTAGGGGATGTTTTCTTAACCTTGATGGAGGTCTAGCGAGGAGAGTTAAACATAAATTAATAAAGTAATTAATTCCGTAATATTATTGTAAACAAAAATGCTAACGTATATTATAATTATAATAATACTTTTGCAAACTATGAGATCTCGTTCAATGACAATAAATATACTTAATATACACCAATAGAGTTAACAATAACATCTTTTCCCAATTATATATTTACGTTCTAAAAACACATACTGTGTATAATTATTACTTTACTATACCTGTAGTCTGTTCATTCTAGGTTGGGCAGACATCGTAACCAATAAACTCACAATGAACTAGAATAATCGAGCTAATATGCCTTGGCTAGGGAATAGGTGTGGACATTGACTTCTCATTTACTCTAGCCCTTTTTTGAGTTACAGAGGTTAGAGGTTACGATTTCTGCCCAACCTAGAATGAATTGACTATAGTACACCTTTGAATATATCTAAAGCCTTTGCCATTATACATCATACATTTGTTTACGTTCTATAAGGAAGTTGGAACTGTAGACAACGATATTTAACAGAATTTACAGCTAAAATACGGTCGTAGTACATATATAAATACGTAAAGATAGCTTTAAGATAAAATTGGATAAACATATGGACGAGAAAGGTTGGGTGTGAAGGGGGATCAGCCGGGTTGGGCCAATCAGCGCTCTGCAGACCCCCATAATCCTGCGTTAATCTCTAACCGTTTTGGTAAGATGATCCTCAGGGTATTAGAGTGTTGAGCCTATAATTGGGCTTTGTAATTGAATTGGGGTTGTGTGGGACAGGGATCTGTCTTGCTTAGGCCAATCGGCTTTCTGCAGACTCTCATTTTCTTATGTTCTTATGTTCTTGTGTTCTTATGTTCTTATGTAAAACCCAATTCACCATTCCATTTCTCCATCAGAAACGTACATTATTATTGCATTTCTGTTTAATTTGGATGTTCACGGCTCCAACTTCCTTATAGCCTGAAACTCGCAAGTGGACCTAGGGAACGAATACTGCTACTTTCTTGGGAAAAGTGTGTATAAAGTTTGCATCATCCATATTCATTAGTTAGACAGAAAATTATAGTTTAGTTTGACCTTTTTATCATTTTCCCCTCTTCTTCTCCCCGTTACCTCTTCACTTATCGTCTTCCCTCCCTCTTCTTCTTCGTCTTCCCTGTCTTTATCTCTTTCCTTTCCCTCCCTCTACCTGTTCCCAGTTTCGCCTTCCCTCCACCTCCCTCTCTCTCTTAGCTTTACCTTGTCTGTCTTCGTATTCCCTCCCTCTCTCTCTTCCTTCTTCATCCTTCCTCCCTCTAATCCTTCCCTCTTCGTTTTCCTTCCCTCTACCTTTTCCCTCCTCTTGTTCTCTCCCTTTCCCTCTTCCTCTTAGCTCTACCTCTTCCCTGTTCGTTTTCCCTCTCTCTATCTCTTTCCTTTCCCTCCCTCTACCTGTTACCATTTTCGTCTTCCCTCCCTCCCTCTCCCTCTTCATCTCGTCTTACCTCCCTCTACCTCTTCCCTTCCTCCCTCCCTCTACCTCTTCCCTCCCTCCCTTCCCCCCTATACCTCTTCCCTCCCTCCCTCCTTCTACCTCTTCCCTCCCTCCCTCCCTCCCTGTACCTCTTCCCTCCCTTCCTCTACCTCTTCCCTCCCTCTCTCCCTCCTCTGACCTCTTCCCTCCCTCCCTCCCTCCCTCTACCTCTTCCCTCCCTCCCTCCCTCTACCTCTTCCTTCCCTCCTCCCACCTGCCATTTTCTATGGACTACTAGAAATTAGAAATGGAGAGGGAGATGTTTGTTTTTTCGTTGATAGTCGAAGTGCCATGGAATCTTTAAATAGCAAGCACCTAGTATGTAAGGACATAGTTGATCAGTGTAAGATTATTATACATAATCTTCGTAATAAACACAGGAAAATTACCTTCACTTGGATTCCGTCCCACGTAGGGATAGTTACAATGAAAGAGTCGAAAAGCTGGCAAAACTAGGGACAGAAAAAGAAACTATTGATCTAGATTGCATGCTATCATTGAAACAAATAAAATCAATAATACGTAAAAAGCAGGATGAACAAATGATTGAAAAAATGCAAGCCAGATACAGTAACAGCCAGACTTTAGATCACTACATTAATGTTGCACTAAGAACAAACTTTACATATGGGCGATACAGTAATGCTTCTAAGGATTTCCTATGTACTAGATTAACATTAGGATATAAGTACATGTGGCAGCTAGGAGTGAAGAAAGCAGAAGATAATATATATATAGAGATATTATATATTTAGATGGATATTATATATTTAGAGATATTATATATTTAGATTTCAGGATATTATATATTTAGATTTCAGTAAAGCTTTCGACAGAGTCCCTCATGAGAGATTGATGAGAAAGGTTGAGGCACATGGAATAGGAGGGTCGTTGTTGGGATGGATTAAGTCATGGCTAATTGGTAGGAAACAGAGAGTCAGCATAAATGGTACCAAGTCAGAGTGGGGAGCAGTCAAAAGTGGTGTCCCCCAGGGATCGGTATTAGGTCCCCTGTTGTTTTTTATATACATAAATGACCTAGATTTAGGTATAACTAGTAGGATAAGTAAATTCGCAGACGATACTAAAATGGGGAGATCAATTGATTCAGATTCAATTTGGATCTTCTGATCACTGTCTGATACAGGCCACCTGTCTATCACCTACCACACCTTCCCACTCTGAACCTGTTTTGGTGACTAAATGGCATTACGATAGGGCAGACTGGGAGGGTCTTCAAGGTTTCTTTATTGATATTCCCTGGACCTCTTTCTTTTCTAATGATGCACACTCCACCTTGAGCCACATACAAGATTTTGTAAAAATTGGAATGGAAACTTTTATTCCTCATCAAAAGTACAGTAAAAGATCTAATTCACCTAAATGGTTTGACCATAATTGTGCTAGAGTAACTGAACAAAAAGCAATAGCCTACAATGCATACACAAGATCAAAAACACATGAGGCCTTTAATTACTTTAGAAACATCAGAAATCATGCCAAACCTGTATTAAACCTAACTAAATCAAACTTTCTCCACAAGCAAGCAAATAAACTTCTAAATAATCCAAATGATAACAAAATATTTTGGTCTACTCTTAACTCATTCAAATCCAACTTCACTACTGCTTCATCCATTCCACCATTAAAATCTCCGACTGGCAATCTTGTAAGTGACCCACGAGGTAAAGCTAACCTGCTTGCGGATATGTTCTCCACCAACTCAACCTTAGATGAAATAAATCAAGATGTCCCTGTACTTAATTTTAATTCGCCTGAAATTCCCTCACTTAAGATCCACACCAGACATGTCAAAATTAGTTTGCAGAATCTCTCAGTAGATAAGACTCCTGGTCCAGATGAAATTCCTCCAATAGTACTTAAGAATTGCTCCTTGGTGCTCGCTCCTGTATTGGCAAAAATTTCCCGTCTGTGTACTTATACCTCATGCTTCCCAGTACCCTGGAAAGAAGCAAACATCCATCCAGTTCCTAAAAAAGGTGCCTCTTCAGATCCATCAAACTACAGACCAATAGCTATAACTTCCACTCTTGGTAAAGTCTTTGAAATTATATTAAATAATCACATAATTAAGCATCTTGAGAATAATAAGTTAATCATTGGTAGGCAATATGGTTTTAGACGATGTCGATCAACTGCAGACATTCTTTTCCTTCTTACGCATCAAATCAACCAAGCTACAGACCAACATGGTGAAACACATACAATAGCACTGGATATATCAAAGGCATTTGATAGAGTCTGGCATCAATCCTTATTGTCGAAGATGTCACACTACGGCCTTGCATCATTAGTTCCACTAATTTCTTCTTATCTTCATAACAGAAAAATATGTGTAATGGTAGATGGCCTTTATTCTCAATTTCACTCAATAAATGCTGGTGTTTCCCAGGGATCAGTTTTGGCACCAACTCTGTTCCTCATTCATATCAATGATCTCATATCTACCACTCTTAATCCAATACATTCCTACGCAGATGACTCAACACTCCACAGGTCCTTCACATTTACCAATTCTTTCACCCAACCCGATCTTATAAATTCAAAAATAAACACTGCAATTTCTCTGAACCAGGACCTTTCTGGAATTAACGAATGGGGACAAAAGAATCTAGTTTCCTTTAATGCACAGAAAACCAAGTACATTCAATTTTCTAACCGACAGAATCTCACTGACTCCCATATATTTTTTAATGATGTAAATATTCCCACTTCCCCTAGTATTGACATTCTCGGTGTAACATTAACTACTAACTTGAGCTGGACACATTATGTTAGAAGCATTGCTAAGAATGCCTCTAAAAAACTGGGACTCCTGTACAGAGTTCGAGAATTCTTCACTGACGAGCAGTTGGCCGTAATATATAAAAGTCATGTGCGTTCTCAGATGGATTACTGTTCACCTCTGTGGGGTGGAAGTGGAGTGGTTGCATTGAGGCAGTTGGACAAAATTCAAAATAAAGCTATTAGATTAATCAATAACCCTGCAATCACACAGGACCTTCCTACATTATCCATACGAAGAAACGTTGCATCCCTTGCATTATTCTACAGATATTTTCACAGCAATTGTTCCGAGGAACTTGCTTCAATTGTGCCGCCTCTCCACATCTTTCCCCGTAGAACTAGGGCAGCTGAGAGCGCCCATGAATTTACACTTTCTCCTCCACAATGCAGAACTTCTGCTTATCAGAATTCATTTATCCCCAGAGCTACTACTCTTTGGAATTCACTTCCCTCGAATTGCTTTCCACAAACTTACAATCTACAAATGTTTAAATCCAGTTGTTACAAACATTTTATGAATGGAGGATGCCTTTAGGCACATGGACCTTTTTGTTTTATCTGTGTTTTTCTTTCCTCCGTTCATTGTCTCTTAAAAAAAACAAAACAAAAAAAACGATATACTGTAGAGTGCCTCCAAAGGGATCTAGATATCTTACATGAATGGTCAGTAAATTGGCAGATGAAGTTTAACACTGACAAATGCAAGGTAGGGAAGATGCAAACAAATGTTAAATATAAACTTGCTAATTTAGAGTTAGAAAATTCGGGCTGCGAGAAAGATCTAGGTGTGTTTGTTAGCAATGATTTGAAGCCTAGAAAACAGTGTATAAGCGTTCGTAATAAGGCAAACAGGATTCTCGGGTTCATCTCTAGGAGTGTGAGCAACAGAACTGCTGATGTTATCTTAAAACTTTACTTGTCATTAGTGAGACCCCATATGGATTATGCTGTCCAATTTTGGTGTCCTTATTACAGAATGGACATAGATTCATTGGAGAGAGTACAGCGTAGAATGACAAAAATGATCCATAATATTAGAAATCTTCCGTATGAAGAAAGGTTGAAGAAATTAGGTTTACATTCGTTAGAGAGACGCAGAGTTAGAGGGGACATTATAGTGGTGTTCAAGTGGGTTAGTGGGATTAACAAAGGGGACATGACAAATGTACTAAAGCTCAGTGATAGCGAAAGGACTCGTACCAATGGTTTCAAATTAGATAAATTTCGTTTCGGAAAAGATTAGGCAAATATTGGTTTGGTAACAGAGTTGTAGATGGGTGGAATGGACTACCAAGTGCTATAGTGGGGTCAAAAACGGTAGGGAGCTTTAAGATAAAATTGGATAAGCATATGGACGAGAAGGGTTGGGTGTGAAGGGGGATCCGCCGGGTTGGGCCAATCAGCGCTCTGCAGACCCCAGTAATCCTGCGTTAATCTCTAACCGTTCTGGTAAAATGATCCTCAGGGTATTAGAGTGTTGAGCCTATAATTGGGCTTTGTAATTGGGGTTGTGTGGGACAGAGATCTGCCTTGCTTAGGCCAATCGGCTTTCTGCAGACTCCCATTTTCTTATGTTCTTATGTTCTTAAGATGAAATTTGCTGCTATTTCTGTAAGGAACCAAGATGTCACAACCCTGCATCACTATATTCTACAGTGTCCTAAATTGACAAATTGTAGAAATCCTCTTATAAACAATGTTACAGATCAAGTAATATGGATGATTAACAACAATAAAGTTGAATGTTTAGCTAAAATGTGTACACATTTAGGGACATTGTTAAGATAAGCTGTTAAGATATAAATGTTCTTGATGCCTTCATTATAAATATTGTTATTATTATTTTACTTATTATTATTATTATTATTAGTATTATTAGTACGGTACTTTTTATTTAATTTACTTAATAGTTATTATTTTTATTTTTATTATAATTATAATTATTATACTTATTGTTTTAACTTTTTAATTTTATTACTATAGTGATGTACTATAATTAACTAGCTACTATCTACAATTTACAAGTCGCCAAAATATAGATAGCTAAATAATTTTGCCGTACATGTGTGAATCTTTGCTAATGACCCCAGGTGGGCTGGGGGGCGGTCCGGTTTCCTCGCTAAGAGATAATCTGACCGTTTTCCAGCCCACTGGGGATTGGCAGGGATTAACTAACTGCCCCTGTCTCAAAGTCTAGACAGGAGGTCATAATATGATATACAGATGTTGCATACAGGTATGTGAATACACGGAGACTCAAAAGGCTGAAGATGCTTGGGCTTCCTTCCCCCCAGTCTATATTGTAATATATATATATATATATATATATATATATATATTTTTTTTTTTTTTTTTTTTTTTTTTTCCTATATTCCAACTTACTTCCTCTCGGGCATAGGCTGAGAGCCTTAACATTCACCGCTTTACAATGAACAGTGAAGCCCGTGAGGTCTTGTTCCAGTCTAGGGAGTGAGACATGTGAAGCACGTAGAGTACAACGAGCACCTGCCATCTTGCCTTCACATGAGGCACGGTGCTCACTCATGGCCCGAAACGACCCCATCTCTGAAGCCATCTCGTTCCCGTGCTTCACTGTCTCACTACCTACACTCGGACTCTCACACCTACACACACACAACGCCACCTGTTGAGCAGATAACTCACCAGGCATTGCACCCCTATAGCATATTTTGAATATGGGAATATTCATACAGTGCTATTTAATCAGGGAACAATCAGGGTATTTTATTGACGTTTCGGTGGGCTTTGTGGTAATGCACTGATACTAGGTACAGCATACAGTATAATTATATATCAATAATTTACCTACATACAATACAGTAAATCAACTAAAGTACATGGAATGTATGTTATACATTCCATGTACTTTAGTTGATTTACTGTATTGTATGTAGGTAAATTATTGATATATAATTATACTGTATACAGTATATATATATACCGGTATATATATATATATATATATTACAATATAGACTGGGGGGAAGGAAGCCCAAGCATCTTCAGCCGTTTGAGTCTCCGTGTATTCTCATACCTGTATGCAACATCTGTACATCATGTATTTATACCAACTTAATAAAATTATCAAATCAAATCAAATCCTCCCACCTCTTCCGTCCCTCCCTGCCTGTTCCTGTTAGCTCTCTCAATAATATGCCCAGTCGCTCCTCCGTCCTTATCCATCACGCCTCCCGTCCCTCCAACTTTGTAACTTTAGGTTTTCTCTCCTTCATAAACTCTTTTTCTTCTCCTCTTCCTCGTTTCCTTTCTTCCTTGGTTTGGCGAGTTTGGGCTCTTCACTATAATTCATATTTGTTTTCACCAACCCACCAATTAATTTACAAATGAACCTAACTGTAACATGCGTATTCTATCTATCTATCTATATGCTCAGGCCCAATCCCCATTTTGGGGGTAGCCGACTCAAGACAGAGCAAGAACAGGGAAAACACAAAAACAACATAAAACAAAAAATAAACACAGATAAAAAACACAAACTCACACACATCCAGGTCACCCAGGAGAAGACCCAGAGACCAGGGTTACCAAGGTCGCTCCAGCACTCCCCCGGCCCCTGACCACCCGGAGAGGTTCCGATCTCGGCAGGCAGACATGCAGCGGAGCCAAAGCCACAAGCCGTCCCACCACACTTCCAGACACACCCTTCATATTAATCGTCCCCCCGGGCCAGGCGCCTGATGGACTATTATCTAGTCGAACTTGCGCCCGACCCCTTACTCCAAATGACCACGTGTTCACTCAACTATTCACAAGCATTCTCCATTCACTCCTGTCCACCACCACTTCCCCTGCCTGATCTATAGTCATTCCTCTATCATCCAAAGCCTTTCTTACACAGTCTCTCCATCCCAATGGGGGTCTTCCTGCCCTTCTATCTCCCCTTGTACCTGACTCACATATTATCTTTGTAAGCCTTTCATCTCCCATTCGTTCAACATGACCATACCAGCTCAGCACCCTTCTGTCCACTCTGGCTGACAAATGTATTACATGCGTATTACACTTAAAACAAAAAAATATATATATATATATATATACCGGTATATATATATATATATATATATATATATATATATATATATATATATATAGGCGAGAAATTATGACCTCAAAACTCTGTAACTCAAACACGACTTGAGTAATCGAGCTAATATTTCTACCATTTGGGAAGAGTCAGTCAAGGAATAGATGTGGACATTTGCAGTCAATTTGCTCAAGCGGTTTTTGAGTTACAGAGGATAGAGGTCATGATTTCTTGTCTACTTACAGCGAATAGACTATAGCTAGAACACAATGCATGGGGTAACATGCAGCCTACTCGTTTGTAGTGTACTTTGAGTCGCCTACAACTATTGTTCTGCAAGTGGTGTTCCTGTAGCCGTGTGTGTGCGTGAGTGTGTACGTGTGTGTGTTTGTGTGTGTATGTATGTGTGAGTGTGTGTGTGTGTGCACGCGCGTGTGTGTGAATGAGTGTGTGTAATAATAATAATAATAATAATAATAAACGGTTTATTAAAGAATGGCAGCCTCATGAGCTGAAAATACACATTTTACAATTTAGTGGATGAACATGAGATGTACAGATATGAGGATGGTAAGCTTAGTTTACAAACAAAATAAATAAATACAATAATGATGCATGTGCAGAATACAAATTATCATAAAAAATAACCATGAGAGTAAGTGATATACAGTACATTTACACATTTATTAACTTACTCATATACAGAACATACGTATATACACGTACGTGCGCACATACATATACATACATATATAGGAACATAAGAACATGCAGTAAGTGTGCACATGTCCGTATACACAAACGCTCACGTATGCACACAGACATACATACATACAGAAACTGTTTTGGTAAGTGAGGTAAAGAGGGTGCGGGTACTACAATGGGAAGTTAATCCTCGGTAGTACAGGTGTGTGTGTGTGTGTGTGTGTGTGTGTGTGTGTGTGTGTGTGTGTGTGTGTGTGTGTGTGTGTGAAACAGAAGGCGAAATATGGAAGAGCTGGGCGTTCTATTGTTAAGGGTGGAAATACATGGATGAAGATACGCGAACACTTAATAATAGATAATGCTTATGCATAGATTTATAATCAGAAGTTGCGCTAGTGAGCAATATGTTCTCGCTCATATGTGCGTATATTTACATACATATGTGCATATGACCATATAAATACAAATACACGTACAGTACATATATATATTATATACCTACACGTGTGCGCGTGTGTGCGTGTGTATGCTCAAACTACATGAACAAATACGTTATCACGAAAGTTTTTACTTGTGTGAGACTTCTATTTGGCTTGAAGAAGGTAAATAGAGATATGTCACCATGATAAAATCCATCCTCAAGGATTGTTTTTCTAAGCTAGACGGAGGTCTAGCGAAGAAACTAAAAAAAAAAAAAAAAAAAAAAAAAAATAATAATAATAATAATAATAATAATAGAAATAGATAAATATATATACCAAAAATCAAGCACTACCCCCTTAATAAATGTTATGTTTAGTATAATTATAATTGAAACTTAAAGACATATTCAAACACATGATATATGGTACCAGAATTCGCTTTATTGGACCTAAAACATAACTGGAATATCTGAAAAAGTTGCCCGCCACTTGAGGATGGTGACCGGACAACTCAACCAGTAGACCATTTCAACCAGTAGCTCTCAACCAGTACCAAATCAACCAATACATTAGGTTAGGTTAGGTTAGTACTATATTTGGGCACTGGTTTGGTTTGTCACCGGTCGAGAGCTACTGGTTGAAATGGTCTACTGGTTGAGATGTCCGAGAATCTTCCTCAAGTGGTGGGCAACTTTTCAGATATACCAGGTAATTTTAGGTCCAATAAAGCTAATTATAGAACCATATATAATGTTATTTGTGTTCCAATATTTCTTTCAGTTTCAACTATACTTATACTGACATAAAATTTCTTAAGGGGGTAGTGCTTGGTTTTTGGTATATATATATACATAATTATTTTTGTTTTACTTTTAGTTTCTTCGTTAGACCTCCATCAAGCTTAGAAAATCACCCCCTAGACCCCCTTTCATGATAAATATGTAAATTTTTCGGTAGAAAAATTTCCCGGCCAATGGCCGGTTCCTTCTAAAATGTTAAGCTCGCTTTCTCTCGCCAGGAATAAATCGAAACCTAAAGGGCACAAGAGTTCTTAATATTGATACAAAAATGAGGCGAAAGCTCTCAAGATCGCCAAACTAACGGAACGAACATAAAAACTATAAACCTAAAAACTAATATGATAAACATGAGGGAGAAGGAGGTCCAGAAAGAGTGACTACTACCCCATTAAGTATTCTCCACACTTCCTACTGTTTTTAAGGGGAGACAGACCGTTTTTCTGGACCTCCTTTCCCCTAATGTTTAGCCCCACTAGTTTTGAGACTTTAAGACGTTGGTTCCATTAGTTTGGGGATTTTATGACCTTTCACCCCATTTCTTTGTCAATATTAGAACCATTCGTGCCATTTAGGTGTAACATTTTTCCTAGCGAGCGATAGCGAGCCTGTAATTTTAGCAGGAATCTGCCTTTGGCCAGGACATTTTTCTACCGAAAAATTTACAAATTTATCTTGAAGGGTGGTCCAGGGAGGTTTTTCTAAGCTTGATGGAGGTCTAGCGAGGAAATTAATAAATTAATAAATGCATGATAGAATAGACCAAAAAAAACAGTCCCTTAAGCAATCCCCACAGGTCCTACTGTTCTTAAACTGGACAAACCCTCGTTAAGCCGGTAATCACACGAGAGCTTTTATATTCAGCATTCGATAGTCAACATTTTTCTGGCAACATTTCTGGAACATTTGGCACTCTTATCGGAAACTAGACTAATGATAGATGAATTTAGGTAACCGAAAAAGTTTAATTGTTGACCTCATAAGCAGCCAGACCAGTGTTGAGTATAAATGTTGACCTCATAAGCAGCCAGACCAGTGTTGAGTATAAATGTTGACCTCATAAGCTGCCAGACCAATGTTGAGTATAAATGTTGACCTCATAAGCTGCCAGACCAATGTTGAGTATAAATGTTGACCTCATAAGCTGCCAGACCAATGTTGAGTATAAATGTTGACCTCATAAGCTGCCAGACCAATGTTGAGTATAAATGTTGACCTCATAAGCAGCCAGACCAATGTTGAGTATAAATGTTGACCTCATAAGCTGCCAGACCAATGTTGAGTATAAATGTTGACCTCATAAGCTGCCAGACCAATGTTGAGTATAAATGTTGACCTCATAAGCAGCCAGACCAGTGTTGAGTTTAAATGTTGACCTCATAAGCAGCCAGACCAATGTTGAGTATAAATGTTGACCTCATAAGCTGCCAGACCAATGTTGAGTATAAATGTTGACCTCATTAGCAGCCAGACCAATGTTGAGTATAAATGTTGACCTCATAAGCTGCCAGACCAATGTTGAGTATAAATGTTGACCTCATAAGCTGCCAGACCAATGTTGAGTATAAATGTTGACCTCATAAGCAGCCAGACCAATGTTGAGTATAAATGTTGACCTCATAAGCAGCCAGACCAGTGTTGAGTTTAAATGTTGACCTCATAAGCAGCCAGACCAATGTTGAGTATAAATGTTGACCTCATAAGCTGCCAGACCAATGTTGAGTATAAATGTTGCGAGAAAAACCGCTCGTGTGATACCGGCTTTAGAGAAGCATGTTTGTAACCAATACTTTAGGGGGGTGATCTGTTTCTGTTCTGTCTTTCTCTGGCTTGTACCCCTTTGGCCCCATTCAGCCTACTGTTTTAAGACTTTTATCCCCATCCAGGTGTCAATTTTTTACTGGTGAGCGGTAGCGAGCCAGCATATTATTTATTTTTGTTTGACAGCAGGCTAAATTTGTAAATTTTTCGGTAGAAAAATGTCTCCGGCGAAGCCGATTTCTTTATATAATGCTGGGTCGCTATCGCTCGCCAGGAAGAAATCGACACCTAGATGGAGATAAACGTCTTAAAATAGTTGGCTGAAAGGGGCTGAATGGATACAAGCCAGAGAAAGAGAGAAAAGGACAGAAATAACAAAAAGCAGGTCACCCCCCTTAACATTGTCATTGTATCCATCGTTCTACTCAACAGTTAAGTGGGGATGGGCTATATAATGTTTTCCAAAATTACAGCCTGTTAATTGCCGGGACCCTTTTTAAACTGAATATAATCGTCTAATAGCAGGAATAATATTAAGCAGACATCGCCGGTACAGAAGGGGTTAAGGTAAGACTGACCGTTTGTTGGCTCTATTAATTCATTTATTCATATATTTGTTTAGTTTCCTCCCTAGACCTCCATCAAGCTTAGAAAAAAAAAACCTAGACTATCTATTCAAGATAAATTTGTAAATTTTTTGGTAGAAAAACGTCCCGGCCAAAGGCCGGTTTCTCTTAAAATTGTAGGATCGCTATCGCTCGCCAGGAAATAATCGACACCTAAATGACACGAAAGGTCTTAAAATTGACAACGAAATCGGGCGAAAGGTGTTAAAATCGCCAAACTAATGGGCCGAACGTCTTATAATCTCAAAACTAGTGGGGCTAAACATTAGGGAGAAGGGGGTCCAGAAAAACGGTCTGCCTCCCCTTAACCTTTTGAGGATCAAGTCGCATATTAGTAGTTTCTTCTGGCTATTATTAGACTATTTCATACAGCTTTGGAAAGACCTATAGCAATCAAATGGGTTAAGTCAATCTCACTTAACCCTTTGACTCGAGCACAATGAACATGAGGGATAATGGGGTTCAGAAAAAAGAACCTCACCTTAACTTTAAGCCAGTATCACACGAGAGCTTTTATAGTCAACATTCGACAAACAACAATTTCTGGCAACATTTCTGGAATATTTTGCACAGGTATCGGAAACTAGACTGATGGTAAATGAATTTAGGTGACAGAAATATTTTAAATGTTGACCTCATAAGCTGTGTTGAGGGAAAAAGCGCTCGTGTGATACCGGCTTTAGTTTGGATTACTTTGATTCACCGTATTATTTCTTAAGTACTTGTTACTAATTGATGTTTTTCTTTTTCCAGGTATGGCTTGAGGTTCATCTGTAAGTACAAGTCTGCACTTTCTTACACTAGTATTTTGGCCGGTAGAGTGATATTCAAGAATACTCGAATGAGCTTATAATTTTAATATTTCAAATGACGATCTTAAACTACATGAAATTTGTTGTATCGTTATGAAGGTTCTATTTCGAATATGAATCCTTTGACAATGGTTATATGTATCAGTTAGTATTAGTAGTTGTTAAATGACGTTTGTACTGAATAAAAGCCTTCTTGATCTTTCCCATATACTACACAACACAAGGCAGTACCATCAAGATCTAAACACTGGTGGCAGTATATATATATATATATATATATATATATATATATATATATATATATATATATATATATATATATATATATATATATATATATATGCTCTCAACCAGGCACGATCCACCGATACTCAGAACAAGTGTCCATGCTTTAGCCAACTACACCACGGCGTGATAATGAATAGCTAACCTTTTCCTATAAATATTAAGGAGAAGAAAAACTCCTACTTGAAAAAGTAATACATTGCATACACCAGTCGTAGGACCCATATTCCAGAGTACCATACAGGGATATTTACAATTATCATCATTCAACTCCGGTTGAAGTGATTTAATTCTCGAACCAGCCAAACACGAGAGTCATTAACCCATTGAATGCGGGATACGTTTCGGAGTGCCATGGCAATTTACAGGCTTTTAGAGCCTCATAAAACCTGTAGAATCGAGTGCGAGTGAGCAGGAGCGTGGCAGGTCACCCATCCTCTCTCTAGCCAGCTGGCCAGGGCACTGAGGAGTATGAGCCATACTCTCGCTAGACATAGAGCGCTGCCAAAGGTAAATGTAGCGCGACATTAGCGGTAATTGCTCAGTAATAGCGAATATCTATGGTAGCGCTGCGGGTGAATCCCGCGTGCTACGAAACTTTTTGGTGTCATTTTGAAGTTATTTTCTTCTAGGTTTTGGCTGAATAAATTTCATTTCATTCAGACACTTGCATAATCAATCAGGAGTGCCTGAATGAGCCCTAATATGGCGGAAATATGCCTGCAGTGTAAGTGTTAATATACTAGTATATCTCACAACTACACGCGAGCTACTAAATGTGTTCCCATTTTTGTTATTGGTTATAGTAGGGAAGGTGCACAGTAGGGTAGTAATTGAGAGAGTGAGAGCGAGAATGGAAAAATGGATAGGTGACGAGCAGGGCGGTTTTAGGAAGGGAGGAGGATGTGTAGATCAGATTTTTACCCTGAATTGTGTTGTGGAGAAATATCTGGAGAAGCAACAAAAGCTGTATGTTGCCTTTATGGACTTGGAGAAGGCCTATGATAGAGTGGATAGAGAAGGTATGTGAAAAGCACTTAGAATATAAGGAGTAGATGGAAAGTTGCTGAAAGCAGTGAAGAGCATGCATGAGGGTGCAAAGGCGGCAGTACGTGTGGAGAATGAGCAGAGCGAGTTCTTTGATCTGAATGTTGGGTTGAAACAGGCGTGTGTGATGTCCCAGTGGTTGTCTACTGTATATATGGATGGTGTCATGAAAGAAATACAAGGAAGAGCAGTGGATGTTGGTGTATCGCTGATAAGGGAGGGAAATGAGTGGAAGCTACCTGTACTGCTGTTTGCTGATGATACAGTTCTAATGACCGATAATGAATGGGAGTTGCAGGATCTGGTAAATATGTTTGGAACAGCGTGCGAAAACCGAATCTGAAGGTAAATGCGGGGAAGAGCAAGGTTATGGTCTTCGAAAGGGGTGAAACCACAGAGTGTGAGATGAAGTTAAACGGTCAGGCTATGGAGATTGTCAGCTCTTTAAGTATCTGGGCAGTGTGTTGAGTAAAGATGGGACTATGGATGAAGAATTGCAGGAGAGGGTGCAACAGGGGAAGAGGGTTGTAGGAATGCTGAAAGCAATAACAAGAAATAGGGTGGTCAGTATGGAAGTGAGAAGTTCTTGCATGACAGTGTGGTAATCCCGAAACTGACTTACGGAAGCGAAGCATGGACGTTGGTGGAGAGACTCAGACCAAGAGTGAGATCGGTGGAAATGAGTTACTTAAGAAGTGCGTGCGGAGTTACATGGAGGGTTAGACAGACGAATGAGGAAGTAAGAAGGAGGTGTGGTGTGGAGGTAGATGTGGTGGAAAGTGTGAAAAGGAACACCTTGAGATGGTTCAGCCATATGGAACGTATGGGAAGCGAGAGAATGACTAAGAGGGTGTACGAGAGCGAGGTGGAAGGACAGAGAGGGAGATGTAAACTGAAAGAGAGGTGGAAGGATGGAGTGAGGAAGTATATGGATGAAGGCGGTGCTGGTTGGGAAGAGGGGCGTCGACTGACTGGGGACAGATGTGCATGGGGCGTTTCGTTCGTGGCCACCCCTTCGGGGATCATTGCGTCAGGCAATAGATAGATAGATAGATAGTTATTGGCTAAGTCTATCATGTGGGATGAAAAAGGAAGAATAATGGTAATAAAAAGAACTCACCTAGTCCATTTTCGGCCAAAAATATGTAGCTGATCTCGCATCTAGTAGATTGAAAGTATCAAAGTAAGCATTGTAGACATTATCGCCTTTTTTTGGGTGTGCGGGCGACTTGCAACTGCTCCCACTATCTGGTTTCCAAGAATGCAGGCATTTTAAGCAGTGTTATGTTGAGTATGGACTACTTCTAGTACACACAAATATTTTTTTGTGATGTACTTACGTGCACTAGAAGCACCATGGTTATGCAAAGTAGACAAATATCTTTGCAAACACACTTTGAGAGTATTTGGAGTATAATTGCATTGAGTATGAGTTGCTTTTTCGACGCACAATTGCTATGGGGGTATGAACACACTCAGGAGACAATCTAAGGGTCCGCAAAGTAGACAACACACACACAAGATTTTATGTCACACAATCTTCAATTATTTATCATTAAAATGCATTGGGCTTGTATTTTATCCCTTACACACACACTAATGATTGTCACAGTCTCATAATATGAAATCACTGGTGAATATTTGTCTATTTATTTGTTCTTATATTCTTGTCGAGAATTTAGATAAAGAGGTTAAATTGCATATCACTGGTACATGAAAATATCCCAACAAATAGTTATAATTACCAACGAAGTATTGTATTCGATGGGTGTAATCCAGTCCCCCACACACGGCTAATTCAATTTCATGACATGTAGGAATGTTCACATAATACAATATCGATACAATGAACTTAGCTTAGAGGACTGGTGATGTAGGACTGTTGATATAGATTAATAATTGTAGCACATGGTGTACTATGGGTTGAGTCAGAGCCGAGGGGAAGTTGTTGGCTGTATGGTGTTGATTGAGAGACTAAAGGGCCGGCGTCCAATCGCTTCGCGAAATTACATATGGCTGCCGGCTCATAATAATTATAACCCATAACTTGGTTTCATGATACATCTAGAGCTGATGTAGATATTTATACATTACAGTTAATATTTAACCTACACTTAATAATAAACTACAATACACAAAGAACTAGCCGAAATAGTAAATGCGATACTATACCGCCAAATTCAAATGCCCTATTGGACCCAAACTGTCGGGATCATTACCCTATTCCCGACGTACTGCCCGCCACCAAAATCGATATACAGTAGCTATATACAGAGAACAAATGGACATCGAAGATTCGAAGATCACCTTGTTTGATCTTAGAACTCCAAAGATCCACGGAACTCATAGCCGCCCTCCTTTTGGGACGAGCGCCACCTGAAGCCAGAGGAGGATCATCCTTCTCATCATCAACTGCCCCACCTTGAGGAGCACTGTCACCAGCACTCTCCCGCGGAGGGGTATCAGTAGAGACGCCAGTATCATCCGGCAGTTTTACATCCTGCTCCAAGGGATATAACCTTACGACTGGGCGAGTAGTAACCCCAGTCGAAGTTCGTAATCTAGCAAAATTTATAAGACCATCAATGCCCTGGAACAAATCGACAATCCTCCCAAGCTTCCAAAATAACCTAGGACGCTCATCATGAATCAGTACGATATCCCCGATACGAGGCCATCGTTGATTCGTCCCTTTGATCTTATTGGAGTGACGCTCGCGAAGAGACAGCAAATATTCTTGGGTCCACCGTTTCCATAGATCGTCCGACACCTTGTTCACATACTGGAAGCGACGACGGGTGGCGTCATCATCGCCGTACGTAGGGTCATGTAGATCTTCGTCAGTTACTGACGAGCTAGGAATGGTATTAAGGATTCGTCCACGTGTTAGCATAGAAGGCGAAATGGGTAAGAGGTCATTAACATCTGCCGAGGTATATGTCAAGGGCCTGTCGTTGACTGACATCTCAATCTCTATCAAGATGGTTTGCAACTCCCTTCTGGTCACCAGTGCCCTTCCTAATACCTTCTTCATGGCAGATTTGACAGTACCGATTGTTCTCTCCCAAATCTCCCCGAACCATGGTGCACGTGCTGGTATAAATTTCCACTGACAACCCTTTCCAGTGAGGGTAGCCACAACTTGCATTAAACTCTGCAGATATTTAGAGGCCCCGACAAAACAAGTCGCATTATCGCTCATAATAATTTGAGGGAAACCATTGCAGCCTGCAATTTCTGCAAAGCGTCTTAGAGTATGCAAAAAACCCTCACTGGAGAGGTCGTCAATCAATTCAATATGAATCGCTCTGGTTACCGCACATGTGAATAGAACGGCATAAATTATACCTTTATGATATTACCGGGCGATTCTCTAACTTGAATCGCTCCGGTGTAGTCTACCCCGGTTACCTGAAATGGTTCAGTCCTTTGTACCCTGAACTCAGGCAAGGGAGGTAGATCTACTGGGGAGTAAGGCTTACCCTCTAATCTTTTACAGATAGTACAGCTATTGTGTATACCTTTAATTGCTTGTCGCATCTTAGGGATCTACCAACGTTGTCACATATACGCCAGAACATAATTTACGCCAAAATGTAGGCAGGTCCTATGGCATTGGCGAATCAACAGTTTGGTAATCAAATGAGAGGAGCTAAGGAGGACAGGATATTTCGCAGAATCAATAATGTACACCTTTTGTATCCTGCCTCTACACTTAATTATGCTTCCTTCCATATATAATCCTAGCTGCCTCATTAAGTTTGAGGGTTTGGCCTTTGAATCCTTGCTCAGGATTTGATGTTCAGTAGGATAAGAATCCCTTTGTACTAAACATATTAGTTTCGCTTCTGCTGATCTCAATTCATGGAGTCTGATATGCTTCGAATCTTCACTAAGGAAAGACCCATGAGCCCGACTTCTCATGTTGTTAATGAAACGGTATATCCATGCAAATACCCGTATTACTTGATCATAGCTGCCGTAACGTTCCAACTCTACCAACTTGTTATCCTGATGTGTTGTACTCACAGTCGAACTACTTAACACATCATCTTGGGGCCGACGTGAAGGATCAGATATGCATTCCCCGAAATCCTGAGGCCATGCAGTTGGAGATATAAGCCATGGAGGTCCATGCCACCAAATAGAGGACGACATAAACTGTTGCGCCGAGATCCCCCGGGAAATTATGTCACTGGGGTTATCCTTGGTGCTCACATAGCGAAATTTAGCTGTAGGAGCTAAGATATGCATCTCATCAGTGCGATTAGAAACATAAACAGGTAACACTTTCTGGCTGTGTAGCCATGAAAGTGCTATTTGACTGTCGCTCCAGACATAGACGTTATTAATCTGTAGTATGTCTGTATAAGCATCCAGTGTAAACTTTATTAGACGAGCAGACAGAAGCAATGCAGTAAGTTCTAATTTAGGAACTGTAATTTTCTTTATAGGGGCTACTTTGGCCTTTGCTATAGCCAGTTTCGCTTCACTACCATTGCATATGTATATGGCAGTATCGTACGCACTATTACTAGCATCAGAAAAGGCAAGTAGATCCACCTGTTGATCACTAATAACCTGACGATTAAGTTGGACCTTGCAACATGTGGAAAGGTCCGACCGAATCAACCGCCAAGAATCTTGTAACTCAGTCGGGAGGGGCGTGTCCCAATCTAGTTTTAGCCGCCACAGTTGCTGTAAAAACATATGAGCACGGATAGTTACAGGCTGCAAAAAACCTAGGGGATCAAACAACCTCGCTGACAAGCTTAACCCTTAAAGAGCAGCGCTCGACTTAAGTCGTGTACCAATTTGCAGCAAGTTAGGAGCATTATTAAGGATTTTAAAGGGTTAAAATCGAGTGCAAATGGCCGGGAGAGCAGCGGGCCAGACAGCCGACTCCCAGGGCTTACCGCCGCCCATTAACCCGGGAACTGCAGGAAGAATCTTAAGAGTTCCCCCGGCGGACTGCGGGAAGACTCTTAAGAGTAAGAGAAAAAAAAAATCAACTTTAAACATCAAATTTTTTTTTTTGTGTGTTTTTTTTTTGGGCCCCTGGGCCATGCAAAATATCAGTCCTCTACTTCCACTCCTTTCCCATTTTCCTCCCCTCCTTCAGTTATCACCTATTTTCCCTGTTATTCCCTTATTCTGAGGTATATTTTCGTGCTAACATTAGCGAGTTGCAAGCAGGGCATTGTCATCAGTGTTAGCAAGCGAGTGCAAGAGAGAGAGAGAGAATATCGATCGACTGTGTCTCAGTGGCCTTGGGGGAAATTGGCGGGAAAGCAGGTTGCCTCACCCATACATTATATAACTCGCGGCCTATATCTCCGATTTTGACCATCCAAACGCTGTTTTCACTCGTTTTATTGTTGTTTCAGGTTAATACCTTTATAATCAACCCATAATAGGTGCGTATGGATAAGTATTAATGATATTTATGGTAAAATGAATATTTTAGTGATGGAAACAGCTCAAATACGTCAGCACAGGCGGACGTTTCCAATTACCCCCATGCGCACTTGTTAGGTTAACTCATGTTCCCTGTGTTCTCGAGAGGCCGGCAGTGTAGCCAGTTGTGAGCATAGCTGGGAAAAATATACCGATATATGCTAAACTTCCATGTTCATGGCACCACTGCAAGAGAACCACGAGTGCCACGTAGCTCGTTCTGGTCTCATTTTGAAGCTTTTAGTGCCTACTTTTTTGCTAAATATTTTGTTTTCATGCAGATGCTTGATTTATCATGCAGGAGGTCCTGAATATGCCCAAATGAGCCCAAAACACCCCACTAGACAATGGTTAAGCAGTTTCGCTTGGTCATAAGCTCACTGCCGCATGGGGTGTGACAGAAGGATATACAATCTGTGGTAGTGTTCCATTTGTGGCCTAAAAACTTCACCTCACTATTCTCAGTAGCTACACCGTCAGAAGCAAATTGACCTTTCAAAAGATCACTATTAGTGGCCCATTCTCTCAAGTATAGATGAGCCTTGGCAAATATATCGCGGATCTCCCAGCATCTTTCGAGCAATAAATCTTCATCGTCTCCAGTGCCTTGAAGATTGTCCACACAGATCCCCTGCTTGATCTCATTCTTGAAGTCAGGATCTAGTCCAGCCTCCTCAAGATGTTGCAAGATAGTAGCATTGAGAAGGAACTGGGAACAGGTCGCCCCGAATAAGATGACTCTGAACCTGTAGACCAGATACTCTGAATCTAGATCCATTGGGTCCCGTGGCCATAAAAATCTTGTCGAGTCCCTGTCTTCACGATGAAGTTGAAGCATCAGGAAGGCCTTCTCAATATCGGCGACCCATGCAAACTTATGACATCTGAAGCGCAACATAATTTGCGCGAGATCAGAGACCAGGGACGGACCCGTGTATAGACAATCATTCAGGGTATAGGAGCGATCACTGGATTTAGCAGAACAGTCATACACAATACGAACAGGAGTGGTGGAACTGTCCTTTTTAATCCCATGGTGAGCAAGGTAATGGATGTTATCCCCATACTCACTGAGATCTACTCTCTCCACAAATCCACGTTGTACCTGCTCGTTTAAAACTGCCGCATAAGCCTCGCAATAATTTGGATCCCTGACAAACTGCTTCTGAAGGCCATGTAACCTACCAAGTGCTAGATGGAAATTAGTAGGTAATTTACTCTTGTTATCCTTCCAAGGGAGCCTTACCACATACTGACCCCTGCCAGTGTCATACGTCACAGTCTCTTCATACGAGCTTAACGTTAGCTTGGACTCACGATCAAGTTCATGTGGGTAAATTCCAATATTGTCCAAGTCCCATAGCTTATCTATATCAGTACATGTATTATCAGCACATTTGGCCTAATATATTTATCTATGGGGCTTACTGCTACCTTGAGGACCGTAACCACCTCCACCTCTGTGTCTTGAGAGGACGTGGCATAGGATCCAGAAATGGCATACCCTTGGATCGTGGGGAGCATTATTAGCTTATTTACCCGCCGATATCCAGGGTGAACCAGGTCGTAGTAATAATCAGCTCCGACCAGTAGCATAATTCCATTGTTAGCAGAGAGTTGATAATCAGCCAGTTTATAACCCTTGCTTTGGAGATATTTCAAATGTGGTTGAATCTCTGATGCTATATAGAAACTGGGTAGTTTGTCGACCACAACAGCCTTGATGGGACATACCTTTCTTCTATAAACATAGGAAATCTCCACTATATCATAGTCACTGGAATCTACTTCACCAGTGAAACCATGGAGACGCAAATTCTCTTGACCCTTGCTGGTACACTTGAGCTGGGGTAATGATGACCGCAGAACGAATGACCTCTGTGAGCACTGGTCAAGTAAGGTGCGGGTCATTATAGGCTTATTATTACTCCCCACTACTGGCAGCATCATAGTAGGAAGCAATTGACATTCTCGAGAAGCAATGGACATGGCAGATACTTTATTACCCTCGCTTTTACCTTTCTAATGTGACTCTTTGGTGGTTCTCCCCTTTTCTTTGCCGTCGTGCCGATCAGACTGGGTGCAAAGGGAAAACCAATGTTTCCCCTTGCAATACTTACAAGGTTTGATATAGGAATTGGTGCAAGTACTGTTGAAGTGGTCTCTTGCCAGACAGCTGGTACATAACTTAAGCGATTTAGCCTTGCCAATTTTCTGTGTAGCCTTAGGATACTTAGGACACTGGTACCATAGATGACCGTGTACACTGCACAACTTGCAACCTAATGATATTGGCCTTTTCTGTTTAGGAGAAGTCTGTACCGGGAAAGCTGCAGTGGATGGCGACATCTCCACGGGTCGGTAGTGTCCAGTACTCTCCATGTTAAACACTTCAGTCTGGTACACCTGCACCAACGCTTCCAAGTTTAGTGGAGAGTCGCTTAGTTGTCGTCTTACGATTTCCTTTAGGGGAGAGGGTATCTTGTTCAAGATATTTACACTAAATATCTCCTCCTTGGTGATGGCCATTGTCTCCATAGATCGGAGGAGGCTCTCAAAGGAGGCATAGTTCTCCTTTAGGTCTGTCACATCATAGCATGGAGGATCTAGAGTGAAGAATTTAGTAATTAATGCGGTCTTGATGACTTCCTCTCTCCCGTAAGTTCTTTTCAGCAACTCCACTGCAGACTCGTAGCTTGTAGCTTCTAGCTTGTACCCATCGATCAACTTCAATGCCTCCTCTTTCAATTGACCACGGAGATAGGTGAACCTTTGGATGGATGTGAGTGTTTTATTCCGATGGATGGAACACTCAAAGATATCCCAATATCCAGTCCAGGTAGTCGAATCCCCGGAAAAGGTAGGCAAAGTAAGCTTTGGCAGGTTAAAGCCAGTCGCCTTTGGTGTACCTGTATCCTTAACAGGGGGTGATTCTTGTGTGGAAGATAGTCTGGCTAAGGCTGTATTAACATCCTCAACGTACTCAAGATCTGCTGACATTTCTTCTTCCACATCATCAGTAATTGTCAATAAACCATCTACCTGCTGAGCATAATTATCATAAGTAGCTAGCGATTTAGTTACAGTAGCAAATTTACCCTTAATTTGATCAGCCGAGGCACTTAATAAAAATTCATCAAGATCTCTTAAACACCTATTTAAACTTCCCTTCATCCCTCCCTTCAGAATCCTAAGCTTCTTTATATCTGTCATCGTTAAAGTCTGAATCTAGGTTATTAACTCTCTAAACTATAAAGCAAACTAGTTACACAAATTAATTAAAATAAAAATATGTGGCAATAGCATTGCCACTCCCAATTTGGAAACGGTCATTAGACTACTAGCTGCAGTAGGATGAATTAATTGAATTAATAAGACAAATTGACAAGTAGCAGAAACAAACTAGGGCTAGAGAAAGAAGGGTAAATGAAAAGAACTGACTAGTAATAAGTATTAGGCCTAGCCCAGCTGCCCATCCCATGATCCCACAATCATGAGGTCTGTTGGCTGTCAATCGCTTAGGAATCAACAGAGACCGAACCCCATGACCGTAATTAGGCAACTAGGCTATACAATTTAATTAAATGAGTCACATGAGAACCCTCCCCACCGGCAAAATAAAGAAAAGAGTCGCATATGGCCTAAAGGCTAAACTTAAAGTCACCAAGTAGGCTACCACAAACAGTGTCATCAAAACAACCACAGACACTCAGTAGGCCTAACCAAAAAAAAACGCGTGAAATGGTAGCAAACCGAGACACCCTCACACACATACCTAGCCCAGCAAACCCCCAAACAAGGTAAGCAGCACCACGTCGAAAACAAGTGGGAAACTAGTTCCCCCAAACTAACAGTGATGGGGGGGCCACCGAAAAAACACAGGGATAGCTAGGCAACGTAGGCAACATAAAAAAAAAAAAAACGCAAGGGCAGTTTGCCCAACCCCTAGGGCAGCAGCCATATGTAACACCAAGCGAAAGCGGATGCAAACATAACACTGTCACTGTAATAAATTAAGTACTAGAGATCAAAGGACCATTATTTGTCGGGAATTTAGATAAAGAGGTTAAATTGCATATCACTGGTACATGAAAATATCCCAACAAATAGTTATATAATAATTACCAACAAAGTATTAATTCCTGAGGGGCACAGGGCCCTGGGTGGGGCTTTGGTTTCCTGGGCGTTTCCGCGCCCTCCTCAGCTCCCCGCCATGGAGTGGCTTCGGTCACCCAGGCTTTATTGTGGTAGGCGGGGAGGGTTCTGTGGGGGCGCTCGGTTATGGCCTTGGCCTTGCTTGGGGCCTTGGAGCTGTTCGACCAGGCAGCTTGGGGAACAGCAACAACAACAACAACAACGAAGTATTATTCGATGGGTGTAATCCAGTCCCCCACACACGGCTAATTCAATTGCATGACATGTAGGAATGTTCACATAATACAATATCCATACAATGAACTTAGCTTAGAGGACTGGTAATGTAGGACTGTTGTTATTGATTAATAATTGTAGCACATGGTGAACTATGGGTTGAGTCAGAGCCGGGGGGGGGGAAGTTGTTGGCTGTATGGTGTTGATTGAGAGACTAAAGGGCCGGCGTCCGATCGCTTCGCGAAATTACATATGGCTGCCGGCTCATAATAATTATAACCCATAACTTGGTTTCATGATACATCTAGAGCTGATGTAGATATTTATACATTACAGTTAATATTTAACCTACACTTAATAATAAACTACAATACACAAAGAACTAGCCGAAATCGTAAATGCGATACGATACCGCCAAATTCAAATGCCCTATTGGACCCAAACTGTCGGGATCATTACCCTATTCCCGACAATTCTTATACACATATATTTACATGTCATTTACATGGTGTTTGGGAGGTGTGAGGGGGTTGGGGGCTAGGGGGAGTGGCTAGAAGGTCGAAGGGCAGGGTACTTGTTGTATGAATATGGAAGGCGTGGGTGACCTAGTTTTGGTGCTGCACATTTATTTTTTGGCGATACCGTTTTATTACGGACCTGGCACTGGGTGTGACAATATGCCAGTCAGTATATATACGGACCTGGCACTCAGCGGGTTAAGTATATCTTACAAATACACAAGAGCTACTAAATGCTTATATACTCTCAGCCGAGCTCGAACCACCGACAGTCAAAACAAGTGTCCATGCTTTAATCGACTACACCATGGCATGATAAAGAATAGCTAACCTTTTCCTATATATATTAGGGAGATGGAGAAATACTACATGAAGAAGGACCCATATTCCAGCGTACCATACAGGGATTTTTACAGCTATCGTGGCCGCACTCGGGTTGAAGTGGCTGGCTGATATCTCATATTCTATAGGGTCTCTACCCCAGATAGCATAAGTTTGTATGCTCAACATGAGCATAGAAATTACTCCTTTCCCTCCTCACTGCACCTTCAACAGCCCCAGGTCTCCCCTATGTCGGATGGCATTACTGACTTACTGACTTACTGACTTACGAGAACTCTTGAGGGGGTAGTGCTTAGTTTTTGGTCTATATATTTTCTTAATTAATTGTTAAGTTTCCTCACTAGACCTCCATCAAGCTTAGAAAAACACTCCCTAGACCCCCTTTCAAGATAATTCGTACATTTTTCGGTAGAAAAATGTCCCGGCCAAAAGCTGGTTCCTTGGAAAATTAGAGGCTAGCTATCGCTCGCCAGGAAAAAATTGACACCTACAGGGCACAAAAGGTCTTAATATTGACAACAAATGAGGAGAAAGGTCTCAAAATTGCCAAACTAACGGAACAAGCGTCTTGAAACCTCAAAACTAATATGCTAAACATGAGGGAGAAGGGGATCCAGAAAAAGCGAGTACTACCCCCTTAAGAAAGACAAATATTCGAGACAAGCCTGACATGCCATTATGATAAAGAAAAAGTACAGACATCTCGAGTCTGCCGCCAACTGACCTGCAGGAGGAGAGCAAAGATTCCTTGGAGCTGCAGGACGTAGAAGACCTGCTAAATCCCCACAAAGATTACTTCCAGCAGCTTAGCAGGGAGTTTCAAGCGGACTTACCCAGAGACCTTCAAGGGTGGCAGCAAGACTCCCCCCAAAACGAATCAAGCAAGGAGCAAGCCACGTTATGAAGAAGGCTCGCTTTCAAGAGAGGCAGCAGCATGTCATTCATAGCCGCCGATGACGAAAAGACCAGAGGATCGACCCAGGAAAAAGCCCATCACCCCTGACCCTTAGTTCTCATTTCCATTGTTGTTCCCTTAGTCAGTAGTTCCTTGGACGATGTCACTGCAGGCGGACCCCTTCCCTCATATACCAAGACACTAATGCCCTTGGAATGACCAAGTCCCCCACAGCAATTCCCTGCTAATTACTCAAGTGTCGCAACTCCCCCCTATTGAAGGCTGGGCAGATACTGTCACCGTTTTCGCCCTACCGACTCACCCATCTTGGAAGAATAGACTCACCCAGGTCAACAACAAAGTGACAAGGAGAATCCGTCGCATAAGCAACAGGAAACACCTGACAGGACCACCACGTCTCTGCCCCAAAGTACTTTGAGTACCACTCGACTAGATCAATCCCTCAGTTGACCTACATTTGCAAACAACTGTACCTTTAGAAGGAGTTACTAGGAACCGCCATAGTTTCCCAATTTTGCACGGATATATTGTATTTGTTCAGTATATGATTGTCGATTGAACCAAGCTTGTATATTCTGTGTATGTCTCTTGTACAATATATAATATTAAGTGTTCGTATAGACTATTTGTATTCTGTGTATGTCTCTTGTACAATATATAATATTAAGTGTTCGTATAGACTATTTGTATTCTGTGTATGTCTCTTGTACAATATATAATATTAAGTGTTCGTATAGACTATTTGTATTCTGTGTATGTCTCTTGTACAATATATAATATTATGTGTTCGTATAGACTATTTGTATTTAATTCTGCCAGTTAGAGAGCTCACATTTAATCATAATAAAGGCACTTTAAAAATAGTCGCTTACTTTAATGTATTATCCAAGAACACTCATACATTAAGAAGAACAAAAATGAGGGTGATATTTTGTCATCAACATTCACATCAAAATACAACAAAACCCACAACGAAATTCACGGCTAAATGTAAGCCTCAAAATCAGCACTTCTAACTTAAATGAACACATGAATGGCGCACAAGCAACACACATAAAACATATCAACATTGCATAATTCTCCCTACCAGAACATTTTGGAGTTGTCGCGCCGACACGTTGTTTTGTACAGTAAGCGACCTGGGCCCTTTAAATGGCGATATCCCACAGTTCTTCACCCTCCCTCTCCATCAATCAATCTTAATTATAAGCTATATGTCGTACTTCCTATAGCTGACACATTACCGCCACAACTATCATACTATATAAGCACTTAGTGTAGCCATCTAGTATATAGTAAAAACATGCAGAATCGTAAGAAATCGTGATAAGCTTTGCACAGCCTAGGTGTTAAGTATTGTTTATGTCGACAGACGTAGCTCTGGCGCTACTTCAGAAGCATCCACCAGAGGTCTCCGGTGAATTCCTGGTAGGGAGAATTGTGGCAAGCGATGGAGCGTCAGCGGCTTTTGTTTCCAAACCAAGTGGTTTAATCAGTGTTGGGATCCCTGCGTCTTGGATCCTTGATTTGCATTTGTATTCACTTAAGCCGGTATCACACGAGCGCTTTTTCACTCAACATTTATCCTCAACACTGGTCTGGCAGCTTATGAGGTCAACATTTACAATATTTCGGTCACCTAAATTCGTCTACCACCAGTCTAGTTTCCGATACCAGTGCAAAATAGTCCAGATATGTTGCCAGAAAAATGTTGATCATCGAATGTTGAGTATAAAAGCTCTCGTGTGATACTGGCTTTATGCAAAACTAAACTTTGGCAAAGCAGAATTACAGCAGTCCCCGGCCCAATGTTTTATTGATGCATTACATTGGAGGATATCACTACTTAGACTGCACACATACTTCTTGCAACGAAATTAAGGGAGCCCACCTCGCTTTTTTTGTCTCTCTCTCTCCCTCTTTCTTTAGCTTGAATCCATTCGGCCCCATTCAGCCTACTGTTTTAAGACGTTTATACCCATCCAGGTATCAATATTTTCCTGGCGAGCGATAGCGAGCCAGCATATATATATTTTTTTGTTTTGACAGCAACTAAATTTGTACATTTTTCGATAGTAAAATGTCTCCGGCGAAGCCGGATCTCTCCATACAATGCTGGCTCGCTATCGCTCGCCAGGAAGATATCGACACCTGGATGAGGATAAACATCTTAAAAAAGTTGGCTGAATTGGGCCGAATGGATACAAGCCAGGGAAATAGAGAAAAGGAGAGAAAGATAAAAAAAGCCGGTGAACAACCTTAAGGATAATTAAATCCCTCAAAAGTGTTAAAGGGAGATGGGTCGTTTTTCTGGTCCCCCCTTCTCCTCATGTTTAGCCCAATTAGTTTTCAGATGTTTAGACGTTCGACCCATTAGTTTGACGTTTTAAAAACATTTTGCACCTTTTCTTTGTCAATATTAAGAATTGTTCTGTTATTCAGGTGTCGATTTTTTTCTGGCGAGCAATAGCGAGTCTGTAATTTAGGAGGAACCGGCCTTTGGCTGGGAAATTTTTCTACCGAAAAATGTACAAATATATCTTGAAGGGGGATTTTGTTTTTGTTTTTTGTGTATTATTTGATGGAGGTCTAGGGAGGGAACTGGAAAACAAAATGAATACATGCAAAAATCGCCCAAAAAGTGATGCATCTCCCCTTAAGAAGGATTTGTGGTAGCTAAATGGATCAACTGAGATAGTTCAAAGTGTTACATTTGCTAGAGGCCCCTCCTAAGCTAAATAAAATGTCTGACTCGACAATATTAGGTGCCGTGTGTTAGCTGACAGTTGTGACGTCGTATTTGGTGCCGTGTGTTAGCTGACAGTTGTGACGTCGTATTAGGTGCCGTGTGTTAGCTGACAGTTGTGACGTCGTATTAGGTGCCGTGTGTTAGCTGACAGTTGTGACGTCGTATTAGGTGCCGTGTGTTAGCTGACAGTTGTGACGTCGTATTAGGTGCCGTGTGTTAGCTGACAGTTGTGACGTCGTATTAGGTGCCGTGTGTTAGCTGACAGTTGTGACGTCGTATTAGGTGCCGTGTGTTAGCTGACAGTTGTGACGTCGTATTAGGTGCCGTGTGTTAGCTGACAGTTGTGACGTCGTATTAGGTGCCGTGTGTTAGCTGACAGTTGTGACGTCGTATTAGGTGCTGTGTGTTAGCTGACAGTTGTGACGTCGTATTAGGTGCCGTGTGTTAGCTGACAGTTGTGACGTCGTATTAGGTGCCGTGTGTTAGCTGACAGTTGTGACGTCGTATTAGGTGCCGTGTGTTAGCTGACAGTTGTGACGTCGTATTAGGTGCCGTGTGTTAGCTGACAGTTGTGACGTCGTATTAGGTGCCGTGTGTTAGCTGACAGTTGTGACGTCGTATTAGGTGCCGTGTGTTAGCTGACAGTTGTGACGTCGTATTAGGTGCCGTGTGTTAGCTGACAGTTGTGACGTCGTATTAGGTGCCGTGTGTTAGCTGACAGTTGTGACGTCGTATTAGGTGCCGTGTGTTAGCTGACAGTTGTGACGTCGTATTAGGTGCCGTGTGTTAGCTGACAGTTGTGACGTCGTATTAGGTGCCGTGTGTTAGCTGACAGTTGTGACGTCGTATTAGGTGCCGTGTGTTAGCTGACAGTTGTGACGTCGTATTAGGTGCCGTGTGTTAGCTGACAGTTGTGACGTCGTATTAGGTGCCGTGTGTTAGCTGACAGTTGTGACGTCGTATTTGGGTAATTAAGGGGGGGTATTTATAATTTTCTGGACCCTCATCTCCCTCATGCTTAGCCCCATCAATTAAGAGATTTGATGACGTTCGCCCCGTTAGTTTGGCAATTAAGGGGAGACTGGCCGTTTCTTTGGTCTATTAATTCATGTATTCAAATATTTTTTTAGTTTCCTTCCTAGACCTCCATCAAGCTTAGAAAAATCCCCCCTATACCCCCTTCAAGATAAATTTGTACATTTTTCGGTAGAAAAATGTCCCGGCCGAAGGCCGCTTCCTCTTAAAATTGCAGGCTCGCTATCGCTCGCCAGGAAATAATCGACACCTAAATGGCACGAAAACTCTTAAAATTTACAACGAAAGGGGGCAACATGTGTTAAAATCGCCAAGCTAATGGACCGAACGTCCTGTAATCTCAAAACTAGTGCGGCTAAACATTAGGGAGAAGGGGGTCCAGAAAAACGGTCTGCCTCCCCTTAAAAAACCCTTAGCCTCATTTATTTGCCAATATTAACCCCTTCTCAACCGTCGACGTCTATATAATTTCATTCTAGCTCTATTTAGACGATGCTGTGCGGCTTAAGGATGGTTCACATTTTGAGCAATATTTGCATGTATTCATTATTTTTCTAGTTTCCTCCTTAGACCTCCATCAAATTAAAAAAAAAAACATCCATTAGATCCCCCTTCTAGATTAATTTGTACATTTTTCGGTAGAAAAATTTCCCGGCCAAAGGCCGGTTCTTCCAACACTATAGGCTCACTATCGTTCGCCAGGGAAAAAAATCGACACCTAAATAGCACGAAAGGTCTAAATATTGACGAAGAAATTGGGCGAATGGTCTTAACATCGACTAACTAATGGGGCAAACATCTTAACATCTGAAAACTAATGGGGCTAAACATGAGGGAG
This sequence comes from Paralithodes platypus, assembly GCA_032716605.1. Lineage (NCBI taxonomy): Eukaryota > Metazoa > Arthropoda > Malacostraca > Decapoda > Lithodidae > Paralithodes > Paralithodes platypus. The sequence continues at coordinate 58,883,115 of CM064504.1, read as the reverse complement.
AAAGTGGTCCAGAAAACCGGTGCATTCCCCCTTAATTAAGAAGTATCTGAGTGAGTGAAAAGGGATAAGTGAGATATTTCGAAGCCTGTTAATTGCTGGAGGCCCTTTTTAAACTGCATAAAGTTGCCCAATACTGCATAAAGTTGCCCAATACTTGCTAGAATATAATATGAATGGCGTCGCCGGTACTAAATGGGGTTAAGAGCTTTTGTACCATTTAGGTGTCGATTTTTTCCTACCAAATACCATAGAACCTTCCGTATGAAAATTTAAGAAATGTTATATATCCCAATATTTAGAATCCTAATATGGCACATATGTAAGCATTAACTATGTTCAAATCTCCTACATGTATCTATATGCTAATTGTATTATGTACATTATTTGTAAACGTACGGTGGCGCTAATAAGTCATGTCCCAGCTGTCATTACGTTTGGCTTGTTCTGTGCTGTATTAATGTCTGTCAGATGTTCAATAGGGTGGGTAAGTGTAGGAACATGTTTGTATATTTCACTAGACATGAAGAAATGAAGCTTAGATACTGCTGATACCAATTATTGATCAAAATAGACTTGGTGCCGAGAGGTGACTTATTAGCGCGACTGTACCTAGACCTAACTGTGTTGGTGGTGTAATGGTTTAGGTGCTTTCGTTTTGGGTGTGATGTTCCGAGTTGGAATCCCGGGAGGACCTTATGCTTTCATTAGTTTATTCAAGTACAGTACATTGGGGTTTGTTATTGATGATTAATGTTAAGAACGGGGTGTTACTTATATAAACACTGACTGGAAATGTAACATCAATATTCAATTGATTGTATACGATAAAGTCTTGTAGCACCATATTTTCCAGTATCTCGAGCTTTACTATGGAATAAAACAATTTACAGGATAATTAAAGGATGTCACCGGTACTGAACGGGTTAAAACGTGATCTACACTAATCTACAGTACTGTACATCGTCATAGACTATGGACACTCGACCAAAAAACAATCTTTATACTAACGCTCTAAACATTCTGAAAGTGGGTTGAAATCTCATGAAGTTTGGTTCACCCGATTCATTCCGTTCACACTAGAATATTTACAGCTCACCAGTGTAAAGATTGTGTTTTGGTCGAGTGTACAGTCACGGAGGTATATTGTGGACCAGGGGATGAACCCCTTTCTAGACACCACGCATGTGTATCGCATCCGAACACAGTCTACACTCAGTGAAACTGGGTGGTTTATACTGCCAGGCCCCGCCCACTACTGGGTCGCCAGTCAGTTGGCAGAAAGTATTAAGTAGATAAATGGTTTACACACACACTTCATTATATGCTATAAGCTAAAAATATATTGTATTAAGTCCCAGAAAGAGTGCCAATTTGATGTTGTATATCGTAGGTATGCCAAGGTATGTATTGAATGCTATATATTGCAGAGACGGTTATAATTATGTATAGACTATATTATGTTCAGGAACATAAAGGAATAGACATCAAGATAAAGACGAAGGTTATGTTCAAAACCAACGTCCCTTGCATAATACCTACTGTAGGTAGACTTTAACACTTTTAGTGAGTAACGTCCGTTATATTTATATTCTATTTACCATTAAGGGGAGGCTGGCCATTTGTTTGGTCTATTAATTCATGTGTTCATATTTGTTTAGTTTCCTGGCTAGACCTCCATCAAGCTTAGAAAATACCCCCTAGACCCCCCTTCAAGATAAATTTGTAAATTTTTCGGTAGAAAAATGTCCCGGCCTAAGGCCGGTTCCTCTTAAAATTGCAGGCTCGCTATCGCTCGCCAGGAAATAATCGACACCTAAATGGCAGGAAAGGTCTTACAATTGACAACGAAATGGGGTGAAAAGTGTTAAAATCGCCAAACTAATGGGCCGAACGTCATATAATCTCAAAACTAGTGGGGCAAAACATTAGGGAGAAGAAGGTCCAGAAAAACGGTCTGCCTTTCCCTGAACGATATTATTTAGGTTAGGAAGGACATCTAGCTAAAGGCTACGAATGATCTCAATTATACCTTATAGTTACCACAGATCCTTCCAAAGCTATACAAACTCGTCCAAAATATAGCTGCAATTATTAAATAAAATAGAAGTCTTCCGTACCGAAATGGATAAAGTCCTCACGTACGGATAACTTGTTATAGAGACGAGTAAAAGCGAACGGCGAAACACAACAATGTTACCTTCTAAAGTATGTAAGCTACCATATATTGCACGTTTTCTGACCTGGTTTACCATACGTCAGAGAGAGAGAGAGAGAGAGAGAGAGAGAGAGAGAGAGAGAGAGAGAGAGAGAGGGTGTGTGTGTGTGCGCGCTAACATATACCAAGATTCAAGGGACTGGGCGTCTCAAATGACACTCCAGGCTTAAATGACCTGATGAGCCAGTTTAACAATACTTAAGGGGAGATGGGCCGGTTTTCTGGACCACTTTCTCCCTCATGTTTAGCCCCATTATTTTTCAGATGTTAAGATGCTTGCCCCATTAGTTAGTCAATTTCAAGACCTTTCGCCTCATTTCTTCGTCAATATTTAGACCTGTCGTGCTATTTAGGTGTCGATTTTTTCCCTGGCGAACGATAGTGAGCCTGTAATGTTGGAAGAAGTGGCCTTCGGCCGGGAAATGTTTCTACCGAAAAATTTACAAATTAATCTAGAAGGGGGATCTAATGGATGTTTTTTAAATTTTGATTTTAGGGAGGAAACTAGAAAAATAATGAATACATGCAAAAATCGCCCAAAAAGTGAACAATCCCCCCTTAAGGGTTCATATCCTCTGAAGTAGTATTTTAACTAACTACCAATACTATTACCGCTTCCTATTCTTAAGTTTTTTTTCTTCATATATCACTGTCCCAGGAAAAATTGCTATGATCTGTGTTAATGAGGTTAATGTATTCTTTGAAATCTATAATAATGGTGTACAATTCACACATTTGTAAACTTAGTAAAAAGAGAGCTTAGTGGCTACCAACCCTGCTGGATTTTTAAGCCAGGATATAACATAAGGACATACGAGAATGAGAGTCTGCAGAAAGTCTATTGGCCCACACAAGGCAGATCCCTTTCACACTTCGTCCATGTGCCTATTTAATTTGATCTTGAAGCTGTATATCGTTCTTGATCCTACTATGACACTCGATAGCCTATTCCACATATCTACAATCCTGTTAGCAAACCAGTATTTGCCTATGCCTTTACTGGAACTAAATTTATTGAATTTGAAAAAATTTGTGTAAGTTCTCTCGTTATCACTGAGCTTCAGTATATCTTTCATGTTCGCTGTATTAATCCAACTTACACATTTGATCACCTCTATCATATCCCCTCTAACTCTACATCTCCCTAATGAGTGCAAGCCTATAAGGTATAAATCGCGTGTGTTCGTTTCTAAATACAGCCGACTTTGCATCGCCATGTGCCGGCAATGAGGTGAAGTTATAATTCGGTCACAGTTATCATCTTATCACCCTTTGCAATCCACTGCTCTCTCTCTCTCTCTCTCAGAGGGCGTCGACACAGGAATAGAGGAGGGAGGGAGGGGAGCGGTGGAGGCTGTTTAGAGGGTGAGAGGGGATAGGGGAATAGGAGGAATAAAGGACAAAAGGGGGGGGGGGGGCAAAGGTGCTTATATTAACAAAGCCGCTCGACAAGAGCCACACACTCACGAATCCTCCATTAAGGGGACATGGGTTGTTTTTCTGGTCACTCTTCTTCCTCATGCTTACCCCCAATAGTTTTCAGATTTTATGACGTTCGGCCTATTTGTTTGGCGATTTTAATACCTTTTGCCCCATTTCGTTATACATTTTAAGACCTTTCGTGCCATTTAGGTGTCGATTTTTTCCTGGCGAGTGATAGCGAGCCTGTAATCTTAAGAGTAACCGTCCTTCGGCCGGGAAAATTTTCTACCGAAAAATTTACAAATCTAGAAGGGGGATCTAATGGATGTTTTCTTAAATTTGATGGAGGTCTAGGGAGGAAACTAAAGAAAATAATAAATAAATGAAAAAAAATCTACCAAAAAGTGAACCATCCCCCCTTAAACAAACAGTCCTTCAATATCCCTTGCATTTTGATAATATATTCCTGAGAATATTGACGCCATCCTCTCTTAACCTGACAAGCGCGATATGACAGTAGGTGCTAGGGTAGTTATTTGTGCATTTCTAGCCCTGGATTCTGACAGAATTCGTTATATTTACAATATAAACCATTATTTGTTTTCGGTATGCTTTTATTTTACATATATGATGTATATATGAACCTTCAGGAGTGCTAAAATAAGTGGGAAAAGCATTTGGGTGGTGAAAAACGAAGATATTGGCCACCCGGTCATAATCTCAGGCGAGAGAGAGAGACAGGCAGCCCTCCCCTCTCGCTGTCTGGGAGTCAACTGAGAAGAGCGGGGCGGTGTGTGCCGGTGTCTGGGTGTTGCATAACGATCTTTTATGCAACCCACTTGTGCTACATTATCGCGGGAGAGAAAAATAACCGATAAATGATGATAATAAGAGGAAAAATAGGTGATAATTGAGGTGGGGAGGGAGGGGGGAATAAGGTGGGGAAGGAGGGGAGGGGGGTGGGTGAGATTTACATGGATGAGTACTGAAGGGGAATTATCTCACCTAGAGACAAATTCCTTTGTTTTGATAGGCCCTTTTTTTTATGGAAGTCTTTTTTTATGGTCCTGCTTCCGTGAGGCCTATCGCGTTCCCTATAGGAAGCCTTCCGTGAGGCCTATCGCGCTTGCCGGGTTAAAGCGTAGGGCCGTAAATATAGATCAAGGTGGGAGTATTGGGGATAATTTATTAGGTTATGGAAGGCAGATGAAGGGGTTTGTTTTGGGCCTTTTAGCAGAACTACGGAGCGTTTTCTAAGAACTACTCCCCCGAAGTTAATTAAAAGTCATTCCCGAACATATGGTGTTGTCGCCACGGTGATAGAGAGAGCCTGGAGGGGGTGGGTTTTGTCTCTAGGTTATACAGGCCGAGTCACTTCTATTTATTTATTATTTTGTCTTTCCTCTGGGTAATCGAGCAGAATGTGTATTAATACTCGGCACACTGAGTTTGTTTACTTATTATTTGTATTTATTTATTTGTTCTCTCTTGTGGTTCTTCGACTACTGTACTGTTGGATCAGACTTGGAGATGGTGCAGAGTCGATCACTTACCCTATTCGACAGCATGACCCAATTCGGCCGCAACCCAAAACATTTTAGCCTCATGGCCCAAACGACCCCTCTGCCCAGAACAGTCACTCGGCTTTAAACGACCGCTCGACCAAAAATGACCCTGTGAAGGAATCCAAATTCAGCCGTGGTTCAAAACAATTCATTTGTAACTTTCAATGCCTCCGAGATCCAATATTTTCTTCTATCTAACCGTTGCAATCTTTCACAAGACAATCACTAACTCTTCAACAATACACAAATCAACCCTTCATTCATCTTCTCTCAATATTCCTGATGTATCTTTTTCATCTGACCTTTCTTGGAAAGATCATATTACCACTCTTGCTAAAACAGCATCCCAGAAGTTTGGCGTGCTCAACCATCTCCGTGAGTTGTTCAGCCCCGCAGAGCTTCTTGCTATGTATAGGGGAGCAGTGAGCCTATGTATCCATACCGCACTCTCGAAAGAGGAAAGTCAAAAGCATTTCGCCTCATCAACTCGCTTTCTCTCACTAGTTCCCTACAATCTTTTTCTACACACCATAATGTTGCATCTATATCACTCTTCAATTGCTATTACAACAATCAGTGTTCTTCAGAGCTCTCTCAGTGCATACCCCCTCTCTTGTGACGAGTGCGAGGCACCCGTCTTTCAGCACAGTCCCACTCATATTCTGTCCAGCTCGCCATCCCCCCAAAATAGCAAATGTTCTCAGTCTTCTACTCAACAAGTGAACTCTGGGACTCTTTCCGTCAATCAATGTTTCCTTCATCTTATGAGTTAGACTGCGTTGAACCTTCGTGTGTCCAGGTATGTTGACCCCAACGTCCCTTAAATTTGGCTCTCTGTCACTATTTTCGCTTTGGGGGAAATACTCTTACAGGCATCCTGCCTTTTGTCTCCTGCATACACATAGCAAAACATGTTGATTCAGTGAAGTCCCATAGCCCATGGCCAACAACGACCACACTGTCCGAAATGACCCTACAAAGCAACGTATTTTGGCTGTGACCAATTATGGCCCTGTAGCCCATATGACCTCATGGCCCAAATTGGTTGTTCAACCCAAAACGGCCCCACAACCCAAACATGTCGCACCCGAAAACGGCAGCTCACACCAATTCGTCTGTTCACCTAAAACAACTCAATTTGACCGCTTATGTCAGTAGGCAATTCAAGACCGGAGCCTCTGTTCGCGAGCTCAGGTCCCTTGTTGTCATTTATATTCGGTAAGTAATGGTTTAATGTATATGGAGTAATACTTAAATTGTTGTGCTAATTACTTCCAAATCCCCGGTTGTCTCAGTAAATTTCTAGGTGATGCATTGTGTAGCGCTCGTAAAACTGTCTATTGCCTGCTGTCACGTGAGTTTATTGTAAACATGTAAACGGACCTACGGTAGGATATTTCTATTAAACCTGTCGTTTTACATTAACAGTAGTTACTGTACACTCAGGAATCTGAGTGTAAAATGGAGGGAGAGTAAGAAACTGTTCTGGAAAGAAGTAAATAAAGTTAGGGAAGGTAGCAAGGGAAACAGTAAGGGTGTGAAAGATAAGAATGGGAGAATGCTAGCCGAGAAGCAAGAGAGAGTCGAAAGATGGAGGGAGTGCTTCAATGAGTTGCTAAATGTTAGGAATGAAGAGCCAGCAAACATAGCTGGATATGGTATGGGAGGGAGAAGAGGAGAAGTAGTGGAGGTGGAGGTGGGGATCAGGAGGTCAGAAGTGTGGGAAGCCATGAAAAGATTGAAGTTGGGGAAAGCACCAGGAACAGATGGAGTGTTTGGGGAAATGTTGAGGTATGGTGGTGAGATAGTGATCGAATGGGTATGGAAAATGTGCAAACTAGCATGGGAGAAGGGGTGTGCACCCGATGACTGGAAGACTGGCATAATAGTCCCCCTATATAAGGGCAAAGGGGAAAGAGGAGTGTGTGGTAACCACCGAGGAATATATCTTCTAAGCGTAGTAGGGAAGGTATACAGTAGGGTAGTGATTGAGAGAGTGAGAGTGAGAATGGAGAAATGGATAGGCAACGAGCAGGGAGGTTTTAGGAAGGGAAGAGGATGTGTAGATCAGATTTTTACCCTGAATTGTGTTGTGGAGAAATATCTGGAGAAGAAACAAAAGGTGTATGTTGCCTTTATGGACTTGGAGAAGGCCTATGACAGAGTGGATAGAAAAGGTTTGTGGAAAGTACTTAGAATATACGGAGTAGATGGCAAGTTGCTGAAAGCAGTGAAGAGCATGTATGAGGGTGCAGAGGCAGCAGTACGTGTGGAGAGTGAGCAGAGCGAGCGCTTTGACCTGAATGTTGGTTTGAAACAGGGGTGTGTGATGTCCCTGTGGTTGTTTACTGTATATATGGATGGAGTCATGAAAGAAATACTATCAAGAGCAGTGGATGTTGGTGTATCGCTGAAAAGGGAGGGAATTGAGTGGAAGCTACCTATACTGCTGTTTGCGGATGATACAGTTCTGATGAGTGATAATGAATGGGAGTTGCATGGTCTGGTAAATGAGTTTGGAACACTGTGCGAAAAACGGAATTTGAAGGTAAATGCGGGGAAGAGCAAGGTTATGGTCTTCGAAAGGGGTGAAGTCACAGAGTGTGAGGTGAAGCTGAACGGTCAGGCAATGGAGATCGTCAACTCTTTTAAGTATCAGGGCAGTGTGTTGAGTAAAGATGGGACTATGGATGAAGAAGTGCGGGAGAGGGTACAACAGGGGAAGAGGGTTGTAGGAACGCTGGAAGCAGTAACAAGACATAGGGTGGTCAGTATGGAAGTGAAGAAGTCCTTGCATGACAGTGTGGTAATCCCGACACTGACTTACAGAAGCGAAGCATGGACGTTGGTTGAGAGACTCAGACCAAGAGTGAGAGCAGTGGAAATGAATTACTAAAGAAGTGCGTGTGGAGTAACATGGAGGGATAGACAGACTAATGAGGAAGTAAGAAGGAGGTGTGGTGTGGAGGTAGATGTGCTGGAAAGTGTGAAAAGGAACAACTTGAGATGGTTCGGCCATATGGAACTTATGGAAAGCGAGAGAATGACTAAGACGGTGTACGAGAGCGAGGTGGAGGGACAGAGAGGGAGAGGTGGAAGGATGGAATGAGGAAGTATATGAACGAAGGCGGTGCTGGTTGGGGGAAGGGGCGTCGACTGACTGGGGACAGAGGTGCATGGGGGCGGTTCGTTCGTGGCCACCCCTTCGGGGATCACGGCGTCAGGCAATAGATAGATAGATAGATAGACTGTATTATCATACTTTTAATATTTAATTATCATAATCATCATCAGCAGCATCCTTAGTTATTTCACTGCAGAACAAAGGCCTCTCCCAAACATTTCTACTGTGCTGGTCAGATATTAAGCCTGGTTCACACATAGTCGAGTCGGTGAGCGAGTCCAACACGAGTGATGAAATTTTGCTATTCGGCAATGACTCGTCGAGACTCCTCAACACTCGTGTTAGACTCGTGTATACTCTTTGTTTACTCGACACACTCGTGGGTACTCGCCACGGGGTCCAAAAATGTCATGCATGCATGAAATTTTGGCGAGTACCCACGAGTGTGGCCTACATACGTGTAGACTCGTGTACATACGTGTTAACTCATGTTGAACTCTGAATAACTCTTCATTATTCGTGTTAACTCGTGTTGACTCGTGTAAACCCGTGTAACACTCTTTGCTGATTCGTCGATTATCGTCATCATTTCGACGTTGTAATTTGTATGTCAAAATCAAATGTATGCGACTCCAGGTGTTGTTTTGCATCCAATTAATATTTATAGTTACTTTATTCACATAAAATAATAAGTTTAATTTACAATTTTCCTTTATTCAAGTTTTAAATGACTTGTTAACAGAGAAACAAATAAGTAATTTGAATTAAATATTTTTTGGAAGAATAGATAAAATAATTATGATGATTAAGCAATTTGAAGTTAATAGTTCATGGTAGAACATACTGTATAAGGGAAATATGCTGAAAATTATTATAATACTGTTATGGATATAAGAACAATACTATGTGCTGTACTGTCCCTGAAAACATAATAAGGGTCGTATTTGTCATTAATATGATAAATTTCACATGAAAAAAATATATATATATGCTGGAAGGATATTATACTTTTCAATTCCATGCATTAGAAATGATTCAAAGATTACAAAAAGTCCAAATAAGACATAGTTATGTTAATGTATAAGGGAGTTAGGTAGATGCATTAGAGAGATAGATAGATATAAAGAGAGTTGCAGAGGGGGAAGTGAGCGATAAACACGAAAAACAGATAAACACGATAAACACGAACTATTATGAGACAGACAGACTTAATTGGTTCTGAAAAGACAAAGGAGACATTTTTATTGACTCTTTTTCATGTTATTATTTGTGTGTTAGAAGGGTAATATTATTTTCAATTCCATCGTATTAGAAATGATTCATAGATTAAAAAAATACCAAATAAGACATAGTTATATATATGTTGGGAGATAAATGCATTAAATAGACAGAAAAAAAAAAAAAAAAAAATTATCTCAATTTCTCTGGTGAACATTACCCAAATATATGAGAAAAATATAAATAAAATCATAGTAATGAATATTATCGCTGAAATAAATATAGAAAATAAATAATCATGTACGAGGATTGTTAATATTGACATTGGTTTTGACCTGTGTTACACTCTTGTTGATCCGTGTTTTTTATTATTTTTTTAAGAGACAATGAACGGAGGAAGGAAAAACACAGATACAACAAAAAGGTCCATGTGCCTAAAGGCATCCTCCATTCATAAAATGTTTGTAACAACTAGATTTAAACATTTGTAGATTGTAAGTTTGTGGAAAGCAATTCGACGGAAGTGAATTCCAAAGAGTAGTAGCTCTGGGGATAAATTAATTCTGATAAGCAGAAGTTCTGCATTGTGGAGGAGAAAGTGTAAATTCATGGGCGCTCTCAGCTGCCCTAGTTCTACGGGGAAAGATGTGGAGAGGCGGCACAATTGAAGCAAGTTCCTCGGAACAATTGCTGTGAAAATATCTGTAGAATAATGCAAGGAATGCAACGTTTCTTCGTATGGATAATGTAGGAAGGTCCTGTGTGATTGCAGGGTTATTGATTAATCTAATAGCTTTATTTTGAATTTTGTCCAACTGCCTCAATGCAACCACTCCACTTCCACCCCACAGAGGTGAACAGTAATCCATCTGAGAACGCACATGACTTTTATATATTACGGCCAACTGCTCGTCAGTGAAGAATTCTCGAACTCTGTACAGGAGTCCCAGTTTTTTAGAGGCATTCTTAGCAATGCTTCTAACATAATGTGTCCAGCTCAAGTTAGTAGTTAATGTTACACCGAGAATGTCAATACTAGGGGAAGTGGGAATATTTACATCATTAAAAAATATATGGGAGTCAGTGAGATTCTGTCGGTTAGAAAATTGAATGTACTTGGTTTTCTGTGCATTAAAGGAAACTAGATTCTTTTGTCCCCATTCATTACACTCGTAGTGACTCGTACCTACTCTTTGTTTACGTGCCCTGGAATTTGACCGTTATTTTTCAAATTTTTGACACTCGTCTTGGGTTCGTGTTACACTCGTTTTGACTCTCAGTTACTCATACAGACTCTTGCATGAACACGTGTTGACTCGTATTGACTCGAGTTAACTCGTGTTACACTCTCGTTGACTCGGGATCAATTGCTACTCGCGGCCTACTCGGCCTCCAGCGACGGCGATAATCGACGAGTGTGACTCGTGTTGGACTCGCGCACTGACTCGGCTATGTGTGAACCAGGCTTATCCTGTTCCATCCTATTCTAGCAAATGTCCGATCTCATCCCCCCATCTGGTTCTCTGTCTATCCCTTTCCCTAGCTCCATCTATATATTCCCATCCTTTTGCTTAATTTGTCCATCTGTTAACATCTCTTCTAAGTATATGATCTGGCCAAGCCCATTTTTGTTTTATATAGTAATGCGATTATCGTCTAATTATTTTTGTTCTCTTATCCAAGAGACTCTCTTCTTGTATCTCCAAGTTATTGCTAACATAATGCTCTCCATATCTTTACGAGCACTATAGTTTGCGTTCAGTAAACTTTGTTATTCTCTAAGTTTCTGATCCGTAAATTAGTACAGGAAGGACACATTAATTGTAGACTGTTTTCTTTAACGTAAGGGGTAACTTGTTTTTCATAATATATTTCTGCTTACCAAATGCGCTTCATTCCATATCAATCCTTAGTTTGATATCTCTAGAGTGATTGAGTCGTATTTATAACCTGGCCTAGGTTATTATATATTATTCCACTGAATCTGGCCCATCATCCTATAACTTGATTTGTTGTGGTTTCACATGATCATTCAACATACTCTTAGGTTTCTTTCTATTAACCCCTTCTGTACCGGTGATGTACTTTTCATTATATTCTGGCCACTATTAGACGATTTTGTACAGCTTAGGAAGGACGTCTACTCTTTAAAGGCTACAGACTATCTCAATTAATCCTTTTAGCTACCATATATCCTTCCTAAGCTTCATAAAATCGTCTAAATGTAGGTGAAATAAAATAAAAACGACGTCGCGGGTACAGAAGGGGTTAATCTTCAACACTACCTTTAAGGCTTTTTCTGTCTAAATTATTCAACAAAAATTGTAAATCATCCCCTGAGTAACTAGAAATAACTTTGTCATCAGCGAATCTGAGGTTGCTTAGGTGTTCCTCATTAACTTATTTTGTCTTTATTGTCCCATTCAAGATTCCTAATTATTTTATGTTGCATGTTGAAGTATACCAAATTGCTTTACTATCAATACACGTTACAGTTTTGATAATTTTAATACATACTGTAACATTTCAAATATAAGGAACCAAAACAAATCGGAATACAATCATCATAATGATCGTTTATCTTATTATGTTACCTTTACATATACCTTTAATTACGCAACTGGGTATGGGCGGGGTTTACTAATTATCAATGGACTTGTTTCACTGGAGTCGTGCCCGCTGAACCGCCAAAGATGTAAATAATTGTTCGAACCTACTGCCAATGTGTGGCTAGGACTTTGGCACACCCCTGGTCTACGACTTACCGCCGTGACTGTACCACGTCTACCAACTTAGTAGTATAATTTGTACGGTTACAAAAAAAACAAAAAAGTTGATATTGCAACTAGGAAACCGTAACAGTTTCAAGATACGATAACGTATTTTTTCTCTGTTATATATATATATATATATATATATATATATATATATATATATATATATATATATATTTGTTTGTCTATATTCCAACTACTCCCTCTCGGGCATAGGCTGAGAGCCTGTACATTCAGCCATTCTACATTGAACGGTGAAGCCCGTGAGGTCTCGTTCCAGTCTAGGGGGTGAGTCTTGTGAAACACTGTTTAGATGCAACCAGCCCCTGTCATCTTGCCCTCGCAGGATGCATGGGGCTTAGTTGCTCATGCAAGGCTCAAAGCAGACCCATCTCTGAAGCTGCCCCGCTCCAGATTAGGAAGATATATGGAACTCAGATTACTTGAAATAAGCTTTACCTATTTAATTACCACAGATCCTTCTTAAGCTGCATAACATCGTTTTATGATAGCCTATATAGTCACTATTATTATGTTTTATGATAGCCTATATAGTCACTATTATTATGTTTTATGATAGCCTATATAGTCACTATTATTATGTTTTATGATAGCCTATATAGTCACTATTATTATGTTTTATGATAGCCTATATAGTCACTATTATTATGTTTTATGATAACCTATATAGTCACTATTATTATGTTTTATGGTAGCCTATATAGTCACTATTATTATGTTTTATGATAGCCTATATAGTCACTATTATTATGTTTTATGATAGCCTATATAGTCACTATTATTATGTTTTATGATAACCTATATAGTCACTATTATTATGTTTTATGATAACCTATATAGTCACTATTATTATGTTTTATGATAGCCTATATAGTCACTATTATTATGTTTTATGATAACCTATATAGTCACTATTATTATGTTTTATGATAGCCTATATAGTCACTATTATTATGTTTTATGATAGCCTATATAGTCACTATTATTATGTTTTATGATAGCCTATATAGTCACTATTATTATGTTTTATGATAGCCTATATAGTCACTATTATTATGTTTTATGATAGCCTATATAGTCACTATTATTATGTTTTATGATAACCTATATAGTCACTATTATTATGTTTTATGATAGCCTATATAGTCACTATTATTATGTTTTATGATAGCCTATATAGTCACTATTATTATGTTTTATGATAGCCTATATAGTCACTATTATTATGTTTTATGATAACCTATATAGTCACTATTATTATGTTTTATGATAGCCTATATAGTCACTATTATTATGTTTATGATAGCCTATATAGTCACTATTATTATGTTTTATGATAGCCTATATAGTCACTATTATTATGTTTTATGATAGCCTATATAGTCACTATTATTATGTTTTATGATAACCTATATAGTCACTATTATTATGTTTTATGATAACCTATATAGTCACTATTATTATGTTTTATGATAGCCTATATAGTCACTATTATTATGTTTTATGATAACCTATATAGTCACTATTATTATGTTTTATGATAGCCTATATAGTCACTATTATTATGTTTTATGATAGCCTATATAGTCACTATTATTATGTTTTATGATAGCCTATATAGTCACTATTATTATGTTTTATGATAGCCTATATAGTCACTATTATTATGATAACCTATATAGTCACTATTATTATGTTTTATGATAACCTATATAATCACTATTATTATGTTTTATGATAGCCTATATAGTCACTATTATTATGTTTTATGATAACCTATATAGTCACTATTATTATGTTTTATGATAACCTATATAGTCACTATTATTATGTTTTATGATAGCCTATATAGTCACTATTATTATGTTTTATGATAGCCTATATAGTCACTATTATTATGTTTTATGATAGCCTATATAGTCACTATTATTATGTTTTATGATAGCCTATATAGTCACTATTATTATGTTTTATGATAGCCTATATAGTCACTATTATTATGATAACCTATATAGTCACTATTATTATGTTTTATGATAACCTATATAATCACTATTATTATGTTTTATGATAGCCTATATAGTCACTATTATTATGTTTTATGATAGCCTATATAGTCACTATTATTATGTTTTATGATAGCCTATATAGTCACTATTATTATGTTTTATGATAACCTATATAGTCACTATTATTATGTTTTATGATAGCCTATATAGTCACTATTATTATGTTTTATGATAGCCTATATAGTCACTATTATTATGTTTTATGATAGCCTATATAGTCACTATTATTATGTTTTATGATAACCTATATAGTCACTATTATTATGTTTTATGATAACCTATATAGTCACTATTATTATGTTTTATGATAACCTATATAGTCACTATTATTATGTTTTATGATAGCCTATATAGTCACTATTATTATGTTTTATGATAGCCTATATAGTCACTATTATTATGTTTTATGATAGCCTATATAGTCACTATTATTATGTTTTATGATAGCCTATATAGTCACTATTATTATGATAACCTATATAGTCACTATTATTATGTTTTATGATAACCTATATAATCACTATTATTATGTTTTATGATAGCCTATATAGTCACTATTATTATGTTTTATGATAACCTATATAGTCACTATTATTATGTTTTATGATAACCTATATAGTCACTATTATTATGTTTTATGATAGCCTATATAGTCACTATTATTATGTTTTATGATAACCTATATAGTCACTATTATTATGTTTTATGATAGCCTATATAGTCACTATTATTATGTTTTATGGTAGCCTATATAGTCACTATTATTATGTTTTATGATAACCTATATAGTCACTATTATTATGTTTTATGATAGCCTATATAGTCACTATTATTATGTTTTATGATAACCTATATAGTCACTATTATTATGTTTTATGATAGCCTATATAGTCACTATTATTATGTTTTATGATAGCCTATATAGTCACTATTATTATGATAACCTATATAGTCACTATTATTATGTTTTATGATAACCTATATAGTCACTATTATTATGTTGTACGGTAGCCTATATAGTCACTATTATTATGTTTTATGGTAGCCTATATAGTCACTATTATTATGTTATATGATAACCTATATAGTCACTATTATTATGTTTTATGGTAGCCTATATAGTCACTATTATTATGTTATATGATAACCTACATAGTCACTATTATTATGTTTTATGATAGCCTATATAATCACTATTATGTTTTATGATAGCCTACATAGTCACTATTATTATGATAACCTATATAGTCACTATTATTATGATAACCTATATAGTCACTATTATTATGTTTTATGATAACCTATATAGTCACTATTATTATGTTTTATGATAGCCTATATAGTCACTATTATGTTTTATGATAGCCTACATAGTCACTATTATTATGATAGCCTACATAGTCACTATTATTATGATAACCTATATAGTCACTATTATTATGTTTTATGATAACCTATATAGTCACTATTATTATGTTTTATGATAGCCTATATAGTCACTATTATTATGTTTTATGGTAGCCTATATAGTCACTATTATTATGTTTTATGATAACCTATATAGTCACTATTATTATGTTTTATGATAGCCTATATAGTCACTATTATTATGTTTTATGATAGCCTATATAGTCACTATTATTATGTTTTATGATAACCTATATAGTCACTATTATTATGTTTTATGATAGCCTATATAATCACTATTATGTTTTATGATAGCCTACATAGTCACTATTATTATGATAACCTATATAGTCACTATTATTATGTTTTATGATAACCTATATAGTCACTATTATTATGTTTTATGATAACCTATATAGTCACTATTATTATGTTTTATGGTAGCCTATATAGTCACTATTATTATGTTTTATGATAACCTATATAGTCACTATTATTATGTTTTATGATAGCCTATATAGTCACTATTATTATGTTTTATGATAACCTATATAGTCACTATTATTATGTTTTATGATAACCTATATAGTCACTATTATTATGTTTTATGATAACCTATATAGTCACTATTATTATGTTTTATGATAACCTATATAGTCACTATTATTATGTTTTATGATAACCTATATAGTCACTATTATTATGTTTTATGATAACCTATATAGTCACTATTATTATGTTTTATGATAACCTATATAGTCACTATTATTATGTTTTATGATAGCCTACATAGTCACTATTATTATGATAACCTATATAGTCACTATTATTATGTTTTATGATAGCCTATATAGTCACTATTATTATGTTTTATGATAGCCTACATAGTCACTATTATTATGATAACCTATATAGTCACTATTATTATGTTTTATGATAACCTATATAGTCACTATTATTATGTTTTATGATAACCTATATAGTCACTATTATTATGTTTTATGATAACCTATATAGTCACTATTATTATGTTTTATGATAACCTATATAGTCACTATTATGTTTTATGATAGCCTATATAGTCACTATTATTATGTTTTATGATAACCTATATAGTCACTATTATTATGTTTTATGATAACCTATATAGTCACTATTATTATGTTTTATGATAGCCTATATAGTCACTATTATTATGTTTTATGATAACCTATATAGTCACTATTATTATGTTTTATGATAGCCTATATAGTCACTATTATTATGTTTTATGATAACCTATATAGTCACTATTATTATGTTTTATGATAACCTATATAGTCACTATTATTATGTTTTATGATAACCTATATAGTCACTATTATTATGTTTTATGGTAGCCTATATAGTCACTATTATTATGTTTTATGATAGCCTATATAGTCACTATTATTATGTGTTTTACACCAACCAACTTCACATCTAAACTCAATTAATGAAATCAACAAATGCATGTGGCACTCCGAGGACTCGAACCCAGGATACTCACATCGAAATTCCGCGCACTATGCATTACGCTATGAAAGACTAGGTAGCATTTATAAAGTTTTGTGTACAGCATGAATCACTCAAGTTTCTGTCGGCAAGTTCTGATGAGCATTTTTGTGTCAGCAACATTTCAAAGTTACTTTGCGTTGGTATAAAACAAACTAGAGATACAATATCTTGTTTCAAGTGACTTAATTCGGATTAACCCTTTCTGTACCGGCGACATAATTTTCATTCTATTCTGGCAACTATTGAACGATTTTAATAAGATTAAAAAAATGGGTAACCAGCAATTAAGAAGCTTCGAACTATCTCACTTAACCCTTTGTACTAACACACGTCCTTCTTAAACTGCACAAAATCGTCAAAATATAGACTTTTAGCCAATTTCTTTAACAATTATAATAACCTGGGTGCTATTTTGGTATATATATTCTTCTGGCCAGCGATAGAGAGCCAGCAAATTAGGAGGAACCGGCCTTCGTCCAGTGCATTTTTCTACCGAAAAATGCACATATTTATCTCGAAGGAGGGTCCTGCGGGTATTTGTTTAAGCTTTATAGAGGTCTAGCGGAGGAAAATAATATTAATAACAATAACATTAATAATATTAATTAAAATACATATAATAAGAACAATAATGATAATAACCATAACAATAGCAATAATAATATTATTAATAATATTAATACATACATATATGAATGTATGTATGTATGTACAGTTGGTCAAAGTTCCAGCTGACCCACCCTCGCTCTGGGGCTCGCAGAATTATCTGGCAATACTGGTGTAGGAAGGAGGTGTGTCTTACAAAGATTGGGATTGGTAGATCTGATTTCGGCTATATCATTGTTAGAACATATACTAAACAAGGGAAAGTAAGCCTATCTCAAATAAAAATGCATACATCGCTATGTATGATCCCGAACATTCACCCAAAGTTCGTAGATTTGCTTAAATATTAAAGTTATTATATCCACTGATTGGCAACGCATATAAAACCTGCTGGCTGCCACAACATACTTTACTCGATTGTATAAGAATACATATTTCTGTTTTATTGGTGGCTGCTTAATGAAGGAGCACTTAGTCTTCACAACCTGAACATTAGGCTACATAGTCTAATTTGCAGTAATATACAGGACAGACACAGGTAAAACATTAATGGCAAGTGGTATTCCTGCACCACTACACCAGTATTGCCAGCTAATTCTGCGAGCCCCAGAGCGAGGGTGGGTCAGCTGGAACTTTGACCAACTGTACATATAATACATATATATATAGTACATAACAAAATCAAATAAATAAATAAATTAATTAATAAAATAATTAATTAATAAATCCCCCCTTAACCTGATCTTGAAGCTAAAAACAAGCGATGGAAAAACTTGACGGAAAAAGTATATTTTATGGTAATTTTCTTCCTGTCCATTTCCGTGTGGGGGAGGGGAGTTGTTACCGCCGGGTGCGTTAAAGGTGAATTACATAAGCTGCATACCTCGTAAGATGTATATTTTGTATGCATCAAAACATATTAAGGATGCTCAGGTTTGTGTATAATAAAGTAAATTTACGTCAGTAAAGAAAACAAATATTCAACAGTTTAATATCTGGCGGCGTCTGATAGTTGACTGTCTTGCAAATTTCCCGCCTTCCAGTATTGTGAGGACGTCATTAATCCGATGATAACGTCATAAATCCCGATAGTTGTCAGGCAACAGAAATTTACCTTTAACTTGACCCTATTTATTTTATATGTTTGGGGCATATTTAAGGATATTCCCGATAATGGTGTAATACTAGACCATTTAATGTTCTGCTAGGTAACTTATCTCACTTTGTTATCATCTTTGTGTAATTCACCTTTAACCCGGGAACGGCAGAACACTCTTAAGAGGTTTTGGTGGGCGACGGCGAGAACACTTTTAGGAGGTAAGGCCTAAAAAAAACATCTTTTAAAAGGCCCCAGTAGCACTTAAAACAATTTTGTTTTTCTCCATACCTCATATCACTCCTTCACATCCCCTCCTTTCCCCCCCTTCACCCCCTCCCCCTTCAATTATCACCTATTATCCCTGTTATTCCCTTATTCATTGGTATATTTTTGTGTAAACATCTCCAAACCGATCCTAGGTCATGTGTGTGTTACGTAAGGTAGAGACTGGGAGAGTGTGAGGAAGTAGCTCAGTACTGCTTCAACCTTCGAAAGAAGAGGGTGTGAGGCCGGCTGGCTCATAATTGTTGAATGAACAGCTCGCTAACAATTCGCGATTTTGACCATCCAAATGATATTCCCACTTGTTTTATTGTTGTTACAGGTTACTATCTTCATATTAAAGGTAAAATAGGCGCATATGAATAAGTAATAACGATATTTATTGTAAAATGACGATTATAGGCAGGAATGGAGCTTAATATTGCCACTCAGAACTGTGGTGTTCACAACACCCTGCGTGCGCCGGGTTAAGGGGGTATTACTAGCTTTTTATGGACTTTCTTCTCCCTCGTGCTTAGCATATTAGTTTTTGAGATTTTAAGACATTCCTTCCATTAGCTTGGCGATATAAATACCTTTCGCCCTATTTAGTTGTCAATTTCAAGACCTTTCGTGCCATTTAAGTGTCGATTTTTTCCTGGCGACCGATAGCGAGCCTGTAATTTTAATAGGAATCGGCCTTCAGCCGGGACATTTTTCTATCGAAAAATGTACAAATTTATCTTGAAGGGGGGCTCTAGGGGGTGTTTCTTAAAGCTTGATGGAGGTCTAGCGAGGAAACTAAAACATAAATGAATAAATTAATTATTAGCCCAAAAAACCGGCCACTATCCCCTTAAGGGAAGGAACCGGGGACAGTTATATAGTACTCCTGTATATACCACTATTTGTGTCTCACCTGCACAGAAGAGTAATCCAGCTAACTCTAACAAACACCTCCTCCTTTTCATTTCACTACACTAAACATGCAGACCACACTTCTTTCCAACACACCTAAATTACCTCTAACGTACCTTGATTTTGGCTCTCTATCACTCTTTCAACCTTAAAGGGGACACTTGTTAAAGGCAGCGTTGCCTTTTGTCTCCTTCATTCACATAAGAAAAAAAACGGGTATTCATTAATCCCTTCTGTACCGGTGATGTACTTTTCATTACATTCTGGCAACTATTAGACGATTTTGTTCAGTTTAGGAAGGACGTCTACCCATTAAAAGGCTGCAGACTATCTCAATCCTTTTAGCTGCCATATATCTTTCCTAAGCTTCACAAAATAGTCTAAATGTAGCTGAAATAAAATGAAAACGACGTCACCGGTACAGAAGGGGTTAAAAGTAGGCCACAACTCTTGAACAAGAACCTCTATAACTCAAAAATGTCTAGAGTAATCAAGCTCCTTTTTCTACAATTTGGGAAGAATCAACCAGAGAATAGGTGTGGAAATTTACAGTCCATATACTCTAGCCCTTTATGAGTTACAGAGGTTAGTTTTTGAGATTTTAAGACATTCCTTCCATTAGTTTGACGATTTTAAAACCTTTCGCCCTATTTCGTTGTCAATTTCAACACCTTTCGTGCCATTTAGGTGTCGATTTTTTCCTGGCGAGTGATAGCGAGTCTGTCATTTTGTGGCCTACCTTTACTGAATGGACTATAGCAACATTGTAAGGCTCCTGTGTTTTGGTATCAGAATCTAGAGATTTTTTTTTTTTTTGGTTTGTGCATGTATTTTTATTTGTGTTTTTAGGTGAATTAAGGGAGCTCAGACGGTATTGCGCAGCATAATTTACTGGTTCGACTCAATGGTTTAAGGAGGGGGTTTAGTTTGCTCTCTTAATCTCTATCAAACTTTAAACAAAAACACCCACAAGACTGATATAAATTTGTACATATTTCGGTAGAAAAATGTCCAGGCCGAAGACCGATTCCTCTTCAAATACAGGCTCGCTATCGCTGGCCAGGAAAAAAAATCGACACCTAAATGGCACGAAAGATCTTAATATTGGCAAAGAAATTGGGCAAAAGGTCAGAACATCGCCAAACTAATAGGGCGAATGTCTTGAAGTCTCATTACTAATAGGGCTAAACATGAGGGAAAAACCAACTGCCTCCCCTTAATTCGGATTAAATTTGAAGTTGACAGACAACAATTGATGGAGACGGTTGCCGGTAAGAAGTATGTTTTTATGGTCGTTTAGCTCCGTCCAATTTCCGTGTGGGGCGAGTTTTTACCGCTGGTGAGTCTAGGGATGGGATATATAGGATATACTGTATATCTGACATTTATATTTATATAGTGATGTCTTCATACTCCCAGCTGGATTCGAACCACCGACAGTCAGGACGTGTGTCAAATAATAATAATAATAATAATAATAATAATAATAATAATTATTATTATTATTATTATTATTATTATTATTATTATTACATAAAGTAAAGCAAAACTGCCCTCAACCTAATCTTGAATCGGACAGACTAAACTGAAACTAAAATTAAACTCTTGCCGGAAAAAAGTGTTTGTTATTGCCGTTTAGTGTTTGTTATGGCCGTTTAGTGTTTGTTATGGCCGTTTAGTTTCGGCCGGGGCAATTTTTTTTGTTTTATTTTTTATTATTTTTTTTTTGCCGAAAATGCACAATTTCATCTGGAAAGGGGGTCTTGGGGGTATTTCTAAGCTTGGTGGAGGTCGAAGGAGCAAAATAAAAACCTCCTCTAAAGGATGTTTCACGGGAGCGTATTTTTCGGCAGTTTTCGATGAGTAAGTTTTTATCTCGTGTTTTTATTAGTCTTTTTCGTGTTGGAACCGGGTATTAAATCCATGGTAGATTATGTTAGGTACTTAAATTGTTGCTTGTATTTGGGGGCTACTTATTCATATATTAAATTGGCCTACATTTTTAGTTTGCTCGTTAGACCTGCATCAATATACAAAAACATCCCCTATGCTCCCTTTCAAGATATATTTGTACATTTTTCGGTGGAAAAATTTACCGGCCAAAGGCCGGTTTCTTAACAAATTACAGGCTCGCTATCGCTCGCCAGGAAAATATCGACACCTAAACGGCATGAAAGGTCTCAAAATCGCCAAACTAGTGAACGAACGTCTTAACCCTTAATTAGCGGCGAGCAACATAAGTCGAGTTAAATAAAGCTGGACTATGTGGCGGCGCTCGACATAGGTCGAGTGGCAATTTCAGCACGTAATGTTGCTGAGAGAGAGAGACAAGTGGTGGCAGGAGAGTAGCGAGCGTATGACTGCTCCAGACCACCGCGGCGAACATACTGACATGAATCCCAGCTCCCTCCTCCCTCTCTCACTCGCTATATAAGGAATTGTATCGGGAAAGTGGCTAATTACATGCTTTTTGCACTCGCGTTGCACGGTTATTGCAAGAAAACTACCAATCATAAAAGGATCGTTATGGTGTCATTCGAAAGCTCTGTTTATGCCCTTTCAGGGATAGATACTTGTTTTACGTTCTGGGTCTTATTTAGGCATGAAAATGATCACGTAAACAGCCCTATTTTGGCTAAAAACACCCCGCTGGGCGGTACATATAAATAAACCGCATAGGCCGCTCTTAAGGTGTTAAAATCGCAAAACTAATGGTTCTATACATGAGGTAGAAGGGGATTCATAAAAAGCGAGTACCTGCCCCTTAACTTATTATTTTGAAGCTGCCCGCAAATTTGACGGAATAATCGATCGTGTGACACCGCCTCTTAGTATTATTATTATTATTATTATTATTATTATTATTATTCCTGTACAGGTATATCCCACCACTTTCGTCTCTGTCTATCCTCTAACGTCTTCCCTTCATGCTGGAAGTTTGCTCTCATTCAACCTGTCCCAAAGAAGGGTGACCGCTCTCAACCCTCCAACTATCGTCCAATTGCTCTCATCTCTTGTATTTCTAAAGTTTTTGAAACTATTCTTGCTTCTAAATTTCTTAAGCATTTCTCTTCTCATAATCTGCTCTCAGATCGCCAGTATGGCTTCCTTAAGGGTCGTTCTACTGGTGATCTTCTTTCATATCTTACTAACTCTTGGTCATCCTCCTTTCGGGACTTCGGTGAGACTTTTTCTATTGCACTAGACATATCGAAAGCCTTCGATAGAATCTGGCACAAATCTTTAATTTCTAAACTACCCTCCTTCGGTTTCTATCCCTCCATCTGTGCCTTTGCCTCTAATTTCCTCTCTGGCCGTTCCATAGCTGCGGTTGTGGACGGCCATCGCTCACTTCCTCACCCTATAAACTCCGGTGTTCCTCAGGGCTCTGTCCTACCTCCTATTCTCTTTCTAATTTTTACAAATGATCTTCTCAACTGTACCTCAATTCCCATCCATTCATAGGCAGACGACTCAACCTTACACTACTCCATTAGTTTTTCCAAACGCCCAAGCCAGCAATTCCTCAACGACAAATGGAATGAAGCCATAGAACACTTAAATTCTGATATAACTACTATCTCCAATTGGGGCAGAGAAAACCTTGTTACCTTTAATGCTTCCAAAACCCAATTTCTCCATCTATCTAACCGTCAGGATCTCCCTGCGGACTATCCTTTATTCTTCAACAATACAAAAATCAATCCTTCATCTTCTCTCAATATTCTTGGTGTCTCTTTTTCTTCTGCTCTCAGTTGGAAGGACCATATTACCAGTCTTGCTAAGGCAGCCTCCTAGAAGCTGGGTGTGCTCAACCGCCTTAGGGGGTTCTTTTCCCTTGCACAGCTTCTTGCTCTGTACAGGGGCATAGTGCATCCTTGTATTGAGTATTGTTCACATGTGTGGGGAGGTTCCTATCACACCGCTCTTCTAGACAAAACTGAAAGGAAGGCTTTTCGTATCATTAACTCCGTCCACTCACCAACTCACTGCAATCTCTCTCTCTTCGCCGCAATGTTGCATCTCTCGCTATTGTATCGCTACTATAATAATCAGTGTTCCTCAGAGCTTTCCCAGTGTATACCACCTCCTTTACGTAGGGCACGTGGTACCCATCTTGCAACACAATCCCACCCCTACTCTGTGCAACTCTCCAACCCAAGAGTGAAACGTTACTCTCAGACTTTCTTCTATTCAACAGCTGAACTCTGGAACTCTCTCCCAGAATCAGTCTTTCCCTCTTCCTATGACTTAAATTGCTTCAAACTCTGTGTGTCCAGGTATTTTGGCTTGAACGTCCCTTGATTTTGGCCCTGTCACTCTTTCAACTATGGGGGAGGCACTCGCTATAGGCAGTTCTGCCTTTTGCCTCCCTCACTCACATAGAAAAAGAAGAAAAAAATAAAAAAAATATCTCGGGGAAATATTGACACACATACGTACCAACTTAAGCATTCACACGTACAAGTACATTCCGAAATATTTATTCACACTCACGCAGACCTATATAGAAATATATACATATTATACAGTTAACACGCCCCCCCCCACACACAGAGAGAGAGAGAGAGAGAGAGAGAGAGAGAGAGAGAGAGAGAGAGAGAGAGAGAGAGAGAGAGAGAGAGAGAGAGAGAGAGAGAGAGAGAGAGAGAGAGAGAGAGAGAGAGAGAGAGAGACAGACATACCTACACCCCCACACACACACACACACACACACACACACACACACACACACAGTACAGTCGTAGCCATTTATACTTGAGTACAGTCGCGTAATAAGTCATGCCCAGCTGTTATTACGTTTGGCTTGCTCTGTGCTGTATTAATGTCTGTCAGATGTTGAATAGGGTGGGTAAGTGTAGGAACATGTTTGTATATTTCACTCGATATGAAGAAATTAACCTTAGATATTGCTGATACCAATTATTGATCAAAACATACTTGGAGCCAAGACATCACTTATTAGCGCGACTGTACCTCCTTATGATAGAAATATACTATACTCTGTTCTTTATAGGTAGGCCAGAAATCATGACTCTTAAGGGGAGGCAGTTGGTTTTCCTCCTCCTCCTCCTGCCTCATGTTTAGCCCTATTAGTTATGAGATTTCAAAAAATTCGCCCTATTAGTTTGGCGATTTTCAGACATTTTGCCCCATTTCTTTGCCAATAATAAGACCTTTTGCGCCATTTAGGAGTCGATTTTTTTCCTGTCAAGCGATAGTGAGCCTGTATATGAAGAAGAATCGATCTTCGGCCGGGAAATTTTTCTACTGAAAAATGTACAAATTTATATCGAAGGGGGGTCTGGGGGATGTTTTTTTAAGCTTGATAGAGGTTTAGAGAGCAAACTAAACCCCTTCCTTAAACTATTGAGCCGAACCAGTAAATTATGCTGCACAATACCGTCTGGGCTCCCTTAAGGGGGTAATACTCGCTTTTTCTGGACCACCTTCTCCCTCATGTTTAGCATATAAGTTTTGAGATTATAAGACGTTCGGCCCATTAGTTTGACGATTTTAACACCTTCCACCCTATTTTGTTGTCAATTTTAGGCCCTTTCGTGCCATTTAGGTGTTGATTCTTTCCTGGCGAGCGATAGCGAGCCTCTAGTTTTGGAAGGAACCGGTCTTCGGTCGGGAAATTTTTCTACTGGAAAAAGTAAAAATTTTACTTGAAAGGGGTTCTAGGGGGTGCTATTTTAAGGTTGATGGAGGTCTAATGAGGAAACTCAAAAATAAATATATTAATAAATACATAGACCAAAAACCAAGCAGTACCCCCTTAATGGTAAACATGTCAAATCGATTTGCTTATTATATTCAACACCGTTCTTAACACCAATAACCCCCAAAATAAATTATTGAAAGCATGTGGCTCTCCCAGGATTCGAACCTAGGATATCACATACAGAACTTACAAGCTCTAACCAATACACCATCAAGACAGTTCATTTATTAGTTTGGAGCTGAGAAATGTTGGGAGTCAGGTTTTGTTGGCTCGTCACAATGAATGGGATATATAGAATCCCAGTAATTCGATTTTTGATGTTAAAGTATTTATAATAACAGTTAACCAATGTGTTATGCTACTATATTTAAGCAGGCTTCTCATAGTACTGAAGAATGAGAACACAAGTTGTATCCATAAATAACAGCTTTATTTATAAATAACATAACAGATAATAACGTACACAATACATATAGAAATACCTATACATACTGTATGATAGAATGCAATAATAAGGTTATTGGTTTGAGGTACCTTAGCAACAATAGTACAGGAAGGAGTTAGGAAAGATAGTATGATTTTGAACTCGGCCCCCTTTTGTCTGCAGAGGCGCCGTCCAGGGGTGTCTCAAGCTATCACTCCGTCAGCCTGCTCCCTTCAGTAGTGAGGCGCCTCGGACGTCTTCTTGCCTCCATCGGCTAGCCTGATCGAGGTCCTTGGTTCTCTCATTCGGGTCTCGGTTTTTGCCTAGTATTCACCTCATCGTCTACTTCATTAGGTAGCGGTTGGGGGTCTTGGGTGGTGTGTCCTTCTGCTACTCGGCAATAGCCCGGGGTAGCTGCTCCTGCCAGTGAAGAGACAACTCTTCATAATAGCTGTCGATCCTCCCTTTGAGCTACTGCGTATGAGGGTTTTCAGCTCCAGAATTTCAGGGCATTCAGATACCTGAGGTGACCGTGGAGGTGGCTGCAGTAAGCAAGAGGATGTCTTAGCTTTTTCAGAAGTGTCTTTACATTTCTCTTTCTGTCTGCCTCTATTATTGCAATAACCGTCCACCTGGCTAGCTTCACCAACAAGTACAGGGTGGGGCAGAGAGGACGGACGTTTTTGGTATATTGACAAAATCTTTAATTTTAGCTTTAAACAAATTTGTATTGACATCAATGTTTTCATATTGAATTAGCATTTGACAAAATCAAGTGTGGAAAACAACATCGCTCATGTGGTGTCCGTTTTCATTGATGCATTTCTGAAGGCGTTCTTGGAAGTTGGCCTCCACTCTCTCCAGCATTGCTCTGTCGATTTGGGCAACTTTCACGTGTACGAAGTGTACCTCGTGTACGAAGTGCATGAACCCAACGTAAGATTGTGTTACGGGTGGGAACAGCCTGATTTCGGTGAATGTTGAAGTGGCGACGAAACTCACGCTGAATTGCTGTGACAGACCCGTTATTCTTCACGTAACTGTCGTAGGCAAACACGCGCTGCTCTATCGTCCACAGCGCCATGGCTTCAACTGAAAAGAAACAAAAACAATTGCTAAGACACCACGGACAGAATGGTACCTGTCGGACATATGTCCCTCCCCCTGGGGCTGAGTAATAGCCATTTCAAAAACGTCCGTCCTCTCCGCCCCACCCTGTGTACCTTAGCGCACCTGTCCCTTAGTGTCTGAGGGAGGGAAGTAAGAGTGTTGCGGGGGCAGCTGAGCAGTCAAACTGTTCATGAGGTGAGGTCCAGTTCCACCCCTGACTCAGCCTCCTTCCAGCTCCTTCATTCTGGAAATTGATCAAGCTTGGATGTTCGGGGTAGAGGGACCGGCCGATCGGCTTGGCCAATCAGAGGGTGGGCTTGCTCCACCTCCGCTTAGGGAACGGACGTGGGAATTCCCCAGGTAATTGGGACTTGATTGTGGGTAGGCAAGGGTCTCTTTACATAAGGTTACCTGCTGGTGTTGTCCTGGACTTAGGTGAGATGATTGTAGGTCTTAATCCATTGCGAGGATAGATCGTCATCCGCCCAACACAAAGTATAGTAGTTGCACCTGCAATACAATCTCTTGAATTCTTTCTTGAGGCTATCCATTAAAATATCATGAACATGTCATTAAAAACACATTTCAGCAGACCCGCCCTCGTCTATTTCGAAGACAAGCTCGTTGCAAGCAACAACACATTAATAGCACAAATTACTCGTAATGCACTACTAAGCAAAAAAAAAAAATATATATATATATATATATATATATATATATATATAGAGAGAGAGAGAGAGAGATGCTTTGTCATACTTATGGATGTCTTATTCTAACAATATATCAGATTTACATGAAATTTGATTAAATAAAAAAAGGAGCGTTATGATTGATGTTGCCATTTTAAATCCATGTGTCTTTAGTTGTCCCATAGACTAAAAAATAAACCTCCCCCCCCCCACAAACAAAAAAGTAAGCTGCCCCAAAGACACCCTTCAAGCTAAATATCCTATATACATTAATTTTATCCGGTAGGAAATTGTCCAGGCAATATTTATATATATAAATTATTTTTAAATTGCAGGTTCTTTATCTATTGCCCAGAATAAATATAAATACATATAGTAAAGTGGTCAACACCCAACAGAGAATAACGTACTGACAATGAAGCGCAAGATTATGAACATTTATAATTATTCACAAATATAACCGATAACGAACGCTAAAATTATGTCATTAAAATTATATAACAATATTAACCCCTTGAGGATTATGCAGCAATTTGACAGTATATTCTGGCTATCATTAGACGATTTTGTGCAGCTTAGGCAGGATCTATGGGAATTATAAGGGTGAAGAGTATATCAATTACCCCTAAAACGTCCACACACCCTTCCTAATCTGAGTATGTGTCTCTAATTATAGCCAGAAAACAGAACAGAAATGCGTCATCATGTCTTGAGAGGGTTGAGGGGGGATGGTTCGGTTTTCTGGACCCCCTTCTCCCTTATTAGTTTTGAGATTTTAAGAAGTTCGTTTCATTAGTTTGGCCAATTTTAAATGTTTCACCTCATTTCTTCGTCAACATTAAGACCTTTCGTGCCATTAAAGAGTCAATTTTTATCAGACGAGCGATAGCGAGCCAATAATTTTAGGAGAACAAATGTACAAACTTATCTTGAAAGGGGGTATAGGTGGTGTTTATTATAACTTTGATGGAGGTCTTGCGAGGAAACTAAAAAGTAAATTAATGATTAATATATTGCCCCCCCCAAAAAAATACTACCCCCTTAAAAAGGCGTAGACCAAACAAACTAGCGTAAGCCACACACACTACGAGAACACAACACAAACAGAAGTCATAACACGCACTGCAAACATTTTTTTTAAACAAATGAAAAATACTCACACACGTAAAGGGCAGAACGCGAAAAAAAACGAGTGAGCACAACACGCACCAATATTGGAAGGAGCTATTCTCTCTCTCTCTCTCTCTCTCTCTCTCTCTCTCTCTCTCTCTCTCTCTCTCTCTCTCTCTCTCTCTCTCTCTCTCTCTCTCTCTCTCTCTCTCTCTGGAAGTAACTGACTTGGAAAAGGATTTGAGTGTTCCGATTAGCAGTGACCTAAAGTTTTCCAAGCAGTGCATTGAAGTAGATAAGAAAGTTCAGACATTTTTGGGCTATATTATGAAGTAACTTAAATAAGGAAATAGTCCTCACACTTTACAAAGCTCTGATACGGCCTTTCCTGGAGTATGCTGATACATTCTGGTCTCCAGCACTCAGGAAAGTTATAGACCTACTGGAAAGAGTACAATCTAGAGCTACAAAGCTTATTCCATGACTTAGAAGAATGAGCTACGAGGACCGGTTGAGAGCTCTTGAAATCTTCCCGTTAGAGACACACAGACTACGAGGTCAGCTCATTGAAGTTTTTAAAATACTTGATGGGTTTGACAATGTGGATTATAGCAAAATATTCAGCCTCAATGTGAATACAACACGCAACCATGGCTGGAAATTAGAATGAAAAGCTTCAGCACTAGTATTTCTGGAAACATTTTCACATATAAGATATTTTCTACTTGGAACAAACTTCCCTCCGAAGTTGTAAATAGTTCTTTAGTAGAACACTTCATCAACAGAGTAGATAATATTTTGCAAACTGTAAAGAGTGTAGTCTCTCTCCTACTTTGTAACTCTCTCTCTCCCTCTGGAAGCCCCAGCGCCATTTCTTTAATTAGTTGGCCTGGCAATCAAAATACGTTCCTATCCCTGTTCATCCCCCAAGCCCATGTCGTTTTTATTTTGTTTTACTCTATTTTTGTTTCTATTATTTTGTGTTTTTCTTTTTTTAGCCACACGAATAGAGTTGATGTTAGCCTTGCGGTTTTCTCTGTAGTAAAACTAAATTATTTTTAATTTGTTATTTATATTCTTTCACAATGTATGTTGACGTTTTTTTATCCAATGGAAATGATGTTTTTGATACAGTCTCATGGTCATCTCTGTAGTAAAAAAACTACATTTACACCCATAGATAAAACTCTTATATTTTGTGTCCAATTATGTTGGAAAGTATAATTATAATATACACTTTTATTTAGAGGGAAAAATATAATTGGAATAATGAAGATGGGGAATCATTTTATAACATGACTCCACAAGCACTTTCACTAGTAGGTGGTACAATCAACTCGTTCAATCTGCAGAGTCTCAGAATATTTGTTCGGCTTATTAGAAGCTTAAATGTTGATATATGAAATACACTTGCAACATATACAATGGAAAAGAGATGCATTAAGTCCCCGGGGCGGGGGGGGGGGGGGGGACAGAAATGCTCCCATTGGTCTGACCCCTGGCAGCGACTCGCCTAAATGCTGTGGACCACTACCTTCTACTCTTACTATTAATTTCTGTAACATTCGCGGCCTATCCTTTAACTTCCACCTCTCCTCTACCAGCCCTGATCTCCTCTTTCTCACCGAAACTCAGTTGTCTGGGACTACTAACAGCAAACCCTTTTCTGTACCCTCCTACTATCTCTATCCTCAGTTTCAAGCCAAAGGTGAATGTTGCATATGTGTACGCATCAATCTTGCTTTATCCTGTGTTCCCAACTTTGATTCTTCTGAATTTTCAACTCTCTGGCTAAAGCTTTCTTGTCACTCTCGAACTAAATATTTCTGTGCTGTTTTCTCTCCCCTAATTCTAATGACTATCCCAAAATTAATTTACTATCTAACTTCTAAAGTGGAGCACATTCTTTCCATCTCTCCTTTCGCAGAAATCTCCATCTTAGGAGATTTCAACGTTCACCACCGCCAATGTCTCTCCTCTCTTTCCACTGACCAACCTGGTGAACAAACTTACATCTGTTCTATCCCAATTGACCTAGAGCAGTTAGTCCAGCAACTCACCCGTATCCCAGATCGCTTTGGAGATCGGCCCAACATTCTTGACTTATTTCTAACCTCTAACCCTTCTGCTTATACTGTAAATTTGTTCTCTCCTTTAGGCTCCTTCAACCATAAACTTACCTCTAACACCTATCCGATCTCTCCGGTACGGCCACCCGATCCTCCCAGCCGGCGGCGCTTGTGGCACTTTAGCGCTGCCAACTGGGAGAGTCTTCTGCAGTACTTCTTTGATTTCCCATGGAATGACTTCTGCTTCCGTGGCCAAGGACCCTCAGAGAGTGCTGAACACATTACCAAGGTAATCCTCTCGGCATGAAAGCATACATTCCCTTTTTTTTCTCTCAGTCTAATGCAAAACAAATCTTGGTTTACTCATGTTTGTTCTACTGCTGTCCGCAAAAAGAAGGAAGCATGCAAACGGTACCATCGCCTTCGAACTCAAGAATCTCATACTTCCAATGTTTCTGCCCAGAATCAAGCCAAACCTTTTCTTCGACTAGCCAAACATTCTTTCATCAATAATTAATGCACCGAACTATCCAAACCTAGCTCATCCCAAGCCTTCTGGCATCTAGCCAAAAACCTCTCCAACAATATTTCTTCTTCGTCTTTCCCTCCTCTTTTCTACTCTGACGGCAATACCGTCACTTCTTCCTCTGACAAAGCTGAACTCTTCGCTAACACTTTTGCTAAAAACTTCACTTTGGATGATTCCGGTGCTATTCTTCCCTCTCCACCCCCCTCTCACTTTCTTATACCTAATATCATAATCTCTTCTAGGGATATACGTTCTGCCTTCTCTGGGCTTAATACGAAGAAGGCGTATGGACCAGATGGTGTTCCTCCTGTAATACTCAATAACTATTTTTCCGTTCTGACTCCCTGTTTAGGCAAACTCTTTTGTCTATGTCTTTCCTCTAACGTATTTCCTTCTTGCTGGAAGTTTGCTCTCATTTAACCTATCCCTAAGAAGGGTCCCCGTTCTCAACAATCCAATTATCATCCAATTACACTCGTTTCTTGCATTTCTAAACTTTATAAATCTATTCTAAATTAACAAATTCTTAAGCATCTGTCTTATAAACTTCTTTCATATTGCCAGTGTGGTATTCCGTAAGGGTTGCTCTACTAGTGATCTCCTTACTTATCTCACTAACTCTTGACCATCCTCCTTTTAGGACTTTGGTGAGACTTTTTCCCATTGCGCTAAACATATCTAAAGCCTTCGATAGAGTTTGGCACAAATCTCTAATTTCCAAACTACCCTCCTTCGGTTTGTATACCTCTATCTTTGCCTTTGTTTCTAATTTCCTCTCTGGCCATTCCAAAGCAGCAGCTCGCGACGATCATCACTCACTTTCTAAAACTATCAACTCTGGTGTTCTTCAGGATTCTTTTCTGTCTCCAGTTCTCTTCCTAATATTCATTAATGATCTTCTCGACTGTACCTCAAGCCCTTTCAACTCATATGGTGATGACTCTACCTTACATTATTAAACTAGTTATCCACAATGACCTACCCTGCAGTCATTCCTAAAGTCATGTGACGAGGCCATAGTACTCCTATCTTCTGATTAATTAATTACTTCTGATTGAAGTAGAGAGAATCTTGTTACTTGCAATGCCTTCAAGACCCAATTTTTCTTTCTATCTACCCATGCAATCTTCTACAAGACTATCAGTTACACTTCAACAATACACAAATCAAACCTTCATCTTCACTCAGTATTCTTTCTATATCTATTCCATGTGATCTTTCTTGGAAAGATCATATTTCCACTCTTGCTAAAACAGCTTCCCAGAATTTAGGTGTTGTCAACTGTCTCCGTGGGTTCTCCACTCCCACACAGCTTCTTGCTCTGTACCAGGGCACTGTGGTCCCATGTACCGAGTACTGTTCGCATGTGCGGGGAGATTCCATACATACCACACTTCACAAAAGGTTTGAGTCAAAAGCTTTTCGTCTCATCAATTAACTTCCTCTTACTAATTCCGTACAGTCTCTCTCTACTTATTGCAATGTTGCATATCCCTCACTGTACTACCGATATTTACAATAATCAGTGTTCTTCTGAGATTTCTCAGTGTACACCTGCTCCCTGCCGTGGAGTAGGGGGCGTCCGATTTTCAATACATTCCCACCCATCATCTGTCCAACTCTCTAGCCCAAGATTGAGCCAAGTTTCCCTGTCTTTCTTCTACTCAACAAGTAAGGGATAGTCTTCTGGGAGTTCCGGACGGGTAGTAAGATGGATAAATTAGGTTTTGGAAGCATTAAAGGCAACAAGATTCTCTCTACCCCCATTGGAAATAGTAGTTAAATCAGTAGATAAGTGTTGTATGGCTTCATTATGTTTGTTTTTGAGGGATTGCTGGCTGGGGCGTTCTGGAAAACTAATTTAGACCTTTCTTGTCATTTAGGTGTCGATTTTTTATCTTGGCGAGCGAAAAATGTATAAATTTATCTCGATGGGGGATCTTGCGGATGTTTTTTTAAAGTTTGATGGAAGTCTAGGGATGAAAATAAAACAAAATAATAAAACAAATATGGGCTCGTCGCCTCCTAAGGTCGGCTGTCAAGTTGTATCATCAGGAGTTGGTAGGCATTAACCCTTACAGGTCCAGTGATATCCTTTTCATTATATTCTGGTAACAATTAGACGATTATATTCAGTTTAGAAAGGGCTTCCAGCAATTATAAGGCTTCAAACTGTCTCAAATCAACACTTTTAACTACCGCAGATCCTTCCTAAGCCTCATAAAATCGTTTGAAAGTAGCTTAAACCGAATGATAAAGACGTCACCGGTACTGAAGGCCTTAATAACAGTCATGATTGGACTTGGCTGAACCCTTAACCCTTACTGTACCGATGACGTCCTTTTCATTATATTTCTGCAACTATTAGACAATTAAATTCAGCTTAGGAAAGACCATTAGCAATACTAAGGCTTCATACTATCTCAATCAACCCCTTAAGCTATCACAGATCCTTCCTAAGCTGCAGAATATCGTTAATTATAGCTAGAATAAAAGATAACACACCTCGCTGGTACTCAAAGGGTTAAAGAGTCCCGGGCTTATCATATTAAGGCGAAATGGGCCGTTTTTCTGGTCCCCGTTCTCCCTCGTGTTAGCCCCATTTGTTTCGAGAATTTATAAGACGTTCAGTTGATTAGTATGGCGATTTTAACACCTTAAGAGCGGCCTATGCGGTTTATTTATATGTACCGCCCAGCGGGGTGTTTTTAGCCAAAATAGGGCTGTTTACGTGATCATTTTCATGCCTAAATAAGACCCAGAACGTAAAACAAGTATCTATCCCTGAAAGGGCATAAACAGAGCTTTCGAATGACACCATAACGATCCTTTTATGATGGCTAGTTTTCTTGCAATAACCGTGCAACGCGAGTGCAAAAAGCATGTAATTAGGCACTTTCCCCATACAATTCCTTATATAGCGAGTGAGAGAGGTAGGAGGGAGGTGAGATTCGTGTCAGTAGGTTCGCCGCGGTGGTCTGGAGCAGTCATACGCTCGCTACTCTCCTGCCACCACTTGTCTCTCTCTCTCAGCAACATTACGTGCTGAAATTGCCACTCGAGTTATGTCGAGCGCCGCCACATAGTCCAGCTTTATTTAACTCGACTTATGTGGTGAGCCGCTAATTAAGGGTTAAGACCTTTCGTCCTATTTCATTGTCATTTTTTAGACCTTTCGTGCCATTTAGATGTCGATATTTTCCTGGGGAGCAATAGCGAGCCTGAAAATTTAAGGAGAACCGGCCTCCGGCCGGGAAATATTTCTATCGAAAAATGTACACATGTACACATGTTCTTCTAAACTTGATGGAGGTCTAGCGAGGAAACTCAAAAATATATAAATAACTAAATATATAGAGCAAAAACCAAGCACTACCCCCTTAACCCCTATGTGTCGGCGCGCAACATAAGTCGAGTATAATAAATCTGGACTATCTGGCGGCGTGCGACATAGGTCGTGTGGCAATTTCAGCACGTAATGTTGCTGAGAGAGAGAGACAAGTGGTGGCAGGAGAGTAGCGAGCGTATGACTGCTCCAGACCACCGCGGCGAACCTACTGACACGAATCCCACCTCCTCCCTCCCTCTCTCACTCGCTACATACTGAATTGTATGGGAAAGTACCGAATTACATGCTTTTTGCACTCGCGTTGCGCGGTTGTTGCAAGAAAACTAGCCGTCATAAAAGGATCATTATGGTGTCATTGGAAAGCTCTGTTTATGCCCTTTCAGGGATAGATACTTGTTTTACGCTCTGGGTCTTATTTAGGCATGAAAATGATCACGTAAACAGCCCTATTTTGGCTAAAAACACCCCGCTGGGCGGTACATATAAATAAACCGCTAGCCCGCTAATCTAGTGTTAAGGAGACCCGGGCATATCATATTAACCCTTTGGCGCACGATGACTCGTTCAGGGTCATTAGGTATTTTTTTCCTAAGCGCACGATGACTCGTTAAGAGTCATTATACTTAAAAATATTCGCAGAAAATTAAGTTTTCGTCTAACGCGCGTCATACTTGGCATAGATATTAAGTATTACGTCTAGTTCAATGGGTACAATTGGCAACCCCCTCAGTTTAACCGTTTACTCACGGCTGGCTGGGAAGGGAGCAGAGTACAGCTCAGTCTGTGTTTCGATAATTTCACGTTTATTCGTGTATCTCAGTAACTCTTTGGTTTATTGTAATTCTGAAGTTACCAGTGGAATCCTCATTAAATTCCGCTTCCATATATGTATGCAAATCAAAAATGTTGCGGGCAAAATTTTGAGCTAGCGCGAGTTGGAGATAAGGTATTTACTTTTTTTTTTACAATTCTTATTTCGGAGTGCCCCAATGTGGTTGTTTTGTATTTATTCTATGTTTTTATTCGCTTATCTTCAAGTTCAATCAATAACGAAGCCGATGGTACCTCATTAATCCAAATACAAGGATTTTTTGGTGGATAAAAACGTAACAGAAACAAATTATCGCCGGGCACATAACTGGCTCTGAGTGAACTCAGATATACTTTGGGAGTGGGAAAAACTTTGATTGCAAACTATAGGTGCGCCAAAGGGTTAAGAGGCCACATTAGATCAGTGTCTCCTGTTATGATCAAAGGCTCCTTACTCCACGATCAGGTCTCATCAGCCCATACTGTACCAGGGATGTAATTTGTATCATATTCTGTCGATAATTAGACGATATTATTCAGCTTAGGAAGGACCTCTAGCAATAATAAGTCTTCAAACTATCTCCACCAACCCTTTTAACTACCACAGATCCTTCCTAAGCTGCAACATATCGTCTAAATACAGCTAGAATATAATATAGCACACGTTTCTGGTACTCAAAGGGTTAACATTATCCCAGCCGACGTTTGGGGGTCATTATGGTGCTTTAGTTTCATTACTATAGTCTGTTCATTCCAGGTTGGGCAGAAATCGTAACCCTCAACCTTGCATAACTCAAAAAGGACTAGAGTAATCGAGATAATATGTCTACCAAATAGGAAAACTTGGCTAGGGAATATGTGTATACATTGACAGCTCATTTGTTCTATCCCTTTTTGAGTTACAAAGGTTAAAATTACGACTTCTGCTCAACCTTGAATGAACGGACTATAGTGAAGGTCTTCATTAGTTAATATAATAAATTATATATACAGTATAATATATATATATATATATATATATTTTCTTTAATACATACGAGGTTGAAAGAAATGGCAATTTCTGCGTTGGAAATTTTATTATTCAAAGTTTCCAGGTCTCTGATGAGTTTTCGCTGGGTGGCAGGAAGTAGATGAAGGAGATGAGCAAAATTCATGGTGGTACAGGGTTACATAAATGTACATGATGATACAGGATATACGACGCGTTTCACTGGACAACCAGCATTATCAAGTAAGGAAGGAATGATATAAAAGGTAAACAGGAAGGGTATATATAGAGCGTGGAGGATCAGAGGAGGCGGAAAACAGGGGGCAAAAGTCTGCTATTGGTGGAAGCGTAAATTAGGAGAGAGAAAGGGGTTAACCGCTTCACGCATGCGCACTGGATGCGGGATGGTGGTCAGTAGGTGGGGTCGAAGCTGATTGGCTGCGTGTCGAGGGGCGTGGCCTAAGTTGTGTGGCGCCTGCAGAAGACGAAGCTGAAGGAGGTAGCGCGGGGGGCTGCGTCAAGGGCACCGGGGGGCGGGGGGTGTTAGGTCCTGTAGGGTAGTGCCTTTTGGCAGAAGGAAGGATCTGAAGGTCCAGAGTTTGGTTGTTGATGTTGGGATGTAAGGCTTGGATATATAAAGCTTCGAGTATAGGTAATCTCCTTGGGTCACTTTCTTTATCGAGTATGGTGGTGTGTTTCTCTAACTCGTTGCGTGTGAGGTGAGGGTGGTTAGGGGTGAGATAGTGGTCTTTGATGGCTCCAGCCTGAAGGTGAAGAGTTAACCGACGTGAAAGACGAGTCTGCGTCATACCAATATAGGAATGAGGTCCACAGTCCTCATAATTACAGGTATGTTGGTAAATGACGTGATCGTCGGTCATCGGGCTCTTTATCTTGGTGGAGGCTGGTTTGTTGCGGAGAACGAGGTTGGAGGTCTTGGGGGATTTGTAATAAATTATTAATTTGATTTTGTTTTCCGGGTTGGTTGGGTGGACATGCTTGGAGATTATTTCTTTTAAGACGGCCTCGTCATTTTTGTGTTCAGAGGACATGTAATTGCGGTAGAAGATCTTAATTTCAATGGGGGGGTCAATGTTGGGAGGGCTTTGGGTGTACCATTTTTCAAGATGGTGGTTGATGGTACTGGAGATGTCGGAGTTGGAGTATCCGTTATTTACTAAAACTTGGGATAGTCTTTCTAGTTCCTGGTGGGTGTCGGCCCAGGTAGAGCAGTGCGTGAGGGCTCTCCTAACATAGGCGGAGATGGAGGATAGAAGATAACGGAGGAGGCCCCCTTCCTTTGCCCCCGGGGCAACATGTACAAGCAGATAGACGGTGTGGCGATGGGCAGCCCCCTATGAGTTCTTTTTGCGAACTTTTTCATGGGTACCATCGAGGAAGAGCTCCTAGCTGCCCAACGACCAGCCGTCTACTGTAGATACGTGGATGACATCTTCGTGCAAATCAAGGACCTCCATGAACTACAGGAACTCCAGCGTCGCTTCATGACCTCCTCCGGACTTAACTTCACCTTTGAAAAATCTAACAATGGACAACTCCCCTTCCTCGACATCCTCGTAGCTCTGAACGACCATGGGTTCAAAACCACCGTCTACATTAAACCTACTAACACAGGACAATGCCTCAACGGCGATAGTGAATGCCCCCGCCGTTATCTTCTATCCTCCATCTCCGCCTATGTTAGGAGAGCCCTCACGCACTGCTCTACCTGGGCCGACACCCACCAGGAACTAGAAAGACTATCCCAAGTTTTAGTAAATAACGGATACTCCAACTCCGACATCTCCAGCACCATCAACCACCATCTTGAAAAATGGTACACCCAAAGCCCTCCCAACATTGACCCCCCCAATGAAATTAAGATCTTCTACCGCAATTACATGTCCTCTGAACACAAAAATGACGAGGCCGTCTTAAAAGAAATAATCTCCAAGCATGTCCACCCAACCAACCCGGAAAACAAAATCAAATTAATAATTTATTACAAATCCCCCAAGACCTCCAACCTCGTTCTCCGCAACAAACCAGCCTCCACCAAGATAAAGAGCCCGATGACCGACGATCACGTCATTTACCAACATACCTGTAATTATGAGGACTGTGGACCTCATTCCTATATTGGTATGACGCAGACTCGTCTTTCACGTCGGTTAACTCTTCACCTTCAGGCTGGAGCCATCAAAGACCACTATCTCACCCCTAACCACCCTCACCTCACACGCAACGAGTTAGAGAAACACACCACCATACTCGATAAAGAAAGTGACCCAAGGAGATTACCTATACTCGAAGCTTTATATCCAAGCCTTACATCCCAACATCAACAACCAAACTCTGGACCTTCAGATCCTTCCTTCTGCCAAAAGGCACTACCCTACAGGACCTAACACCCCTCCTCGCCCCCCGGTGCCCTTGACGCAGCCCCCCGCGCTACCTCCTTCAGCTTCGTCTTCTGCAGGCGCCACACAACTTAGGCCACGCCCCTCGACACGCAGCCAATCAGCTTCGACCCCACCTACTGACCACCATCCCGCATCCAGTGCGCATGCGTGAAGCGGTTAACCCCTTTCTCTCTCCTAATTTACGCTTCCACCAATAGCAGACTTTTGCCCCCTGTTTTCCGCCTCCTC
The DNA here is from genome assembly GCA_032716605.1 of Paralithodes platypus. Taxonomy (NCBI): domain Eukaryota; kingdom Metazoa; phylum Arthropoda; class Malacostraca; order Decapoda; family Lithodidae; genus Paralithodes; species Paralithodes platypus. The sequence continues at coordinate 58,843,423 of CM064504.1, read as the reverse complement.
TGATCCTCCACCCTCTATATATACCCTTCCTGTTTACCTTTTATATCATTCCTTCCTTACTTGATAATGCTGGTTGTCCAGTGAAACGCGTCGTATATCCTGTATCATCATGTACATTTATGTAACCCTGTACCACCATGAATTTTGCTCATCTCCTTCATCTACTTCCTGCCACCCAGCGAAAACTCATCAGAGACCTGGAAACTTTGAATAATAAAATTTCCAACGCAGAAATTGCCATTTCTTTCAACCTCGTATGTATTAAAGAAAATTTATTACCTGGCTTTACTAACATATATATATATATATATATATTTCGAGCAATTTAGTTTTAGTTTCCTTCATATGTTTAATGTAACGATTCCTCGTACCATTTTCAAGCTAGAAATAACAATAATAATAATAATATAAATAATATAAATAATAATAATAATAATAATAATGATTAAAATAATAAACATAATAATATAAGCAAAAAAACAAAATGAGTAATAATAATAACACTAATAATAAATACTACCACTAATAATAAAAGAAACGCTCCCAGACCTCCACCCACTCTATACTCTGTTCACTCTAAATAGGCAAAACCACGACTGCATTGCACCTACTAGAATGCTGAGTTGTGATTAAGGGGGGTGACCTGTTTTTTGTCTCTTATTTTCTCTCTTTCTCTGGCTTATATCCATTCGGCCCCATTCAGCCTACTGTTTTAAGACGTTTATCCCAATCCAGGTGTCGATTTGTTTCTTGGCGAGCGGTAGCGAGCCAGCATATTTAAACAAAAATTAACAGCAGGCTAAATCTGTACATTTGTGGATTGAAAAATGTCTCCGGCGAAGCCGGATTTCTCCACACAATGCAGGCTTGCTATCGCTCGCCAAGAAGAAATCGACACCTGGATGGGGATAAATGTCTTAAAACAGTAGGCTGAATGGGGCCGCTTGCAGACAAGCCAGAGAAAGAGAGAAAAGGAGAGACAAAAAGCAGGTCACCCCCCTTAAAGTTAAGCAACACAATAGGGTAATATTTGCTGAGAAAGCTTGAATTGTTATTTATGTGTTCTTTTATGTATCTTTATATTTGTTTTTAGTTTCCTCCCTAGATCTCCTTCAAGCTTAAAAAAATACTTCCCCCCCAAGACCATCCTTCATGATAAGTTTGTACATTTTTCGATAGAAAAATGTCACGGCCAGGCTGGTAATTCCAAAATTAAATGCTCACTATCGTTCGCCAGATGAAACAAATCGACACCTAAATACCACGAAAGGTCTTAATATTGACAAGGAAAGGGGGCGGAAGGTCTTAAAATCGACAAACTAATGGGGTAAACAACTTAAAATCTGAAAACTAATGGGGCTAAACATGAGGGAGAAAGGGGTCCAGAAAAAGCGAGTACCTCCCCCTTAACCCTTTCGTTGCGGGTGACGTTCTGGAACGTCCTGGCAAGTTACAGCAATTTCCCGTCTTTAAAAGCCTGTAAAAACCGTAAAAATTGAGTGTCAGTGGGCGGGAGCGTGAGGGGCCCACCTCCGTTCCTCAGAGCAGCGAGCGGCCCACTGAGGTTGACTGTGTCTCGCGCGGGTCTCTCTCTCTCTCTCTCACAACAGTGTAGCCAAGCGAGCGAGTGCTACCAAATAGCGGGTTTCCCGCGTTTGATTGGCACCGCTGCGGGTGAACCAGACCACGTACAGGGTCCGTTCTGGTCTCATTTTGAAGCTATTTTCGCCTAGTTTTCGGCAGAATACAGTTAATTTAATGCAGATGCTTGATTTATCATTCAGGAGTGCCTGAATATGCCCTAAATAGCCCAAACATAGTCGCAGCCAATGGGTTAAGTTTCACAATAACCGACCTAATATTCAGCGTTACTATTTATCAAGAAGCTCAATAGATTAAATTTGCCATACTTCATATTCTTTCCTGGTCTCCCTCACCTGAATTAATTACAAGGTGGAAATTAACAACGAGATAACAGCAGACTTACTTTTTTTCCTTCGCTATCTTGCTGAAACAGGCCCTCTGAAAAACAAAATAAAAATAAATAAACTCAGTGCCGGTAATTATGAGGTCGAAGAAGTTTCTCTCTCTCTCTCTCACTCACTCTCTCTCTCCCTCTCTCTCACTCACTCACTCACTCACTCACTCACTCACTCACTCACTCACTCACTCAATCAATCACACACGCTCTCTCTCTCTCTAAGGCAGTGAATATGAAACAGTTATCAGAGCAAATACAAAACATTGTCTTAACCTCACAAACAACGATCTAATTTGGAGAATTGTTATAAGTAACATGAAACAGCACCAGGTACCCAAAATAAGAGAGCATTAACTATATTCAGTTCACCATAAATAAAGCTTCTTTAATTATAATGTAAACTTGCAAGATAAACAAACCAAAACAGGGACGACACAATATATGGGCAAAATAACTTATACAAATTGCTATGTGGAAATAACGCTTTAATCAAATTTAAATAAAAAAACACAAAACCACCACATAGGGTGTACAATGACATCACTACATGAGTAAATTAATCTGTTTTCCAAGCAAACTAATCGCACATAAAACAACAAGGAATTAGTTAATTAGGGAAGTTCAGGACGTTCTGGTAAATTTGACTAAATTATGTATGAATAAAAACACTACAATTTATGTATTTTTTTGTTTGTATTAATGTAGCGGTGACTGTATGGTTGCCTTTTTGCTTCTTACCTTAATTGTCCTTGGTTATGCTTGTAGTTCAGGTTTTCACTGTAAAAACATGTTGAAAGGTAAATTGTTAAGGTAACTGATTTGAAGCAAAGACACTGTTGGGTTTTCTATGGTTTTATTACCAGCAATTAATTATGGCTTGTTTGATTTATTAATTGTCTTTGTAGGTATTGTAGCTGCCCGACTGGGAAATACCTACAGCTTGCACTAAACTATAAAAGCAACTAGTTGAGCTATATTCCTGTAAATCTGTATTCCTTCCTGTAAAGTAATAAGATTAAGTAATAATTAAAATAGTTAAACGGTACACACACATATATATATTAATGTTGCACTGTATCGCACTGTTCACTGTAGACTTCACTGTATAATAATTACCACAGCTAATCAAGGGTTCGACCGTCCAAGATGGCTGTCTGTTCTGCTACTGGCTAATGCCTGAGGCAGGAGAGGGGCGGTTCCCATCTAGTGAGGTGTGACATGCTACTTACTTGCTAGCAATCATATTGGAGTTGCTGCAATACTCTGAGGAGACCGTGGGAACCCTTGCTTACTCTGCAAAAATTGTACCAAGTCCTCTATAGGTGGGAGAGATGATCTATCTATAGGGAGATCATTCCCAACTAGAAATGTACAGTAGTATACTTAAGTAAGTGAATAACTGATATAAGGGTGTGAGTTATATATGTGATTATATGAGTTACCCTAGAGTGTACAGTCGCTCTAAATGCGCTGTTACACCGCTCGGCCACGTAAAGTGAGGCCCACCGAACATATATTTAGAGAAATATACGTCATAATCATCCCTATGACTTACATAACCCTGTTCTCAGTGTATAGCAATGCCAAAGAAAGTATGAAAAGGTAAGGACCAACTTACACAGTCGCCTCGGCAGTTGCCAGCTTAGCCTTACGTCTACGAGTCAGGCGATCAACCCTGAAAGATAGGCGAAGGAAGAAGCCTACAAGGATTAGAATTAGTACTGAGAGAGCAAAGGTAGGGGTTAGTACTGTAGGATAGATAACGTCCGGGCTGATGGACATGGGGAGAGATGAACTAAGTAGATTAGTAAACTCAGAAGAATTCAATGCATTTAACATCTTAATGCTACGTGACTTGATGATTAGGTCTGAAGAGTTGCCTGTGAAAGAAATGTTAATTGGGATTAACTCAGATGAGAGGTTAGTAATTAGGGCAAAGTTCTGATGAGAAGGTAGAGTATGAATGAGTGAACTCCTTACTTCACAGTGATCAGGGGCCTGATACATCCCTTGTGCATGAAATACATTTCTAGAATCTTGACAAATGAGAGACACCTGGGTCTGGTTAGGGAAGTAAAAGAACTGAATATCTAGCAAGTGTTTATGAAAGACGGGGAGCTGAGGAGCCGGGGCGTAAGTACAGTCTTTCATATCTCCAGGTGTCAGTCACAGTGGCTTGAGTCAAGGTAAGTTCGCATGCACTTTTGTCCGGGGACATAAGGAAAACACATACGTTGGACACACATATAGATGAAGATATGAGGACCTACATAAGTTAAGTGCATCATTGTCAGTCACAGTCACAAGTTGAAGGTCGTCGAAGCATCATGTCCGCTGTGTCAGTCACGGTTAGTAATCTTCCGTCTAAGAGAAATGGGAACGGGATAATTTTCGAAGCATTGAACATGTGTGAGGACTTGAACGGGATGTGGACTAAAATTGATGAGTGCGTAAGAACTGCTTCCAGTAGAGGGTAGTAGAACTCGCATTCACCTGCTTCAAATAGCGGCATCAGGGAATGCTGATCTTTCGCTATCTCTATTGCCGTACTGAGATGTTCTACAGGTACTAGGTCACTGGTGACTCGGCTTAGGGCAGCATCAACTAGATTTGCTAGAACCCTCTTCGTACCCAGAAAGAATTCGCTAATATCTTCTTCAGTAGCTTGCAGGATCTCGGACAGGTATATGACCTTATCTGTGGAATGGCCATCAGAAACTAGGGAATTAACTACTTGTGTCAAGTTATTCATTGTCGAAATTACCGAGTTAACTGTCGTGAATACATCTGTCATTGCTATTGAGTCATACTTCAAGACTCTATTCATGGCTCTTGCTGCTGTCTCCAGTACACTAAGTCTCTTCCCCAGCTTTTCAACATCAGAAGCTTGGGCTGTTCCAAAGAGCTCATGGGAGATCAGGCCAACAAAATTGAAAAGTCCTCTCTTTGTACGCCGTGAGTGAGCGTGTTTGGCTACCTGGATAGGGTCTTCAGGCAGGACCAATTGGATCTTCCGTAATTTACAATTTATACGAGCTACACGTGAGCATTGGAGTATAACTGTGAGTCGTAAGTCATGGGGCATTGTCTGATTAGTCAATAGGAAGGTAAAAATAGAGTGTAATTTGTCTATGCGACGTTGGAACGTCTTAACATCACGGCAGATGTCAAAGTGTTCTTCGAAATCATACTGAACTGCTACTACATCTTCCGCAATTAGCACTCTTCCAACTTGGGCTACAAGGGCGCCGGGTTTCAGATACGAGGGTGTCGTAGAATCAACCACAATTAGTGTTCCAAGTAGAAGAAGGGCTTTCATTAACCAGATCATCTTTCTCGGGAGAAAGGGCAATATTCTACTCATAGGGTTACTAATAGAATACTTTACTCGCCCAGTAGGATGTACGTGGGGAATGGCTTGCTCTGCCAGATATGGGACGTTAACAGAACGATGATGTGTATAGAATACTTCACTCTCTGACTAGAGTGGTCTCACTTCACTCTCTTACTAGAGTGGTCTCACTTCACTCTCATACTAGAGTGGTCTCACTTCACTCTCTTACTAGAGTGGTCTTAGAACACTCTGCTAGCAGAACGAACCTTCCGCCTAAACTCGTTTGTCTGTGCGGAGTCAGTTGTGGTAGGTGCATTTGGCTGCACTGCCGAAGGTGATTGATCAGGTATAATATGGCCATCTACGGAGAGTTCTGGGCTCACCCGTTTTAACCTGTCACCATGAATTACTTCTACCTTGTTGGTGGTAGGGTCTCGAACCTCAAACTTGTTACCGGATGCTGTGTCCGTAACGACATAGGGTCCATTATACTTCGGCGAGAGCTTAGACATTCTCGTCGGATCTAGGCACATAACTTTGTCACCTACTTCAAGAACAGTTTGGTGTGCTCTTTTATGCTGTTTCCTTATCATTTCTGCACGGGATGCCTGTAAATGATCTCAGACTTGATGGTGGATCTTGCTAAAGACCTGGAGTTGTCTCTTAGCATAGTCCTCTAGATTGTAGGCCGGTGTGCTAGGCTTGGACAGCAGGGCATATGGCAGAATTATGTCCTGGCCATAGACTATGTAGTGTGGCGTCTTACCTGTAGAGGAGTTTACAGAGCCGTTTACACAAGCTGCTACCTGTGGAAGCCAGTCTTTCCACGCTTCATGGAGCGGGTTTGTTACATGGCGTAGGACTTCTAGGAGGGTCCTGTTCATGCATTCAACCAACCCTTTTGAGGCTGGGTGGTATGCTGCAATGTACGATTGCTTGATATTGTAGATATCACAGATACTTGCAATCACCTGGTTCTTGAATTCCAACCCGTTGTCAGAGAGGAGCGTCTTAGGGCAGGAGAACGGACAGATGAGATGCGTTACTAGTGCGTAAGCAACTTCATCTGCTGTTTTAGTTTTAAGCGGGGCTAGAACTATGAATCTTGAGAAGAAATCAACACATACTAGATACTGTGAACCCTGGTGACTCCGTGGCAACTTCAGCAAATCAACTGATACAGTGTCGAATGGAAGTGAAGGCGTTGGATACTCCAAGACTGGTGCGGGACCATCACAGGTTCCCTTATGCTGGGCACAGGAGAGACATCTTGCTATGTGTTGTTCAATATCCTTTCTCATCGTTTTCCAGTAGTACTTCCTTCTGGTAGCGTCAAGTGTTCTGTCCCGTCCTGGATGACCAGCTTGGGGAGCAGCATGTTGCTGTTGAAGTACTGCTTCTGTAAGCATGTCTGGAATTACTATACGAGGGCGTGCGTCAAGGTCTGTGGGAATAACTCTAACTAGTAGTCCGTCCAGCAACCGGAATTGCGTGTGAGGTACGGGTAGTACTGGGAGAGTTGTGTTATCCCCCGATTCTAAGAAATAGATTACTTTGGACCGCAGCGGATCCTTGCTTTGTTCCTCTTTCACTTGGGCTTCTGTAAGCGTCGGTAGCTGGATCACTGGGGCTACTTGCACATTTCTGGATAGTGCATCTGCCGCTACATTTGCTTTACCTTTGATATGATACAGAGTCGGATCAAACTGCAATACCGTCTCGTACCACCGCGCTAGTCTGCCAGTGAGGTTCTTACCACCATTGAATATCTTTGTGACCGCCTCATTGTCTGTGTAGAGGTCGATTTTGTAACCAAGGATGATGTCTCTGAAATGTTTTAATGCCCAAGCTACTGCAAGGGTTTCCCATTCCGTCATGTGATACCTAGTCTCAGCATCATTCAACACCCGACTTGCATATCCAATGACTTGCATCTTGCTTCGTTCATCTGGTTGCATAAGAACAGCTCCTAGCCCTTTGAGAGAGGCGTCGGTGCAGAGTGTGAATGGTCTATCATGGTCAGGGAAAACTAGGACAGGCATTTTTGTGAGTGCTTCTTTGAGGTTTGTGAATGCTTCCTCTTGCTCATGACCCCATATGAATGGTGCGTCCTTCCGGAGAAGTTGTGTCAGAGGCCTCGCTAGACTCGCATAGTTCTTCACGAAAGACCGGTAGTAGCCAGAAAGCCCGATAAAGCTTCTGACATTCTCAACCGACTTTGGGCGTAGAAAATGTTGTACCCCGACGATCTTGTCGTTCATAGTGTGAATTCCTGCTGCGTCCACCTGATGACCTAGGAATTTGATTTTCCCCTTTAGGAAATCACACTTGCTGATCTTGATACGTAAACCTGCCGTTTGAAGTCTTTCCAAGACTTGTTGGAGTTTACTGAAATGAGAGCTGACGTTTTTGCTACAGACTATGATGTCGTCCAGGTAGGCGAAGACTGAGTCACCCAATAGGCCCGCAAAAAGATTGTTTACTAACCTTTGAAAGGTGAGGGGTGCGTTTCTTAGTCCGAACGGCATGCGTAGCCATTCGTAGTGTCCACTGGGGGTAGAGAACGTAGTGACTTCTGTTGACTTCTCATCCATTCCAACTTGCCAGTACCCACTGAGGAGGTCTAGAGTACTGAATACCTTGTTCCCTTTTCCTATGCCTTGTAGTAGCTCGGACAGTACAGGCATGGGGAACCTGTCAGGTATAGTTGCTTGATTGACCTTGCGATAATCAATCACCGGACGCCATCCTCCATCCTTCTTAGGTACCAGGAAAAGAGGTAAATTCCATGGCGAGGATGAATGGCGAATAAACTTTTGCTCCAGCATTTCGTCTACCATCCCTTCTACTACTTCCCTTTGACAGTGTGGCAATCTGTATGCCGCTGTGTAAACGGGATTGGTGCCTGGTTTTAGGGGTATGGTATGCGTTGTTAGATCCGTTTTACCTAGACGCTCTCCTGGGAGTGCCACGACATCTCTGAAAGACTGTAGCAACTTCAGAAGGGATTCTGTCTCTCCTGGAAAGTCCGTCTTCTTTAGGTTTTGCCTTTGTTCTTGCATCTCGGAAGGTGACGATGCTGTCATAGCTGCAATTGGTGCTTCTGCGGAGGGCCACTCCGGAGGTTCAGGATCTACTTGGATAGTCGTACACCAAAGCTTTTCCGATCTTGCAGCCAGACTTCGGTGTGATTGGACTGTTAGACCTGTTATAAACTAGTATCTCTGTCCTTGCTTTACCCTGAAGCTTGTACAAGGTTGACTCGAGAGCTAGTCCTTTAACCAATGCACTTTCACTTAGACATACTGCATCTGTGCGTTTCTTTAGCTTGGGTAACCTAACTGGGAGGTGTGCACCCTCTCCAGCACGAATCTTTTGCTTTCCGATTACTACTAAGGGATACAACCGTGAACCTTGATCCGTTGATCCAACACTCTGGTTACTTGGAGTAGGAGACACCAAGGGCCACGCACGCAAACTGTCCATGCTTATTGAAACAGCCGCTGCAATGGTCCAGTGCAGGAAAGGATGCGGATTCTGCATTGTAGAATACTTGTGTCGGTTGTAGATCATCTTCTGGTCGGAAGGATTTAAGGCGATGCGATTGTCTTTATTGTTCCGATGCCTATGAGGCCATCTGCTGGGAGTGGAAAATCCTTGATCACGTAAAACTTTGTCTTGATGTTTGGGTCTCCGTGACGTGTGAATCTAAACGGAATGTCTACCATACCAACTAGTTTTAGGGTATCCCGTGTAACTCCTGTAAGTTGCATGTCTGGGAGATTAAGTTTCCAGTTGCACTTAAGCTGATTTTGAAGATTTATCAGTGACTCGTAGGACAAGATGTTGGCGCACGCGCCGGAGTCAAGAGCCAGAGACATCTTCACGTCACCTACCGTTACTGGAATTGACATAATGTTCACTCGTGTTACTGCCGCAACGAGCGAGAGCACGTGTAAGGGCGACGAGTGGACATTGGTAGGCAACGGTGTAGGTTTGTCTACGTTTGTTCGTTGGGTCTTGCGCGTGAGTCTTCCCCCGACGATCCTTGTTGGCGCTTTGCAGCTAATCCTTTGATTGTACGGCATTCATCTGTGGAGTATCCTTTCTCACCAGGATACAGGCAAGTCTTCTTCTGTTTCCCTTGCGCTTGGCTTGTTTGGTGTTTTTGAGCTTGTCCACTTTGGTATGATGTCCCACTGGAGGGTGTGAATGTCGTCTTCTTCTTGTACTTGTCTGGAATTAGCTGCGGGTGCAGTCTCCAACAGGCTGTCTTGTCATGTCCCTTCTTGTGGCAATGATCACAGTTGCTGTCTTTCCTCGAGCTACTACTATACGCTTGTTTGGGTCTGCTCCCTGGTGCTTCTACTGGGGTTACCAAGGCTTTTGGTACTAAGTCTGTGGTAATCTTGTATGATCGTTTGCTCACTAACTTCTGAAGGTTAGTGGTGGGTAGGAACTCTGTTTTCGTCATTTCCTTCCTCAGGCGAGGATCCAGCATGATCATGTATACTAAGTATTCCACTACTTTGCCTAAGTTATCCAGCATCATGCAATTATGGGTATCATTGCTGATCCATACTGAAGAGGGAGCTAGAAATTTTACTTTGGCATCTTCATATACATCCCCGGCAATTGCCATTGCCATGTATTGGTCATGTTTTCCGCCATCTGTGTCGATTTTGTCAGCCAATCTATGGATGAAGGCTAGTTCTCCTCCTTGGTTACCATCCCCAAAGACATCGATCATATAGTTTTTCCATCCCTGGTAATCTTTGGTCTGGAAGGCTAGTATGGACTGAAAGACTTTAGGTTTCGAGCGGTCTTTCAGATATGATCTAACAAGCTCAATTTTGTCTTCATCAGTTGAAATGTTGCTGTTTCTCATGAGTCCTTCGATATTCCTGAAAAATGTGAGAACTCCTCCCGGGTAATTAGGGCACTCCTTCCCGGAGTAACATGCAACACCATGCCCTGTTGTCATAATGGTTATCGTCGGTGGTGGCACGTGTCCTGACATGGTGGTTGTTGAAGTAGTCGTACTCATGGCTGTCGTAGTTGTACTCGTAGTTGACGTAGTAATCGTCGGCGGAGTAGTCGACATGTTCAAGTTACCTGTCGGATATTGCTTACCTGATCGATGTTGACGACCGTCTAAAATTGGAGGGCGGAACTGGAACGACTTGGGTTTTGTAGATTCTGGAGGCGCGTAAATTACCTTATTCCCCCCGCTTGCGCTTAGGTTTACGTTACACTCTGTGTCGATGAGGTCCGATGTAACCTTTTGTGTACTGCAGGCACTAGAGGAAGTGTCAACCTCTGGTGGATAACTCGATTTACCCTTGAAAGAGTCGGACAGTTGGTTAGTAAGTGTGTCAATGTCAGCGTCAAAAGAAATGTCTACCTTTTTATCTAACTCTGTGACCGACTGTAGTGCTACTTCACCTCCTTCTACTTCAAAAGGGGTATCTGAATTTGCATCAGATTGACTATCAGAGGATATGAGATCTTCCTCTACGTCATTCTCTTTTCTAAAAAGATTAAAGGACATTAGGGAAAATAACACATTTGGTAAAGATACCTGGATTGAATGTCATTGACAAATAATCCCTCAAAAAAAAAATGTTAGCACTGGAACAACATTTTTGGTAGTAGGGATCTCTCTTAACCACACACCCGTACCCAAGTTTGTATGGATGATAATGGTGGTTAGTCTGATGAGTGAGCAGTTAGTTTGTTAATACAGGAACATTCTGGAAAATTCAAATTAGTAAGGCACTGTATAAGAATATAACTAGAAATGATTTCAACAAATTTTAACACAGTGAGTAACAGAAGTAAGTGTTTGATCCTCTGCTAAGTTATGTTACGACCGGCTCTACGAAATAAACAAGGGCACTTAAGAATGGACTTGATGATAGGCTATATCAGCAACAAGGGTACGCTAATTCCAAACCCTCGAACTATTACGCCGGTGAACAAAAACCCTCAAACCCTCCAGAGTTAATCTCCTGTATAACGGGGTATCAATTAACTGAGTTACAAAGGCTTGCCAATGACGGCAAAGCCTACTCACAAAAGGAGTACTTTACGTTAATAAAATGCTCTTAAGTAATAACAATGCTTGAATAAACTATAATATGATTTAATAAAGGAGTATATGCTTACGTTAACTTTAGTGCGAGTCTGTACTCAACACTAACCTCTACAATGCTCTATGAAAGCACTGGAAGTCTAGTCCTACAGCAATCAGGTATAGAATCTTCTGAAAACGTCTGATGCTCTAATATGCTCATTAATATAGAACAAACATAAATGCAGGGGCAGGACACCAAAGCGTGTATCTTAAATACACCAATAAGTAGGATACATATATACAACAAGGGAGTGCAACAACTCTGTGACAGCACTAATAATAACCACTCAGAAACAGTACTTCCTTAGCCAACGAAACAGCCAAACTGGGTTGTGCCCTATGCATCAACCTTGGCTAAAATAAGTCGTGAATAATTCCTAAAGCATACACAATGAAAGTTAATAAACACAATACCGTCTCTCTCACTAATAAAGTCTAGCAGTGGCATAAAAGGTACTAGGAAACCAGGCAGAGTGCAAGCATGCTCGTAGCCTACTGTCTCCCCTTGAACAGATTTCCCTTATGTTACGTTACGTGACTTGGAGGCTCTCTTGGTAAGTCCAGATCTCAAGTATCTGGACTTACCCTGGCGCTCCACAAAGGTCAACAAAATGAGGTAGCAAGTATGCAGGTGAGAGTAGGCAAAAGCCCTTCACTTGTATACTGCTACACTCGCAAAGGAAAATATGCACAAGGGTTACAGGCTAGCTAGCTTCGTTGATGTTGTACAGGCTCTGACTTGCCACATACATAACTCAGACAACGACCAAAGATACCTTCCACTGTCTAGCATTAAATAATAAGAGAGAACAGTTCACTAATTAGAAGCACCCCAACACTAGGCTACCATACGACTATGACTCTACTACTCCCTAAAACTAATGCAAACATAAATATGAGAGCTGGTGCTGGTAATACGACTGGCCGACTATGGAAGTAGTATGCAGAACCAGAAGGGATAATTAATTGAATAAAGATGGAAGTATGAAAAAGAAGAAGTTCAGAGAGAGAGATAGTAGTATAGAAGGTTATATGGGGGACAAATTGCAAGGGACATGTAGGACCAAGCACGCTACGCCAAGCTCTGCCAGAGAAAGGTGGCAGGAGCCCCCAGCGCCAACACTAGGACAGCGGCACCCAATCACAGACCACTACGTCATGAGATGCAGACGTCCTTAGGACGCGCCAAGCGTGCCAGCCAATCAAGGGCCTGGGAAAGCCCGCGCGAGCGTGGGAAAACTCCTCCGAGCGAGGGAGGCAGCACATACATACACACGCACATATTGCCACCTCACTGCCTACCTCCGCTCTCTCTCTCTTTAACTTCACACAATGCATCTTATATTCTACCAATGGTATAAAATACTTCCAAGTGTCACAGACAAGAATAAAGACCACCACTGATCTGTCTGTGACAACATGAACTCTATGAAAGAAAGAACATCGTTCTACGATTATTGTAGCCCATTTCACTGCCCTGGCAAGCGCTAGCGAGTTACGAGCGCATTCTGGCAAGCTGGCCAGCGTAACACCCCACCCAAGATGTGGGACGTTTCAGCCTCAGGTGAACTTCACATCTGACCAGACAGAATGCCCATCAACCCCGCATCACCTAGCTACTCTCCCAAGTTGTGAGAACAAGGCACGATCACAAACTTAAAACACTGCATTATAAAAACAAATCTGCACAACACTTCCCCAAAATAACAGCATCATAATAATTATATCACGCTCAACGAGCAAGCTTCACCAAGCCTAGCCTACTAAGACAACAGGTCAGAGTGTCTTAGATTATTGCTGTGATATACTGCACTTATATACTATAAAAAAGAAAGAGGTTTTATGTGAGTTTTTTTTTTTTTTTTTAAGTGTTTTTGGCGGCATTGCACTACAGGGGCAAGCCTAATTTTTCTCCACTCTCAAACACACACTGACTGAACGGCGAGGGTTCTCCTGCAAACAAACCCTCCCGTGACAAACAATCAGCCAAAACATTATCAGTGCAATTAACACGCCACACATCCAACTTGTGTTCCGGCAGTAAGACAACACCTGACACTGATAAACTGCCCAGTTCATCATAAGACTGGCACTTCTCTTCGCTCTCTCCGGCAACAGGGCCTGCCAATAACCTTTCACAGTTCTACCTTCGTGATGAGCGAGGCAGCCCGAAGCGGTCTATGGTGTCGTCAACTCTAGGTAATGGATAGGCGTCTGTCAAGGATAATGCACCCACACTCTTGCAATCAACATACACACGGATGTTGCCACTCAACTCAGGTTGCAAACTCACTGGCAACGGCCACTCACGATATCCCTTATCCCTCAGACCCTTTTTCCACATGTAGTCTAGCTCTGCTTTCACGACAGGCTGTCGAGCAGGATTTATACGGTAGGGAACTAACTTAAGCCTTGCACTGTCTCCAGCCTCCATGTCGGATTCTACCCCGTACATCAGGCCTGGAGAAGCAACAAACATGCGGATGTACTGCCACAGCCTAGTAAACAACTTCTCTTGGTGCTCAGGAACAAGAGGTTGCAACTTATCTCGAAGAACAACATGCCTAGTGCCCACCCACAATCCAGCCGAGACCCCAGCTTCTAAACTATAGTCTCTCTCCTTCTCCACCTTCGTCCCTAGAACAGCCAGGTCATGAGAGGGACAATCTGTACGACCTGTGCAAGTTAGTACGGTGTGCAGTCACTCCCATAGTTCATAATTGCTAAGGCTTCCCCGCCGATACCGTACATGCGCACCCCCGCATTCCTTGCGACTACATCTGCCTGCGCAGCATCACCGCCTTCAGCGACATGGCCAGATACAGTCGGTCTATGGTAGGGCTGTTGCATATTACTAGAGCAGCATTGGGAGGCTATGCGACGACCGGCCACATCCACTCCACAGCCAATCTCACCAATCTGCTCAATGTCCTTATTCTGACCACCCTTAGCAGCCATGGGTCGACCCTGACCTGACAACCATGCCAAAGCCTCGTCGCCCACCTTGAACCACCGAAACAAAGAGGCAAACGGTCTACTAACACTCAAGTGACCTGCCAGTGGAACCTCCTGCACCGCCTGAGTTGTGAGGCCTGGGTGCTCGGCACAGACAGTGGGGTATGAACCGAGCCGGTGCTGGAGCGCTGCACACTGCTGCTCAGGCAGGTACTCTAGCGCTTCCACAGCCACCTGACTCGTGTCCCCCACCCACTGCTCCACCGAGACATGAAAATCCCAACTCTCCTCCACCTGTGCCCCACTGCCCCCCTCTCCTTCTCCACCTTGGCTGCTGCAGACCAACGCAAGGACAGTAGGCTGCTCAGGTGGTTGCCTCACAAACTCCTTTAACAGGTTCACATGACATGTTTCCCCGTCCACGTGTTCAATAGCCCCGTTCCCACAACTCTCCTCCACCTGGGAACTACTCTGTCGCGGAGTGCCATCACGCCCAACCATGTCACTAGTGGGGACAGGTTCTGGGGCCACTCCGGAGCTCACCTCTGGGTCAAGTACCGAGTCGCCAAGGAGTGTCGCTGGATCCAAACTCTCAACCCGATCAGCCTTGACTTTCTCCTTCCGACCCTTCCTCCGCTGGTCTAGAACTTGGGACACCTGTGACACCTGAGCGGACTGAGATCTCTCGAGCCCCTCTTGCTCCTCCCTACTCGTGTCGGCCGCCCGCTCGGCAACGACTAAGGGTGGAACCTCGGAAGTGGGCACCGCAGAGTCAATACCGAGAAGGAGGTCGACCCCCTCAAATGGCAACTTCTCCACCACACCCACATCCAACTCCCGTGTCACACCGTCCACCTCAAGCTCCAGTCTGACCAGCGGGTAAGACCGCGTAGCATTGATGCCTTGAACCACCACAACCCGAGCCACGTTAACAGGCTTGCCTGTGAAATTCTTAACCAGTGTCTGGGAAGCGCCCGTATCACACAACAACTCAAGCCTATGCTTCACACCAGCCCCCCTCACAGTGCCGTACCCCCTATGACCACAAAAAACATCACGGACGGGTGACGAGCCCTCCTGTTGCTTCTGCACCGGAGATGACTTCGCAACCGACCGTTTACCCCGGGCAAACGCGGAAGACCTCAAAGAAACGCCGATGTTGCTTACTAGTGACACCACTGCTGTAGGCGGTGCGCTCGGACATGCGCGCGCAATATGCCCCTTCTCATGACACTTGAAACATTCCACTTCACTCTTGGACTTCCTCTGAGGTGAGGAAGGGCCCTGGCCTTTGTTAAACGGCAAGGGTTTCGACTTGGGTTCATAATTGGCAACAGTACTCCTGAATGGATAATGATTTGTGTCATTAATTCGGGGGGGGGGGGGGTGGAGTGGTACGCCCCTGGTTACCTGCCTCAGCTCTCTGTGCAGACCCGCACCCACGAATCAATGACATCCTAAGGTCAGCCAGCTCAGCCGCCTTCTGCAGAGTTTTTGGTTGCTTTTCTTTAAGGTTAAGAGTCAAGTCACTGCCAGTACATTTAAAAAATTGTTCGAGCAACACTAGTTGTTTTACTGAATCAAAAGTAGTTGCCTTCTCCGACCTTAACCAATTTTCAAATGCATCTGACAGCTCTCTAGCGTGTTCCTGGAAAGTACTCTCCTTTCTTTTTGGAACCGCCCTAAACTTCAGCCTATAGGTCTCTGGCTGTAGCTCATACACCCTCAGGACAGCCTCTTTTAACAACTCGTAATCCACACAGGAATCTAGGGGCAAAGCATCGTACGCCTTGAGTGCTTTCCCCGTCAATCGTGAAGAAACAAGGGCTGCCCACTTCTCCTCGGGCCATTGGTGCTCCTGGCACTTTTTCTCGAACCGGAGAACAAATTATGTAACTCCTAACTCGTCAAACACTGGAACCAACTTAAATAGATGCGACAGGGACTGGTCATGGGCTCGACCCCCCTGGGCGACCTGGTTCCTCGTCACCTCTACCCGAGTTTTCTCTAGGTCAACATCGGCACAATACCTTTCAGACTCAAACTTAAGCTCAGCCTCTCGCTGCTGTTGCTGCTGTCTGAGCTCAGCCTCATGCTTTCGCTGCTCGAGCTCAGCCCTTCGCTGCTCAAGCTCAGCCTCATGCTTTCGCTGTTCAGCCTGCTGCTGAAGTTTGGCGAGCTCGAGCTGAAACAACATCTCGGAAGACAAACCCTGAGGAGGGGGCGCTACTATTGGGGACCCACCCCGTGAATCACCTAGAGGCATACCCAACCGCCAGCGGGCATCGGTCTGCGGGAACGTTCCCGGCTCCGGAGCCCGAGGGGGCGCCATGGTAGGAGTCTAGTGGAATGGGAAACCCTAAGACCGTGGCCACACACTGCAGTCCGTGCCGGTCTAGCCCCGACACACGATCCGCTGACACAGGCTCCTCCAAAAATATCCGAGCATCCTCCTCATTGTTCACCACCCGAACGCCGCTTAACAACTCCACCTTCTCCCCCTCCTCGCCTGCCTCTCGCACTGTGCCCTCACTATGCTCAGACCCGTCCAGTGTCATGATGGAGTCAACAACAAAAAATCTCAAGTCCAGACAAAAATAGCCAAACTCTTGCGTAGCTTTATTCACCAAAAAATATTCGAAGATGTTCTTGAGTGTAATACTAGGTCACCAATAACTCCAACAAGTTCTATATATCCTCAAAACAATGTCTACTGCCAACAATGCGAGAAATAAATTTAACCCCAAATGACAATAAGATTTCTCCAAAAAATAAAATGCAATATTCAGTTCACTATATTCTGGTCTAAGGTCGCCATTTGTTATGACGACTAAGATAAAATACTAGGCAAGGTCGCCATTTGTTACGACCGGCTCTACGAAATAAACAAGGGCACTTAAGAATGGACTAGATGATAGGCTATATCTGCAACAACGGTTCGCTAATTCCAAACCCTCGAACTATTACGCCGGTGAACAAAAACACTCAAACCCTCCAGAGTTAATCTCCTGGATAACGGGGTATCAATTAACTGGGTTTTAGTGCACTTCTACAAAGGCTTGCCGATGACGGCAAAGCCTACTCACAAAAGGAGTACTTTACGTTAATAAAATGCTCTTAAGTAATAACAATGCTTGAATAAACTATAATATGATTTAATAAAAGAGTATATGCTTACGTTAACTTTTGTGTGAGTCTGTACTCAACACTAACCACTACAATGCTCTATGAAAGCACTGGAAGTCTAGTCCTACAGCAATCAGGTATAGAATCTTCTGAAAACGTCTGATGCTCTAAGATGATCGTTAATATAGAACAGACATAAATGCAGGGGCAGGACACCAAAGCGTGTATCTTAAATACACCAATAAGTAGGATACATATACAACAAGGGAGTGCAACAACTCTGTGACAGCACTAATAATAACCACTCAGAAACAGTACTTCCTTAGCCAACGAAACAGCCAAACTGGGTTGTGCCCTATGCATCAACCTTGGCTAAAATAAGTCGTGAATAATTCCTAAAGCATACACAATGAAAGTTAATAAACACAATACCGTCTCTCTCACTAATAAAGTCTAGCAGTGGCATAAAAGGTACTAGGAAACCAGGCAGAGCGCAAGCATGCTCGTAGCCTACTGTCTCCCCTTGAACAGATTTCCCTTATGTTACGTTACGTGACTTGGAGGCTCTCTTGGTAAGTCCAGATCTCAAGTATCTGGTCTTACCCTGGCGCTCCACAAAGGTCAACAAAATGAGGTAGCAAATATGCAGGTGAGAGTAGGCAAAAGCCCTTCACTTGTATACTGCTACACTCGCAAAGGAAAATATGCACAAGGGTTACAGGCTAGCTAGCTTCGTCGATGTTGTACACTGACTTGCCACATACATAACTCAGACAACGACCAAAGATACCTTCCACTGTCTAGCATTAAATAATAAGAGAGAACAGCTCACTAATTAGAAGCACCCCAACACTAGGCTACCATATGACTATGACTCTACTACTCCCTAAAACTAGTGCAAACATAAATGTGAGAGCTGGTGCTGGTAATACGACTGGCCGACTATGGAAGTCGTATGCAGAACCAGAAGGGATAATTAATTGAATAAAGATGGAAGTATGAAAAAGAAGAAGTTCAGAGAGAGAGATAGTAGTATAGAGGGTTATATGGGGGACAGATTGCAAAGGACATGTAGGACCAAGCACGCTACGCCAAGCTCTGCCAGAGAAAGGCGGCAGGAGCCCCCAGCGCCAACACTAGGACAGCGGCACCCAATCACAGACCACTACGTCATGAGATGCAGACGTCCTTAGGACGCGCCTAGCGCGCCAGCCAATCAAGGGCCTGGGAAAGCCCGCACGAGCATGGGAAAACTCCTCCGAGCGAGGGAGGCAGCACATACATACACACGCACATATTGCCACCTCACTGCCTACCTCTGCTCTCTCTCTCCTTAACTTCACACAATGCATCTTATATTCTATCAATGTTATAAAATACTTTCAAGTGTCACAGACAAGAATAAAGACCACCACTGATCTGTCTGTGACAACATGAACTCTATGAAAGAAAACATCGTTCTACGATTATTGTAGCCCATTTCACTGCCCTAGCGAGCGCTAGCGAGTTACGAGCGCATTCTGGCAAGCTGGCCAGCGTAACAGTTATTACTTGAGAAACTGTTACAGCAAATATATATACAGTACATCATTTCTTTGATCTAACTTGAATTCATAGATTGAATTTATTTAATGAGGAACGTTCAGTCCCGTCTAAAATATTCTATACACATGAATAAGTTGAAAGAATAGTTAAGATACTTTGGCATTGCTTGTTGTGTTGACAGGATTTTTACTAGTACTAATTACTAGTATATTTAGTTTGTATTGTAGTGTTTTGACCAACCTATACAAAGCTGAATTAACGTTGGGAAGTCTTGAAGGTCTCTTGATTTTGTTATCAGCTGTTGTAGAATGAAGATTGTAGTGTAGGCACCGTAGAGTACCCAAGGTCGCGTGGCTGTGGTCTGAGCTGAGAGGTTAGGGTGACTCAGTAGGGTGACTCAGTGAGTGACTCAGTGGGTGAGTCAGTTGGGTGAGTCGGGTAAAGTGTTGCCTGGGCGAGAATTGCTGAGCTGAGCGCTGAGTGGAGAGATACAGATGTTTGTGCACTGAGAATACCAGTTCACTCCTCCATACACTTTAGTTGGTTATCATTCATCGACGTTTTTCTTTCCATTAGCTCATTAATGCTAAAGTTTTTCTACTTGCTTTTCCTTAATGCTTTTTCTTAGTTTGCTCTTCGGAGGTCTTTTAATTGTGATTTCGATTGGGGAACACGAATCCCATTTAAGCTGCCAACCAATTATGTAGCGGTGACTGTATGGTTGCTTCTTTGCTTCTTACCTTAATTGTCCTGGGTTATGTTTGTAGTTCAGGTTTTCACTGTAAACACATGTTGAAAGGTAAATTGTTAAGGTAACCGATTTGAAGCAAAGACACTGTTGGGTTTTCTATGGTTTTATTACCAGCAAAATATACTATGATTAATTATGGCTTGTTTGATTTATTAATTGTCTTTGTAGGTATTGTAGCTGCCCGACTGGGAAATACCTACAGCTTGCACTAAACTATAAAAGCAACTAGTTGAGCTATATTCCTGTAAATCTGTATTCCTTCCTGTAAAGTAATAAGATTAAGTAATAATTAAAATAGTTAAATGGTACACACACACATATATATATATATATTAATGTTGCACTGTATCGCACTGTTCACTGTAGACTTCACTGTATAATAATTACCACAGCTAATCAAGGGTTCGACCGTCCAAGATGGCTGTCTGTTCTGCTACTGGCTAATGCCTGAGGCAGGAGTGGGTCAGGAGTGGGTTCCCATCTAGTGAGGTGTGACATGCTACTTACTTGCTAGCAATCATATTGGAGTTGCTGCAATACTCTGAGGAGACCGTGGGAACCCTTGCTTACTCTGCAAGAATTGTACCAATTCCTCTATAGGTGGGGGAGATGATCTATCTATAGGGAGATCATTCCCAACTAGATATGTACAGTAGTATACTTAAGTAAGTGAATAACTGATATAAGGGTGTGAGTTATATATGTGATTATATGAGTTACCCTAGAGTGTACAGTCGCTCAAAATGCACTGTTACATTAAAGCACGTTTGCAATTTGACAATATATTAACAATGGTACAAAATACATATAGTATAATATTGTTGTATAAATCTATAATATTAGTCAACCCGTAAAGTTAGATATACATATTTCATGGATACATTTTAGACAAGCTTTCAAATTTGTGAAGTTCCTCCACTTAAACATATCGCTTTTTAGTTTGCTTGAAAATTATTATGTTTTTTACACCAACCAACTTCACATCTAAACTCAATTAATGAATTCAACAAATACATGTGGCACTCCGAGGACTCGAACCCAGGATACTCACATCGAAATTCCGCGCACTATGCATTACGCTATCAAGACAGTTACAAGATATCAAGGCATGTGTGTACTGAAGGATTTGTTTGATGTAGCTTTCAACGGCCTTGGTATGACAGTTTTTGTGTTCATAGCCTGAACCAAAATGTCGAAAGTAAGCCAGAAAATAACTGATAATTATGTTCCCCGCACTGAAAAGGTTAAGGGGGCCCACCTCGTTAATTTGTCTCTTTCTTTGGTAGTATCCATTCGGCCCCAATCACCTTACTGTTTTAAGACGTTTATCCCCATCTAGGTGTCGATATTTTCCTGGCGAGCGGTAGCGAGCCAACATATATGTTTTAAATGTTTTTGAAAGCAGGCTAATTTTGTACATTTTTCGATAGAAAAATTTCTCCGGCGAAGCCGGATTTCTCCATACAATGCTGGCTCGTTATCGCTCGCCAGGAAAAAATTGACACCTGGATGGGGATAAACATCTTAAAACAGTAGGCTGAATGGTGCCAAATGGATACAACCCAAATAAAGAGAGAATAGGAGAGAACAAAGAGCAGGTGACCCCCCCCTTAACCCTTAATAGCGGCGAGCAACATAAGTCGAGTTAAATAAAGCTGGACTATGTGGCGGCGCTCGACATAACTCGAGTGGCAATTTCAGCACGTAATGTGGCTGAGAGAGAGAGACAAGTGGTGGCAGGAGACTAGCGAGCGTATGACTGCTCCAGACCACCGCGGCGAACCTACTGACACAAATCTCAGCTCCCTCCTCCCTCTCTCACTCGCTACATACTCAATTATGTACCGAAAGTACCGAATTACCTGCTTTTTGCACTCGCGTTGCACGGTTATTGCAAGAAAACTATCCATCATACAAGGATCGTTATGGTGTCATTCGAAAGCTCTGTTTATGCCCTTTCAGGGATAGGTACTTGTTTTACGTTCTGGGTCTTATTTAGGCATGAACATGATCACGTAAACAGCCCTATTTTGGCTAAAAACACCCCGCTGGGCGGTACACATAAATAAACCGCATAGGCCGCTCGTAAGGTGTTAAGGTTGTTTGTAGGCACACATGTACTGTAACCTTCTGAAGCCTGCCTGTGTTCCCAATGCCCAACAGTAGCAAACATTATTCATCTCTCTCACTATTCTACCGCTTTTACAATAATCAGTGTTCCTCAGAGCTCTCTCAGTGTATAACACCCCCTCTTCGTAGAGCACGTAGCACCCGTCTTGCAGCATAATCCAACCCCTATTCTGTGCAACTCTCCAACCCAAGAGTGAAACGATATTCTCAATCGTTCTTGTATACAACCGGTGAGCTCTGTAACTCTCTCCCAGAATCAATCTTTCCCTCTTCCTATGACTTAAATTGCTTCAAACACTGTGTGTCCAGGTATATTGGCTCGAACGTCCCTTGATTTTGGCTGTCACTCTTTCGACTCTGGGGGAGGCACTCGCCACAGGCGGTTCTGCTTTTTGTCTCCCTTACTCACATACAAAAAAAAAAAAAAAAAAAAAAAAAACATATGTACTGTATACCCTGTTTAATAATGGTAGGCTAGATTGTTTAGCCATAACATAAGGGAAATACAGAAATACAGTTCCAGAGCTTACTTGTTGAGTAAAAGAAAGACTGGGATAATCGGTTCACTCTTGGGTTAGAGAGTTGGACAGAATATGGGTGGAGATGTGTTATTTGGATATACTGTATGTTAAACCCTGGCTAGAAAACTGTTTTTTAACCAAAATTAATGGTCTTATATAATATACCTTCATGCTGTACTGTATATGAATTATTATAAATAACATGATATTGATTGTGCATAATGCTTCGTATGTCGATAAACTGTGCTATTATAGAAAGAGAGAGCGCGCGCGCGCGCGCACGCACGCACGCACGCACGCACGCACGCACGCACGCACGCACGCACGCACGCACGCGCACACACGCACACACACACACACACACACAACACACACACAACACACATACACAACACACACCCACCCAAACACAACACACCCACCCACACACACACAACACACCCACCCACACACACACACACACACACACACACACACACACGTATACGTACACACACACACACACACACACACACACACACACACACACACACACACACACACACACACACACACACACACACACACACACACACACACACACTTTTTATTTAGAGAATTGGTCGAGTCGAAAAAGAAAACAAAATCCTGCATCATGTACATCAAGAGATGTTTTTTACAGGGAGAGGAGCGTTTTTTATGCAGAGGGGTTTAGCAACAGATTAATAGTACCCGCGCAAGCTGGTGGTGCCGGGATTACTTTACTTGTTTCTCTGTTTGCTTACTGATTCATGGATACATTTATTTATATTTGATTTTGTTTTCCTACTTGGCGGAAAGTTTATTTTTTCCTATGTGCATAAAGGATACAAAAGGCAAAGCTTCCTCTACCTGTAACAAATCTGCCCCCAAGGTTGAAAGGGTGATAGTAACCAAAATTAATGTACAGTCACTCATAAAAATTAGTGGACCTCGCCTATTTCTAATTATGGAAGTATATTTCCGGAAAATAATATATGGATATCCTTTTCTATACTTAAACTACACAACTGTATAATTATACTATTTATTGAAAAGCAAGTTCCACCCACAAATCAGTCCAAATAGTTATAATTGCATAAATAAAAACATAGGGGTCCACTAATTGGTATAAGAGACTTTACGTTTGAGAAGTGTTGGGAAGAAGTGTGGTGCGCTTGTTAAGTGTAATGAAATGAGTAGGAGGAGGAAGTGTTTGTGAGAGTAAGCTGGATTACTCGATGTAGGTGAGGCACAAATAAAAACAGTGGGGGAAGCCAGGCAAATGAAACAGGAGTTCCAGCAACTCCTTATCTTATGCCTATAAGTTGATTTCATGATACTTAATGGAACAATGTGAAACTGCTATATGTCTCTGCATCATATTGTAGACAGGTTTTCACAATTTATACCACATTTGGCTTTTAATCAACTTGTGTATAATAACTGAGTGATGAAGATGGGGTTAAGTCAGTTTCTGCCCAGCTTAAAAAAACACACTATGACTACATATTTCTTCTTGATTAGCATTATGAATGTTGTCCCTTTTGTTTGTGAATATGGATAATTTGCAACACTTAATCAAACAATGGCTTTAATAATCTATAACTAGAACCACCAACATTAACAAATATACCATCATTACAAAAATAATGATAACAACAATAATAACAACACTAAGATTAAAGTAAAACAGTTTGTTCGTATTAGAAAACTGCATACGCAACTCTGAGACCAAGACTATAGCACAGAAAAACGGCAACAACACAAACAAAATACTTACACAATAAAAACAATGCAACTAATAACACCTCGAATTCCAGCACCACAAAAAATACACAAAAAGACATATACAAAAACATACACAGCATAAATTCAACAAAGAGAAAAAAAGAAGAAGATAAAAAAGACATGGAGCGACTTTTTGACAACAGAAATACTTGATCGGGCCCAGCCTTTCACTTTGACCCCTGGAGCCTATGATTACAAATTCCTGGGCGTCATTTAATTAGGTCCAAAATACCAAAGTAAATTGGATAAGATCTTCCCCAAAGTCTAGCCTGGAATCATTTGTTAGGATGAGTTTTCTGTGAGGTCTTGGGTCTAGGTGCTAGATGGTTTTGGGCAACTCTCTCTCTCTCTCTCTCTCTATATATATATATATATATATATATATATATATATATATATATATATATATATATATATATATATATATATATCTCATATATATATATATATATATATATATATATATATATATATATATATATATATATATATATATATAAGCCGTTGTAAGTACACCTCAATTTTAATCTGCATCGGAACAAAACTTGGTAACTTAGTGCTATATAATATCCCAAGTGCTTCAGTGTTTTGTTTTAGAGATTCAGGAGTTTCTAAATAGTATTTTCATATTGTAATTTGTTGCTGCATATCTGACAATACCTAGAGGAGACGACCTTAAATAAGATACAAAATGGATTTATTAATTGATACATTAAAATAGGACTTCAGAGGCTATGAACCCTGCTGGATTATTAAACCAGCACACTGTAAGTCAAGAATAACGTCAGGACTGGAGCCTCTCTGCGAGCATTCCAGTCCCTTGTCACAGATTCGAGCTGGTGTAACCTTATTTAACCCATCCAGTACCGGTGACATCCTTTTAATTGTCTTCTGGCAATGATTAGACGATTATATTCAGCTTAGGAAGGACCTCCAGCAATAATATGGCTTCAAAGTATCTCAACCAACCTCTTTAGCTATCACAGATCCTTCCTCAACTGCCCAACACGTCTAAATATAGTTCAAATAAAATATATGACACGTCGCTGGTACTCAAAGGGATATACGCTGAGAATTATACAAGTGACCAGAACCAGGCTGCATTACACTAAGGGGTACTTCACACAGTCAGGAATGTGAGCTACAATCACTAGGAGTAGCTGAAAATTCGGATTCATGGGCCTATTCGCGGTGAAAATCGATGACTCCTAGTGACTCTAGCGATATCCTAGTGATTCCTGTTGACTCCAAACCAGTCCCGGACGATTGGCCCTGTCCGACAAAATTTTCTCCGTGTTTAAGGTTCTCGCTGCGAATCGGACCATTCCCAGTGATCCCCAGTGATTCCCAAGTGACTCCCAGTGATTCTGGTGAGAACTGAAACTGAAATCGAAAACTGTCCGGGAATCAGATAGGAATCACCGAGAATCACCGAGAATCACCAGGACTCACTGGGAGTCACTGGGGAATCACTGGGGATCACTGGGAATCAACTTGGAGTCACTGGGAATGGTCCGATTCGTGGCGAGAACTTTAAACACGGTGAACATATTGTCGGACAGGGCCAATCGCCCGCGAGTGGTTTGGAGTCACTGGGAGTCTAACAGGAATCACTAGGATATCGCTAGAGTCACTAGGAGTCATCGATTTTTCACCGCGAATAGGCCCAGGAATCCGAATTTTCAGCTACTCCTAGTGGTTCTAGCTCGCATTCCTGACTGTGTGAAGTACCCTTTAATAAATATATTATTCATATAAACCTGTAATACTTCTCACGTGAAAGTATAATATACAGTATATGGGTAGTTAACTTTTCTTGGCCAAACATTATAAATACGCCTAGTATTAGCCTGTGTAAGTACAATTTCCCACAAGACATTGTATTCACCCAGTGATTGTGTGTAGAGAAGGAAATTACGGTAGTTGAGGTAATTAAATGTATGGTCAATGTTACAATACCCTACTTGTAGTCTACAAGTTCTACAACTCCCCTTACCTAACATAACGAGAATGGTGGATACGTACTTGTATGTGTTTTGAAATGTCAAGTTCGTTTAGTGGTGGACAGTGGAGTTTGGATTATTACTTCGAGGGGCGTTGTAGTCGCCGGGGTAAACTTTGAGCCAGCATAATCATGGCTTGGTTGTTTAGGGGCCGTTGTAGTCGCCGGTTTATAATCTATAAGTTCTGCAACTCCCCTGACCTAACCTAAGCAAACTAACACAACCTATAAGTGTTACCTATATTAGGTAATCGTATGAAATATTACAGAACTCGGTAACGAATGAAAACAAGCAGGTGGGAAGGATTAACTATCCACTATTTAGACAATAGTTTAAATATATTTGTTTCGTAAAGTATAGTAAGCATTGATATCATGACCTTACGGTACATAATAATACAGACTTATCGTATTATATTAATGTCTGTAATGATGTATGAATACAGTCATTGTACTTAATGATGATATTAGAGGACTGTAGTTATAGTCTACAAGAGACATACTTGAGGTAAAATTAATTTCAATTATAGGGTCAAACACACAATGGGGGCCATGCCTGGCATACTCGCATCTCATTCCTAGCAAATCCCAGTGATGCTCGGTGACTCCCACTGACTCCTATCTAATTCCCAGTGATTCCTATATTACTCTTATCGACTCGTATATTACAGTAATCCCAAATTTTCAATAACTCGCATGCACTTCATTCCTGGTTTTATCCAGGTGATTCCTGGTGATTCCCAGTGATTCCCATTGACTCCCAATGATTCGCAGGTACACTCCCACTGGTTCCTACGGTGTTGTGAGTCCACGGGGAATTGCAGACATTCGCGGTGTATTCCCAGGAATCACCAGGAATCATTACTCCTGGTGATTCTAGCTCGCATTCCTGACTGTGTGAAGTACCCCTAAGTCAGGGGCCCCGGGTTAGTATGCCGCGAATCCAATGTTCTACCATCCTGTCATTGGGAACCTGCCCACCTCGCTTTTTTCTCTTTCTTTCCCTCTCTATTTGGCTTGTATCAATTAGGCCCCATTCATCCTACTATTTTAAGACGTTTACCCCCATCCAGGTGTCAATATTTTCCTGGCAAGCAGTAGCGAGTCAGCATATATATATATTTTTGTTTTGACAGCAAGCTAAATTTGTACATTTTTCGTTAGAAAAATTTCTCCGGCGAAGCCGGATTTCTCCATACAATGCTAGATCGCTATCGCTCGCCAGGAAGAAATCGATACTTGGATGGGAATAAACGTCTTAGAACAGTTGGCTGAATAGGGCCGAATGGATACAAACCAGGGAAAGAGAGAGAAGGAGAGAAAGATAAAACAAAGTCGGTGACCCCCCTTAACTTCAGGTTAGGCCTAGTAAACTCCCGAAATTCTTTAAGGGGGAGGTAGTCGCTTTTACTGGACCTCCTTCTCCCTCATGTTTAGCATATTAGTTTTGAGATTTCCAGACGTTGGTTCCAATATAGTTTGGCGATTTTTGAGTCCTTTCGCCCCATTTCTTTGTCAATATTAAAACCTTTCGTGCCTTTTAGGTGTCGATTTTTTCTGGCGAGCCATAGCCAGCCTCTAATTTTAGAAGTAACCGGCCTTTGGACGGGGCATTTTTCTACTGAAAATTTTAAAAACTTATCTTGAAAGGGGGCGTAGTGGGTGTTTTTCTTAAGCTTGGTGGAGGTCTAGCGAGGAAACTCAAAATTACATTAATAAATAAATACATGGGCCAAAAACCAAGCACTACACCCTTAAATCAGTCAGTCAGTCTATCAGTCAGTCAGTCAGTAGCCAGCCCTTACTCCCACAAGGGGTAGGGAGAATCAGCAAGAGACACGAGGAAGGAAAAATAGGTGACAGGAGAAGAACACATATAACAGTTTGCCCATAAACAGCAAGCACACAAGCATTCAGACCCACCAATCACTCATCAGCCCCCGAAATCAATGGCTTCACCTCAGATGTTTTACTTCCGGACAAGGTCTCTTCAAATCAACATTTGGGATAAAGACCTTCCAGGTTTGTCATTTATAAGGATCCAGAGACCTTCATGTACTCTCTCTAACAAACTTCCTCCATTCATTCATGTCCTGCTAATTATTTTGCTTCAACCATTCCCTTTTCACATTTGACACACATTCTGACACAATATCATACCATTTTCTTCTCGGATTTCCACGCCTTCTTCTTCCCTCCACTTCACTGGCATAGATCCTTTTAACTCTTCTTCCTTCAGGCATTCTTGTCATGTGACCATACCATCTGAAAACACTTTTTTCAACCTTGTGTTCCACCGACTTCTTAACTCCACATGCCTCCCTTATGTTCACACTTCTTACTTTGTCTATTCTTCGAACTCCACACGCATTTCTTTGCAAATCTATTGCAACTGCTCTTACTCGTGACTTTTCATTACTATACCATACCAGAATTTCACATCCAACACACCCTCATGAAATCCTCTCATTGCTTCTATACTCAAGTTTCTGCTCCTAAACAAGGCTTTCATTGTTCCAGCTGCCTTTCTTCCTTGTGTTACTCTGTTATATAGTTATCTTGTACTTTGTCCCCTTGTTCTCAATCATGGCTCCCAGATACCTAAATTATTTTACTAGTTCAAGCTGTTCTCCATTATTCCTTACATTACACACAATGTCTCCTTCTCTTTCTGCTACCATTACTGTGTTTGTATTAACATTTACTTTCATACCTCTTATTTCACAAACTTCCACAAATATCACAAACAGCCAATTATCCCTCTCTCTCTCTCTCTCTCTCTCTCTCTCTCTCTCTCTCTCTCTCTCTCTCTCTCTCTCTCTCTCTCTCTCTCTCTCTCTCTCTCTCTCTCCGCTCCCCTCGCCTCTCTCTCTCCTCTCTCTCTCTCTCTCTCTCTCTCTCTCTCTCTCTCTCTCTCTCTCTCTCTCTCTCTCTCTCTCTCTCTCTCTCTCATATTAACTACACAACAAAGATACGTACCCACGAAACTTTAATTAAATACCGGTAAAATCAAACCACCCTGGTTCAATATGAATATTTGCAAGGCGCTAAGGGAAAGGAATAAATATCATAAACCTAATAAAAATGCCATAACTAATGAAAACTGGAGCTATCTATTAAAACTAAATAAAAATGCCATAACTAATGAAAACTGGAGCTATCTATTAAAACTAAAAAAAAAAAAAAAAGTGAAGAAATTCATTAGGACAGAGAAGAGTAATTTTGAAAGTTATATAGCAAAGGAAAGTGTTAAACATCCCAATCAATTTTACGGTTACTCTAATGGTAATAGAAAAATTAAAACTGGAATAGGGCCACTAACTTATAATGATCAGACTGTAACAGGCGATACAAACATTGCAAATTTGTTTAATGAATATCTGTGTTCCGTCTTTACTAAGGAAGAATTATTATGTTCTCTCCACCAACCAACTCTACTCCTAAAATCGATTAATGAAATTAACAGACACATGTGGCAGACTACTTCAGAAACAAACGAATGACACACGAAATAGGAAACTTTATCATAAGCAAATGTAAAGTGTTATGTGAGTTGAACAATTTAAATACTAATATAACTCCAGGGCCGGATAATATTCACCCAAGAATTCTGAAAAACGTGAAAGAAGAAATAGCTCAGTCCTTGATTAGCATATTTAACTTGTCACTTAAGCAGAAAACCGTACCTAGTAATTGGAAACTGCAAATATTACACACATTTAAAAAAGGAAATAAAGCCCAAGCAAGTAATTATAGACCAATTAGTTTAATGTCAATCATAGGAAACATTCTGGAAACAATTCTAAGAGACAAGATACTAGATTATCTGGAGTCAAACAAGTTACTCAGAGATAGACAATATGGTTTTAGATCCAGTAAGTCAGACCTAGCAAATTTTATTGAATTATATAATAAACTATTTACATATAACGACTCAACAAAATTATTAGACATAATTTGCTTAGATTTCCAGAAGACTTTCGATAAGGTACCACATGGAACATTGTTGAAGAACTTGGAAATGTTAGGCATTAAAGGAAACATGCATGCATGGATAAGAAGCTGGGTCACAAACAGAAGGCAGAGAGTTGTGATAAATGGAATAAAATCTGAGTGGGAGCCAGTTTAAGTTGGAGTGCCTCAGGGATCGCTCCTGGGACCAGTTTTATTTGTTATCTATATAAATGATATCGATGTAGAACTAAATAATACCAACTCAAAGTTTGCTGATGAAACAAAGATATGAAATTCAGTATTAACCGAAGAAGACAGAAATAAACTGCAATGTAATTTAAATAAAATAGTCAAGAGGTCAGAAAAATGGCAGATGCCATTCAATGTTGACAAATTCATATTTAATTTCACCAACCCAGCAACTAATCTACAAATACACCTAACTAATGAAATCAATGAAAGTAATGGTACTCCAAGGACTCGAACCTAGGATGCTCACACCGAAATTCCGCACACTAAGCATTAGGCTGTCAAGACAGTTAAAGGTTTATGCATAAGCCTACGATATATTATGCATTCTCAAATACTGCATATTAATCTTAGCATGTACATACTCCCAACTGCTCTATGGTAATCTAATGTTTATACGAATAGGTAATAAAAACAAAAAATATGAATACAAGATGAAAGGCCAGCCAATCAAAACAAGTGCATTAGTTAAAGACCTGGGGGTTCTTATATCTGAAAACATAAAGACCTCAGATCAACGTGCAGCAGCTGCGAAAAAGGCCTATCGAGCATTGGGATACATTAAAATGAATTTTACCTATAAAAATGAGAACATTATAGTACCTTTATTTAAAAACATTGGGAGGCCCCATCTTGAATATGGCGTGCAATTTTGGTCTCCTTATCTGAACAAGGACATTGACAAACTTGAGTCGGTGCAGCGTAGAGTGACAAAGTTGATACCGTCACTAAGAAATAAATTATATGAAAGATTAAAAGAATTAAATTTGTTTTCACGTAAGAAAAGAAGAGTGCGAGGTCAATTAATCGAGTGTTTCAAGATATTAAATGGCTTTGACAAAATGTGTGTAGATTCACTTTTCAAAATCGATAATAGTTAATTAAGTCGGGGAAATGGAATTAAATTAAAAACCAGGAGGGCGAATCTCGATGTCAAAAAGCACTTCTTCACCCACAGTGGAACGAGTGGAACAAACTGCCAGAGAAAGTGGTACAATGTAAGACAATTGACACATTCAAAAGGAGTCTAAACATCCATTTTGAGGAGGTTGGAATAATATAGGTAAAAATAAATATGAACAAAAACAAAAACAAGGTTAAGCATCAGAAGCATACAACACGAATGGGGCCCCTCGGTTATTTACTACTCAGCAATAACGCCCTTCAAGACACAGAACTCAGTTGGAAATATGTTGACGATTGCAGCATAGCCTCTTCCATCAGCAACGCTTCTCCAGACTACAGCACTCTCCAAGCCAACCTAGATGCCCTACTGACCTGGACACAAGAAAATGATGTCACTATTAAGCTAAACAAAACACTTGTCATGAACTTCAATGTTGCTTCTAAACCCATCCCTCCACCCACCCTCAAGCTCGGCAATCACACCCTCGAGATATAATAGTTCAGTCCACTAAATTACTTGGTGTTCTCCTTCAGCAAAAACTACTCTGGGATAAACATGTTAACACCATAGCTAGTGCTTCTTCTTATCGGCTACACATGTTATGTACCCTGAGACAACTAGGGGTTCCCAGAGATGACATGCTACTTTTATACAATTTTTTTTATATTACCCAAACTCTGCTATTCTTCACCCGTTTGAACATCCTCTCTCAACTTAACCCAAATAAATAAATTAGAAAAACATCAGAGGAGAGCACTCAAAATAATGTTAGGGGCCAACTACACCACTTACCAAGATGCATGTAACCTAATTAACGTCCTCACCATATCTAACATCTACGAACAACACCTTCAGCAGTTCTCCAGCAAACTACTATAAACAACCCCAGACACCGGCACCTACTACCGCCCAACGCCCCTCCTCCTCTACGCGCTGTTCGCCACTTCAACCTTATTGTCCCCATAAGAGCACCACGGACTGACCGCTACAAGAACAGCGCTATTCCTTCAATAATTAAGGTCTTTAACAATCAATAAATTATAAACATATTTTTAATTGTAAATTAGCCTGTTAGCTCCTGTGTCAATTATAATTTTAATTTTAATTTTAACTATGTATCAACTTCCATGTATATTTTCAGCCTTCGGGCTGCTTTTGTGAATAAACCATTAATTATTATTATTATTATTATTATTACATTTCTTAACTTCGTTGTTTACTATGAATTTCCCAGTAGAATTTGTTCTCATTCTGCTGGGGGACTTGTTTCCCCAACTAAATTTCATGCCGACAAGTGGTCGGAGGGAGTGGTGAGTGGGGAGAGAGCCTTCTGCTTTGCTAGCCTTGCCTTCTACTTTGTAGCAAATTATATTTTAATATTAAGTCCTGACTGCCTAGTATGCCTAGCTATGTAACTATATATGTAACTATATGTAACTCTCTATCTCTCTCTCTCTCTCTCCCTCAGTCAATCAATATGTCTGTATACACCCACACCAGGTATCTCTCTATAATCAACATCAGCTCCCAGTATATCCTGAATTACTGACACCCCTTCATCAGTGGCCTTTCATGGCACCCTCATACATCTCCCTCTAAATTAAGGGGAGATGGGCCGTATTTATTTATTTATGTTTTTTTGTTGGTCTATTAATTCAAGTATATATTCCTATATTTCTTATTTCCATAGCTATACCTCCATCAAGCTTAGAAAAACACCCCTTAAACCCCCTTCCAAGATAAATTGGTCCATTTTTCGGTAGAAAATATGTCCCTCTTTAAATATCAGGCTCGGTATCGCTCGCCAGGAAAATATCGACACCTAAATGAAACAAAAGGTCTCAACATTGACAACGAAATGGGGCGAAAGGTGTTGAAATCGCCAAACTAATGGGCCAAACGTCTTATAATCTCAAAACAAATTGGGCTTAACACGAGGGAGAAAGGGGACCAGAAAACGACCCATCTCCTCTTAACTTGCCACTCGCGCTCGGGCAAGACTGGTAAAGGGAGGTACAGTCGGGCTAATAAGTGATAAAATATTTCTTATTTCTTAGTTATACCTCCATCAAGCTTAGAAAAACATCCCCTAGACCCCCCTTCAAGACAAATTTGTACATTGTTCTGTAGACAAATTTCTCGGCCGATGGCCGCTTCCTCTTAAAATATCAGGCTCGCTATCGCTCGCCAGAAAAATAAACACCTAAATGACACAAAAGGTGTTAAAATAGACAACGGAATGGGGCGAAAGGTTAAAAACGCCAAACTGATGGACAGAACGTCTAATAATCTCAAAATAAATGGGGCTTAACACAAGGGAGAAAGGGGACGAGAAACGAGGGAGGGGGTGCACTTCGTAAACAGTAATATAGTAGTTATATTATACCCTATACAGTAATATAGTAGTTATATTATACCCTATACAGTAATATAGTAGTTATATTATACCCTATACAGTAATATAGTAGTTATATTATACCCTATACAGTAATATAGTAGTTATATTATACCCTATACAGTAATATAGTAGTTATATTATACCCTATACAGTAATATAGTAGTTATATTATACCCTATACAGTAATATAGTAGTTATTATACCCTATACAGTAATATAGTAGTTATTATACCCTATACAGTAATATAGTAGTTATATTATACCCTATACAGTAATATAGTAGTTATATTATACCCTATACAGTAATATAGTAGTTATATTATACCCTATACAGTAATATAGTAGTTATATTATACCCTATACAGTAATATAGTAGTTATATTATACCCTATACAGTAATATAGTAGTTATATTATACGCTATACAGTAATATAGTAGTTATATTATACCCTATACAGTAATATAGTAGTTATATTATACCCTATACAGTAATATAGTAGTTATATTATACCCTATACAGTAATATAGTAGTTATATTATACCCTATACAGTAATATAGTAGTTATATTATACCCTATACAGTAATATAGTAGTTATATTATACCCTATACAGTAATATAGTAGTTATATTATACCCTATACAGTAATATAGTAGTTATATTATACCCTATACAGTAATATAGTAGTTATATTATACCCTATACAGTAATATAGTAGTTATATATACCCTATACAGTAATATAGTAGTTATATTATACCCTATACAGTAATATAGTAGTTATATATACCCTATACAGTAATATAGTAGTTATATTATACCCTATACAGTAATATAGTAGTTATTATACCCTATACAGTAATATAGTAGTTATATATACCCTATACAGTAATATAGTAGTTATATTATACCCTATACAGTAATATAGTAGTTATATTATACCCTATACAGTAATATAGTAGTTATATTATACCCTATACAGTAATATAGTAGTTATATTATACCCTATTCAAAGTAAGTGGGCCCAAACTCTTGAACATTAAGGGGGGTGACCTGTTTTTGTTCTGTCCTTTTCTATCTTTCTCTGGCTTCTATCCATTTGGACCCATTCAGCCTACTGTTTTAAGACGTTTATCCCCATCCAGGTGTCAATTTCTTACTGGTGAGCGGTAGCGAGCCAGCATATTTTTTATTATTGTTAGACAGCAGGCTAAATTTTTACATTTTCCGATAGAAAATGTCTCCGGCGAAGCCGGATTTCTTCATATAATGCTGGCTCGCTATCGTTCGCCAGGAAGAAATCGACATCTAGATGGGGATGAACGTCTTAAAATAGTTGGCTGAATGGGGCCGAATGGATACAAGGCAGAGAAAGAGAGAAAAGGACAGAAATAACAAAAAGCAGGTCACCCCCCTTAACCTCTATAACTCCTAAATGACTAATGTAATCCAGCTGATCTTTCTACTATTTAGGGAGAGTAAGCCAGGGAATAGGTGTGGAAATTTACAGCCCATTTGCGCCAGCCCTTTAAGATTTACAGAGGATAGAGATCACGATTTTCTGTATACCCCCTTCGCCCTCATGATTGGCCACGATAGTTTTGATTTGTTTTAGAGGTTCGCCCCATTATTTTTACACAACTTATGAAGACTCTCTAGGAATCTAATGGACACAAGCTATATCAATTTACTCTCAAGGTCCCACAAGTTCTTCCTAAGCTGAATAAAGTAGTCTAATAGTAGTGAGAATAAACTGTCAAAGCGAGTCATAATCCTCAAGGGGGTGGTACTCGTTTTTTTGGGGGACCACCTTCTCCCTCATCTTTAGCATATTAGTTTTGAGGTTTTAAGACTTTCGTTCCGTTAGTTTGTCGATTTTGAGACCTTTCGCCTCATTTTTTGTATCAATATTAAGACCTCTCTTACCCTTTAGGTTTCGATTTTGTCCTGGCGAGCGATAGTGAGCCTCTAATTTTAGAAGGAACCGTCCTTCGGCCGGCACATTTTTATACCGAAAAAGTTACAAATTTATCTTGCAAGGGAGTCTAGGGGGTGTTTTTCTAAGCTTGATGGAGGTTTAGCGAGGAAACTGAGAAATAAATACATAAATAAATAATTATATAGACCAAGAACCAAGCTACCCCCTTAATTAAGCTGCGAGTGAAGTTTCAGGTGAAGCAGATCTTAAAATTATGTAAAAAATGTAGAAAACATATGCGATATAAATCTCTTCAATTCTAGATTCCAACCATATTCGAACTGAGGCTAATCATCATGTTTTAATCCATTCAGTACCAGGGACGTCCTTTTCATCATATTCTGGCAACTCTCGGACGATTTCATCCAGCTTAGGAAGGACACCTCTATCAATAATAAGGCCTCAAGCTATCGCAACCAACCCTTTTAACTACCACAGATCCTTCCTAAGCTGCATAATATCTTCTACATATAGCCCGTATAAGATATAACACGCGTCGCTGGTACTCAAAGGGTTAAGCAAAGACAAACCCATCCAGTAGTTGAATCCTTTGAAGTGTATTACAAATGTTAACACTTTATTCTGGCTGTCAATCGACCATTTTATTCAGCTTAGGAAGGATCTGAGGGAGTCAGAGGCATGACAAAGTAGGGTCTGACACCTTAGTATCCTAGAGGTCCTTCCTAAGCTTCAGAGAATCGTCATATGATAGGTAAACTACAGTCAAATTGCGTCATAATCCTCAAGTGGTTAAGTGTTTCAGTGAAGTGCCCTCATAGTTCTCACATTTTCAACTAAAAAAGACAAGACTCATTCAACCGATCCTCATAACTGTACTCCAAAGTGAATGCAATGAAGAGAGAGAGAGATATTTAGATTTACATAGATCCACTGGCCACACAGACCTTACGATCCAAACAAGGTGGTCAGGACTTAATTCTGGTAGAGATGGACTATCCGATAGAAAAGGAAAGTTGAAGGCAAGGATAGAAAAGAAGAGAGAGAGAGAGAAATACAGTGAATGTTTTGCTTGTTAGTGCGATTATATTTTGTGTAACCGAGAGAGTGAGAGAGAGCGAGAGCTGGAGAGACAAAGCTTTGCCAATCCTGCCTACTCACAAAAAACATGGCCAACACTCTGGAAACAAGCAAGAATAGTACCAGTACATAAGAAGAACTCTAAATGTGATCCAAAAAATTACCGACCTATATCCTTACTGTCTGTTGTGAGTAAAATATTTGAGAAAATTATTGCTGAACAACTTACAATCTTCTTGGATAAACATCACCTAATAAGCAACAAGCAATATGGCTTCAGACAGGGCATTCCACATCTGACCTACTCCTTTCACCTTCACAAGCATGGAACAACGCTCTAGATGCTGCTAACCCCACTCTGGTCATAGCACTAGATATCGCTGATGCATTCGATTGTGTATGGCACCAAGGATTAATGACCAAACTTAAGGCACTAGGTATAGCCGGGAACATGCTTCAGCTATTTGGAGACTACCTAATTGGAAGAAATCTGACCGTGATAATAAATGGTCAGATCTCTACCAATCATCCCATTGGAGCCTCAGTACCTCAGGGATCTCTTTTAGGACCCTTGCTCTGGAACATTTTCATTAATGATCTCATCCAGGGACTTCCATCATCACATGCTTATGCAGATGACTGCACTCTGTCATACACTTAATAGACATGAACCACAAGAAATGATCAACACAATAAATACACACCTAAATATATAACTGCATGGAGTCAATGGTGGCAGGTAAAGATTGCTTCCGAAAAGACCCAAACAATGGTAATGACCCACTCACCAAATGATGCCATTTTACTCAATGGAAAACTAAAACTTGGAACGGAGGACCTAAAGATCAACAACAATCTCAGCATGCTTGGAGTACAGTTTGACAGCAAGCTCACCTTTGAAAACCACATTAAAGGAGTTAGCTCATAAAGTGTCTCTTAAAGTAACAGCTCTCCGGCGCATCAAACATATTCTAGATGATGAAGGTTTCAAAACGCTTTACAAAGCCCTGGTTCGATCACACCTTGAGTACGCTCCCCTTACATGGATGTCAAGCCCACGAAGCCACCTCTCTATGCTTGATAAAGTTCAGAGGAGAGCCGAAAGACTCACCTCAGTTTGTCAAAGGGAAGAGAGAGTAATGGAATTAGACACCCTGGAACATCGTCGTCAGGTAGCGTCACTAACCGTACTTCATAAAGCACAAGTACAACAAACTCCTCATTTAGTAGAACTAGGGCTTCCATGGAGACAGTCAAGCCGAAGCATGAGGTCGGTGCTATCCAATAGCTGTCTGCTGGAAGTCCCTAGATCTCATACCAGTACACACCAACGTTCTTTCCAAGCTGCAACCTCAAGATTGTGGAACCTTATGACAAATATTATAGATGTCAGAACTCTAAATACCAATCAAATGAAGATTGCAGCTAATGTCTGGTGTAGACAAATAACATAAATTTCATATAGCGTGATAACAAAATTAACTGAAGTGTTCATATAAAAAGGATAAATAAAAAAAAATAATAATAAAACAATTATATACCGGTATATACTGTATATATATATATATATTTTTTTTTTTTTTTTTTTTTCTATATTCCAACTTACTTCCTCTCGGGCATAGGCTGAGAGCCTTAACATTCACCGCTTTACAATGAACAGTGAAGCCTGTGAGGTCTTGTTCCAGTCTAGAGAGTGAGACATGCGAAGCACGTAGAGTACAACGAGCACCTGCCATCTTGCCTTCACATGAGGCACGGTGCTCACTCATGGCCCGAAACGACCCCATCTCTGAAGCCACCTCGTTCCCGTGCTTCACTGTTTCACCCCCTACACTCGGACTCACACACTTACACACACACAACGCCACCTGTTGAGCAGATAACTCACCAGGCATTGCACCCCTATAGAATATTTTGAATATGGGAATATTCATACAGTGCTATTTAATCAGGGAACAATGAGGGTATTTTATTGACGTTTCGGTGGGCTTGTGGTAATGCACTGATACCAGGTACAGCACAAATTCCATCCCAATAATATTTTCCCATTGATACATCGGGATTTGAACCCGGGACCTTTTGATTACCAGGCCAGTGGCAAGACCACTCCACCACACCTCCCCTTTATATATACAGTATATATACAGTATGTGTATATATGTGTGTATGTATAAATGTAAAATATAAATCATATATTGAATGATACACTACCAATTCATATCTAATAAATATATTCATAATATATTATACTATAATGAAACTTATATTATAATCAGGACAAATGTATCCCAGTTGGAAGAGGTTGAGCATTAAGATGGACATCAACAGAAATGTTATGTCTTTAGCTCAGGAAAATGCACAAAAATAAAGAGTGCACCTCATAATATAATAAGCAATGTTTAAAAAAAAAATAAAAAAAAGAGAGAGAGCGAGAAGTGAAATACAGAGAATGTTTTGCTTGTTAGTGCGATTATATTTTGTGTAAGAGAGAGAGAGAGAGAGAGAGAGAGAGAGAGAGAGAGAGAGAGAGAGAGAGAGAGAGAGAGAGAAAAGAGCTAGAGAGAGAGAGAAAGAGAGAGTAAAGGGAAATACAGAGAATGTTTTGCTTGTTAGTGCGATTATATTTTGTGTAAGAGAGAGAGTGAGAGAGAGAGAGAGAGAGAGAGAGAGAGAGAGAAAAAAGAGCTAGAGAGAGAGAGAAAGAGAGAGTAAAGGGAAATACAGAGAATGTTTTGCTTGTTAGTGCGATTATATTTTGTGTAAGAGAGAGAGAGAGAGAGAGAGAGAGAGAGAGAGAGAGAGAGAGAGAGAGAGAGAGAGAGAAAAGAGCTAGAGAGAGAGAGAGAAAGAGAGAGTAAAGGGAAATACAGAGAATGTTTTGCTTGTTAGTGCGATTATATTTTGTGTAAGAGAGAGAGTGAGAGAGAGAGAGAGAGAGAGAAAAAAAAAAGAGCTAGAGAGAGAGAGAAAGAGAGAGTAAAGGGAAATACAGAGAATGTTTTGCTTGTTAGTGCGATTACATTGTTGACCCGGCGCGAGAGTAAGCAAGGTTTCTTATCTGCATGGGAATGCAAATAATGGCAAACGTGTGTGATTTATGCTTGTATAATTGTGTGTATGCCTCACTCTCTCTCTTTCTCCATGATGTTAACATAGATAAGTAAATACATTAATTAATAAGTACAGGTATATATATTTTTTTTTTTCCATGTGAATGAGGGAGACAAAAGGCATAACTGCCTGCAGTGAGTGCCTCCCCCAGATTTCAAGGAGTGATAGGGCCAAAATCAAGAGACGTTCGAGCTAAAATGCCTGGACACACGGAGTTTGAAGCAATTTAAGTCATAGGAAGAGGGAAAGACTAATTCTGGGAGAGAGATCCAGAGCTCAGCAGTTGAATAGAAGAAAGTCTGAGAAGAGCGTTTCACTCTTGGGTTGGAGAGTTGCACAGAGTAGGGGTGGGATTGTGTTGCAAGGCGGGTACTACGGACCCTACGTAGAGGAGGTGGTATGCACTGGGAAAGCTCCGAGGAACACTGATTATTGTAGTAGCGATAGAATAGCGAGAGAGATGCAACATTGCGGCGAAGAGAGAGAGATTGCAGAGAGTTGGTGAATGGAT
Organism: Paralithodes platypus; assembly: GCA_032716605.1. Classification (NCBI taxonomy): domain Eukaryota; kingdom Metazoa; phylum Arthropoda; class Malacostraca; order Decapoda; family Lithodidae; genus Paralithodes; species Paralithodes platypus. The sequence goes on along the minus strand of CM064504.1, from coordinate 58,803,010 downwards.
GGGAGTTAATGATATTAAAGGCTTTCCTTTTTACTTTGTCTAGGAGTGTGGTGTGAGAAGATCCTCCTCACACATGTGAATAATACTCAATACAAGAACGCACTGTCCCCCTGTACAGAACAATAAGCTGCGCAGGGGTAAAGAACCCCTTGAGGCGGTTGGGCACACCCAGCTTCTGGGAAGCTGCCTTAGCGAGACTGGTAATATGGTCCTTCCAAGTGAGAGCAGAAGAAAAAGAGACACCGAGAACATTGAGAGAAGATGAAGGGTTGATTTTTGTATTGAAGAATAAGGGATAGTCCTCTGGAGGATCCTGACGGGTAGTAAGATGGATAAATTGGGTCTTGGAAGCATTAAATGCAACAAGGTTTTCTCTACCCCAACTTGGAAATAGTAGCTAGATCAGAAGATAAGTATTTTATGGCTTCATTACGTTTGCTTTTGAGGGACTACCGGCTGGGCGTTCTAGAAAACTAATTGAGTGGTGTATAGTAGAGTCGTCTGCATATGAATGGATGGGAGTGGAGGTACAGTTGAGAAGATCATTTATGAAAATTAGAAAGAGAATAGGAGATAGGACAGAACCCTGAGGAACACCAGAGTTGATAGGAAGAGGAAATTACCGATGGCCGTCTACAACCGCAGCTATGGAATGGCCGGAAAGGAAATTAGAGATAAAGGCACAGATGGAGGAACAGAAACCGAAGGAGGGCAGTTTGAAAATTAAAGATTTGTGCCAGACTCAATTGAAGGCCTTCGATATGTCTAGTGCAACAGAAAAAGTCTTACCGAAATCCCGAAAGTTGGATGACCAAGAATTAGTATGATATGAAATAAGATCACCAGTAGAGCGACCCTTAAGGAAGCCATACTGGCGATCTGAGAGCAGATTATGAGAAGAGAAATGCTTAAGAGATTTGGAAGTAAGAATAGTTTCAAAAACTTTAGAGATACAAGAGATGAGAGCAATTGGACGATAGTTGGAGGGTTGAGAGCGGTCACCCATCTTTGGGACAGGTTGAATGAGAGCAAGCTATAAGCAAGAAGGAAAGACGTTAGAGGCGAGACAGAGACGAAAGAGCTTGCCTAGGCAGGGTGTCAGCACAGAAGCACAGTTTTTGAGTATAATAGGAGGAACACCGTCCGGACCGGATGCCTTCTTAGCATTAAGCCCAGAGAGGGTAGAAAGCACATCTTAAGAAGAGATTAGGATATTAGGCATAAGTAGGAGAGAGGGGGGTAGAGAGGGAAGAATAGCACCAGAATCATCCAAGGTAGAGTTTCTAGCAAAAGTTTGAGCAAAGAGTTCAGCTTTGTCAGAGGAAGAAGTGATGGTTGTGCCATCAGAGTGGAAAAGGGGAGGTAAAGATGAGGAAGAAAAGTTGTTGGAGAGGTTTTTGGCTAGATGCCAGAAAGCTTGGGAAGAGCTAGAATTGGATAGTTCAGTGCATTTATTATTGATGAAAGAGTGCTTGGCAAGTCGAAGAACAGATTTGACTTGATTCCGGGCAGAAACAGAAAGAATGAGATTCTTGAGTTTAAAATCGTCGGTACCATTTGAATGCTTCCTCCTTGTTGTGGACAGCAGTTGAACAAGAGTGAGTAAACCAAAAAAAAATTGCATTGGACTGAGAGAAAGAAAATGGAATGTACGCTTCCACGCCCTAGAGGATTACCTCGGTAATGCGTTCAGCACTCTCCGAGGGTCCTCGGCCATGGAAGCAGAAGTCATTCCATGGGAAATCAAAGAAGTACTGCTGGAGAGCCTCCCAGTCGGCAGTGCCAAAGTGCCACAAGCACCGCCGGCTGGGAGGATCGGATGGTCGTACTGAAGAGATAGGACAGGTGACGGAGATAAGTTTATGGTCGGAGGAGCCCAAAGGAGAGACAAGATTGACAGTATAAGAAGAAAGGTTAGAAGTCAGAAGTAAGTCAAAAATGTTGGGCCGATCTCCGAAGCGATCCGGGATACGGGTGGGTTGCTGGACCAGCTGCTCTAGGTAATTTATGATAGAAAAGACGTAGGCTTGTTCACCAGGTTGGTCAGTAGTGTGAGAGGAGAGCCATGTATAATTATACTGTATATACACTCGGTTTGCCTCTCCCTCTCTGTCCTTCCACCTCACTCTCGTACTCTCTCTTAGTCATTCAAAAAATAAAAAAATAAATAAAATAGGAGGGCCCACCCCTTTCCCATTCTTAAGTAAGCCATTTTAGATTTACAGAAGAACGGCCATTACTTGCATTACTGCATATCCACAAACATTTCAGTATTGTAAGCATGTTTCCTTCTATTTTTTTATTTTTTTATTAAGGTGACAGTTACAAAGTGGTGTACAATCTGTCTTATTCTAGTTCCCTTATAGTTTATCTTATTGTACCAGTACCTCCCTACAATCAACCTAGTTTTTCTCCAATTCGGCCCTCCGCCACGGCCATTTCAAAGTCCAAGTCTTTCACTCTTGGTCTCTCTAGCGGGGAGGACCTTGTACCCCTGAGACATAGGAGTGCAGACCTGAGAAGAGAAAAAGATAGCCGGCATCTCATCCAAGATATTACTTGGCGTCTATGCTCCAATATTTGTTCAGCTAATCTGGCATAGAAGACACTTGCAGAAGGTCCTATTCCTCCTGACGATGAGAAGACCAGAGGAGTAAAGCTTCCTTGATCCCTATTCAAAATTCTTTCTTCATAACCGCATTTCTTCTCACTTTCGTTTCTCAAGTATGCCGCCTTGATTCCTTGCTCACGATATGTTTGTGCTCATGGGTTGAAGATTCTGATGTCGAAAAAAGCCTGTTGTCCCCTCGTCCAAAAACCTCGAGCACTTACGTCCACTCTTGCTTCATTTGAAGTATTTGCAGTATTGTGGGCCAAGTGCTGTCTGTCCATAGGCAGAAGGTCCGGTTCGATTTTGACATCATGGCACACCTCGTCCAGACCACATGCACATCTCAGCGCCACGTTCGAAACTGGCCACCCATACCTCAAGGCTACGGCATCATTGAATTCTTGTTTATTTAAGATGAAGCCTTTTTCCTTTATTGGTAATGAAGTGAGCCAATTTGAAGCCCCCGTGTCTTGTACCATCTCAACTCTCATTTTCAGTTCTTCACTACATTCGGTCTTAATTTGTTCTAGGCTATGTTTCTGTCTCTCTTCTCTTCTCTTTGTAATTTCCTGTCTTTCATTTCGTTGTTCATCTTCCTCTACCTCATCATTTTCATTTTGCTCCCGTATTTTTTTCTGTCAGAGACGTAGTAAGTTTAAGGGAATTTTAGTACTAATGAGGCGCCGCCTCCACTGGGTTTATGATCCCCATACCTCCGAACCTTGGCGGAAGAGCTAATAGATCTCTTAGCTCTTGCGTGACGCCTTCCCTCTCTGTTAAAGCAGGTATGAATGCATCCTCAGGTTGCTTCTTCCAGCGGTTGGAGCATTGGTCCAATGTCAGGCATTGTTCTCATAAGAAAGGTCCATCTGTGCTTAACACCATATGTGATGGCAGTATGTGCAGCATGTGGTTCAGATTTCGCAATGTCTGCCAGGGTTCTCACTTTCTTTACCCACTCCGCTACCTTTTTTTGCACATAGACTTTCTCTAGCTTCCCATACATTTTCTATTCTCAAGATGTTCCTTTTCACACTTTGTAGCACATCCACATCCACACCACACCGCTCCCGTACTTCCTCATTCGTCTGTCTATCCCTCCATGTAACTCCATACGCACTTCTCACCCCCTCTCACTCTTGATTTGTGTCTCTCCAACAACGTCCTTGCTTCACTACCGTATGTCAATGTTGGGATTACCTCACTATCATGCAGGGCCTTCTTTACTTGCATACTGACCACTCTGTTCCTTGTTATTGCTTTCAGCGTTCCTACAACCCTCTTTCGGCTTCAGAGCTCGCATCTCAACAGTCTGATGCTATGGTTATATATAGGAAATTAATCAGTCGCTGACCTCCCCTCCTGGTCCATACTCTCAGAATCATACGACGCAACACACTTAAAATAATATAAACATAAAGAAAATATCTACTCACTAAATCTCTTCAATTCTAGTTTCCAGCCATATTCAAACTGAGGTTAATCATCATGTTTTAATACAAGTCAAACTCATCTAGTATTTGAATCCTTTGAAGAGTATGAGGAATTGTAATAGAAATTTAGTACGAAAATGATAAACTCATGGATAATGGCTAAGCTTGTTCCTTCACTCATACCAAAGCTGATACCAACAACATATAGTATATCATGTACAGTTTGCTGCACATATTCTATTCCGTTGGGGTCGTGATTTGGCAGAACTGCACCCTCTTCCCCAACCCCCCTCCCTCACTCCACCTCCTAGCTTCCACTATTGGTAGGAGGTGGAATGAGGGAGGGGGGTTGGGGAGGTGGGTGCTGCGCTGACAAGTTACGATTTGCTGGGGTGGTTGAGACATGGAATATGTGCGGCAAACTGTACCTACAGACATATGTATATCAACACACAAACTCTCTCACGCGCCGCTCTCGGGCAATTATGTGTATATTCTTTGATATACACAAGTATATGCATAACCATAATAATTCATACATACTCATCCATTCCCAAATCCGCACACACACACACACACACACACACACACACAGACATATATACAGTAGATGGATATCTATCTATCTATCCATCTCTCTCTCTCTCTCTCTCTTTCTCTTTCTCTTTCTCTCTCTCTCTCTCTCTCTCTCTCTCTCTCTCTCTCTCTCTCTCTCTCTCTCTCTCTCTCTCTCTCTCTCTCTCTCTCTCTCTCTCTCTCTCTCTTTATATATATATATATATTCATCTCTATCTGTCTGTGTGTGTGTGTGTGCGGTTTTGAGAATGGTTGAGTATATGTGAATGTGTATGGCTATGCATATACTTGTGTATATCTCTTTTATCAATAACAAATGTTCTGAACTTTCCAGCTCTAGCTCTGGCATCTAGCCAAAAACCTCTCCAACAATTGTACATCTTCTATTCCACTCTAACAGCAACACCATCACGGTTTCTTTTGACAAAGCAGAGCTCTTTGTTCAAACTGTTGCAACAAATTCTACCTTGGATGATTCCGGTGCTATTCCTCCCTTTCCACCCCCTCCCTCTTACTGATGCTTACTTTCATAATCACTTCTAAAGATGTACTTTCTACCCTCTCTGGGCTTAATACTAAGAAGGCGTACGATCCGGCCAGTGTTCCTCTTGTTGTACTCAAAAACTTATTTTACGTGCTGACTCCCTGCCTAGGCAAACTCTTTTGTTTCTGTCTTTCCTCTGCTATCTTTCCTTCTTGCTGGAAATTTGCCCTCATTCAAGATGTCCCAAAGAAGGGTGACTGTTCTCAACCCTCCAACTATAGTCCAATTGCTCTCATTTCTTGTATCTTTAAAGTGTTTTAATACATTCTTAATTCAAAACTTGTTAAGCATGTGTCTTACCATAATATATTTTCAGATCACCAGTATGGCTTCCTTAAGGGTCGCTCTACTGGTGATTTTCTATATTATCTTCCTAACTCTTGGTCATCCTCCTTTCAGGACTTCGTTGAGACCATTTCTATTGCGCTAGACATATAGAAAGCCTTCTATAGAGTCTGACACAAATCTCTAATGTCTAAACTTCCCTCCATCGGTTTCTATCCCTCAATCCGTTCCTTTATCTTTAGTTTTTTCTGGTCTTTCCATAGCTGCCGTTGTGGATTTTTTTTATATGTGAGTGAGGGAGACAAAATGCAGAGCTGCCTGTATTGAGTGCTTCCCCCATAGTTGAAAGAGTGACAGGGCCAAAGTCAAGGACGTTCGAGCCAAAATGCCTGGACACACAAAATTTGAAGCAATGTAAATCATAGGAGGAGGGAAAGACTGATTCTTGGAGGGAGTTCTAGAGCTCAGCTGATGAATAGAATAAAGACAGAGTAACGTTTCACTCTTGGGTTGGAGAGTTGCACAGAGTAGGGTGTGGGATTGAGTTGCAAGATGATCATCGCTCACTTCCTCAACCTACTAATCTGTCATCTTTTCTTAGTATTCTTGGTGTTTATTATTTTCCTAACCTTTCTTGGAAAGATCATATTACCACTCTTGCTAAAACGGCTTCCCAGAAATTAGGTGCGCTCTACTGTCTCCGTGGGTTCTTTACCCCCGCACAGTGTGCCCATGTGTCGAGTATTGTTTGCATGTGTGGTATGGGAGGTTCCTCCCATACCACACTTGTTGAAAGTGTAGAGCCAAAAGCTTTTCGTCCACTTATATCACTTCCTTTTACTAATTCACTACAATCTCTCTCTACACGCCGCAGTGTTGCATCGCTCTCACTGATCTACCGCTATTACAATAATCACTCTTCTTGAGAGCTTTCTCAGTGTATACCTTCTTCCTTACGGAGAGTCGGGGGCGCCCGGCTCTCAACACACTCCCACCCCTATTCTGTTCGACTCTCTAACCCAAGACTGAAACAATATTCCTAGTCTTTCTTCTACTCAACAAGTGAGCTTCGGAACTCTCACCCTTATTCTGTCTTGCCCTCATCCTATGACTTGAACTGCTTCAAGCTCCGTAGGACCGAACATGTGGACTCTAACTTACCTTGAATTTGGCTCTGCCACTCTTTCAACTTTGGGGAAGACACTTGTTACAGGCAGCTTTGCCTTTTATCTCCTGCATTCACATAGAAAAAAAGTAATATGTAATGGAACAAAACATTATTCGTAAAATGGAAACTATAGTCAACGTTCATAAAGTTGGCGATAAATTAGCTTGTTCCTATCGTAATTGCTCAACTATTATGTTCTAATAGTAACTTTGTTGATAACTATGAAATATTGGCATTAACAGGATGCAGAGATATAACAGTACTTTAGGTTCGTGCGAAGCGAGGACCTTTAGGCTTTACTCATGTCGTTGTTGTTGTTGTTGTTCTTCATCTTCTTGTTAGGGCGACGTTTATCAAAAATAGCTATTTCTCGGTTATAAAGGAACGAAATGTAATGTTCTTTCACATGCATATTATACTGTTTATAATTAATGAACCACATATATAATGCACATATACAGTATATACCTTCAATTATTTATTGGATCGAATATATCTGTCATGGCGCCCCACCACAGGCCTTCTTCTACAGGCGTGGTGGGAAATGAAAATTATTATTATTAGGGAATAGTACTAAGTGTTTACTTGCAAATGTATAAAATCTCATTTACTTCTTAGACATGATGGTTGGAGTCCTATATTCAAATTTGGCCCGGGCTCCCCCGCTGTTGGTTCCCTTCTGCAGGAATGACTGAAAAAGTGAGCCGGTGTTAGTGCAATACATTATGTGCAACTGTATATGATTTTAACTACCTACATCATCGTCGTTGGAGAATTTATGATTTTGCCTCCATGTTTGTTTTCTGTTTGTTCATTTCTTTGTCAGTTTGTGTATTTGTTTTTTTGTCTGTAAACAAGTTATGGCCTACCAAAAAGTTATGAACCGATTTTCACGAAAGTTGGTGGGCAAATAGGGTATGCGCCAAGGAAGAAGTAATTATATTGAAGAGGTGATTGGTAGAGCGCATACCTCCGCCATCGTAGACGGCTCACAGAACTATTAACTGATGTTCACGAAAATTGATGGGCAGATAGGATATACACCAGGGAAGATGTAATCCAATTGACCACTTGCGAGTTTCAGGCTAAAAGGAAGTTGGAACAGTGAACATCGATAGTAAACAGAAATGCAATACAAATGTACGTTTCTGATGGATAAATGGTATGTTGAATTGGGTTTTATGTATTTATAAATGTACTACGACAGTATTTTAGCTGTAAATCCTGTTAAATATCGTTGTCTACAGCTCCAACTTCCTTATAAAACGAAACTCGCAAGTCGGCAATTTAAGAGAAGATCGATAAAGCGCATACAGTCGCCCTAATAAGTCATGTCTCGGCACCTAGTATGTTTTGATCAATAATTGGTATCAGCAATATCTAAGATTCATTTCTTCATATCGAGTGAAATATACAAACATGTTCCTACACTTACCCACCCTATTCAACATCTGACAGACATTAATACAACACAGAGCGAGCCAAGCGTAATGACAGCTGGGACATGACGTATTAGCGCGACCTTACGTGCTATCCAGAATCTCATTCTAGTTACCTCGGCCAATGAAGTTTGATGGAGAGTTGTTTGTGACTTCGTTTGTCTGGTTGTCTGATTTTCTGTAAGAGAGTTACCTAAAAAGCTATATACCGACGTTCTAGAAATTTGGTGGGCAGATAGGATATGCTCCAAGTAAGAAATTATAAATTTTAGATTCGATCGACAGAGCACATACCTCAGCTAGCGTATACGGCACTTAACACCTTACGAGCGGGCCCGTCAGTTGTTTTCCACTACGCGCCCAGAGGGGCCTTGTTTCCGTGCTCTTTTTCATGCATAAACAAGAGCCAGAGCATAATACAATTATGTATCCCTGAAAGGGCGTAAATTGAGCTTTCCAATGACACCCGAACTATCCTTCTACGACCAAACGTTCTCTTGCAACGATCGTGCAACACGAGTGCAAAAACCCTAAAATACGGTAATTTCCTTATATAATTCCCTGTGTGGCGAGGTAGGGAGGGTGGAGTAGATGTCAGTAGGCGCGCGGGGTCCGTGCCGAGCGGTCATGCGGCAACCGACGCTCCTCCCGTCGCTCGACTCTCTCTTACAGCCTTTCTTGCTCAAAATTGCACACAGACTTAAGTCGGTCCCCGCCACATAGTACAGGTTTTTAGATACTGACTAAGTCGGGCCCCGCTAATAAGGGTTTAAACTAATGAACCTACTCTTAAGAAATGTTGTGGTTATTGTTGAACCAAATTTAATGATCTACCACATGCATATACTTTAATCTATCCTCTAGGCCATAACTGAACAATTTTTTATTTGTTTTATCCAGTGCGTCGTGCCACTCGCCCAGGAGTTACGCGGCCTCATGGACCTTTCTAGTCCACTTGGATTTGTTCATTTTGGTATCGATAAATCAGCTAATATGGGACTCAAATTTTCGCCTAGTTGCAGAAAATGAAGTTAGTAAACAAACAGCACTTTTCATTCAATCTTGGGAATTTGACTACCATATATGTTTTATCACAGGAGAGGGAGGAAACCCATGTGGGAGACTATATAAACTGTCCATCTGAGTTGTGCAAAAAATATACAAATAAATAAATAAATATATATATATATATATATATAAACATATATATATATATATATATACATATATATATATATATATATATATATATATATATATATATATATATATATATATATAAATCTTTAAATATATGACAAATAAATATATAAATACATAAATAAATTAATAAATACATAAATAAATGGATAAGTAACTACATCAATAAATAAATAAATATATAGCTAAATAGATACATTCACACCTACATAACCAAAATAGCTGGTAGGGAGAAGGACACTGAACATCCGGCCTGGTTCTTTACATTGGATATATCAGGTATCAATAAAGGTGAAGGCTGAATGGACCTATACTGTATAACGGTAGGTGAGGGAGAGGTGATGGACAAGTATAGACCTTTGACACGGGCTCAATGGTTCAATAGGGAGTAGGTGATGTCAGTTGATTGGCTTCTTAAGAGGAGACTTTCACCTAAGGGAATCTTTTTCTTGGTCCCCTTCTCCCATATGTTTCGTTCCATTAGTTAATTTATTGTTTAGTTTCCTCGCTAGACCTCAATCAAGCTTAGACAAACACCCCCTAGACCCCCATTCAAGATAAATTTGTAAATGTTTTGGTAGAAAAATGTCCCGTGTTATCTTCTAATATTAGAGGCTCGATATCGCTCGCCAGGAACAAAATAGACACCTAAAGGGCACGAAAGGTCTCAATATTGACAACAAAATTAGGCGAAAGGTCTCAAAATCGCCAAACTACCGGAACGAACATCTTAAAACCTCAAAACTAATATGCTAAAGATGAGAGAGAAGGGGTTACGAAAAAGCGAGTACTACCCCCTTAAATATTAAAACTGACATACATCAATTGCTCAGCAAGAATTGACGGAAAAATTGATCGTGTGACACCGCCTTCCTTAAGGGGGTAGTGCTTGTTTTTATGGACCCCCTTTCTCCCTCGTGTTTAACCCCATTAGTTTTGAGATTTTAAGACGGTCGGCCCATTATTTTGGCGATTTTAACACCTTTCGCCCCATTGCGTTGTCAATGTTAAGACCTTTCGTTCAATTTAGGTGTCGATATTTTGCTGGCAAGCGATAGCGAGCCTGTAATTCTAAAAGGAACCGGCCTTCGGCCGGGACATTTTTCTACCAACATTTTTACAAATTTATCTTGAAAGGGGGTCTTGGGGGTGTTCTTCTAAGCTTGATGGAGGTCTAACGAGAAAACTAAAAAAAAATAATTAATAAATATATTTATATACACCAAAAAAACGAGCACTACCCGGAGTCACTCGAGCCCTTTTTCGAGCAATTTTTACGGTCAAGTATGGGATGGAAGCTTAAATAATTATACTTCATCAGAATTCAGCCGCCTAACATAAACTACCTTCAGTCTAGTTGTTGTTGTTGCTGTTCCCCAGGCTGTCTGACCGTGCAGCCCCAAGGTCCCCGAGGAAGGCCAAGGCCATAACCGAGCGCCCCAACAAAACCCTCCCTGCTTACCACTAATAAAGCCCAGGTGACCGAAGCCATTCCAAGGTGGGAAGCTGAGGAAGGTGCAGAAACGCCCTGGAAACTATAGCCCCACCCAAGGCCCTGTGCACCTCAGCAATTATGAAGAGAATGTTGAGGGGCAAAGGAAAAATGTGACGCTTTGGCTCCCAATCTGCCAACCTCTACAGTAGATAGGTTGGCAGTAGGGAGGTCAATCCACGGAAGAGACGCCGTTACTTGAGATCTAGAAAATATATAAGTAACAGGAACAGTCAGAGTAAAGGCTGCGTCCCATATAGTACGTAAAGACCCGACAAGAGCCGATCTTTTCAAAATATTTGAATTTTTGAAAAATCTTGCATGATCGAGCAACATCGTGTAAATAAATCGGCTCTACTCGAGTTCATCTGGAACTGGACGGGGTGCCCGCCGACAGGTCCGTGAAGTCGGCCAATAATTAGTGTATGCACTATTTTTCAGCCGACTGTTTTTGATGGTCGGGGGAAAAAAACCGTTAAATTTTGGACGTGCTGCTGACGTATGTCGATCGGTTTTCGGACGTGCAGCAATCGTTTTTGACGTACAAATATCGGGAATTAATCGGGCAAAATGTTCGAACCAGACTATAGTAAGCTCGACACGACCATGACATGACAAACGCCCGACTAAAAACAGACAACCAATCCGATCCTTTCGATAACGATATCGTTACTTCGTTGTATCGTTATTTATCGAAGATATGGATATTTATCATATTTTAAATAAAAAATCTTAAATGCAGCAATGCTATCATTATTTTATTAGAAAAAAAAAACCCTGCCATTACGAGGGTTCGGTTCGGCTTTTAGTTTACCTATTTATTGACTATTCTGCGGATTTCTGCCTGTTTGGCAATTAACCCGCTGAGTGCCAGCCAATTTTGACGGTGTGCTTCTGCCAGTGCCAGAGTTTTTTTTTTTTTTTTTTTTTGGCTAAATCTATCAAATTGGGAGAGAAAGGAAGGATAATGGTAAAAAAAAAACACTCCCCTCGCCAGAAATCAGGTCCCCGATGGTCCCGAAAGTAGCTGAAAAGACACTATAGACTACAGAGACTTTTATGGTATCGGAAGGTATGGGTGGGAGGGTGGTTTTGGGGTTGGTGGGGGGAAGGTAGAAGGGTAATTGACTTGTGTTATGAAGCCGATTGGTGAGGTAGTTTCGCCACCACGGATTTTCCTTTTTTTCCTTTTCTTCGTACGGATACGCTAGAAGTGGGAGGCGGTTGGGGGTGTGGTGGGGGGAAGGCAGAAGGGTAAGGGACTTGTCACACAAATATGAAAACCGATTGGTGCAGTCGTTTCGCCGCCACAGATTTTCAATTGTTTTCCTTCTGACGGGACCGACAATCAGCGAGTGTGTGGGAGGAAGGATTTGGAATTTTTGTGGTGGGTAGCCTAAAGGGTAAGGTACATGTAGTAAAAATATGAAATTCATAGGTGCAGTCGTTTCGCTGCTACGATTTTTTTTCGGCGAGGACGTATATATGCCTCCCTGGCACTCAGCGGGTTAATTAACGATTGATTATCGCTATTTTGGAACAAAAAGTATGACGTTACCGTTAGTTAATTCGTTAAAGCTGGAAAAAAAATTATCCGATAAACGTTAACCCGAAATCGTTAACGCGTTTCATTATCGCGTTACTTTATCGCGTTAGTGCCCACCTATGGGTAGACTGTGTGGGGGTCTACGGCCCCCAACCTTTATATAGGGTTGGGTACTTGGTCGTGCTTCTGTCGTAGGAGTCGACCCTGTCGGATGACACAGGTATGTATCGTGCGACACACTTGCGCAGCACATATGCTGCTCGTCTGGCAAACGACTAACATCCTATCAACATCCAACTTAGCGTACTGTGAACGTGTTGCGCGGACGTGTGTGTCGTACTGACATCTTAATAGGGTCACGAGTTAACGTGCGGCAGACGTAAATGTGTCGTGAGTGGCGTGTGAGTGACGTGTGACTGACGTGTGAGTGACGTGCGGCTGTCCTTGTCTGGCGAGCCTCGTGTCAAACGTGTCGATTCGGCAAAAAGTTGTTAAATCGGCTAACATCGGCCGTTGTCGTGTCTTGACGTACTGTATGGGACGCGGCCTTAAGCTATGGGTACGACAGAGATCGTTCAGCTTTCACTCTGATATACCAGCCCATGACCTTCAGTCTAGTTTCCGATACCACTGCAAAATTGTCTCGAAATAATACGAGAAAAAACTTGCTCATGGAATTTTTGACGTAATAAGCGCTCGTGTGACAGTGGCTTTAGGGGGGTCACCAACTGTTTTTTTTTATCTTTCTCCCCTTTTCTCTCTTTCCCTGGCTTGTATCCATTCGGCCCCATTCAGCCAACTGTTTTAAGACGTTTATCCTCATTCAGGTGTCAATTTCTTCATGGCGAGCGATAGCGAGCCAGCATTGTATGGAGAAATCCAGCTTTGCCAGAGAAATATTTCTATCGAAAAATGTACACATTTAGCTTGCTGTCAACAAAAATATATATATATGCTGGCTCACTGCCGCTCGCCAGGAAAATATTGACACATGGATGAGGGTAAACGTCTTAAAACAGTAGGCTGAATGGGGCCGAATGGATACAAGCCAAAGAGAGAGGGTGAGAAAGAGAAAAAAAGCGAGGTGGACTCCCTTAAGTCCTTTCCCCACGCGAGAGAACTATCCGTACCCGCCAAAAATCGTCTCACGGAAGCTGGAGTGATATACAACATTCATAATTCTGACATTATTACTCTGGATTACTTGGGGGAGGCTTTAGCTAGGAGAGATCCTTCTTCATGGAGGGGTATTCTGGACCCCCTTCTCCTGCATGTTTAGTCCCATTAGTTTTGCGAGTTAACGACATTTTGCCCAATTAGTTTGGCTATTCTAAAGCCCTTCGTGCCTTAGTGAGCCATAGCGAGCCTGCAATTTAAGAGGCAATTACGACCATCGGTCGTTCCGAAATGCACAAAATAATTCAATCATGTGCATTATTTTACTGTATGCATGTAGAAGATCACGGAAAGGAACAGAACTTATGTCTTTATATATATATATATATTTATATATATACATATATTGAGAATATATCACAAATACACGTGAGCCACTAAATGTTTCTAATCTCTCAGTGGGGATCGAACCGTCGACCATCAGGACGATAGCCGACGCTTTAATCAACTACACCACGGCAGTCTAAAAGACACTCAGCCTTCTATCCTATTTATGTTAGGGAGAAGGGAAACCCACTAGGCGAATATATTTCAATTCAAACCTAGTTGTAGGATCCATATTCCAGAATACCATACAAGGATTTCTGAGTGTCCCGACGCAACTCGGGTCGAAATTAATTTAATTAAATTCTAACCCACAAAGCATTAGAGTTACAAATATTGAGAATATATCACAAATACACGTGAGCCACTAAATGTTTCTAATCTCTCAGTGGGGATCGAACCGTCTTTCCGGGTTTCTTGTTTAGGAAACAAGAAATTCCAACCCAAAATGTCTATTCCCACAGCAAGTAAGGAGGTTATTTATTTTTGCATTCCTTATCTAGGTGACTGGACCAAGAAAATAATAACGTCTCTTGAGATTACCTTACTTAAATTTTACCCAGACAAGATCTTTAAATTCATACCTGTTAATAAGTTCACAATTGGTTCATTTTTTTCATTTTAAAGACCGCCTGCCAGACAACCTACGCTCGTCAATTGTTTATAGTTTTAATTGTCCCAGTTGCCAAGCGGGATATGTGGGCAGCACTGTTCGCTCACTTAATAGACTCGAGTTGATGAGCATTTAGGTCAGTCTTACAGGACGGGTCAACCATTCACAAACCCTCCTCACTCTGCTGTGAGGGACCATTGCACTAAGGTATGTAAAATTCCACTAAACAAGGACAACTTTAAAATCATTGATAGTTGCTCTTCTATAAACTTTAGCATTTTAGAATCCCTTCACATTAAGAAAATTCAACCTAAACTCAATATTTCGACTTCTGCTTTCCCCTTAAGTGTTGCCTAATCCCCCATATGTTTTCAAATTTAAATGTTTAGTATCTATACCTTTTATTTTATTTAGTTTTAGGTTTTAGCGTTACTCAGATTTAAATCTACAGACTTTATATCCCTCAATAAATTAATGTTTTCGTTTTTGTTCACTTTTAGGGTCACTGATGATGGCATACACTATATGTCGAAACGTTTGAAAATGTGTGTAATAAAGATGTTGGTTGTTACGTCCCTTGTCATTCTTTTCCTCCTATATATATATATATATATATATATATATATATATATATATATATATATATATATATATTATTTTCTGAACTTTCAAAATGCGTCATATTTTACGAGGGGCATGTCACAAAGGCCCATTTACTACAATTAAACTCAGACATCAAGCCATTCGTATCTCCCAGGCCGGGAATTGAACATGAGAACGTTTGGTTGTGAAGCAAACGTGCTAACCACAGGTATTGTACTGTCCTTCAATCTACATAGCAGCCTTAAAGGGTAGTACTCGCTTTTTATGGACCCCCTTGTTCCTCATGTTTAGCATATTAGTTTGAGATTTTAAGATATTAAGTTCGTTAGTTTGGCGATTTTGAGACCTTTCGCCTATTTTTTTTTTTGTTTTTTCAATATGAAGACCTGTCGTGCCCTTTAGGTGTCAATTTTTTCCTGGCGAGCGATATCGTGCTTCTAATTTTATAAGGAACCCGCCTTCGGCCGGGAAATTTGTCTACAAAAAATTTACAAATTTTTCTTTAGGGGGTGTTTTCAAAGCTTGATTTAGGTCTAGCGAGGAAACTAAAAATATATATAAATCCATAAATATATAGGCCAAAAAACAAGCAATACCCCCTTAAACTGAAACTCACCATCACTATTTGTTCTAATATATGCAGTGGATATTTTACACTGTTTGAGGAAAATAGTTATGGCCGTATTATTTATCTTTAGTAAAGTGAAGCCCGAGGAATTGATAAACGAAACGAGTAGAAATAAAATGCAATATAACAAAATAAGTAGACATATAATGCAATATAACTAAATGAGTAGAACTAGAATGCAATAATATATAAAGGAAGTAATAACGTGATGTATTCCACCATTCAACGTCGGGTGGATATGGAGTTGACAATGCCCTTCCCACATGTTTATTGCACGGCCATAAAGATCTTAATGGGGCGTCAAACGAGCAGGGTTTGCTGGTGTTTTTGTAGAGTGTGTTACTGATTCTGGCTACCATTTCACCACAATATCGCCGTTTTTTCCTTCAGATACCTCACTTATGTAGGATCGTTATTAACTCGAGGCAGAACATACCAAAGGGAATTTACCAACCTGTACATACATCCATGCAAGTTTTGTCCACAGAGAATGTGGTTTCAGTCTCACGTCCTAAATGGCGGCTTTTCAGGAGGCCCTGTCAAGGGCTGCCAATGTTGTCAAGTTTTATATTTTGAGATCGGACCGGAGTACCCGATCCCACATCATTCTAGGTCCACCCCTACGCGCAGCTCCCCCCACGTTCACAGTCCGGAATATCTTCTCCCAGTCCTGATCATCCATTCTCTCCACATGTCCAAACCAACCAAGTTGGCTTGTGCGCATCTCTTCACTAGCACTCCTAATACCCAGACACCTATTCAATTCCTTGCTTGATACCCTGTCCCATTGATTAACCCCACACATCCATCTCACCATTCTCTTCTCACTCCATTTTATTGATATCCTTCGCTTCACCCGACCACGTCTCCGAGACACAGGTCATCGCGCTCCTAACACACGAGGTATACACCTTCCCTTTAATGTGGGGTATGAGCTCTCTCATGGTCAGGAGTGGCAACAGCTCTCTAAACTTTCCCCAGCCACCTCTGAGTCTAGCAACGGAGATAGCCTCAGCGCCACCTCCGGCGGAAACCATATCGCCCAGGTAACAGAACCCCTCCACACACTCCAGCGCCACACTGTCAAAATCAACACTGACAGGCGGGTCATTTACAAGATTTGCCCTGCACACTGCACATCCAAAGTCCATGACCCCTGTCAAAGGTCTTCCAGCTCCACCACATCTCTTACGTACCCAGTCACTACAGACACAACATTGAATCGAGCTACTTCCCACCCCCCTCCCACATAGTGCGCATTGACAGTCACCGCTTCTTTCCACAGTTCCACGCCCAACTCCACCAACCACGACCCCCACCCCATCTATGTCAACTCCCAGACCCCCATCTGCCACACCTTCCCTCCATCCTTAGAATCTCGCCTCCACATCCTGCGCACTATCTGCGACAAGAACCAGATCATCTGCATATAACAGCTCCCATGGGAGTCCTTTCCCAAACTCCCTTGACAGAACCTCCAAGACCAAAACAAACAGCAATGGGCCCAGCACTAAGCCCTGGTAAACTCAAACCCTCACTGGGAACTCCTCGCTCAGGCCCCCATAATCTCCAACTGCTGCCCACGACCCCTCATACATTCTCATCATCACACACACCAGCCACTCTTCCACTCCGAGCCCTCTCACAGCCGACCGCATCACCTCCCCGGGCACCCGGTCAAAGGCCCTCTCCAGATCCACAATAAAAACAGGCACAACTCCCTGTTTTTCTCCAAGAACCTCTCCCGCATTTGCCCAAAAATGAAGACAGCATCAGTTGTGCCACGCCCCGGTACAAATCCAAACGGCATGTCGCCGATGACAACACCATTCCCGATCACACATTCAAAGACCCCTTCACTGACTTTCATGACTTGATCGAGCATTTCCAAACCCCTACAACTTCCCCTGCCCAAGGAGTCACCCCTGCCTTTGTATACACCTACTACAAAACTTTTCTGCCTGTGGAACCTGTGTAACATATGTTGTTGTTTTTCGAATAAGTCCAAACCATGATCCGAAATTGGCTAATAAACAGGCAGACAAGAGCTCGCTACAGAGTAGCGAGTATGAACGGCCTCAATCAGTTGCACATCAACTAGATCATTGTTGTACACTCGAGGAAAAAACAATCTTTACACTGGTGAGCTGTATATAATTTTGTGTGAACGGAATAAACCTGGTGAAACATACGTCTGACGTGTATAATCACTAGATTTTGAGCCACTTCCAGAATGTTTAGAGCGTTAGTGTAATGTTTGTTTTTTCCTCATGTGTACATTTTTGGCTGATAGCGGGAACATAATTAAGCAGCCTCTACCATGACAATCCTCCTCTTGACTGTTTTGGTACGGTGGTTGTGTGGGGGGATAAAAAAACATATACTGTATATACTGTATATAAAACAATAATAAACAATAAACACATTTAGTGGCTTTCAAACAAGGTAATTTTCTTTTGGTGAATACGTCAGTTTGAAATTGTATTATCATAGTCAGATAAGTATATGTATATATATATATATATATTTTTTTTTTTCTTTGATGCATACGAGGTTAAAAGAAACAACAGTTTCAGCATTAGAGATTTTTTTGTTCAGGGTTTCTAGGGCTCTGACAATTTTGCGTTGATGGGCAGTAAGGAGGTATAGTAGAGTGGCAAAGTTCATGATGAAATGGATACAGGATACAGGTTCATGGTGAACAGTGGATACGACGTTTTGCTAAACAATTAGCATTTTCAAGTAATGAATGGTATAGTGAATAATATGAGCTTATATAGGGCTGAGGTGGCAAAGTAAAGGCAGGCTAACGACTGTCATTGGTGGAAGGTATTTTTGCTATACGGGCACTTCTCCTGGTCTGTGATTGGCCAGTAGGTGATGATGTCAGGAGATGCGCGCTGGAGTCAATTGTGGCTGGGGGTGTAGGGGGGTGGAGAGAAGGGGGGGCCGAAGTCATCGCTGGTTGGCTGGGAGCTGGGTGGCGCGACGTGAGATGTGCGGATTCGAGGGGCGGAGATGAGGGGCGTCTCTCCAGGGGCAGTACGGCTGGATAGTGTCTCTTCGCAGAGGGGAGTATCTGTAGGTCTAGAGTTTGATTATTAATACTGGGATTCAGGGCTTGTATGTATAGGGCTTCAAGTATTGGGAGTCGTCTGAGGTCATTTTCTTTATCTACTATGGTGGTTAGTTTACTACCCCCGCCCTACAATCCACCCTTCTAGCTGAAGCTGCCAAAACTAGAGGAACACACCACAGCAAAATACTCAACAAACAACACTTCCTAGCCGCTAAACAACTCAGAGAGTACCCCAACATCATCATCCGTCGTGCAGATAAAGCTTCCTGCCTTGTAATCCTCGACAAGGAGGAGTACCTTAGGAAAATGGACGTCATCTTAAGCGTCCATAACAAATTTAAAAAGATCACCCGCAACCCGACCGATGAAATCAAACGCATCGCCAACACCACCATCACCGCCATCAACGCCAAACAAGGAGGAGTCCACCTTAAAAAACTCATCGGAGAATACACCCCCGGCTATGCTTACGGTACAGTCAAAACCCACAAACCTGAAAACCCCCTCCGCCCCATCATCTCTCAGATCCCCACCGCCACCTACCAGATCGCCAAGGCGCTGACCAACATCCTCACCCCCTACGTGCCCTGCCAATTCAACCTCAACTCTGCCCATGACTTCCTGGAAATTCTACGAGACGCCCCCCGGAATAACGACCACACCATCGCCTCCCTCGACGTAGAAAGCCTGTTTACCAACGTGCCCGTGGATAGGACCATCGACATGATACTACATCGAGTATACCATTGCCCTGACACACCCACCCTAGACATCCCGGAGAAGGCCCTGAAGATGCTACTGGAACTTTGCACTAAGGAAGCCCTCTTTCTTTGCCCCCAAGGCAACATATATCAACAGATAGACAGCGTAGCGATGGGCATCCCCCTGGGAGTTCTTTTCGCGAAGTTTTTCATGGGTACCATCGAGGAAGAGCTCCTAGCCGCCAAGCGACCGGCCATCTACTGTAGATACGTGGATGACATCTTCGTGCAAATTAAGGACCTCCATGAACTCCAAGAACTCCAGCATCGCTTCATGACCTCCTCCGGACTCAACTTCACCTTTGAAAAATCCAATAATGGACAACTCCCCTTCCTCGACATCCTCGTCACCCTGAACACACTTGGGTTCAAAGCCACAGTTTACACTAAACCTACCAACACAAGACAATGCCTCAATGGTGACAGCGAATGCCCCCGTTGTTATCTCCTATCCTCCATCTCCACCTACGTCAGGAGAGCCCTCACACACTGCTCTACTTGGGCCGACACCCACCAGGAACTGGAAAGATTATCACAAGTCCTAGTGTTAATGGATATTCCTACTCTGACATCTCCAGCACCATCAAACACCACCTTGAAAAGTGGTACATCCATAAGCCCCCCAACATTGACCCTCCTAATGAAATCAAAATATTCTACCTTATTTACATGTCCTCCGATCACAAAACTGACGAGGTCGTTATAAAAGAAATGTAGCTAAACATGTCCTCCCCACCAACCCGGAAAACAAAATCAAATTTATCATATATTACAAAACCCCTAAGACCTCCAACCTTGTTCTACGTAACAGACCTGCTCCCACCAAAACAAAAAGCCCGATGACTGACGATCACGTAATATACCAATTTACTTGTAATTTTGAGGAATGTGGACCTCAATCATACATTGGTATGACGCGGACTCGTCTATTCCGAAGGCTAACCCTTCACCTTCAGGCAGGAGCCATAAAAGATCACTACCTGACCCCCAACAAACCCCCCCTTACACGTAACTATTTAAATAAACTAACCACCATAGTAGATAAAGAAAATGACCCCTGACGACTCCCAATACTAGAAGCCCTATACATACAAGCCCTGAATCCCAGTATTAATAATCAAACTCTAGACCTACAGATACTCCCCTCTGCGAAGAGACACTACCCAGCCGTACTATACTGCCCCTGGACCGACACCCCTCAGCTCCGCCCCTTGAATCCGCACATCTCACGTCGTGCCACCCAGCTCCCAGCCAACCAGCAATGACTTCGGCCCCCCCCCTTCTCTCCACCCCCCTACACCCCAAGCCACAATTGACTCCAGCGCGCAACTCCTGACGTCATCACCTACTGGTCAATCACAGACCAGGAGAAGTGCCCTCATAGCAAAAATACCTTCCACCAATGACAGTCGTTAGCCTGCCTTTACTTCGCCACCTCAGCCCTATATAAGCTCATATTATTCACTATACCATTCATTACTTGAAAATGCTAATCGTTTAGCAAAACGTCGTATCCACTGTTCACCATGTACCTGTATCCTGTATCCATTTCATCATGAACTTTGCCAATCTACTATACCTCCTTACTGCCCATCAACGCAAAATTGTCAGAGCCCTAGAAACCCTGAACAATAACATCTCTAATGCTGAAACTGCTGTTTCTTTTAACCTCGTATGCATCAAAGAAAATGTATTACCTGGTTTTACTAACATATATATATATATATATATATATATATATATATATATATATATATATACTGTTTAAATATATATATATAAACTGACCAAACAGTAGTAGAGGAATTTTGCTAAAAGGTGGGAAGAAATGTACTTACCAGGAAATGTCTTCACTCATAATTTGAAAAGGTTTCTACTAACACCTCTCAGAAAGTTTAAACTCAGCCCCCGTGACAGCTCCTGTACGTTAGGGTACCTGGAACTTTATCCAGGCAAAAACAAAATTTGTTAACCCTTTACTGGGCACTCATAGAAATACTTAGAAATTTCATTTTTTGACCCTAGACCATGAAAGTAGACCTAATTCTAAGGTATTTTTGCTTATGATTTTTTTTCACATTTTTGCATATTGAATTAGCAAATCGAGGTTGACGAAGTGATCATATATGGTCAAGCGCCGGTCTAGGGTAAAAATAATCTTGAATTATGCTATATTGAAAATGTAAATTTAAGGTAAACAAAATACACAGAATAACAGTGATATCATTATATTACCCAAAAATAAGCGTTTTATTTTAATAAGTATATAAATAGATTATATATGAATATTTTAGTTTAGGTACTTTTCACAACCCAGACACAGTCTGGTACCCCATGAATAATTAATTCCAAAAAACAAATTGGACATAGGTTCCCCCTGAACAAGTAATTCCAGCAACATTTGGGCATAGCTTCCCCATGAACACAGAATTCCAGCAACATTTTGG
The DNA here is from genome assembly GCA_032716605.1 of Paralithodes platypus. Taxonomy (NCBI): domain Eukaryota; kingdom Metazoa; phylum Arthropoda; class Malacostraca; order Decapoda; family Lithodidae; genus Paralithodes; species Paralithodes platypus. The sequence continues at coordinate 58,781,085 of CM064504.1, read as the reverse complement.
CATAGGTTCTCCATGGACAATGAATTCCAGCAAAATTTGGGCAGAGGTTCCCCCTGACCAATGAATTTCAGCAAATTTTGGGCATAGGATCCCCATGAAAATTGGTATTTCTTTATGTGACAGTACTCATATCTCAAAAAAACTTCAGTATATGCCTCACAATATCAAAAATATATGTGAACTCACTAAAATATTTGTGAACTCACTAAACTTACCAAACTCATATTTATTTCACTGTACACTTATGAGGAAATAATAGAAATCGGTCATTTATTTCTATGTTGAAAATTCTAGAATCCCTACCCAAGTTGTGGCCATGTGCCATGCTGGTTTGGGTAACTATCATCAAAGTTATATGGTTTTATGTAACTTGGGAGTACAACCCCTTACCGGGCGAAATGATCATATTTAGTAATTTCAATTCTATAGGCTACCGGGCGTAAGTCCATATATGATCACTTGGGCTTTACCCCTTACCGGGCGCATGTCCATATTTGATCATTCACTTTTTCGCAAACAAATTTCACCAATTTCCGTATGTTCCACGTAAATGACAACTATATCAGGTTATAGTACAACTATTCAACTGCATAATATCAGATTATTATCAACTTACCGATATTACGTGATGAGCTAGGGTCGAGGGCGTCAAGAGAAAAATCGCTGAGATCCTACTTTCTTCATGTCTGGCCTGCAACTGAACTTCGAGTTGCTCTCAACCAATACTGAGATGGCATCAGCTCTTACACCATACCCACGTGAGTAGCCTGATCATCGGTGATTGGCTGAGGCATGATGACGTGGTGGCAGACACACACCGGGCAGCTTGGGAGCGCCCTTTTGGACGCCCATTTAAGTTACCATATATGGTTCCTCGCCCGGTAAAGGGTTAATTCTGCCTTAAGGGGAGATATGGGTCGTTTTTCGGGTCCCCTTTCTCCCTCATGTAAAGCTCCATTTGTTTTGAGATTATTCTACGTTTGGCCCACTAGTTTGGCGATTTTAACACCTTTCGCTCCATTTCGTTGTCAATTTTAAGACCTTTCGTGCCATTTAGGTGTCGATTATTTCCTGGCGAGCAAAAGCGAGCCTGCAATTTTAAGAGGAACCGGCCTTCGGCCGGGAAATTTTTCTACCCAAAAATGTACAACTATATCTTGAAGGGGGGTCTACGGGGTGTTTTTCTAAGCTTGATGGAGGTCTAGTGAGGAAATTAAAAAAGTATAATGAATAAATTAATTAATAGATCAAACAAACGGCCAGTCTCCCCTTAAGGAGGACAACTAGCAGCAAATGGGAACCTGGTGTAAGTGGACTGTTGTGACGTCCCATTTGGGGTATTAGTGATGGCTAGTCTTTCTTTTCTGAATATGTAATCTCTATGGCATAGTTTGTGACTTTACTGTAGTTTTTCAATCCTATCTAGAAGAAAATCAAATATTGTTGTTATTTGGTTACCCGATATATGAATTTTAAGGGGAGGTAGACCGTTTTTCTGGACCCCCTTCTCCCTATTGTTTAGCCACACTAGTTTTGAGATTCTATGACGTTCGGCCCATTAGTTTGGCGATTTAAACACCTTTCTCCCCATTCTGTTGTCAATTTTAAGACCTTTCGTGCCATTTAGGTGTCGATTATTTCCTGGCGAGCGATAGCAAGCCTGCACTTTTAAGAGGAACCGGCCTTCGGCCGGGAAATGTTTCTACCGAAAATTTTATAAATTTATCTTGAAGGGGGGTCTAGGTTTTTTTTTTCTAAGCTTGATGGAGGTCTAGTGAGGAAACTAAAAGAGCATATGAATACATTAATTAATAGACCAAACAAACGGCCAGTCTCCCTTTAAGTGTTCATTTATGACGTTACAGGAATTGGTAATCTAATCAATTATGTGAATGCTTAGATAACATTACGGTATGGCTTATCACATTACGGTATGGCTTATAACATTACGGTATGGCTTATAACATTACGGTATGGCTTATAACATTTGCATCAAGGCAATATAAAGGTCACATGTTTTTCTAACAGATTACATTCAGAGCAGCTGTTAACCCCTTCTGTACCGTGACGTATTGTTTACTTTATTCTGGCTACTATTAGACTATTTTGTTCAGTTTCAAAAGGGCCTCCAGCAACTAATAGGCTTCGAAATGTCTCACTTAATCATCTTTACTACCACATATCCTTCTTAAACTGCACAATGTTGTCTAAATATAGCTAAAATAAAGTTAGAAAGACGTTGCCGGTACAGAAGGGGTTAACCGTTTATGAACTTGATAACAAATATTTGTCTCTGTTGATGGCGATATAAAGTCTATAATCCTGTGTCTCCTGCTAAACCACTACCCCCATCACATCCACTGCATAATTTGAAACTATTTTAGCCGTTCTAGCTCTCTGTCACTAGGTTGAGATTAGCATGATTCTTTAGGAAGACCCCTCCACCATTACCTTCCCAACGTAGCAATATGCACAAGTTTAACTATTCAGGCCTGCCACTATATTTACCGATATAATGTGTGATCTTATCTTGTCATTCTAGTACCAATATAAATGTTACTATTTTCCACTAAAATGTGAGCAAATCATAAATATGAGGTAACTTGAGAAACATTATCATTATAATAATACAAATATACTGTATACTGACTGGAGAAGCAAGTACCCAGGATAGCCAGCCTTTTTAAGAGAGAGAGAGAGATAGAGAGAGAGAGAGAGAGAGAGAGAAAGAGAGAGAGAGAGAGAACGCGAGCGCGGGCGCGGGTGGAGTGAAAATATATTTTAGTAATAATCAGTCAGTCAGTAGCCAGCCCTTACTTCCACATATGTCGGATTGTCGGCGACCAAACCGGCTCCTCCTCCGGGTTCTCACTTGGAGGGTGGGTAGCTATACACCCTGGAGGACTAAAAACAATACCTGTCAAAGAGCGGATAAACTATATTCTAGTCAATGACCATCTAGCAAACCTATGGTATTTTACCATGATGGATGTTTAAGATGCTGCCACAGCCTGCACCAAGGTCTTCCGTTGTCATCCATCCCTGCTGTTTGGTGCTATACAGCAACTTTCCTTCCTTTTCCTGCAATATCCTGTTTTTCCTCACGGTGGTTAGCAGGCCAATGAGGAAGATTTTTGAGTCTGGTGGATTTTCAGAAGATTTGGCATTCTTTTTCGGTTTCTCGGTTTCTCGTTAAAAGAATTAAAATAAAATCCACCGCTACTGCTCCCCCCTGGATATGGTGTCTTTGGGGCTTGTCTTATACCTTACCCAGATGTGATGGCTCCGTCTGGGTCGACCTGTTTATATCCATCTTTATGTATTTGCGTATGGATTGTTTTCAACTTTTTCTGTTTTTGTTTCTACTTTTGTCCGGTGATATAGAAGTTAATCCCGGTTCTCACAGACAACCTGTTACAAGTTGCCTTGTATTTTATTCCAATATTTGTGGTCTCTATAAGAACATCAAGGATCATACATTGGCATCTGTTGATTATGATATTGTCTTTTGTTCTGAAACCCTTGTCTCTGGTTATAGAGATGATTCTGAACTTCTTATACCTAACTTCAGTAAACCCGTTCTTATTCGGCGTGATTATATTTCTCGTGCTCGTGGAATGAGCTTGTATATTTGATCTGGGTATAATGCTCAGCACTTAACTAAGCATATTTGTAAATGCCATGAGATGCAGTTAAATAAAGTTTCCAGCAAGTATCATAATCATTACATGTTTAGCCTGTACAGAAATCCTGATGTTAACAATGACTTATATGACTGCCTCTTAACAGCCATGGCTTCATTACAGTCTGTAGATGTCAAATCATCCTTTATTTTTGTTGGTGATGGCAATGCGCATCATCAAGAGTGGGTGAACTCGGTCTCTCCAACTAATAGAAATGGTCTTACTGCCTTGGATTTTGCAAACTTATCTGGTTGTGAACCTCTAATCCAAGGACCTACTCATATGTCTGGAAATTGTCCTGATCTAGTACTAACAGATATTCCTGGCGTTATAGTAACCTTCGTTCTTGTACCTGTTCGTACTTCCGACCACAATGCCATCATGTGTAAAATTAACCTTGATTTTTCTGTTCCTGATATTACTCTCTCACATAAAGTCTACCTTAAATCCTGGGTTGACTGGGACATCGTTTGTAATGATGTTTGTAATATTGAGTGGAATCTCATACCAAGATCTCTTTACCCGGTTTCAGCTCTTAGTACTTCCCTTCTTGGTATCTTTCGCAAAAGAGTTCCATAAAAAACAATTAAGTCTCGTATCAGGGATAAACCATGGTTTAATGATGATTGCAAGTGTGCATTTGATGACAAAGAGGCTGCATATCGTCTATGGAGGCATAATTAAACTCCCTTGCATTGGGAAAATTATGTTTCTAAAAGGGCAGTTGCGCAGAGAGTTTATGCTGCTGCTGAGAGGGAATGTTCTGGCAGGAGCTACACAGCCTCATAAATGGTGGTCCGCTTTGAAGTCATCTTTATTTGGAATAGAGTCCTCCATGCCTCCTCCTTGTGATTCTGATGGCCCCATCTCTTTTGATCCATTATCGAAGGCCAATATTCTATCAAATATTTGTATTAATAAGCAGAGAAATCAGGAATTGTCTTTGCCATTGACATGTTTCCCTAGACCCAACCTCAATTCAATGGCATTCAAATCAGCTGAAATGAAAAGGTATTTGCTGGATCTTGATACCTATGGCGACACAGACCCTGATGAGTTTTTCCCTCTCTTTTTTAAAAAGGTTGCAGTGGTCTTGGCACCTAAATTGGCCGTGGTGCTTAGGTTGCTTTTGAAATCCGGTAGTTTTCCTCTTTGCAGGTGTAAGGCTAGTATCACTCCTATTCCAAAGGGAAATACTGCCTCATCATCTCCTAATGACTATCGCCCTATCTCCATTACACCTATCATATCCAAGCTCTATTAGAGGCTTTTGTCCAGACGCCTTTCCTCTTATTGTAATAGTTATAATTTGATACCAAACTCACAGTTTGGTTTTCGTAAGGGACTGGGTAAATGTGATGTGCTTTTGACACTCACCCATGACTTGCAGTCTTCATTGGACCAGAGGCATGAGTCTCGTGTCGTGGCTATTGACTTTAGTACTGCTTTTGACTTAGTCAACTATAAAGCACTTATGTATAAGTTACGACTTATTGGTATTGGTGGCAATTTTTAAGCATCTTTGAAGATTTTTTGACGAAAAGATCTCACTCTGTAGTCATTGATGGGTGTCGTTTCCCTGCTGTTCTTGTTGTTTCAGGCGTTCCACAGGGCAGTGTCCTTGGGCCTTTGCTTTTAATTATTTTTACTGCTGACCTGAGCTCTGAGCTTGAAAATAAACTAATCTCCTATGCCGATGATGCTTCTTTATATGCGTCAATTCCATCACTATTTGATCGACACGAAATTGCTACTGCTCTGAATAGGGATTTAGCCAAAATTACATCATGGTGTGAACTTTGGGGTATGAAACTTAATGCTAGTAAAACACACTCCATTATCATCAGCAGATCTCGTACCTTGGATCCTCTCCATCCTTATCTACAAGTTTCTGGCGAGCAAATTGAGTATATGGATACTCTCCATTTGTTAGGAGTTACTCTGGATCCCAAACTTACTTTTGAAAAGTATATTCGTTCTTTCTCCTCTTCCATTTCCCAAAAAATTGGTCTGCTTAGCAAGTGTTATAAAACGTTTGCTTGTGACGCCACAGTTATCTAGTCTGTTTATGCTTTTATTTTGCCACAATTCGAGTACTGCTCACCTGTCTGGTTGTCAGCAGCTGACTGCCATCTCAAGTTGCTTGACAGGTCCCTGAATTCTATCAGTTTTATTCTACCTCATTTGTCTCTTGATCTGTGTCATCGACATAAAGTTGGTGCCCTTAGTCTTTTATTTAAAGTTTTTAACAACCCTTAGCATCCCTTACATGGGGTTCTGCCTGGGCCCTATGTCCGGGCTCGTGCAACTAGATTCACAAGCAATCTCAATGATCTTGCCATGAGCCGTGTGAATGTTTCTACTATACAGTTTTCACAGTGTTTTGTGCCGGCCATGGTTGACTTGTGGAATAAGTTGCCAAATGACCTAGTCAATTCAGCTCATATCTCCATTTTTAAATCTAGAGTTAATGCTTTTTTGCAGCATTAATTCTAATGTTTAAACTTATTCTATTCTATTTTATTGTTTTATATTTATACTTCACATCCTCCATTGCGTAATATTTTATTATTAATTTTGTTTGTTTTCAATATATATATGTGTGTGAGTGTATATGTGTGTGTATATATATATATAGATATATATATATATATATATATATCGGAGAGAGGAGTGTTCCTTGGGAACCGTATCTTCAGCAGGAATAGAAGAACAAAGTACGCTACGAGCAGTTCCATACTTTATTACCAAACGTTTCGACATCACACTGGTGTCATCTTCAGTGGTCTTCTTCGTAGTACATCGGAGAGAAGAGTGTTCCTTGGGAACCGTATCTTCAGCAGGAATAGAAGAACAAAGTACGCTACGAGCAGTTCCATACTTTATTACCAAACGTTTCGACATCACACTGGTGTCATCTTCAGTGGTCTTCTTCGTAGTACATCGGAGAGAAGAGTGTTCCTTGGGAACCGTATCTTCAGCAGGAATAGAAGAACAAAGTACGCTACGAAAGTATGGAACTGCTCGTAGCGTACTTTGTTCTTCTATTCATGTTGTATATATATATAATTATGTATGTGTGTGTATTTTTCTATTTGTATTTATTTGTTTTGTTTTTTATTTTTCCCTTTTCTAAGTTGCCGTAGTCTCTCTCTCCAGTGCCTCCGGTTGTTTTGTGTGGATTCATCCTGCTGGTGTTTCTGCACCCTGGTTGGAGACTTAGGCATCTCATATAATGTATATATGTATGTATGTATATACTCAGACACATACCCAATTGCTTGGGGTGGCCGACACAAGACAGAGCCCGAATCGAAACAACATTTAAAATTCCTATTCGCAGGGTCCGGGACCACTTTCGCGTTCCCTTGTCCCTTTCTCTGTCTCGTCGAGTAGGGGAAATATTTAATTCTCCATCTCATATAATAAAAATAATAATTTAGGTGTCGATTTTTTCCTGGCGAACGATAGCGAGCCTGATATTTTAAGAGGAACCGGCGTTTGGCCGAGACATTTATCTACCGAAAAATGTACAAATTTATCTTTGAAGGGGGGTCTAGGTGATGGTTTTCTAAGCTTGATGGAGATCTAGCGAAGAAACTAAGAAACAAAGGAATATTTGAAATAATAGACAAAATATAAGGGCCATCTCCTCTTAAGCAGCTTGTTAGGATGTTTTTAATGATTTTTTATAGATTCCAAGCATGTAGTTTGCACCAAAACCACTCCTTGACAGAAGAAGGGCCACGCCCAGTTTTTTTTAAACATCGCAAACCCATTTCTTGGTGAAAACAAAACATTTGTGTCATAGCATTATGAGTGTCTCATGTTTTATTTAGGCAACATATTTCATTCCACTGAACAGTTTTCCAGTCAGAGGCTCGGAATCAAGCCAAATCTGTCCTTCGACTCGCCAAAAACTCTTTCATCAATAACAAATGCTCTGAACTTTCCAACTCATAGCTCTTCACAAGCTTTTTGGGACCTAGCCAAAAACCTCTCCAACAATTTCACTTCCTCGTCTTTCCCTTCTCTTTTCCACTCTGACAGTACCACCGTCACCTCTTCCTCTGACAAAGCTGAACTCTTCGCTCAAACTTTTGCTAAAAACTCCACCTTGGATAATTCCGGCGCTACACCTCCCTCTCCACCGCTCTTGCACTAAATTAGGCATAAGCTCATAATCTCTTCTAAGGATGTACTCTCTGCCCTCTCTGGGATTAATACCAAGAAGGTGTACGGACCAGATGGTGCTCCTCCTATTATACCGTTCTTCTGTGCTGACTCCCTGCCTAGGCAAACTCTTACAGTCCTATTAGTCCTAATTAATTTGTAATGATTCCTATATAAAAAAACATAATTTATACATATATATTAGGCCCATATTCAGCCTGCGAAAGCTTTATATAAAGCTCGAAATACTGCACTTAGAAGCGATTTTCGGCATTCAACTTTTACAGACAGGTTGAGGGAATATATAGCCAGCCTTCTATGTATCAAACAAAACAAAAATTAAAATTTACGATTTTTGGGTTAAAAAGGGCGGACGGTCCCCTCCCTGAGAAGTGTTAGTAGACACCTTCACAAACACATTGGTGAGGATTTTTTTTTGGTAAGCAATTTTTTCTCAGATTTTCCAGCTATCTGATAATATTCCCTGATTATGGAAACTGAACTCGCTCGACCGCCTCTATACAGCCATGAAAATCGACGGGACCAGGCGTTTCTCAGGCAGGTAGTGCTCGAGCAACGATCCAAGTGAGCAAGGTCTTGACTAAGTTACATCTAAACTGACATGAAACGTAATGTTACCCAGCGTATGTACCATGGCTAGACCCTGCATGGTGGTCTGAGTTAGCAAGGACACCTTTCACTCACTTTTATTTACTCCGCTCACATCTAAATGACCTACGAAGCTGACGGGTTCCATTTAACTTAGATTTTTGGGTCGATTTATCTCCATCAGTGGGTCCGCCATCCAAGACTAATTGTCATGAGCATAGACAATGCCTGACACCTCTGCTAAGTCTCCGAGGATGACGGGACTTGGCCTATTTTACTCACTGGGTCAGGATACCCCAAAGCAGCTCAACCTCTCACCTTAGATTTGTTGTCCTGGGCGGCTATAGCGCACACACAAACAGTTAACGACCGTCTGAAATATACAGTGTATATATAGTAGAGATTGTTCAATGGAATAATCTCTTTTTGACTATAATGGAAGACAGAATAAAATGAAAAAACAACCATTATATATATATATATATATATATATATATATATATATATATATATATATATATATATATATATATATATATATATACCCACTCACTCCAGGTATGTTTGGATAAGTCGGTCACCGTAACCACTCGGCCATGAGCGGATGGCCGAGTGGCCTACCAAATATACCTGGAGTGAGTGGGTTTGAACCCTGGTCAGGATATCTCTCTCCCAATATATATATATATATATATATATATATATATATATATATATATATATATATATATATATATATATATATGCTTAAGAAATAAAGTGATATCAGACTTTGATATGATTCTTTCAGAATTTATTAGTCAGTTCGTCAACTATGTTCGGTATGTATCCGCACCTATTTCTCACAGGTATATGTATGTACAGCATGTATGTATGTATGTATGTATATAATCAGGCCCAATCCTCACTTTTCCTTTTTTGGAGGGGAGGGGGCGACTCAAGACATAGCAAAACTACATGTCTTGTGTACAAACAGTCTCAAAAGTATTGTCCCACCTTCATCACTTCAGTTTATGTCCCGCTCTTGATATATTACTGACACCCTTTTCATTAAGGGGGTAGTACTCGATTTTTATGGACCCCCTTCTCCCTCATGTATAGCATATTAGTTTTAAGGTTTTAAGATGTTCGTGCCATTAGTTTGTCGATTTTAAGACCTTTCGTGCCATTTAGGTGTCATTTTTTTCCTGGTGAGCGATAGCGAGCCTGTAATTTTAGAAGGAACCGGCCTTCGGCTGGGACATTTTTCTACCAACAAATTTACAAATTTATCTTGAAAGGGGGTCTAGGGGAGGCTATTTTAAGCTTGATGGAGGTTTAGCGAGGAAGCTCAAAATAAATAAATAAATAAATACATAGACCAAAAACCAAGCACTGCGACCTTAAAGCAAAGAATTATTCGTACTGTATATAAATAATTAATTCATGTGTGGAAATACTTCCTTTTATTTTTAATAGAGAGATAAAGAAACCTAACTTCATATAAAAGTAGGACAGGTTTTTGTGCGTTAAGTCGGTATCACACAAGAGCATTTATAGTCAACATTCGATGATCCAACATTTTTCGGGCAACATTTCTGGAATATTTTGCACTGGAATCGGAAACTAGACTGATGATTGATGTATTTAGGTAACAGACAAATATTTAATGTTTACCTCATGAGCTGCCAGACCAGTGTTAAGGATAAATGTTAGTGAAAAAGGGCTCGTGTGATACTGGCTTTACTGTGGGAGGCGTAACTTGTTCTGGGAGACATAGAAGGCGCCCCCTGGGACCACCGAGTGCACACTGGGACATTTGAGAGTCCACACGGGTACTTCGGTATAAAGCTACGAGGTGCCTAGTCTTCCCAGGCATGTGGGCTGTCTACTTTTACTCCAATTAAGTGAGTATCCTAGGTTCGAGTCCTTGGAGTGCCACATTTATTTGTTGATTTCATTAATTGAGCTTAGAAGTAAAGTTGGTTGGTGAAACCAAAAACAATATTATAATTATTCGTTTTGTTTATGTTTTATGGATTTCACTAGACGATTTTAAACAGCATTAAAATGACATCATGCAAGGGGTACATATGTATTTTCTCACTTAGCCCTTTGACTTTCGCAGATCTTTCCTAAGTTCAAGAAATCGTCCAATACTATAGTCCATTCATTATATGTAGGCCAGAAATCATGATCCCCTAACCTCTGTAGCTCAAAGAGGGCTAGAGCAAAATTAATGAGCAGTACATGTCCATACCCTTTTTACTGGTTTACCCTTCTCAAATGGTAGAAATTATATTTTTTCTCCAACCAACTTCACTTCTAAGCTCAATTTTTTTCTATTGCACTAGACATATCGAAAGCCTTCGATAGAGTCTGGCATAAATCTTTAATTTCTAAACTACCCTCCTTCGGTTTCTATCCCTCCATCTGTGCCTTTGTCTCTAATTTCCTTTCCGGCCGTTCCATAGCCGCGGTTGTGGACGGCCATTGTTCACTTCCTCACCCTATAACTCCGGTGTTCCTCAGGGCTCTGTCCTATCTCCTATTCTCTTTCTAATTTTTATAAATGATCTCCTTAACTGTACCTTAATTCCCATCCATTCATACGCAGACGACTCAACCTTACACTACTCCATTAGTTTTTCAGAACGCCCCAGCCAGCAATCCCTCAACGACAAACGTAATGAAGCCATAGAACTCTTAAATTCTGATCTAAATACTATTTCCAATTGGGGCAGAGAAAACCTTGTTAACTTTAATGCTTCCAAAACCCAATTTCTCCATCTATCTACCCGTCAGGATCTCCCAGCGGACTATCCCTTATTCTTCAACAATACAAAAATCAACCCTTCATCTTCTCTCAATATTCTTGGTGTCTCTTTCTCTTCTGCTCTCATTTGGAAGGACCATATTACCAGTCTTGCTAAGGCAGCCTCCCAGAAGCTGGGTGTGCTCAACCGCCTTAGGGGGTTCTTTTCCCCTGCACAGCTTCTTGCTCTGTACAGGGGCATAGTGCGCCCTTGTATTGAGTATTGTTCACATGTGTGGGGAGGTTCCTCTCACACCGCTCTCCTAGACAAAGTTGAAAGGAAGGCCTTTCGTATCATTAACTCCCGTCCACTCACCAACTCTCTGCAATCTCTCTCTCTCCGCCGCAATGTTGCATCTCTCTCGCTATTCTATCGCTACTATAATCAGTGTTCCTCAGAGCTATCCCAGTGCATACCACCTCCTTTACGTAGGGCACGTGGTACCCGTCTTGCAACTCAATCCCACCCCTACTCTGTGCAACTCTCCAACCCAAGAGTGAAACGTTACTCTCAAACTTTCTTCTACTCAACAGCTGAGCTCTGGAACTCTCTCCGAGAATCAGTCTTTCCCTCTTCCTATGACTTAAATTGCTTCAAACTCCGTGTGTCCAGGCATTTTGGCTCGAACGTCCCTTGATTTTGGCCCTGTCACTCTTTCAACTATGGGGGAGGCACTCGCTATAGGCAGTTATGCCTTTTGCCTCCCTCAATCACAAAGAAAAAAAAAAAAAAAAAAAAAATCAATGAAATCAACAAATGCATATGGCACTCCAAGGACTCGAACCCAGGACACTCACACCGAAATTCCGCGCACTTTTGCATTACGCTATCAAGACAGTTATAATAAGAGCTCGATTACTGTAGTTCTTGTTGAGTTATGAGGGTTGAAACCGCGGGTTCTGGCCTACATATCCTGAACAGGGTATAGCCAAAAAAATATGATGAAAATTCGAGTCATTGTATTCTGATAGTGTTTTCTCATTGGCTCTTAATTTTATTCTGACTATCACTATATTATTGTATACAACTTAGGAAAGATATGATCACAAGGTCCAGGGTTCGAATCTCGGGTGGTTTGTATGAAGTTTTTCTCAAGTGGCATTACTCGACTTAAAAATTAGGACAGATATGCTGGCCTGAGAAAGTTACTCATACCAGTTTGAAACCATATTATATTAATACCCCTCTCTCCTACTTATGCCTAATATCCTAATTTCTTCTAAAGATGTACTTTCTACCCTCTCTGGGCTTAATACTAAGAAGGCGTATGGTCCGGACGGTGTTCCTCCTGTTGTACTTAAAAACTGTGCTTCCGTGCTGACCCCCTGCCTAGGCAAACTCTTTCGTCTCTGTCCCTCCTCTAACGTCTTTCCTTCTTGCTGGAAGTTTGCTCTCATTCAACCTGTCCCAAAGAAGGGTGACTGCTCTCAACCCTCCAACTATCGTCCAATTGCTCTCATCTCTTGTATCTCTAAAGTTTTTGAAACTATTCTTGCTTCCAAATTTCTTAAGCATTTCTCTTCTCATAATCTGCTCTCAGATCGCCAGTATGGCTTCCTTAAGGGTCGCTCTACTGGTGATCTTCTTTCATATCTTACTAACTCTTGGTCATCCAACTTTCAGGACTTCGGTGAGACTTTTTCTATTGCACTAGACATATCGAAGGCCTTCAACTGAGTCTGGCACAAATCTTTAATTTCCAAACTGCCCTCCTTCAGTTTCTGTCCCTCCATCTGTGCCTTTCTCTCTAATTTCCTTTCCGGCTGTTCCATAGCTGCTGTTGTGGACGGCCATCCCTCATTTCCTCATCCTATCAACTCCGGTGTTCCTTAGGGTTCTCCTATCTCCTATTCTCTTTTTAATTTTCATAAATATTCTTCTCAACTGTACATCCAGTCCCATCCATTCATATGCAGACAACTCTACCTTACATGATTCAATTAGTTTTCCAGAACGCCCCAGCCATCAGTCCCTCAAAAACAAACATAAGGAAGCCATAAAACGCTTATCTTCTAATCTAGCTACTATTTCCAATTTGGGTAGAGAAAACTTTGTCGTATTTAATGCTTCCAAAACTCATTTTATCCATCTTACTACCCGTCAGGAACCTCCAGAGAACTATCCCTTATTCTTAAACAATAAAAAAATCAACTTTTCATAAACTCTCAATGTTCTCGGTGTTTCTCTTTCTTCTGCTCTCACTTGGAAAGACCATATTACCAGTCTCGCTAAGGCAGCCTCCCAGAAGCTGGGCGTGCTCAACCGCCTCAAGGGGTTCTTTACTCCTGCGTAGCTTCTTGCTCTGTACAGGGGCACAGTGCGTCCTTGTATTGAGTATTGTTCACATGTGTGTGGAGGATCCTCTCACACCGCACTCCTAAACAAAGTAGAAAGAAAAGCCTTTCGCATCATTAACTCCCGTCCACTCACTGACTCTCTGCAATCTCTCTCTCTTCGCCACAATGTTACATCTCTCTCACTATTCTATCGTTACTACAATAATCAGTGTTCCTCGGAGCTTTCCCAGTGTGTACCACCTCCTCTACGTAGGGTACGTAGTACCCGCCTTGCAACGCAATCACAACCCTACTCTGTGCAACTCTCCAACCCAAGAGTGAAACGCTATTCTCAGACTTTCTTCTATTCAACTGCTGAGCTCTGGAACTCTCTCCCAGAATCAGTCTTTCCCTCTTCCTATGACTTAAATTGCTTTACATTCCATGTGTCCAGGTATTTTAGCTCGAACGTCCCTTGATTTCGACCCTGTCACTCTTTGAAATCTGGGGGAGGCACTGGCTGCAGGCACTTATGCCTTTTGTCTCCCTCATTCACATGTAAAAAAAAATCCCTTCAGTACCAAGGACGTCCTTTTCATCATATGCTGGCAACTAGTAAACGATTTTATTCAGCTTAGGATGGACCTCTAGCTATAATAAAGGCTTCCAAACCCTGGGGGTAAGGGAATAGAATATGCCCCACGTGCTTCTGTGTGTCGTAAGAGGCGACTAAAGAGGTTGGGTCAGTGGGCTTGCGACCCCCACCCGGAAAAAATACCTAAGCAAAGAAAAACGAACGAACAGCCTCGGATGCGGACGGAACCTATGTTGACGAACCACGACCGACTAAGGACATTCCTTCGGACATTCTGAGAATGGCTACATGGAATGTTAGTGGCATGAATGATGGCACAAAAGAGAGAGAGGTTCTGGAAGTGCTAGTGAATGCCAGGCTGGATGTATGTGGAATGACAGAGACCAAATGGAAAGGTTCAGATGTGAGAGAGTGGGATTGTGGAATGGGTGTGTTTGCTGGAGTGAGTGAAGGAACAGCAAGAGAAGGTGCGTGTTTGTTTGTAAGTAAAAATGGAAGGAATGTGTAAGAGAGTATGGGTCTGTGAGTTCAAGGATTGTGTGGGTGAGAATGAAAGTCTGAATACAAACGTGGGTGATTGTGTGTGTGTATGCCCCGATAGAGGATAAACTTGAAAGAAAGAAAGAGGAGTTCTGGATGAATGTGGAGGCGTGCCTGGAGAAGTTTGACAAGAACGAAAGAATATTTCTGATTGGAGATATGAATGGTAAGGTGGGTGATAGGAAATTTGAGGGAGTGGTGGAAGGGTGGGGGGTACCATCAGAGGTGAATGGGAATGGTAGCGCACTTGTGGACATATGTGTGGGGAGGAGGCTGTGGTTAGCCAACACCTTCTTCCGACACAGAATGATCCACAAGTACACGTGGAAACGGGTGTGGACGATGGAGGATGAGACAGTGGTGGAACGAAAGTCATTGATTGATTATGTATGTGTGGATGAACGAATGAAGAAATCTGCGTTGGATGCTAGGATATGGAGGGGGTCTGTTTTATCATTATGTAGTGGTAGCTAAGGTTGGGATACAAAAGAAGGGGGTGAGGAGAACTGGAGGGAGGCGAGAGGAGGGTGGAATGGTGAGGAGGGTGGAGAGGTTGCAGGAGGAGGAAGTCAGGGAGGAGTACAGGAGAGCAGTGGAAAGACAACTAGGTGGGTTCGACCTGGAAGTTGTGGAGGAAATGGAGGAGATGAGCAACCTGTTTAAGGATGAAATCTGTGCAGCATGTGAGGAGGTGTGTGGAGGGAGGGGAGTGAAAGGTACAGCATGGTGGACAGAAGAGGTAAGAATAGCTGTGGAAGAAAAGAAGAAAGCATATAGAGAGTGGTTGGGTTGTAGAGGGAATGAAGAATTCGAGAGACAGAAACGAGCGAGGTACGTGGAGAGTAAGAGGGTGGTGAAGAGAGTAGTGAAGGAAAGTAAGAGAAGAGGAGATGAGGAATTTGGAAGGAATCTGAGTGTAAAATGGAGGGAGAGTAAGAAACTGTTCTGGAAAGAAGTCAAGAAAGTTAGGGAAGGTAGCAAGGGAAACAGTAAGGGTGTGAAAGACAAGAATGGGAGAATGCTAGCCGAGAAGCAAGAGAGAGTCGAAAGATGGAGGGAGTTCTTCAATGAGTTGCTAAATGTAAGGAATGAAGAGCCAGCAAACATAGCTGCATATGGTATGGGAGAGAGAAGAAGAGAAGTAGTGGAGGAGGTGGGGATCAGGAGGTCAGAAGTGTGGGAAGCCATGAAAAGAGTGAAGTTGGGGAAAGCACCAGGAACAGATGGAGTGTGTGGGGAAATGTTGAGGTATGGTGGTGAGATAGTGATCGAATGGGTATGGAAAATGTGCAAACTAGCATGGGAGAAGGGGAGTGCACCCGATGACTGGAAGACTGGCATAATAGTCCCCCTATATAAGGGCAAAGGGGAAAGAGGAGTGTGTGGTAACCACCGAGGGATAGGTCTTCTAAGCGTAGTAGGGAAGGTATACAGTAGGGTAGTGATTGAGAGAGTGAGAGTGAGAACGGAGAAATGGATAGGCAATGAGCAGGGAGGTTTTAGGAAGGGAAGAGGTTGTGTAGATCAGATTTTTACCCTGAATTGTGTTGTCGAGAAATATCTGGAGAAGCAACAAAAGGTGTATGTTGCCTTTATGGACTTGGAGAAGGCCTATGACAGAGTGGATAGATAAGGTTTGTGGAAATTACTTAGAATATACAGAGTAGATGGCAAGTTGCTGAAAGCAGTGAAGAGCATGTATGAGGGTGCAAAGGCGGTAGTACGTGTGGAGAGTGAGCAGAGCGAGTTCTTTGACCTGAATGTTGGTTTGAAACAGGGGTGTGTGATGTCCCCGTGGTTGTTTACTGTATATATGGATGGAGTAATGAAAGAAATACTATCAAGAGCAGTGGATGTTGGTGTATCGCTGAAAAGGGAGGGAATTGAGTGGAAGCTACCTATACTGCTGTTTGCGGATGATACAGTTCTGAAGAGTGATAATGAATGGCAGTTGCAGGGTCTGGTAAATGAGTTTGGAACAGTGTGCGAAAAACGGAATTTGAAGGTAAATGCGGGGAAGAGCAAGGTTATGGTCTTCGAAAGGGGTGAAGTCACAGAGTGTGAGGTGAAGCTGAACGGTCAGGCTATGGAGATAGTCAACTCTTTTAAGTATCTGGGCAGTGTGTTGAGTAAAGATGGGACTATGGATGAAGAAGTGCGGGAGAGGGTACAACAGGGGAAGAGGGTTGTAGGAATGCTGAAAGCATTAACAAGAAATAGGGTGGTCAGTATGGAAGTGAAGAAGTCCTTGCATGACAGTGTGGTAATCCCGACACTGACTTACGGAAGCGAAGCATGGACGTTGGTTGAGAGACTCAGACCAAAAGTGAGAGCAGTGGAAATGAATTACTTAAGAAGTGCGTGCGGAGTTACATGGAGGGATAGACAGACTAATGTGGAAGTAAGAAGGAGGTGTGGTGTGGAGGTAGATGTGCTGGAAAGTGTGAAAAGGAATAACTTGATATGATTCAGCCATATGGAACGTATGGAAAGCGAGAGAATGACTAAGAGGGTGTACGAGAGCGAGGTGGAGGGACAGAGAGGGAGAGGTAGACCGAAAGAGAGGTGGAAGGATGGAGTGAGGAAGTATATGAACGAAGGCGGTGCTGGTTGGGGGGAGGGGCGTCGACTGACTGGGGACAGAGGTGCATGGGGGCGGTTCGTTCGTGGCCACCCCTTCGGGGATCACGGCGTCAGGCAATAGATAGATAGATAGAACTATCTCGACCAACCTTTTTAACTACCACAGATCCTCCCTAAGCTGCCGAATATCGTCCACGTATAGCTAGAATACAATATAACACTTTAAGGTGACATGAGTTGGTGTTAAGACTTTGTCTATAACTCACTGAAAACTGCCACCACTCCTTTTAGTCTAGAATGACTGATTATTAATTGTAAATATAATAGTATCAGACCTTAAAGTTATAACAGGAAGGTAACTGAACCTTGAATAATCTTCACATCATATTTATTGAATGATAGCTATAACTTATTCAGAATAAACTTATAAAATACTCAAGCTTAATTAAGTCATGTATAACAATCTGGCAATCACTTGTTATGACTAGCGCTCTAACCCCTATGGTATGAACAAAGGTTTGGGTCTCTCTTCTCTGCCAAATACTGTTATGCATGACTTTTTTAACCTCGGGATACGCCCTCTAAATGACGTAATACCATTCTTTAGGTATTTTACAAAACTATTAACCAGTACCTGATAAGGTAACATAAAGGGGTGTGGTTTAAATCCCCCAGGCACACCCCATACACATGTAATCCATGCTCCCATCACGTGATAGTAGGAAGATCTACTATGATGATCATAAGCACGGTTCACTTGACCTCTGTCCAAGAGGTCATGAGATTAAGTTCTACTTTCCTGTTGAATATAATAGGTGAATATAATGTCAAAAATACAATGAAGATTATATCTATGTTAAGGTATTATAATAGAAATATAAGTAAAGTTGTTAAAATACTGATTAATCCATGTACAATTATACATATGTAAGTATGGAATAAATTGGTTAAGTAAGCAAATGGGACATATAACAATACCACCCGTCGCTTCCCAGAACCCCATAGTACTAGCCAGAATATATTTAAGGGGGTAGTTCTTGTTTTTTGGTCTACAGTATATATTTATATATTTATTTATTTATTAGTTTCTTCGCTAGACCTCAATTAATCTTTAAAAAAACACCCCCTAGATCTTCATTCAAGATAAATTTGTACATTTTTCGGTAGAGGAATGTCGCGGCCGAAAGCCGATGCCTACAGGCTCGCTATATCTCGCCAGGAAAAAAATCTAAACTTCCACATTGAAGGTAATCTTCCAATTTACTGTCCATACTTGTAGCGTATCTAAGTATCTTTGAAAACCCTGGATATCGATATCCACATTAATATATCTTCCTATTTTAGTGTCATTCACAAATATGCTGATCTTGCTAGGTATTTCTTCATAAAGGTTGTTAGATTAAATGCTGAACAGCAGAGGGGCTAAAACAGATTCTTGTGGAATTCCTTAACACCACAATATGATTGTATACTATTTATGCTAACCCTTTGCTTCCTACCATTTAACCATGACCTAATCTATCTTAGTAAAGGTCCCTCTATTCAATGCGCTTCTACTTTTGTCAACAACCTTTCATTGGAGACTTTATCGACTGTCTTCCTGAAACCTTAACCCATTCAGCACCGGTGACGTCCTTTATCGACTGCCTCCCTGAAACCTTAACCCATTTAGCACCGGTGACGTCCTTTATCGACTGCCTTCCTGAAACTTTAACCCATTTAGCACCGGTGACGTCCTTTATCGACTGCCTCCCTGAAACCTTAACCCATTCAGCACCGGTGACGTCCTTTATCGACTGCCTTCCTGAAACCTTAACCCATTCAGCACCGGTGACGTCCTTTATCGACTGCCTTCCTGAAACCTTAACCCATTCAGCACCGGTGACGTCCTTTATCGACTGCCTTCCTGAAACCTTAACCCATTTAGCACCGGTGACGTCCTTTATCGACTGCCTTCCTGAAACCTTAACCCATTTAGCACCGGTGACGTTCTTTATCGACTGCCTTCATGAAACCTTAACCCATTTAGCACCGGTGATATCCTTTATCGACTGCCTTCCTGAAACCTTAACCCATTCAGCACCGGTGACGTCCTTTATCGACTGCCTTCCTGAAACCTTAACCCATTCAGCACCGGTGACGTCCTTTATCGACTGCCTTCCTGAAACCTTAACCCATTTAGCACCGGTGACGTCCTTTATCGACTGCCTTCCTGAAACCTTAACCCATTTAGCACCGGTGACGTCCGTTATCGACTGCCTTCCTGAAACCTAAACCCATTCAGCACCGGTGATGTCCTTTATCGACTGCCTTCCTGAAACCTTAACACATTTAGCACCGGTGACGTCCTTTATCGACTGCCTTACTGAAACCTTAACCCATTTAGCACCGATGATGTCCTTTATCGACTGCCTTCCTGAAACCTTAACCCATTCAGCACCGGTGACGTCCTTTATCGACTGCCTTCCTGAAACCTTAACCCATTTAGCACCGGTGACGTCCTTTATCGACTGCCTTCCTGAAACCTTAACCCATTTAGCACCGGTGACGTCCTTTATCGACTGCCTTCCTGAAACCTTAACCCATTCAGCACCGGTGATGTCCTTTATCGACTGCCTTCCTGAAACCTTAACCCTTTTAGCACCGGTGACGTCCTTTATCGACTGCCTTCCTGAAACCTTAACCCATTCAGCACCGGTGACGTCCTTTATCGACTGCCTTCCTGAAACCTTAACCCCTTCAGCACCGGTGACGTCCTTTATCGACTGCCTTCCTGAAACCTTAACCCATTCAGCACCGGTGACGTCCTTTATCGACTGCCTTCCTGAAACCTTAACACATTCAGCACCGGTGACGTCCTTTATCAACTGCCTTCCTGAAACCTTAACCAATTCAGCACCGGTGACGTCCTTTATCGACTGCCTTCCTTAAACCTTAACCCATTCAGCACCGGTGACGTCCTTGATCGACTGCCTTCCTGTAACCTTAACCCATTCAGCACCGGTGACGTCCTTTTCATCATATTCCGTCAACTATTAGACGAAATTGTTCAGTTTAGGAAGGACGTCTATCAATATAAAGGTTACACACTATCTCAATTAATCATTTTAGCTACCATATATCCTTCCTAAGCTTCATAAAGTTGGTTAAATGTAGCTGATATCAAATAAAAAAGACGTCGCCGGTACAGAAGGGGTTAATATTTGGGGAAAGAAGGTCAATATAATAATGAAACAGAACTGACCCTTTGTGAATTGGTGCTGCGTCTTTAACCCCTTCTATACCGGCGACGTCTTCTTAATTATGTTGTACCTATATTTACACGATTTTGTGCAGATTAAGAAGGATATATGGTCGTAAAAAGGGTCAAGTGAGACAGTTCGAAGTCTGTTAATTGCCGGAGGCCCTTTTAAAACTTAATAAACACGTATAATAGTAGCCAGAATAAAGTTAAAAGACGGCACCGGTACTGAAAGGCTTAATTTGTTGGTGACGTTCTATTGCTCTCTGATTTTGTGTGCAATAAATTAATCTAATAGTTTGCCTATAACTTATGTCAAACTAATTGGACGATAATTTGAAGGAATACATATATCTCCCTTATTAATGATCGGTATAAATAAGGCAAGTTTCCACTCATTAGAGACTAGGACCGGATGAAGAAAATTATTATATAATACTTTGAAAGTGTAAATCATTTATTATTTACACTTTTTTGATACTCTTAAAAACAAAACAAAAACACAGTCCGACCCAGGTGACTTGTATGGTTTTAACTTGTCCACCCGATTGAAAATATAGATTACTACTTATTCTTACTTTACTTAAAATAATAACTACACTCTCATTATATTTCTGACAGACCCCCGATATACGTGCTAAGTCTTCGTCTGTGAAAACAAAGATAAATTAAGTGTTTAAGGTTTTCCATAACAATATCGAACTTGAATCATATCTACGAGAATCTGGCTCTGTTTTAACCCCTTCTATACCGGCGACATCTTTTAGATTTGTTCTGGCTATATTTAAATGATTTTGTGCAGTTTAACAAGGATCTATAGTAGTAAAATGGGTTAAGTGAGATAGTTTGAAGCCTGTTAATTGCTGGAGGCCCTTTTTCAACTGAATAAAAGTGTCTAATAGTATCCAGAATAAGTTACAGGGACGGAACCGGTATTGAAGGGGTTAAGGGGGCCTATTATATTTCTTATTTCATATTTTTGTAACAGGAAGATCCCATTTAGATGATGTCGTAATTGAAATAGTCATTATGCTAGGTTTCCTCTTTTACTTTAGTAATTTGTTTTCTCTCTCTCTCTCTCTCTCTCTCTCTCTCTCTCTCTCTCTCTCTCTCTCTCTCGCCTCTCTCTCTCTCTCTCTCTCTCTCTCTCTCTCTCTCTCTCTCTCTCTCTCGCCTCTCTCTCTCTCTCTCTCTCTCTCTCTCTCTCTCTCTCTCTCTCTCTCTCTCTCTCTCTCTCTCTCGCCTATCTTCTTCTTTTCTATCCTTTCTTTCAACTTTCCTTTTCTATCGGATATACCATCTCTATTTGAATTAAATCCTGACCACCTCGCTGGGATCGTAAAGTCTCTGTGGTCAGTGTATCTATGTAAATATATGTAACTATATGTAACTCTCTCTCTCTCTATCTCTCTTCTTCACGTGGATACAAATATAATATAGCGAGAGGGCAGAGTGGGGTGCTCAAGACCAACTTATTCCTTGAAGACTTGGAAGTTCTAGAAGGTCAAAGTTAGTGGCGAGAGAGAGAGATTTACATGTACATAGATTTACATAGCTACACTGGCCACACAGACCTTATGATCCAAACGAGGTGGTCAGGACTTAATTCTAGTAGAAAGGGCATATCCGATAGAAAAGGAAAGTTGAAGGAAAGCATAGAGAGAGAGAGATAGAAAGAGTCTAAGTCTGTTTACCTTTATGTGTGTACGTATTCATATATTTAATACTGGTAAGTATAAGTGTGTTTGTATCAATGGGCCTTAGTAGATTTGTTATATACAGTATATATTTGTATCCATGTTAAGAAAGAGAGAGAGAGAGGGAGAGGGAGTCTGTCTATGTCTGTTTGCCTATATGTGTGTTTATTACTGGTAAGTATAAGTGTGTTTGTGTGTATGGGCCATAGTAGATTTGTTATATACAGTATATTTGTATCCATGTGAAGAAGAGAGAGAGAGAGAGAGAGAGAGAGAGAGAGAGAGAGAGAGAGAGAGAGAGGGAGAGAGAGAGAGAGAGAGAGAGAGAGAGAGAGAGAGAGAGAGAGAGAGAGAGAGAGAGAGAGAGAGAGAGAGAGAGAGAGAGAGAGAGAACTGAACTGAACTGAACTGGGAGTGAGTATCTCTGATCATGCTCGTCAGCCGAAAATTTAATTTTTGGCAAATATTTTAAGGGGGGTCACCGTCTTTTTTTTATCTTTCTCTCCTTTTCTCTCTTTCCGTGGCTTGCATCCATTCGGCCCCATTCAGCCAACTTGTTTAAGACGTTTATCCCCATCCAGGTGTCGATTTCTTCCTGGCGAGCGAAAGCGAGCCAGCATTGTATGGAGAAATTCGGCTTCGCCGGAGAAATGTTTCTATCGAAAAATGTACAAATTTAGCTTACTGTCAAAACAAAAATATATTTATGCTGGCTCGCTACCACTCGCCAGGAAAATATTGACACCTGTATGGGGGTAAACGTCTTAAAACAGTAAGCTGAATGGGGCCGAATGGATACAACCCAGAGAGAGAGAGGGGGAGAGAGAGAGAACAAACGAGGTGGGCTCCCCTAAGTGTTTATGACGCTAGAAGTGTAATTATTCACTTATGAGTATACCACTGTAATATGCTAATAGCGTTATCATGCCCCAAAGGTCTATACAGTATACTTGGGCACATGCCCCTTCTTTTTTTTTTTTTTTTTTTTAACTGGGGGTGGCCGACTCAAGACAGAGCCCGAAAAAAAAACCACACACACATGTGAAAAGAGTTGAAATTAACACAGATATATGAAAAATATAGAGAGACAGTCAAACACCCAACAAAAACACACACCAACAAAACACAACTTCACACACATCTACTATGGGTTTCAGAGGCCGTGTTACATGGTTTTTCGGGAATAACTTATTAACACAAATTTGGATTAGTATGATATTTTGACACAGCTTTATTCACACCCTGCCCTAATTTTCGCCAATATCGTGCATTACCAAAAGTGAAGAATTAAGGTACTTGTCCCTGTGTCATGAGGTTAAAGTCGCACCTGGTCACACCTGGATGATGAGGAAACGAACAAGGTTAGTCACCCCCCCATCTCTCTTTCTTTCCCTCTCGCGCTCTCTCTCTGTCTCTCTCTCCCTCTCTCGCTCTCTCTCTCTCTCGCTCGCTCTCTCTCTCTCTCTCTCTCTCTCACACATGGAAACTACGGCCACTGGCGCATGCATTATACATATACAAATGAGGCATGCAAAATGTGTTAATTTTATATTTATATTGTATAGTGACATAACGTGAATGTAAGGACAAGAGTATGGTAGGGTGCTGGGTATATAACGACCGTGTTTCATCGATGAGCAATGGTTCGGTTGTTTCCGGGTGTTGTGTGTTGTCGTCGGGTGCCACGGGCTTACGGCAGCAGTCGTATACAGTCAACCATACGTGACATTGGCTCCAGCAAGGCAAATTATGGCAACCATGTTGCGTCATTGTCCGCATGGGTGTAAAAACGCATTTGTCCTGCGTCTTTACTACATATACAGCAGGGAGAAAGCCGCCAATCGGCTAAACATCAGTTTGAATAGGTAAGTGGTTAATTATGGCTATTATACGTAGTAATACTTAACCAGACAGAGACACAGGTTACGTGTACCAGTTTGCAGAACATCATTGGTAACAAAAACATTTCAACATAAGGGAGTTAAAATATGGAATAACCTCATTGTAAATGTTGATGATAATTTTATTTGTTCATTATATAAGAAACGATTAAAATTATATTTAATGGATAGCTAAATTGTGCTCTGAATTCTAGGAATGTTAAACTTGTTAATTTATTTGTCGTCTATGTGAAGAGGCAATGTGTATTTGAATGTAAATGAGTATGTGTATATAATTTTCTTTATTTTGTGTATATATTATGTCTTTGTTTTGTATTGCACTTGTGTACATTTATTTCCTTTGTTGTCTTATTTCACCTGATATGCATATGATTATAAGAGGACATAATTATATGCCTGATGGCATCAAATCATCTTTGTCATGGATATATCTTATCTTTGTATAATGGCACATTTTTGTAAACATGTATACCTATATCTATGGCAATAAACTGTTATTAACTGTTTTAATCTTTAGATCTTTAAAGGGCGTTTTAATGCAACAAATTAATTGGCAGCACTGAAATGGTTAGCCTGATAGCTACAATATAATATTTATAAGTATCCATACAAAGAGTAAAGTATTTATAGCATGATCCCATGCTTACAATAACATACACAGTATTTATTAAGTTTTTCATGCGCCACATTAGACATAAATAAATCTAATTAATTAATATCACTCCCAACACCAAACACCTCCGAATAAAATTAATTGGACTTTCACCACACAGGCCTTATGACCGCGTAGCGGAAAGCCGTGGGAATGACGATGAGAGCAGTGCAGATGATGGTGCACCGCAGCACCCAGTCTCGGCCTGGGACAGCGACAGCACCACCAACACCCCCAACACCGGGCGCCTTTGACAGTTTCGCCATCGGTGCCATTCGCCGCAATATCCACGCAAAGTTTGCTGCCAAGCAAACCATCACGATTGGCTCCGTGACGGAAGACCTAAAGATGGCGAGCATCATCCCGGAGGCAACCTCGGAGACGTCGGTTTGGCGACTCATCCACAACATGGGATTCCGCTACAAAACCTCACAGCGGAAGATGTATGTGAGGAAGGAGTCGCTGGACATTGTGTGCCGCCGGATCAACGCTCTCCGGGCACTCAAACAATTCCGGGAGGAGGGGAGGCAGGTGGTTTACCTGGACGAGACCTGGTTTACCACCAGGATGAACCACAGCATGGAGTGGGTCGACAGCACTCAGCCTGCCACCAGCACCACGTTCAGTCGTCAAGTGCCGCCCGGAGAAGGGGAGCATTTCGTGGTGGTAGCATCTGGCACAGCCGACGGTTTCGTCGAAAACACATTCCTGTGCTTCCCGGCCAAGAACACCAGCGGCGACTATCACGGCGAGATGAACAGCAAGCTCTTCCTCCGCTGGCTGACGTCACAACTTCTGCCGTCGCTGGCTCAGCCATCGGTACTGGTGATGGATAATGCGCCATATCACAGCCAGCTGACGGAGGAGAGTCGCTGCCCCACCACCGCCACCAAGAAAGCGGATCTTATAAAATGGCTGGACCACCGCAGGCTACCCTTCCCACCACATGCCACACGTCCTGAACTGCTGCTCATCTGCAAGCAAAACCGGCCACAGCCACAATACACGGTTGATGACACCATCCGCACGTGGGACCACGAGGTCGTCCGTCTGCCACCCGCTCATCCAGAGCTCAATGCCATCGAGCAGGTATGGGGGTGCATGAAACGGCACGTGCGCTCCTCCCTACACCGTTTCACCCGGGCGGATCTACAGGAAAGGCTGGAGGAAGCCAGGCTTTGCACCACTGAAGAGGTGTGGGCGGGTGCGGTCTGACGAACTCGAGCCTTCGAAGACGAGTACTGGTCCACGGACAACATCCACGAAGGTGTGGATCCCGTCATCATCAACCTCGCTAGTGATGAAGAGGACGACTTGTTTTTAGATAGTGACGATGACTAAAATAAACTGTTTGCTGTGTATTTTGTGTGTATCATTTGTCCACCCTTCATGTCTCCGCTTCCTTTCATTGTATAAAATGACCTATTAATAAAACTGGCCACACTCACCCCTCCACATTCCTATAAGCTTTGTATAAATGTCCCATTGTCCCACCCTTCTCCGTGTTTTTTTATATTGTTTGATTTATTGTCGGCAGCATCTTCCTCAACGTACCATCACTCATAACAATTCATGGACCTCACCTTATTTCTAATTATGGAAGTATATCTCTACAAACGGATTTACGAATATGATTTTCTATACATAAATTACGAACCTACATATACCATTGATTGTAAAGCAAGTCCCAGCCAATAATCAACCCAGATGGTAATTGCATAACGAAAATCGTACCGGTCCACGATTTTGTATAAGTGACTGTCCTTACTTACCCTACACTACCCTTCCTCCCCCAACATTTTCCCA
Source organism: Paralithodes platypus (assembly GCA_032716605.1). NCBI lineage: Eukaryota > Metazoa > Arthropoda > Malacostraca > Decapoda > Lithodidae > Paralithodes > Paralithodes platypus. The sequence goes on along the minus strand of CM064504.1, from coordinate 58,754,534 downwards.
TCCTCACCCCTTCCCAACCCCTACCCAACTCGTAATTAATGACCAAGCGTCAACTGCCCCATCCCACTTGACATCCAACACAGCCTGACGATACGATGACCATATTACACCTTACAGTAGATGCAATATCATGCCAACACAAAACCACACAACACCTGGAAACCACCAAACCACTGCTTCTTCCATCACACACGCTCGTTTTATACCCACCACCCTACCCTACTGTTGCCCTTGCAGTCAGTTTATGTCACTATCATATTTTATATAAAATTAACACATTTTGCATGCCTCACTTTTATATGTATAATGAATGCGCCAGTGGTCGTAGTTTCCTTGTGAGAGAGAGAGAGAGAGAGAGAGAGAGAGAGAGAGAGAGAGAGAGCGAGAGGCGAGAGGGAAAGAAAGAGAGATGGGGGGTGACTAACCTTGTTCGTTTCCTCATCATCCAGGTGTGACCAGGTGCGACTTTAACCTCATGACACAGGGACAAGTACCTTAATTCTTCACTTTTGGTAATGCACGATATTGGCGAAAATTAGGGCAGGGTGTGAATAAAGCTGTGTCAAAATATCATACTAATCCAAATTTGTGTTAATAAGTTATTCCCGAAAAACCATGTAACACGGCCTCTGAAACCCATAGTAGGTCGCCCAGGAGAAGACCCAGAAATGCACCAAACTTACACAAAAACAAAAACAAAGTTGAAAGGGTGTTGTTTATATCACGTTGATGGAAGTTGAGAGGAGATACTGATCTATGAATACATGTTGTTGTCACCCAGATTCTTGAAGACTGAAATTTGTGTTTCTACATTTTTTTTTCACCATTCCATCAGGATTCCTTATGTTAAGCTTTGAAAATATGACCGTATTTGCCCATTAGTGTGAACAGTTGATCTTGAATGACAATAGTAGAAATGCCATTGCATTTTTCTGTGTTGATTCGTAAATTGGCTAAACTTATTTGTTTACCACAGTATTCCAACACTTATTTGTTTACCACAGTATTCCAACACTTATTTGTTTACCACAGTATTCCAACACTTATTTGTTTACCACAGTATTCCAACACTTATTTGTTTACCTCAGTATTCCAACACTTATTTGTTTACCACAGTATTCCAACACTTATTTGTTTACCTCAGTATTCTAACACTTATTTGTTTACCACAGTATTCCAACACTTATTTGTTTACCTCAGTATTCCAACACTTATTTGTTTACCACAGTATTCCAACACTTATTTGTTTACCTCAGTATTACAATAAAGTAAGTTTATAGTATTGTGTTTTAAACCACGAAAGTTAGACTGCCTTTAGCTTTAGTGAAGCAGATAAGTGAAACAATCGTTCAAATGGTGATGTAAGCATGAAATTTGGTACACGTATTCTTCAAAGCTCACTTTCAAAGCACATACCGCTGGCCACGCAAAAATTCAATATGGCGATCATTTTTCAAGATGGCCGACACATCTGACTGAGCCCTACTGTTATGGGTCAGTTAATTGAAAGAAAAAGACATGAATACTGTCCAATCCATTTTTGTTTTTTCTCTAACGTGGTAAGTGAAGGTAATTTTGTCCAAAGCAGTTGCATATTAGACTTTAACTAAGATGGCGTCCAAGATGGCCGCCATTAACCCGAGGAGGCCGGATTTTTTTGGCGATTTTCGGTAGTGTTTATGGCTTAATAGCTAATCAAAGAATAAAGATAGAGAAATGAGTCATAAACCACGTGAGAGAGGTCACTTTCAGCTTTTGTCTAGTAAACAAATTCAGCTCCATAGGCCCAGTAGTTACTGAGATATTGCTTGTTTTCGTGAGGTAACTTTTCCGTGATTTTCCGTGTTTACGCACGTTTGCCATAGTGAAATTTCCTTAAACCCATTGTGTTGACATCACGGTAGTTTCGGTGATATTGGAACTCGGTGAAAATTACCGCAAAAGTACCGTGACGTCATACAAGTAAATAGCAGCCATCAGCAGGCTATTTAAAGGCTATGTAAAGCCGTGCTATTTGAGTAGTGTATCGGCCTTCTGGGGTTAAAGACAAATTGTGTGATATATTGGCTATTAGTAGAGCTAGACAAATGATTTTTTCATCTAATCCTACATTTTTGAGGTCAGAGAATTAGAAAGACTTGTCACATTACTAACTCATCAGGGTCATAAGTAACTAGACAAAGTGAAGGAAGATTATATCGTAGGAAACGGCCTAATTCACACCATTTATACATATCCATTGAGTACAAATAACATTAGTAAAAATACCATAAAATCAAAGACTCACACCTCACATTTGCAAGTGCACAGAGCTGTACAGGAGAGACCCAGCCTGTAGCACTTGCACCTGCCACGACAGTCTGATTTACAAGTCACATTTGGTCAGCTGTTCGCAACTCTTGGCTTTCTCAGGTCCAAGCCAGAGTTTTTGACGCTCCTGGCCACCATTTACCTTGGTGGGATGTTGAAATACAGAAATGCTAGTCCCATGGAAGGAGGTTGTGGCAGTTGTTGCGGAAGGGTTGTGGTCGATGTTGTCCATCACGGCAGTGGTGAAAAACTCTTTACGCAGTACTGGTGGACAGACCACACCCTCCTTGACATACTTGTTGACTGTGGCATCTCCTAATTCAGCTGAGACCTCCAACACCCTGTCATATGAGGTGCTGAGGCCATGCTCATGCAGCATTTCGACCGGGTTTCTTTTCTGGGTTTTGGCATAGACTGAGAGTCCCATGTAGACTGGGAATGGTGTTTCTCTGTCTTTTGAGTGCCTATGTGTAGCAGCTCCCTCTTTGTATCGGGAGTAGCAGTTAAACTGCATCAATTGGGCAATGGCCTGATCAGACTTTGAAACTCCAAATCTCAGTTGAGACTTGATGTCAGCTCCATGTTCAACCATCCCCACAAACTGAAGCAGAAGGGGAGGTATGGATGGCATTTTGCACACAACCAACTGGAAATGTGCCATCAAATTTTTATTGATGTTCAAGCATGCATTTTCTTAGAATCTTTGCTGCTTTAGCAGTGATGAGTGCATCTGAAAAATCAGAAATTTGGGTAATTGCTTTGCCCACATTTTTCTGAAATGCAAGAAGTACATCTCTTCCACTTCTATGAGCTTCAAGTTCTGGAATTTCTTCCAGAAGTTTATCCTTCAGTCTGGTGGAATTTACACGTGGTAAATCCACACCAAGTTGTGCCAGACGCTGTTGGTAAAGGTGGCATATATCTGCCAGGCGAAATGTGACTGGCTCTTCTGAGCATAGGTTGCTTTCAACAATGTATGTCACCAGCTCTGATAAAATTAATGGATAAACATCTGGCTCCAGATCAGTGGCACTTGAGCTTTTCTCAAGGTTTCTCAGGTGGGACTTTTCCCTGTTGTAGAGGGCACTGAGACACACTCTGTGGTACTTTAGCTCCTGTGCAATAGCATCTCCACCACTCAATTTAGCAAGAAGCTTGCCATCGTTAAGTGCCTCTGCACACTCTTGTAGCCTCTTGTTAAGGTTCATGGTCATTACCTGCCTGAGATCAGATGCAGGTGCCACTTTCTCACACAAAATACAAGTTTGACCATCATAGCTAGTTCGACGTTACTTTGCATGATTGTCTTCAGACTCACTACTTTGACGATTAGATCGGCGTTTCCTTGCGCGATTCAGCTTGCTGTTGTTAAACAACAACCGGCAGTTGACATGGTATTTTGCCTGATTTCTTCTCAAAGTGGCATCTATGCCGTCACCTTCATCAAGCCTTGTTGGATCCACGATCAATGGCATTTCCTGGATTTCATGAACATCGGTATGTTGGTAGCCAGCATGGCATAACCGTCATGTTCAAGGGAATAATGGGTTCTAGGTGATGTTAAATCTTCACCTATTTTGTCTTTCTGGGCAAAGACAACATTTTGACCAGTCAGTTTGTCTTATGGGAAAAATGGATTTTGAATCTGCCATTTTGCTTTCTGATTAAGGCCGAGGGTTTATCCTTTGACCACCTTAACGAAATTACACACACATTACTTTATGGGATACAACTAGGTTCGGGTGACCTACACCTAGCCCGATCATTCATCCAGTGCCATTTAAGTCCCGTGTGATCTGAACACCATCCAGGTAAGTACATGAGCAAGTCATGTATAGCCCCCTTACCCTTGGCTCGGCTCTCCCGCGCTGGCACACCCTGTCAATTCAGGTGCGGCTATCTAACTCTATCTACTAACTACCAACTACTGTCTAGTAGCTAATTGATATGGGCCTGTTAGAAAGCAATTGGGACACTAAATTAAACTACACTACAACTTATAGTATAGTACAGTAAAATAAGCTGACACTGAACCCCATGCTGAGTTGCACAGCAGCGATGTTACCAGTGTGCCCTGGTTGTGTGTTGACATCACTCTATTATATTTGCAAGATCTCATCACTGCCTCAGTCCTTACTAACAAATGTGAAAATGGCTCCATTGGATTATCTGACCCAAAGAATGTATGTGCACACCAAAAATCATGTATATATGTTCAGTAGTTGCTTAGATATGAACATATGAAATTAATGGACGCCATCTTGGATGCCATTCTAAAATTCCAATTATAGACTATGACAATGATTAAAACAGTGCTTCTCATTAATCTGGTTAGCAAGAAACAGTTTTATCTTAAAATGTTCACCAGGTAATAATTAAAACAAAATTAAGCCATATATGGTCAGGCACAGCAGCCATCTTGAAAAATTACCGCCATCTTGGATTTTCGCGTGGCCAGCGGTATTTCTGAGAAGAATGGACCTTGAAGGGTACATGTACCAAATTTCATGCTTGCATCACCATTTGAACGATTCTCCTGAAATTTGCAGTTATCTGCTCCACTACTAGGGAAATAAGCAACAACTGGAGGTCGAACGTTGTCCTTCACCACCATGACCATTCTATAGATGGCGTATGATGCCAGCCTATCATATGCCTGTCAGCCTATCATAATCATACTCTACACACCACCAGTGACACAAGGTAATAACACTGACATTTTTGGATTCCCATGCTTAACAAAATGTAAGCAAAGGTATGTTTACGGTGTATCAGTGGGTGTATGAGGAAGTTTTGAAACTAAGTATTAAGTACAGCACGATTGCATGCATAATAATATTTCTCACTGATATAATGGGAATCTAATCTGAACTAGTAGGGTATAAAACTTATGACCACTCAACAATTCCTTCTCAATAATGGCAATTAAGCATTTATCTTCTCATAATCTACTCTCAGATCGCCAGTATGGCTTCCTTAAGGGTCCTTCTACTGGTGATCTTCTTTCATATCTAATTAACTCTTGGTCACCCTCCTTTCGGGACTTCGGTGAGACCTTTTCTATTGCGCTAGACATATCGAAGGCTTTCGATAGAGTCTTGCACAAATCTCTAATTTCTAAACTAACCTTCATCGGTTTCTATCGCTCCATCTGTGCTTTTGTCTCTAATTTCCTTTCCGGCCGTTCCATAGCTGCGGTTGTGGACGGCTATCGTTCACTTCCTCATCCTATTAACTCCGGTTTTCTTCAGGGTTCTGTCCTATCTCCCATTCTCTTTCTAATTTTCATAAATTATCTCAACTGTACCTCCAGTCCTATCCATTCATATACAGACGACTCTACCTTACACTATTCAATTAGTTTTCCAGATCGCCACAAACAAGCATCTCCTCAAAAACAAAGGTAATGAAGCCATACAATACTTATCTTCTGATCTAGCTACTATTTCCAATTGGGGCAGAGAAAACCTTGCTACCTTTAATGTTTCCAAAAACCCAATTTCTCCATCTATCTACTGTCGTGAACTCCCAGAGGACTATCCCTTATATTTCAATGATACAAAAATCAACCCTTCATCTTCTCTCAGTATTCTTGACGACTCTTTCTCTTCTGCTCTCTCTTACAAGGACCATATTGGCAGTCTTGCTAAAGCAGCTTCCCAGAAGCTGGGTGTGCTCAACCGCCTCAAGGGGTTCTTTACCCCTGCGCAGCTTCTTATTTTGTACAGGGGCACTGTGCGTCCATGTATTGAGCATTGTTCACATGTGTGGGTAGGATCCTCTCACACAGCACTTCTAGACAAAGTAGAATGGATAGTTTTTCGTATCATTAACTCCCGTCCACTCACTGACTCTCGGCAATCTCTCACTCTTCGCCGCATTGTTGCATCTCTCTCGCTATTCTATCGCTACTACAATAATCAATGTTCCTCAGAGCTCTCTCAGTGCATATCACTACGTAGGGTACGTAATACCCGTCTTGCAACACAATCCCACCCCTACGCTGTGCAACTCTCCAACTCAAGAGTGAAACGATGCTCCCAATCTTTCCTCTATTCAACAGCTGAGCTCTGGAACTCTTTTTCTGAATCCATCTTTCCCTCATCCTATGACTTAAATCGCTTCAAGCTCTGTGTGTCCAGGCATTTTGGCTCGTACATCCCTTGGTTTGGCCCTGTTACTTTTTCAACTCTGGGGGAGGCACTCGCTACAGGCAGTTCTGCCTTTAGCCTCCCTCACTCACATTGAAAAAAAAAAAAAAAAAAAAAGACAAACATTTATATAATAAGAGAAATGTAAAATACAAAAAATAACAAATTAGTGGGTAGGTTAAGTCTGTATATTTCATTTATCATGACTACTTATTATGATATATTAACATAAATATAACAAACCCTGGTCCCCCTGAAATGTTGACCGACTGTACGTCTGTGCAAGTGCTTGAAGGTAAGCAAAACAAATGGAAATATAAATGTCATGAAGATTAAGACTTAAGTGACGTCCCTGAGCCAAGTGCCGGAGGTACTCAAGAACGGCTTCAGGTATGAGGAGAAATTGTCGGGATATATATATTTTTTACCTGGATATCTCATCTCTATATAGTAACATTTATTGTAATCTCTCTCTATCTCTGTCTCTCTCTCTCTCTCTCTCTCTCTCTCTCTCTCTCTCTCTCTCTCTCTCTCTCTCTCTCTCTCTCAATTAATGGCTATTCCTTTATTTAATTCCATTAATATTTCGATAATATTTTCATAAATTAGCACGTTTTTTTTCTGATCTATCGATTATTTCGGTTTGTTTACTTTCAATGATTCTAAAACCATATTTCTCCATCTATCTACCCGTCACAATCTCCCTCACGACTATCCCTTATTCTTCAACAATACACAGGTCAACCCTTCACCTTATCTCAGTATTCGTGATGTTTCTGTTTTCCTGACTTTTCTTGGAAAGATCATATTACCACTCTTGCTGAAACAGTTTTCCAGAAGTTGGGTGTGATCAGCCGTCTCCGTTGGTTCTTCACCCTCGCACAATATCTTGTTCCATTATATGGGGCACAGTGCGCCCATGTATCAAGTATTGTTCTCATGTGTGGGGAGGTTCCAACCATACCACACTTCCCAAAATGGTAGAATCAAAAGCATCTTGTCTCATCAACTCACTTTCTCTTACTAATTACCTACAATCTATTTGTTATGTTCCGAAATGTTGCATTTCTCTCGACCTTCTACCGCTTTTAAAATAATATTTTTTTTCCAGAGCTTTCTCAGTGTAATCCTCCTTCCAAATAGAGAGTGTGGGGAGGGGGGGAGGGGCACCCGCCTTTCAACACACTCCCACACCGATTTTCCCAGTAATTCTTATATTCAACAAGTAAGCTTTGTAACTCTCCCCAATCTACTTTCCCTCGTCCTATGACTTAAACTGTTTTAAACTATGTGTGTCCAGACATTTTGTCTCTATCTTAGTTTGAATTTGGCTCTCGGTGACTCTTTCAACTTTGGGGGAGACAATTGTTACAGGCAGCTTTGTCTTTTGTTTCCTTCATACACATAGAAAACGATATATATGGATTCATTGATCTATCTATCCATCTATCTCTAACTGGATTATTTTGTTCTATATTCCAACTACTCTCTCTTGGGCATAGACTGAGAGCCTGTACATTCACCGCCAAACACGGTGAAGCCTGTGAGGTCTAGTTCCAGCCTAGGGGGTGAGACATGTGAAACAATTTTAGCTGCAACCAGCCCCTGCCATCTTGCCTTCGCAGGATGCATGTGGCTTAATTGCCCACTCATGGCTTGAAGCAGCCCCATCTCTGAAGCTACCTCGCTCCAGTGCTTCACTGTCTCATTTTCTAGACTCGGACCTTCACTCTCAGAACGCCACCTATTGAGCAATGAACTCACTAGGCATTGTCCCCCTGTAGCATATTTTTAATATGTGAATATTCATACAGTGCTATTTAATCAGGGAACAATGAGGGTATTTTTGGGGCATTTCGGTGTGCTTTGTGGTAATGCACTGATACTAGGTACAACACAAATTCCATCCCAGTAATATTTTTTCATTGACATATCGGGATTCAACCCCCGGGTCCATTGGATTACCAGTCCAGTGGCAAGACCTCTCCACCACACCTCCCCTCTACATTCTCCAGCAATTAAACCCTCCGTAAAATATTCAGCGAACACCCTTACCGTTTTCCCATTAGTGAACCATTTTTCCCACATTTTCCTACACCCACTCGTGTTCATTCACATGTCCCAAGTTCCCATAATCACTTCACCGCTTTTAACTTCCAGGGGCCGGATACACAAACATTTCATAGGCGATATATAGCGCCATATCTCCCAACTGCCGCCTTAGTATCCCCATGTGTCATTCTGAGGTCATACTCAAAGCTTAATATGGGGGCAGCCATCTTGAAAAACATGGCTGACTGCCGCCTTAGCTTATGGGACCTCCGGGGGGTGTTTTAAGTCCGCTAAGGCGGAATCTAAACTTAACAACTCTGTCAATGGAGGGGCAGTCAACATGACAGAACCTCTCCACTGACACCTACCAACCCACTACACAAAAACTCTTCATCTCTTCGCTTCGTTTGGAATAAAACAAACAAAATCTACATGCAACCCCTTGGTATAGGCATAATTGCAAATATGGATTATACTGTATATACATAATATAATATATACACACTTCATTCTTCCACTCCAAAAAAAAACAAAAAAACATGATTAATTACAGCCCAGCCTCGGAGTCCCCAGGGTGGGGGACCATAAATGCCCCCACACCCGACCGACCATCCCCTGACGACCCCACAACATTACCTGGACCTCGGCCTGTTACTCTTTCTATTGATTTCTGCAACATTCGCGGACTTTCCTCTAACTTTCACTCTGTTGAACACCATCTTTCCTCCTACAAACCTGATTTTCTCTTCCTCACCGAAACTCAGGTGTCTGCAGCAACATCCAGAAGCCCCTTTTCTGTATCCTCCTACTTTCTCTATCCTAGTTTCAAAGCCAAAGGCGGATGTTGTGCATATGTGCACAACAAACTCACTTGCTCTCGTGTTCCCGATTTCGACTCCTCTGAATTCTCAACTTTATGGCTCAAACTTTCCTGTCATTCTCTTACTAAATATTTCTGTGCTGTCTATCTTTCCCCTAACTCTAAGAACTTTCTCAAATTCTTTGACTATTTAAACTCTACAGTGGAACACATTCTATCCATTTCTCCTTTCTCAGAAATCTCCATCTTAGGAGATTTCAACGTTCACCTCCGCCAATGGCTCTCCTCTCACACTACTGACCCAGCTGGTGTACAAGCCTACGTCTTTTCTATCCTAAATGACCTAGAGCAGTTAGTTCAGCAACCCTCCCGTATCCCGGATCGCATCTGAGATCGGCGCAACATTCTTGACTTGTTTCTAACTTCTAACCCTTCTTCTTATACTGTTGATCTTTTCTCTCCTTTGGGCTCCTCCGACAATAAACTTATCTCTGTCACCTGTCCTATCTCTCCAGTACGGCCACACGATCCTCCTAGCCGGCGGCGCTTGTGGCACTTCGGCGCTGCCGACTGGGAGGCTCTCCAGCAGTACTTCTTTGATTTCCCATGGAATGATTTCTGCTTCCGTGGCCGGGGACCCTCGGAGAGTGATGAACGCATTACCGAGGTAATCCTATCGGGCATGGAAGCATACATTCCATTCTCTTTCTCTCAGACTAATGCTAAAAAATCTTGGTTTACTCACGCCTGTTCTACTGCTGTCCGCAATAAGGAGGAAGCATTCAAACGGTACCGACGCCTTAAAACTCAAGACTCTCATTCTTCCTAAGTTTCTGCCCGGAATCAAGCCAAATTTGTTCTTCGACTTGCCAAACACTCTTTCATCAATAATAAATGCACTGAACTATCCAACTCTAGCTCTTCCCAAGCTTTCTGGCATCTAGCCAAAAACCTCTCCAACAATTTCTCTTCCTCGTCTTTCCCTCCCCTTTCCCACTCTGATGGCACAACCATCACTTCTTCCTCTGACAAATCTAAACTCTTCGCTCAAACTTTTGCTAGAAACTCCACCTTGGATGATTCCGGTGCTATTCCTCCCTCTCCACCCTCCTCTCTCTTACTTATGCCTAATATCCTAATCTCTTCTAAAGATGTACTTTCTACCCTCTCTGGGCTTAATACTAATAAGGCGTACGGTCCGGACGGTGTCCCTCCTGTTGTTCTCAAAAACTGTGCTTCCGTGCTAACTCCCTGCCTAGGCAAACTCTTTCGTCTCTGTCTATCCTCTAACATCTTCCCTTCATGCTGGAAATTTGCTCACATTCAACCTGTCCCAAAGAAGGGTGACCGCTCTCAACCCTCCAACTATCGTCCAATTGCTCTCATCTCTTGTCTTTCTAAAGTTTTTGAAACTATTCTTGCTTCCAAATTTCTTAAGCATTTCTCTTCTCATAATCTGCTCTCAGATCGCCAGTATGGCTTCCTTAAGGGTCGCTCTACTGGTGATCTTCTTTCATATCTTACTAACTCTTGGTCATCCTCCTTTCGGGAATTCGGTGAGACATTTTCTATTGCACTAGACATATCGAAAGCCTTCGATAGAGTTTGGCACAAATCTTTAATTTCTAAACTACCCTCCTTCGGTTTCTATCCCTCCATCTGTGCCTTTGTCTCTAATTTCCTTTCCGGCCGTTCCATAGCCGCGGTTGTGGACGGCCATTGTTCACTTCCTCACCCTATAAACTCCGGTGTTCCTCAGGGCTCTGTCCTATCTCCTATTCTCTTTCTAATTTTTATAAATGATCTCCTCAACTGTACCTCAATTCCCATCCATTCATACGCAGACGACTCAACCTTACACTACTCCATTAGTTTTTCAGAACGCCCCAGCCAGCAATCCCTCAATGACAAACGTAATGAAGCAATAGAACTCTTAAATTCTGATCTAAATACTATCTCCAATTGGGGCAGAGAAAACTTTGTTACTTTTAATGCTTCCAAAACCCAATTTCTCCATCTATCTACCCGTCAGGATCTCCCAGCGGACTATCCCTTATTCTTCAACAATACAAAAATCAATCCTTCATCTTCTCTCAATATTCTTGGTGTCTCTTTTTCTTCTGCTCTCAGCTGGAAGGACCATATTACCAGTCTTGCTAAGGCAGCCTCCCAGAAGCTGGGTGTGCTCAACCGCCTTAGGGGGTTCTTTTCCCCTGCACAGCTTCTTGCTCTGTACAGGGGCATAGTGCTTCCTTGTATTGAGTATCCCCACATGTGTGGGGAGGGTCCTCTCACACTGCTCTCCTAGACAAAGTTGAAAGGAAGGCCTTTCGTATCATTAACTCCCGTCCACTCACTAACTCTCTGCAATCTCTCTGTCCGCCGCAATGTTGCATCTCTCTCGCTATTCTATCGCTACTATAATAATCAGTGTTCCTCAGATCTTTCCCAGTGTATACCACCTCCTTTACGTAGGGCACGTGGTACCCGTCTTGCAACTCAATCCCACCCCTACTCTGTGCAACTCTCCAACCCAAGAGTGAAACGTTACTCTCAAACTTTCTTCTACTCAACACTGGAACTCTCTCCCAGAATCAATCTTTCCCTCTTCTTATGACTTAAATTGCTTCAAACTCCGTGTGTCCAGGCATTTTGGCTCGAACATCCCTTGATTTTGGCCCTGTCACTCTTTCAACTATGGGGGAGGCACTCGCTATAGACAGTTCTGCCTTTTGCCTCCCTCAATCACATAGAAAAAATAAAAATAAAAATAAAAATACAAATATATATATATACAGTATATATATATATATATATATATATATATATATATAGAGAGAGAGAGAGAGAGAGAGAGCGAGAGAGAGAGAGAGAGAGAGAGAGATGAAAGTAATTGATTCAGTCATGTGTTATTGTCTTTTGGTTAGGGGAAAATAACTTTATTGTTGGTGTTCTACAGAAAAAGCTAGGCTAGCCTAGGCGAAAATGAAAAATAGGCTTAGGCCTACCATACATTGTATAGCTCCACGATTCGATCTACTGTATAAAATCGTAACACATAATTATGAGTAGCCGACATTAAGTACAGTAATACCAATAGCATAGCTGTAGTGTCAATAATTATATTGAAATAGGTCTAGGCGTCACTAGAATGACCTCTGGCCTAAATATGCAGGCCCTGCACTCGTTTCTGGCCTTACACTCCTGCTTATATCTTGCGTGCACTTCAACAGTCTCCCCTTGACATATATATAGGCCTATAGTTTTACGATAATCACTTATTTATTATCAATAAAACCATACTAATAGCTTGGATGTGACATGACAGCTCTCTCTGTGTCCGCGACACTGTGTTTACACGTCTAAACTGACTATAGTTCTCCCTTGTGATTGGTCGGTAGTTTTTAATGCAAGAATAACAACTCCCTGTGATTGGTGGAGCGAAATACGGTGAGAATACCGAGATATATCGCCTTAGTGAATTACGAATAACATGAGGCATTTTGAAAAACTTTTGTGTATGGGAAATGTGTCCCATAACTATGGCACCATTTCCTGTCCTTAGTGGAAGGTAGACCTCTAAGGCCTAGATCTAAGCCAGGGGTTTTGAGTATCCGGCCCCTGGTCTCTTTTGTTTTGTTTAAGGGGGTAGTGCTTGGTTTTGGGGGCTATATACTTATTCATGTATTTATATAAGTTTGAGTTTCCTCCCTAGACCTCCATCAAGCTTAAACAACACCCCCTATAGATTTCCCCCTTATAAATTTTTCGGTAGAATGTCCGGCGGAAGGATGGATTCTTTCAAATTACTTCGCCATCATCGCCAGAAAAAAATTCCCCTACAATCGCCTACTGTTGTGTCTTTTGTACATCGTTTTTCGGGAGTAACTTATTAACAAATAGCTGGATCAGTAATTATATTTTGACACAGCTTTGTTCACACCGTGCCCTAATTTTCGTCAATATAGTGCATTACCAAAACTGTAGAAATAAGGCACTTGTCCCTGTGTCATGAGGTTAAAGTCACACATCAATGACTAATAAACGGACAAGGCGACCGTGGCTTACCTGTGAGAACCACCAAACCATTATTGCTCCTCCATCAAACACGGTAGTTATCAGCCACCACCCAACCATACTATCGCATTTAAATTCAAGTTATCTGTCGATATCAAGTACACATACACAAAGTATGTATTTTGTATATTTTTATTTGTATATTGACAGATAACTTGAAAATTTAAATGCGATTGTAGGGTTGGGTGGTGGCTGATAACTACCGTGTTTGATGGAGGAGCAATAATGGTTTGGTGGTTCTCACATGTAAGCCACGGTAGACTTGTCCGTTTCTTAGTCATTAATGTATGACTTTAACCTCATGACACAGGGACAAGTGCCTTATTTCTACAGTTTTGGTAATGCACTATATTGACGAAAATTAGGGCACGGTGTGAACAAAGCTGTGTCAAAATATCATACTGATCCAACTGTTTGCTAATAAGTTATTCCCGAAAAACGATGTAACACGGCCTCTGAAACCCATAGTAAACGACACGAAAGGTCTTAATATTGACAAAGGCATGGGGCGAAAGGTCTCAAAATGTCCAAGCTAGTGAACGAATGTCTTAAAACCTCAAAACTAATAGGGCTAAACGTGAGGGAGAAGGGGGTCCATAAAAAGCGGGTACCTCCCCCTTACCTCTCATTACTCTTGCCTCCCACACTTCTTCTCTTGAGTGCCCTTAAGCCGGTATCACACGAGAGGTTTTCTAGTCAACATTCGATGATCAACATTTTTCTGGCAACATTTCTGGAGTATTTTGCACTGGTATTGGAAACTAGACTGATGATAGATGAATTTAAGTAACTGACTTATAATTAATGTTTACCCCATAAGCTGCCAGACCAGTGTTAAGGATAAATGTTGAGGGAAAAAGCGCTCGTGTGATACCGGCTTTACGTGTAGTTTGGTTTAGGCGAGGGATTTTATTTTTCACGGTTATCCTTTTTCCGACATTGTCCTACACCCACTCGTTTTCACTCCTATTCTTGCTCTGTCTTGAGTCGACCACCCCCCCCCCCTCCCGCCCCCCCCCCCCCCCCCCCCCCCCCAAAATAAATAAATAAATAAATAGAAAACAAAATGAAAAAGAAAACAAAAAAGTGGGGATTGGGCCTGAGCATATAGATAGATAGATAGATAGACTCGTTTTCACTCACATGTCCCAAGTTCCCATAACCACTTCAGCGCTTATAACTCCCCGGGTTCTTTTGTTTAAGGGGGAGGTAGTCGCTTTTGTTTAAGGGGGAGATAGTCGCTTTTGTTTAAGGGGGAGGTAGTCGCTTTTTATGGACACCCTTCTTCGTCATGTTTTACATATTAGTTTTGAGATTTTAAGACGCTCGGACCATTAGTTTGGCGATTTCAACACCTTTAGCTCCGTTTTGTTGTCAATTTTAGACCTAACGTGCCAATTAGATGTCGATTTATTCCTGGCGAGCGACAGCGAGCCTGTATTTATAAGAGGAACCAGCCTTCGGCCGGGATATTTTTCTACCGAAACATGTACAAATTTATCTTGAGAGAGGTCTTGGGGGTGTTTTTCTAAGTTTGAAGGAGGTCTAGTGAGAATACTAAACAATAAATGAAATACATGCATTAATAGACCCCAAAACCAAGCACTAGCCCCTAAACTCTCATTACTCCTGCCTCCCACACTTCTTCTCTTGAGTGCCCTTACGTGTAGCTTGGTTTAGGCCGGGGGGGGGGGGTTATTTTTCAAGGTTATCATTTTGGCACGTGGAAGTAGGGAATGATGTTTATTTGTTGTCTTTCTTTCTCTCGCCCTCGCTCTCGCTCTCTCTCTCTCTTTCTCTCTCTCTCTCTCTCTCTCTCTCTCTCTCTCTCTCTCTCTCTCTCTCTTTCTCTCTCTCTCTCTCTCTCTCTCTCTCTCTCTCTTTGTGTTATTTGTTTGTCTTTCACTGTCACCGGCAATGCCCTTCGCTTTTGTGCTGCTATGTGGAAGTTCTTACATTCATTCATTCATTTATTCTCTCTCTCTGTATATATATATACAGAGAGAGAGAGAGAGAGAGAGAGAGAGAGAGAGAGAGAGAGAGAGAGAGAGAGAGAGACAGAGAGAGACAGATAGAGATATAAAGAGAATATAAAGTATATAACAAAGCTCCCGGAAACAGGATAGGTAAGGCCCCAGCTGATTGGCTAGAGGAATTGGCTATCGCGACCCACATTACACGTTGATTGGCTCCCCGGCCTTCCTTGTATTACCTTAAGGGGAGATTTGGGCGTATTTATTGGCTTATTGTTTTAAATTTGAATTATTGCTTAGTTTCATCCCTAGACCTCCATGCGTGGATAGGACTAGAGGTACAGTTAAGAAGATAATTTTTGAATACTAGAAAACAAATCTGGAGGCAGGACAGAAGCCTGAGCAACGCCGGAATTGATAGGTTGAGGAATTGAGTGATGGACATCCACAACTGTAGCCATTGAATGGCCCCCCCCAAAAAAAAAAAAAATAAGAGAGAAAGGCACAGATGGAGGGATATAAACCTTAGGGGCGTAGTTTACACATTAGTGATTTGTGCCAGACTCTATCGAAGGCTTTCAATATAGACGTGGGACTTTGGTGAAACCTTTTCTACTGCATTGCAATGAATATATTGAAAGCCTTCGATAGAGTCTGGAACAAATCTCTAATATCTAAACTACTGTCCAAGTGTTTGGACACTTGATCCTCAGTGTTTTGGAGGACAAGCAGCCTAGAAGGGTCACTAGATCTGTTGTTGCTTGATTTCCTTTGTACTCCTTTGTACTCCTTTGTACCCTCTTACGGTTTCTATCCCTTCATCTTTGCCTTTGTCTTTAATTTCTTTCTGGCCGTTCCATAGCTGCAATTGTGGACGGCCATCGCTCACTTCCTCAGCCTATCAATTGACTCCGGTGTTTCTCAGGGTTCTGTCCTATCTCCAGTTCTCTTTCCAATATTCATTAATGATCTTCTGAACTGTACCCACAGTCCTATCCATTCATATGCTAATTTTTCAGAACGCCCCAGCAAGCAATCACACAAAACATCATGTGATGAAGTCATAGAACACTTATCCTCTGATCTATCAACCATTTCCAATTGAGGCACAGACAATAGTTTTGCTTTCTATGCTTCCATAACCAAATGTCTCCATTTATCTACCGGTCAAGAACTCCCACAGGTCTATCTCTTATACTTCAACAATACACAAATCAACCCCTCATCTTCTCACAGTATACGCGGTATCTCATTTTATCGGATCTCTCTTGGAAAAACCGTATCACCACTCTTGCTAAAACAGCTTTCCAGAAGCTGGGTGTGCTCAACCGCCTCCGGGGGTTCTTTATCCCTGCACAGCTTCTTGCCCTGTACAAGGGCACAGTGCTTCCATGTATTGAGTATTGTTCGCATATGTGGGGAGGATCTTCTCACACAGCACTTCTTGACCAAGTAGAAAAGAAAGCCTTTCATATCATTAACTCACGTCCACTCACAGACTCTCTGCAATCTCTCTCTTTTCGCTGCAATGTTGCATCTGTTTCGTTATTCTACCGCTAATACAATAATAGAGCTCATAGTATATCACCCCCTCTATGTAGAGCACGTAGCACCCGCCTAGCAACACAATCCCACCCCTACTCTGTGCATCTCTGTAATCCTAGAGTGAAACGATAATCCCCATCTTTCTTCTATTCAACAGCTGAGCTCTGGAACTCTCTCCCTCCATCTTCCTCTCATCCTATGACTTAAATTGCTTCAGACTCCGTAGGTCAAGACATTTTGGCACGAATATTTCCTTGATTTTGCCCGTCTTTCTTTCACTCGTCACAGGCAGTTTTGCTTTTTGTCTCCCTCATCCACGTAGAAAAACAAAATGGCCTGTGTGTATGAGTGTGTGTGTGTGTGTGTGTGTGTGTATATATGTGTGTGTGTATGTGTGTAATTATATTAACTATACATATATTTCTACAACAAAATGATTAGCCTACATTTGGACGAGCTATATCCGTAACAAGACTAATTAATGATCATTGGTAAATCCATGACAACCATACTTAATCATCACAAATGTCAGAGAGCAAATACAGTTATAAAGGGGTAGTGCTCGATTGTTTGCCTATGTAATCATATATATATATATATATATATATATATATATATATATATATATATATATATATATATATATATATATATATATATATTTTTTTTTTTAGTTTCCTCGTTAAACCTCCATCAAGCTTAAAGAAAACACCCCCTAGACCCCTTTTCAAGATAAAAAAAATAATTTTTCGGTGGAACAATTTTCCGGTTCCTTCTGAAATTACAGGCTCTCTATAGCTCGCCAAGAAAAAAATCGACACCTAAATGGCAAGAAAAGTCTTAATATTGACAAAGAAATGGGGCGAAATGTCTCAAAATCGTCAAACTAATGGAACGAACGTCTTAAAATCTCAAAATTATTATGTTAAACATGAGGGAGAAGGGTGTCCATACAAAGCGAGTACTACCCCCTTAATTAATGGCCCCCTATGTGTGTTGTGTGGATATACTGTATACGCTGCCGCCGTCCTCATGTCGTGGGATATGGCCCATTTGTTTGGTCTATTAATTAATTTGTTTCTATCTTTGTTTCCTCCCTAAACCTCCATCAAGCTTAGAAAAACACCGCCTAAATGTGTATGGAACCGATACGCAAACTTGGTGTGTGAGTTATGTATCCCAAGCGTCTGTCTCTCTCTCTCTCTCTTTTTGTTTTTTTTGTGTTTTTGTTACGATCATATTTATCTTCAGTACTATGGCTGGCCTTAAAAAACTAACGTTGCGTTAGCAACGTTTTTTATGGGGGGGGGGGGGGGCGGGAGGGTAGGAAGGGGGTAGGGGTGGTAGGGAGGGGGGGGGGGCGGGAGGGGGGGAGGGAAGGAAGGAGGGTGGGGGGGGGGGGGGGGGTTAAACAAACAATGAGCCCCCCTACCCCCCCCCTAACTCCTCCTACCCTCCTCCCTACCCTCCTTTCTTCCCTCCCTTCACCCCTGCCTCCTCCCGCCCCCCACCCCTCCCTACCACCCCCTCCCTACTACCCCCCCCACCCCCCTCCTTCCCCCCTCCTTCCCCCCCCCCCCCCTCCCAGCTCCGCCCCTTATTTATATGTAGTATGTCCCACCCTCCCCAACACATACACACACACACACACCTCCCCTCTCACACTTTCCTCCTCCCTGGAGTACCTTACCTCCTCCTCCCTCCCCCCCCCTCCTCCTCCTCCTCCTCTCCCACCCATTCCTCTACCTCCTACAAAATCCCTAACCATACTGCTGTATTGTCCTCAATATTCTCGGCTAATGGCTTGATGTACAAGTACCTCCGGATATGCGGCACTGTCCCTCCCGGAGGACCACTTGCACCTTCCCTCCGAATATTATTTTATGGAAATAAAATAATTTGAATCTGAATCTGATTCTGTATGGCTGTGTGTTTTGGGTGCTGGGGCAATGCCTTCTCTATACATAATTATGTATAGAGAAGGCATTGGCTGGGGTCTGGTGACTGGGTCACGACGGGTAGGGTCCCTCTAGGATGTTTAAGAAGGGACATACACACACACACACCTCCCCTCTCACACTTTCCTCCTCCCTGGAGTACCCTACCTCCTCCTCCTCCCCGGAGTACCCTACCTCCTCCTCCTCCCCCCCCCCCCCCTACTCCTCCTCCTCTCCCACCCATTCCTCTACCTCCTTCAACCCCCCTCACACACCCTACTAAATATTATATTACTATCGGCATGTAAACTTCTCCACTGGTCATATTGCGCTAACTATCCCCTCAATAACCATTATTGTAATAAGAATTTGAACCATGTAACTCATGTTTGTAAAATATTTGTATTACTATAATTCCATTATAACTTCGGTAGTTGGTAATATTAGTCACAATATGTATGTGACTCTTGTATTCAGCTAACTATGACCTCAATAACCGTTGATGTAATGAAGAATGTGAAGTGTCCCTCATTATGATTGTCATATATTTGTCGTACTATTATTGCATAATAATTTATGTAGTTCGAAATTTTAGTCACATCATGTATGTAATAATTGTATTCAGCTAACTATGATCTCAATAACCATTGATGTAAGAAAACATTGAATGGTCTCCTCATATGATTGCACTAGTTTTGTAGCGCTATTATTTACCTGTCAATTAATAATTCAGTCACATTTTTGTTTTCTTATTTTTTCATGAGCACGTATATATACAGCACATGTGGCAATCAAATGAGGAAACTATAATAACACCAGACGACGATACTGTTGTTGCAGTAGAATAATGGCTCTTTGAGCAGTATGTATTGCCTTACCAGTGGTTGTCCCCTTATTATTATTATTATTTTATTATTATTATTGAAATACCACAGGAACGAACATTCCTGGGAGCGAAACTTCCACCCCCAACGAGATCCCTCTCTTTCTACCACCTCCCTCCACATGTTACACGTCTCGTTAATCACAGTCTTCTAATATACAAATCACATTTCCTTACCCCCTGACATTCTTGAAATACCCACTAAGTATATTCAATTAGATACCAACCATGCAGACTATAATACGTTCGTTGTGTATGAGTACGAGGCGATCTCAAGACACCTTAGCTCCCAGTGCACAACGAACCGGATCATGATTAGGTCCGCCTGTATTAAATTATGTATTATGTTGATTTATACCATTGCCTATTTTTGTAATAATTGTATTCAGCTAACTATGATCTCAATAACCATTGATGTAATGAAAATATGAATAGTCTCCTCATACGATTGCACTAGTTCTGTAGTGCTATTATTTACAACCTGTCAATTAATAATTCAGTCACTACAAGCTTGCTTGCTTTTTTTTTTTTTTTTTTTTTTTTTTTTTTTTTTTTTTTTTAATGAGATACGTATATACAGACCATGTGACAATTAAATGAGGAAACTATAATAACACATCTGAATAATGCCAACCTGACTTATAAACAAAAATATGAATGTAACCAGACGACGATGCTGTTGTTTCAGTGGAATAATGGCTCTTTGAGCAGTATGTATCGCCTTACTAGTGATTGTCCCCTCACAGGATGGAGGGCGCTGCTCAATAAACTCGCCCCTCGGGGCAAAATAAAAAAATCAAATCTCTCTCTCTCTCTCTCTCTCCTTTTGGGAAGTAAATCAGTGTGTATTTCCTATATACGTCTGTTTATTTTTCTATCGATTTGTTAGCATATCTTCTTATAGATGCCTTCCTGTCTATCAACCTACCTATCAATCCATCTATCTGTGGATCTATTTACCTCAAGTACGGGAGGGGGAAGTGAAGTGAAGCTGACTCTAACCTTCTCTTACATCTTGGTAGTAAAACGTATATTAGATCGTGTACTTCAGAATGCCAGCTGATTCTAGAAGAGTACACGTCTCTCCTAGCAACACTCTGTGCCTGGTAGTTATTACGTCTTGCTCAGAAGTCGGACGCTACATCCATAATTTCGTTATTTTTCTAATCGAAGGAAAGATATAATAGTCCATGTTCAAAGGCGAATACTCCAATTTACAGTATATAATTGCATCTCAAACTCAAAATTCATGGGCTAAATTTCAAAGACTTATATCGCTTGGGTTCGATACAGACTCAATTAGGTGTGCAAATAATGTGTCTAATGACTTTACAACTACCCACTTAAGGGGAGATGGTTCACTTTTTGGGCGATTTTTGCATGTATTCGTTATTTTTTCTAGTTTCCTCCCTAGATTTCCATCAAATTAAAAAAAAAAAAAAAAACATCCATTATATCCCTCTTTTAAATTAATTTGTACATTGATTGGTAGTAAAATGTCCCGGTTCTTCCAACATTACAGGCTCACTATCGTTCGCCAGGGAAAAAAATGACACCTAAATAGCACAAAAGGTCTAAATATTGACAAAGAAATGGGGCGAAAGGTCATAAAATCGACTAACTAATGGGGCAAACATCTTAACATCTGAAAACTAATGGGGTTAAACATAAGGGAGAAAGTGGTCCAGAAAACCGGCCCATAACCCCCTTAAATGTGAATTCCAGGGATGAAATCTATTCAAACTACAATGTCCATTGGGATCTGCTTGATTTTAGGTACATGATACTGAAGAACTTTCATCAATTTGTTTTAACAACATAGAAATATAGCTTATCTAAGTTATTTAATGTGGCGCGAACAGGCGTGTTTACCATGACGTCATTTTGTGGGAACTCTTGACATGGGAAATGGGTGAATCTGTGTGTTTTTTTATGTGAGAATTTATATGCATGTTTACAGCTCAACATTTGGCTTCACCACTGTCTGGTCAAGGGACCGCGATATATAAATTGAACAGAAAACGATATTATCATTACGAAATAGGCCTTAGAACCGACCTGCCTCAACTTTGGACCAGGCTAAAACACTCACAAACACTGGCTATATGTTTATTGTTGGCGAGATGGCATTATTTTTTGATGTGCATAACATCTTCAGGACGTTGTTCGATCGTTTGCAGAGCTTGAGTATTGAATTGAAAGATATTAATTACGAAAAACAGACCGGAGAGTCCAGGACTGCATGTCTTGTTTACAAACTAGGCTCTCCATACAATGGCGTCACTCCCGAGCCGTTGAACTAGTCGAGCTGATCGCCGAGTTGCCAACGACATTATATACTAGTATTTTTGTCTGGAGTTTAATGGAATTATATCGATATTGCCCATATACATATTACAGTATATTCATGCCAAGTTATGTCTGCATTAATCTTCGTTTTTTCGTTCATCCCTGTAGTTCACCTGTAAGGTCATTCAAACACCGATTCTGTTCTTTCTCTGTTAGAGTATTATTTTCCAATGTCCATGATCCAGCCATTGTGACGTTGGTGTTATCATATAATTGTTCGTTCAAGATCATTTCTAGCTTCCTTAAAGGGGAGATATTTGTTTTATCTGAGCACCCTTCTCCCTATTTTTTATCCCCAATAGTTATAATATTTTAAGACGTTTGCCCCATCAGTTTGGAAATCTTAAGAGTTTTCGACCCTTTTCGTTGTCATTAATAAGGCCTTTCGTGTTATTTAGGTGTCGATTTTTTCCTGACCTGTAATTTAGCCAGCCTTCAGTCAGGACAATATTCTACCGATGAATTTACATATTTATCTCGAAGGAGGTTCTTGTGGATGTTTTTAAAAGCGTGATACAGGTAAAAGGAGCTAAGTATATGATGTATACATATTATATATATATATATATATATATATATATATATATATAGAGAGAGAGAGAGAGAGAGAGAGAGAGATGAATAAGTATATAAAAATACAAAGTCAAATGTTAACCGCCCCTTAAATATCCCTCCTTTCCTCATAATTTCCTAGCGTTCCTTTATGTGGGTAAGACAACAAACAAGTGAGGCTGAGGCTGGTGATAATGAAGGCCCTCCCCACGCGCTGTTTACTTTACCGAGACCATCCATAAGCTTTAATTACTTCTACCTTCTACTCTTTAACGAGAGATAATTTGTTAGTTGGCTCCCTAGACCTCCATCAAGCTTAAAAAAAAAAAAAAAAAAAAAAAAAAAAAACACCCACCCACCCACCCACCCCCTCAAGAATGTTGTTTACATTTTTCGGTAGAACAATGTCAGGACGGAAGGCCGATTCCTCCTATATTACAGGCTCGCTATCGCTCGCCAGGAAAAAATGGACACCTAAATGGCACGAACAGTCTTAAAATTGACATACATGGGGTGCAAGGTCTTAAAATCGCCAAACTAATGGGGCGAACTCCTTGCAATGTCAGAACTAATGAAGCTAAACATGAGATCGAAGGGGGTGCAGAGAAAAATACTTTGATACTTCTAGGGAGGAAACTAAAAAAATAATATATAAATATAGTATACTGTATAAAAGTGTATATAATAAATAATATATAAGTATAGTATACTGTATAAAAGTGTATATACTAAATAATATATAAATATAGTATACTGTATAAAAGTGTATAATAATATATAAATATAGTATACTGTATAAAAGTGTATAATAATATATAAATATAGTATACTGTATAAAAGTGTATAATAATATATACATATAGTATACTGTATAAAAGTGTATAATAATATATAAATATAGTATACTGTATAAAAGTGTATATAAATAATATAATATAGTATACTGTATAAAAGTGTATAATAATATATAAATATAGTATACTGTATAAAAGTGTATATACTAAATAATATATAAATATAGTATACTGTATAAAAGTGTATATACTAAATAATATATAAATATAGTATACTGTATAAAAGTGTATATACTAAATAATATATAAATATAGTATACTGTATAAAAGTGTATAATAATATATAAATATAGTATACTGTATAAAAGTGTATATACTAAATAATATATAAATATAGTATACTGTATAAAAGTGTATATACTAAATAATCTACCTAAATATAGACCCTTCCTTCCCTCTCTCTCACTGCCCTTTTTTATTTGTTTGTCTCTGTCCCTTCCTCCCTCTCTGTGTCCCCTCCTTTATCATGTTTTGTTCTTTACTTCCTTCCTACTTACTTGGTCTATCTTCTTTATTTTTGTCTCCCTTCCTTCCTTTATGCCTCCCTCTCTGTCTCCCCTCTTTTATCCTGTTTTGTTCTTTCTTCCTTCCTTCTTACTTCGCCTATCATTTTTTCTTGTTTCTCTTTCTCACCTCATTTACCTTGTTTTGTTCTACCTTCCATCCTACTTGGTCTATCTTCTTTAGTTTAGTCTTTCTTTCTTCCTTGCTTTCTCCCTTTCTTCCTTCATTTATCATGTTTTGTCCTTCCTTCCTTCCATCCTACTTGGTCTATCTTCTTTAGTTTAGTCTTTCTTTCTTCCTTCCTTTCTCCCTTTCTTCCTTCATTTATCATGTGTTGTCCTTCCTTCCTTCCTTCCTACTTGGTCTATCTTCTTTAGTTTAGTCTTTCTTTCTTCCTTCCTTCCCTCCTTCTTCCTTCATCATGTTTTGTCCTTCCTTCCTTCCTACTTACTTGGTCTATCTTCTTTAGTTTAGTCTTTCTTTCTTCCTTCCTTTATTCTTCCCTCCCTTTCTTCCTTCATTTATCATGTTTTGTCCTTCCTTCCTTCCTACTTACTTGGTCTATCTTTTTACTTTGTGTCTGTCTTTCTTCCTTCCTTGATATCTCCCTCTTTTTCTCCCCTCATGTACCCCGTTTGCCTTTTTCCCTTCCTATATTCTCTCCTTATTCGTCCTTCCTTCCTTTTGTCTCTCGTCTTCCTTTTTTCCCCCGCTCTGTCTTCCCTCTGTACTTCTATTTGTCAGGTTACCCTTTACTCCCTCCTTCTCTTCATCAGTGGCCTTCCTTCCTTCTCCCCTTCTTCATCCTTCCTTCCTTCTGTCTCTCTTCTTCATTATCTTCATCTCTTTCTTCCCTCCTTCCTCCTATTTGTAAGGTTGTCTTTTATTGCTCCCTTCCTATTCTCCATCTTCGTCCTTCATACCTTTTTTACTCAGTCTATCCTATTTCCTTCTGTCTCTCTTTCTGGCTTCTTGCTCGTTCTTTCTTCCCTTCTTCCTTCTGTTTATCAGATTTCCCTGTTCCTTCCTTCCTATTCTCCATCTTCGTCCTTCATACCTTCTTTACTCGGTCTATCTTCTCTCTTTCTTCCCTCTGCCAACCTTCTCGCTCTGTCCTCCCTCCTTCAATCTGTGTGTCAGGTTGACTTTTATCTCTCCTCCCTTCTGTCCTTCTTCGTCCTTTGTATCTTCTGACCTACTTTCTGTCTTTTTCATCTTTCATTTAAGAACAAATATTATTATCGAAGAAGGAATATCTTCAAATGGAGGGATTTTATCAGGTTAAATGTTGATATGTTTAAGGAAGGTGTCATGCGATTTTGTTTTGTGTGTCACACCCCCATAATTAGGTTACCGTGATTTTGAGTTCATATTTTCTACTGTGTTCTAAAATCATTCCCCGGTTAAATCTACAAACATTAAAACAAAACATGTTGGAAAACCTTATTGTACTGTATATCTTGTATGTACATGCTAAGATTAATATGCAGAATTTGAAACTGCATAATTAATCGTAGGCTTGTGCATAATTATGTAGCTGTCTTGATAGCGTAATGCAAATATGTGCGGAATTTCTGTGTGAGTATCCTTCGAGTCGTTGGAGTGCCACATGTATTTGTTGATTTCATGAATTAAGTTTAGAAGTAAAGTTGGTTGGTGAACAAATATGAATTAATTCTGATTCAGGAGCAATTTATAGCGTGGCCTTCCCGAGGGTTAAGTGCCCAATTAACTACTCTTTCCATTCGTCTATATATTAGGCTACCATAGCAGTAGCAATGTATGCACATGCTCAGATTAAGATTGCAGGATTCGAAACTGCATAATTAATCGTAGGCTTCTGCATAATTATTTAACTGTCTTGATAGCGCAATGCATAAATGCGCGGAATTTCGGTGTAAGTATCCTAGGTTCGAGTCCTTGGAGTGCCACATATATTTGTTTGATTTCATTAATTAAGTTTAGAAGTAAAGTTGGTTGGTGAAAAACTATAAATTACTTCAGAAACTATTATTATCATAAAGGAAAGAAACAAGCTAAACAATATACCAACAAACCCATGATACAGTATACCGACCATAAACTTATCTCTGTCACCTGTTCTATCTCTCCCGTACGGCCACCCGATCCTCCCAGCCGGCGGCGCTTGTGGCACTTTGGCGCTACCGACTAGGAGGCTCTCCGTGGCCGGTGACCCTCGGAGAGTGCTGAACGCATCACTGAGGTATTCCTATCGGGCATTCTGGAATACATTCCATTTTCTTTCTCTCAGACTAATGCACACAAATCTGGGTTTACTCATGCTTGCTCTACTGCTGTCTGCAATAAGGAGGAAGCATTCAAACTCTAAGAATCTTTCTTCCCATGTTTTTGTCTGGATTCAAGCCAAATCTGTTCTTTGACTCGCCAAACATTCTTTCATCAATAATAATTGCACTGAACTATCCAACTCTAGCTCTTCCCAAGCTTTCTGCCATCTAGCCAACAACCTCTCCAACAATTTTTCTTCCTCGCCTTTCCTTCCCCTTTTTCTACTCTGACGGCACTATCGTCACTTTTTCCTCTGACAAAGCTAAACTCTTCGCCCAAACTTTCGCTAGAATCTCCACCTTGGATGATCCCGGTGCTATTCCTCCCTCTCCACCAACCTCTCATTTACTCATGCCTAATATCTTAATCACTTCTACAGATGTACTTTCTACCCTCTCTGGGCTTAATACTAAGAAGGCGTACAGTCCGGATGGTGTTTCTCCTGTTGTACTTAAAAACTGTGCTTCTGTGCTGACTCCCTGCCTAGGCAAACTGTTTCGTCTATGTCTCTCCTCTTCCCTTCTTGCTGAAAGTTGCTCTCATTCAACCTGTCTCAAAGAAGGGTGACCGCTCTCAATCCTCCAACTATCGTCTAATTGCTCTCATTTCTTGCATCTCCAAAGTGTTTTAAACTATTCTTACTTCAAACTTTCTTAAGCACCTCTCTTCTCATAATCTACTCTCAGATCGCCAGTATGGATTCCTTAGGGGTCGCTCTACTGGGGATCTCCATTCATCTCCTACTAACTCTTGGTGATCCTCCTTTCGGGACTTTGGTGAGACCTTTTGTTACGACCGGCACAACGAAATAAACAAGGGCACTTAATATTGGACTAGAAGATAGGCTATATCTGCAACACCGGTACGTTACGCTAATTCCAAACCCTCGAACTATTAAGCCGGTGAACAAAACACTTAAACCCTCCTGAGTTAATCTACTGGATAACGGGGTATCAATTAACTGGGTTTAGTGCACTTCTACAAAGGCTTTCCGGTGACGGCAAAGCCTACTCACAACAGGAGTACTTACGTTAATAAAATGCTCTCAAGTAATAACAATGCTTAAATAAACTATAACAAGATTTAATAAAGGTTATATGCTTACGTTAACTTTAGTGTGAGTCTGAACTCAACACTAAACTCTTCAATGCTCTATGAAAACACTGGAAGTCTAGTCCTACAGCAAACAGATATGGAATCTTCTGAAAACGTCTGATGCTCGAAGATGCTCGTCGAATATAGAACAGAAATAATGCAGGGGCAGGACACCAAAGCATGTATCTTAAATACACCAATAAGTAGGATACATATATATAACAAGGGAGTGCAACAACTCTGTGACAGCACTAATAATAGCCACTCAAAAACAGTACTTCCTTAGCCAAAGTAACAGCCAAACTGGGTTGTGCACTATGCATCAACCTAGGCTAAAATAATACGTGAATAATTGCTAAAGCATACGCAGTTAAAGTTAATAAACACAATGCTGTCTTTCTTACTAATAAAGTCTAGCAGCGGCATAAAAGGTACAAGGAGCCTAGGCAGAGCGCAAGCATGCTCGTAGCCTACTGTCTCCCCTGAACAGATTTCCCTTATGTTACGTTAAGTGACTAGGAGGCTCTCTTGGTAAGTCCAGATCTGAAGTATCTGGTCTTACCCTGGCGCTCCACAAAGGTCAACAAAATGAGGTAGCAAGCATACAAGCAAGAGTAGGCAAAAGCCCTTCGCTTGTATACTGCTACGCTCGCAAAGGAAAAATATGCACAAGGGTTACAGTCTACCTAGCTCCGTCGAAGTCGTACAGGCTCTGACTTGCCATATACATAACTCAGACAACGACCAAAGATACCCTCCACTGTCTAGCATTAAATAGTAACAAAGAACAACCCAATAATTAGCAGCACCCAATAATATGACTCCATGTGACTATGACTCTAATAATCCCTAAAGCTAGTGCAAAACATATATGTGAGAACTGGCGCTGGTAATATGACTGGCCGACTATGGAAGTCGTATGCAGAACCAGAAGGGATGAGTAATTGAATAAAGATAAGAAGTATTGGAAGGAAAGAGTTCAGAGAGAGGAACAGCAGTAAAGAGGGTTAGATTGGGGACAGAATGCAAGGGACGTCTAGGACCAAGCACAACATACCAAGCTCTAAGGAGAGACGCGGGAAGGAAGCCCGCACCACCGAGCTAAGACAGCGGCCTCCAATCACAGACAACTACGTCATGAAGAGCAGGCGTCATATGACATGCCAGGCCCGCCATCCAATCACGAGCGGGTGGCCGCACCCAAGCGAGGAATGCACACGTACATACACACGCACATACTACCACCTCGCTGCTTCCCTCTCTCTCTCTCTCCTTGCAACTGTCACACTACATATCTTATAACTCTATCAATGATATTAAATACTTCCAAGTGTCACAGACAAGAATAAAGACAAACACTGATCTGTCTGTGAAAACATGAACACTAAGAAAGAAAGAACATCGTTCTACGATTATTATAGCCCATTTCACTGCCCTGGCGAGTGCTAGCGAGTATGAGTACATTCTGGCAAGCTGGTCAGCGTAACACTTTTCTATTGCGCTAGACATATCAAAGGCCTTTGATAGAGTCCAGCACATATTTTTAATTTCCAAACTACCCTCCTTCGGTTTCTATCCCTTCATCTGTGCCTTTGTCTCTAATTTCCTTTCTGGCCGTGCTATAGCTGTAGTTGTGGATGGCCACCATTCGCTACCTCAACCTACCAACTCCAGTGTTCCTCAGGGTTCTGTTCTATCTTCAATTCTCTTTTTAATATTCATTAATGATCTTCTCAACTGTACCTCCAGTCCTATCCATTCATATTTTGATGACTCTGCCTTACACTATTCAACTAGTTTTTCAATATCCCCCAACAGGCACTCACTCAAAAAATCATGTGATGATGCCATAAAACATTTATCTTCTGGCCTATCAACTATTTCCATTTGGGGCAGAGAAAATCTTATTGCTTTCAACGCGTCCAGAACCCAATTTATCCATTTATCTACCCGTCAAGAACTCCCACAAGACTATCCTTATACTTCAACAATACACAAATCAACCCTTTATCTTCTCTCAGTATTCTAGGTGTCTCTTTATCTTCTGATCTCACTTGGAAAGATCATATTTCCACCATTGCTAAAACAGATTCCCAAAAGCTGGGTGTGCTCAACCACCTCCGGGGGTTCTTTGCCCCTTCACAGCTTCTTGTTCTGTACAAGGGCACTGTCCGTCCATTTATTGAGTATTGTTCGCATGCATGGGGAGGATCCTCTCACACAACACTTCTTGACAGAGGAGAAAAGAAAGCCTCACGTCCACTCACCGACTCTTTGCAATCTCTCTCGCTTCACCGCAATGTTGCATCTCTCTCACTATTCTACCATTATTACAATAATCAATGTTCCTCAATAGCAGTGTATACCACCTCCTTTACGTAATGTACGCAGCACCCATCATGCTACACAGTCCCATCCCTACTCTGTGCAACTCTCCAATCCGAGAGTGAAATGATATTCCCAATCTTTCTTCTACTCAACGGATGAGCTCTGGAACTCTTCCCCTTATCCTATGACTTAAATTGCTTCAAACTCCGCGTGTCCAGACATTTTGGCTCGAACATTCCTGGATTTTGGCCCTGTCACTCTTTCAACTCTGGGGGAGGCACTCGTCACAGTCAATTGTGCCTTTGTCTCCCTCATCAATATAGCAAAGAAAAAAGAATACAGCAAAGCATATTGTAGACTACGTAACCAGATCACATCTACTATCAGAACAGCCGAATCTAATTACTTTATACAATAATGTTAGCAGACAATTTGGGTAATATCGAGGATACTTGGGGCGTCTTGAATATTCTTCTAAACAGAAACACATAACTCTTTTGTTGTTAACCCTTTCTGTACCGGCGACGTGTGTTATATTTTATTCCAGCTATATTTAGACGATATTATACAGCCTAGGAAGGATCTGTGGCAGTAAAAAGGATTAAGTGAGATAGTTTGAAGCCTGTTAATTGCTAAAGGTCCTTCTTAAACTGAATTAAATCGATCAAAAGTTGCCAAAATATAACACAAAAAAAGGCGTCGTCGGTACAGAAGAAGAAAATAACACCGAAAATATGGAGCTTAAATCTATTGCGAATTAATGGAATCATTACTTTATTAATGTGTGGAAAACACTTGCCGAACAATTAAATGAGCAGCTACTAAACTTCGCATCCTATGTACATCAATTACAAGATAATGGCTATAAGGGACATAGAGCCTGTTTTTTTGTGTGTGTTTTTTTTTAAGCTAGCGAAACATTGACTCATCCCCATCTTAAGGGAGAATTATTGTTTCTTCCCTAGACCTCATATAAAGTTTTAAAAACACCCCAAATACCCCCTATTACCTACTATTACTATTACAGCGATCAGTGTTCTTCAGAGCTCTCTCAGTGCATACCCCCTCCTTTGTGGTGAGTGCGAGGCACCCGCCTTTTAACACAGTCTCACTCCTATTCTGTCCAGCTCTCCAACCCAAAAATTGGCACATTTTCTCAGTCTTTCTTTTACTCAGCAAGTGAACTCTGGAACTCTCTCCCTCAATCAGTCTTTCCTTCATCCTATGACTGCAACTGCTTTATACTTCGTTTGTCCAGGCATTTTGACCCAAACATTCCTTGAATTTGGCTCTGTCACTCTTTTGGTTTCGGGGAGACACTCGTTACAGGCAACCTGCCTTTTGATCTCCTTCATAGACGTAAAAAAAAATAAAAAAAAAAAAAAAAAATATATATATATATATATATATATATATATATATATATATTTATATATATATATATTATATAAGAACCCCCTCTTACCACCACACCAACCCACCTCGTTCTTTTCAGCCCTTGACTTTCTAATTATCATATCCACCTATTTGATCTGAGCTTAGGTCTGACTTTGACTTGCTCACACCTCCCGCCTTCCCTTTGATCTACACTCACAGGATTGGTGCAGGTACTATCTTGTGTGTGTCTGCAGAGAGAGAGAGAGAGAGAGAGAGAGAGAGAGAGAGAGAGAGAGAGAGAGAGAGAGAGAGAGAGAGAAATGGGAAGTAGGAGTATGATTGGTGAGATGACTGATTAAATGGTAACATTAGTGAAACCTAAGATGCAATATTTCACGTCTGTGCGGGATTACTTGTTCATTACGTATAGTTAAGGTAGCCCACCTCGCTTTTTTTCTCTTTCTCTTCCTCTCTCTTTGGCTTGTATCCATTCGGCCCTATTCAGCCTACTGTTTTAAGACGTTTACCTCCATCCAGGTGTCAATATTTTCCTGGCGAGCGGTAGCGAGCCAGCATATTTATTGTTTTGTGTTGACAGCAAGCTAAATTTGTACATTTTTCTCCGGCGAAGCCGGAATTCTCCATACAATGCTGGCTCGCTATCGTTCACCAAGAAGAAATCGACACCTGGATGGGGATAAACGTCTTAAAACAGTTGGCTGAATGGGGCCGAATGGATACAAGCCAGAAAAGGAGAGAAACAGAAACAAAAATCCTGTGACCCCCTTAAGTGCATTAGACCGAGGTAATGCAATCTATTCATACCAACATTATATTATGAATAGACAACATTATTTTATCGTCAATGCGAAAAACAAAATTATCTGCTGCCAATTAACCTTTTCAAGATACAATGCTGCTTTTCTGTTCCATTTTCTGGATATTATTAAACGATTTTGTTCAGATTGGGAAGGGTAAATGCACGTCAGACAGTCTTTACCCTTTCATGTCCCACAGGTTCTTTCTAAGTTGTATATAATCGTTAATGAAAGTCAGAATATACTGTCAAAATGGTTCAAAACTCACTAACACCATAAGAACATAAGAAAACGGGAGTCTGCAGAAAGTCGATTGGCCCACACAAGGCAGATCCCTCTCACAGTGTTCCCATTGTTCGTGTTGGTGTAAGAGCTATTGCTTTTTCTTGGAGAATTAACTAAAGTTGAAAATATGAATGTAGAACTCATTAGGTCAACTGTACACAGGCACTCCATTATTCCCTGTAGTATAGTCTATTCGCTGTAAGTAGGCGAGAAATCATGACCTCTAACCTCTGTAACTCATAAATGACTAAAGTAATCGAGCTAAAAATTTTACCATTTGGGAAGTCAGTCAAGGAATAGATGTGGAGATTTACAGCCAATTTGCTCTAGCCCTTTTTTAGTTAAAGAGGATAGAGGTCATGATTTATCGCCTAATTACAACAAATAGACTATACCCATTGATGTATAGTTGCCCACATAAGTCCCGTTCCTCGTCGTGATCCATTGTGTGAAAGTACAATGAGCATGGATAATTTGCGAGTGTGGGTTCCTATATTTATCAGTTGGCTATTCAGATGACATATAACTACTGCATAAGAAACTACACCAGCAATGATATAATTCGCTCCATAATTTCATATATAAGATCACAGAGAAGAACACTACTTATGTGGGCAACTGTACTGTACATACTGTACATATACCATGTGCTCCGGCGCACAGATTCGGGACGCTTCGTCCAATATAATGAAGCTCCGAAGATATTTGTTCTGTTAGTATTCATAACTTCTGTCTAGTACAGTCTGGGACTAAACTAGTGGTATGGATCTTCAGCCATCCATTAGTGCTCTCTAACGGCGTTAAATGAAACAATCGGAGATACATTTTTGGCTCGCCATAGATGGCTCTGTTCGACAAGTCCAGGTAGCGCCAAAAGAAAGCGAGAAACTTGCTGTTTCTTGGTGGATTACGACCATGCCAATTAGAGCACACACACACACACACACGCAACACTACTTCATTATCAGAATGCAAGGAATATTAGTATGCTCTACAACTATAATTAATGTATTAATGTATTTATGCTAGTTTTACTCCTGCATAGGAAAATAATCGAAACGAAATGAGAATACTGTATTTAGACGCCGTTCCGTATATTAATGATTGAATATAAATTAATGGTGAAACATAGCAATGTAGATAAGGCACACCAAGTATTCTAGCTTACTAGGGAAATAGCATATAGTGGACACAGTATACAAAACTTTTGTAAGTGAATGCAACACAAGTATATAGCCTCTTATAATTTAGTCATATTTCATGTAGGAATTATATATACAGTTAGGTTACACTTATTTCTTAGAATTATAATATACCTAGTGGATATTGGCAATACTATGACTTTTTGCGTAAAAAATCTACTCAACTTGATCATGCCGTGACCTATTCCTGTATCTGATTATTTCTCAAACGTTACCCAACTCCTCCGTCAGTGGTGGCAAGCAGATTGGACGTCCACAACAAATAACAATCTACACTTCACTAAACCTACCATAGTTCCCTGGCAGTGTGCTTGCCTTGGTTAGCCTAAGATTCGGCCACACTACGCTCATACATGTTTTTTTTGTTTTACAGTATATCGGGGGATGTCCCCACGCTTTGCCCTTGTTGCCAGGTTCCAGTCACAGTCCAACATTTGTTGATAGACTGTTCCTAGTTATCTGGTGCCCAACAATAAGCCTTCCCTTTCTTATTCTCCCTTGACCGCCCTCTTCCCTAGCCGATCTCCTTAGCGGCTCCCCTTCATTTTCTCTCCCACAGATTATGCAATATCTAACCCTTACCCGTCTTCTCCCTCATCTTTTGTTGACTTGATATGAATGTTTTAATGCTATCCCATTAATAACAAAATATTATATTCAAAATAACCTTAATTCCGTTTTAATGTATAGTAGCAATATAATTAAGTATACTGTGTGAGTTTAATTTACTTGATATACACGATATACACTCTACAAGTTAAGTTCAAGGACACAATAAACTCGTCTTCTTTTAATCATACCCACAAGGGAGAAAAGGATGTTTTATTATTTACAAGGACACGCCAAGTTTAAAAACTCCATAGACGAGTTATCTATGTATGGATTTTGTTCAAATTTATACCACTAGTACACTTTGACACGCTGAATCGAACAGCGCAAACATAATTGAATTGGACAATTGGTTTAGGATTTCGAATTTGACTTGGCCTCCTAGAATGGCCCAAATTACCAGTGTTTGGACTTTAAAAGTCTGCTGTAGCCCAAACTATAAGTCCTAGGGAATTCTACCTGGTGCCATTTGATTTCTCTCTACGAGCAGCTCCCATAAATGCATAATTGGTCATAGATTGCATTTTCGACCAGCCATTCGCCCAGAATCGAAAATATTGTTTCCAAAATCCATGGGTTGTTTGGTGCGCAGTTTGGTGTGCTTTAGTCCATGAAAATGTTTGCACTTGGCGGGTGACTTTCGATTTTCGAGTGTTCAAGGGTATATCTGGATTTGTCACGTTGTTGCGATTCCAAGGGTATATGTGACCATTTTTTAGGCCCAATAGGCCTTTTTTAAAGTTTTAAAACTCCATAGACGAGGTATCTATGTATGGATGTTGTTCAAAGGTATTCCACAAGTACACTTTGACACGCTAAATCGAATGGCGCAAACATAATTGAAATCGGACCATTAGTTTAGGATTTAGAATATGACTTGTCCTCCCAGAACGGCCCAAATGACCAGTGTTTGGACTTTAAAAGTCTTCTGTAGCCCAAACCATAAGGCCTAGGAAATTCTACCTGGTGCCATTCGATTTCTCTCGACAAACAGCTTCCACACATGGTATTAGATTACATTTTTGACCAGCCATTCGCCCAGAATCGAAAATATATTTTCCATAATCCCTGGGTTGTTTGGTGTGCGGTTTGGTGTGCTTTAAGGGTACATCACACAGTCAGGATTGCGAGCTAGAGTCAGTAGGAGTAGGGGACAATTCGGACTCGCAGGCCTATTCGCGATGAACATCAATGACTCCTAGTGACTCTAGCGACTCCTTGTGACTCCTGTTAGACTCCCACTCCTGACTGTGTGAAGGCCCCTTTAGCCCATGGCAATGTTTGCACTTGGCTTTCGATTTCGATTTCGACTTTCGATTTTCGGGTTTTCAAGGGTATATCTGGATTCGTCACGTCGTTGGACTCCAACGGTATATGGATTTTTCAATTTTGACCATTATCAAACCTCTAAACAATAAAAAGTATGCTTTATAATATAAACAATTGACACAACTATTGTTTTAATTTTACGCATACAAATAGCTTAACTGTCTTATTGCAGTCTGGGAAGCTGTTTAAACTTTTTGGTAATCCCTAAATCAATCTCATGCCTCATGTTATATCTTATCTGTTATTATACATCATTAAATAGTATCCATGGAAGAAAAGGGTATAATAAGACCTAGTTTGACCTATGCATCATTGGATGTTTACGTTATTATCCCTAGGCCCTAAAGTACTAAAAGAGCTATAGTTCTTTTCTCTTTGCTTCGGAGCGTTTCATAAAGTTTCACTCTCCTCCATAAAGATATGAGATATTAACGGTATGGGAATAATATATGGATTTGATTTATTACACTACGATCAAATTCAGTTGAAGGAGTTATGAAATAGTGAAACATTAACGTTTGTAGTGGTATTATTTTAATAAAACAGTCGTCGGGATGATCGAAGGGTGGTGTGATACAGGCCAAGGTTGGCGGAGGGACTCCAACACAATTTACTGTTTGGAATGATGGAATTAAATAAATCACAATATTGCCTTAATACAGTATATACTGTACTGTATATTAATACAGTATATACGGCACTGTATATTAATACAGTATATACGGCGCTGTATATTAATACAGTATATACGGCGCTGTATATTAATACAGTATAT
Organism: Paralithodes platypus; assembly: GCA_032716605.1. Lineage (NCBI taxonomy): Eukaryota > Metazoa > Arthropoda > Malacostraca > Decapoda > Lithodidae > Paralithodes > Paralithodes platypus. The sequence goes on along the minus strand of CM064504.1, from coordinate 58,718,399 downwards.
ACGGTACTGTATATTAATACAGTATATACGGTACTGTATATTAATACAGTATATACGGTACTGTATATTAATACAGTATATACGGTACTGTATATTAATACAGTATATACGGTACTGTATATTAATACAGTATATACTGTACTGTATATTAATACAGTATATACGGTACTGTATATTAATACAGTATATACGGTACTGTATATTAATACAGTATATACTGTACTGTATATTAATACAGTATATACGGTACTGTATATTAATACAGTATATACGGTACTGTATATTAATACAGTATATACGGTACTGTATATTAATACAGTATATACGGTACTGTATATTAATACAGTATATACTGTACTGTATATTAATACAGTATATACGGTACTGTATATTAATACAGTATATACGGTACTGTATATTAATACAGTATATACGGTACTGTATATTAATACAGTATATACGGTACTGTATATTAATACAGTATATACGGTACTGTATATTAATATTCCTATAGGTAATCCTTTAATTGTTTCCTTCTATTGTTCCTCGATATTATATTAATATCATATATTTTGTGTTTTAATTAATGTTAAGTTACACCACTTTGTCATTCCTATGAACCATACAATATTCAGTTACAGTATTTGTGTTGCATTGTTAGTATCCTAATCTCAATTTTATATACATATTATTTGAGATAGCAATACCGTCATTTAACGACCTATACTATAACCACCCATTATTGGTTATATTATTCGCATAAATAAATTACTGTATATAGGGATCTCCCTATATATTACCTATAAAGACAAATTACACGCACCACTTCTAACTCTGAAATGTGTGCCTGTTATATCTGTCATGGATACCCAGTGCATTTTCGCTTCTTTATAACATATACTGTATATTCCATACATGCAAATAATGAAGTACTGAAGTGTGTGTGTGTGTGTGTATGTGTGTTATAGTTGGCATGGTCGTAATCCACCAAGAAACAGGAAGTGTCTTGCTTAGTTTGGTGCTACCTTGACGTGTAGAACAGAACCATCTATGGAGTGCCAAAAACGTCATATCTCGGATTGTTTCAAATACCGCCGTCAGGGGGCACTAATGGATGGCTGAAGATCCATACAACGACTTTAGTCCCAGACTGTACATTATCTCAAGTTAAGGGGCGACAGACCTTTTTTTTTTTTTTTTTTCTATCCAATCATTAATTTCTTAGTTTCTCGCTAGACCTCCATCAAGCTTAGACAAACACACCCTCGACCCCCCCTTCAAGATAAATTTGTAAATTTGTCAGTAGAAAAATGTCCCGGCCTAAGGCCGGTTCCTCTTGAAATTTCAGGCTCACTATCGCTCTCCAGGATATAATCGACACCTAAATGGCACGAAAGGTCTTCAAATTGACAACGAAATGGGGAGAAAGATGTTAAAATCACCAAACTAATGGGCCAAACGTTTTATAATCTCAGAACAAATGGGGCTTAACACGAGGGAGGAAGGGGACCAACGAAAACGACCCATCTCCCCTTAACCTCAACATTACATTATCTCAAGTTAAGTAACACCCCGTTCTTAACATTAATCATCAATTACTAACCCCATTGCACTTGAATAAACTAATGCAAACATATGGTCCTCCCGGGATTCGAACTCAGGACACCACACCCAGAACATACGCATCTAAAACATTACACCACCAACAGAGTTAACCCCTTCTGTACCGGCGACGTCTTTTAAATTTTATTCTAGCTATATTTAGAGGATTTTGTGCAGTTTAAGAAGGATTTGTGGCAGTAAAAAGGGTTGAGTGAGATAGTTCGAAGCCTATTAATTGCTGGAGGTCCTATTGAAACTGAATAATATCGTCTAATAGCAACCAGAATACAATTAAAAAGATGTTGCCGGTATGGAAGGGGTTAAGTTTAAAATATCAATTGAAATAACGACCATATCTATTATCAATATATTTTCCTGTGTCGTATAATATAAGCGCATTTTAGTAGACAGATCTTGTTCCCACGCACTGTACAGCTTACCTACGCATGTGAAAACAATAGGGTTGGAATAGAAGTCACGAAGTTTGGTGTTCGAAATTCGGTTCGAGCAAAGCGGCTACATAATGCAAGCTCTCTCACTGTTTTAAAGGATCCCACCTCGCCTTTGTTTTCTCTTTCTCTCCCTCTCTCTCTTTGGCATATATCCATTCGGCCCCATTCAGCCTACTGTTTTAAGACGTTTACCCCCATTCAGGTGTCAATAATTTTTGTTTTGACAGCAGGTCAAATTTGTACATTTTTCAATAGAAACAAAGTCTCCGGCAAAGCCGGATTTCTCCATACAATGCTGGCTCGCTGCCGCTCGCCAGGAAGAAATCGACACCTGACTGGGGATAAACGTCTTAAAACAGTTGGCTGAATGGGGCCGAATGGATGCAAGCCAGGGAAAGCGAGAACCAGAGAGAAAGATAAAAAAAGCCGGTGACCTCCCTTAAGATGTGAGGCTCGTAGAACTTCCGTCATAAATATAAATATATATGCGTGTGGGAATTGACAGTACTATAGTCTATTCGCTGTAAGTAGGCGAGAAACCATTACCTCTATCCTCTATAACTCAAAAGAGGCTAGAGCAAATTGTCTGTAAATTTCCACGTCTATTCCTTGACTGGCTCTTCCCAAATGGTAGAAATATTAGCTTGAGTACTATAGTCGTTTGTGAGTTACAGAGGTTAGAGGTCATGATTGATCGCCTACTTACAACGATTAGACTATAGTTCATCATATACTGTGTATAGTTACATAATAAACATTAATTTACAAAGTCGAATCACGGAACACCTTGACTGTTCTTCTCCACGTGGATTTCGACCCATCAAACCTTACTGCATATTCTGAATCTTCCAGTCTATCGTTACCACAATTTTAAGCTTCTCGTTCGTGTCTGTATTGTTAGGTATGTGGGAAGGGCGAAGTCTATGGCAAATTGAACGAACACTAAAGGAACCGAGTGTTAATTTACAGAAGAATACTTGATAACACCCAATTTCCCCATGGTGACCATATATTTCCACAGTTTTCGTTCATTAAGGCATTGATTGATGTTACTGGATTCGCTTGCATCAATATGGCTGCCATTCTAGAGTAAAAGTCCGCGGGAGCAAGATGTGTGCGGTGTGTTGTGCTTATAATCTACATAGAAAACCTTATTATTGGTACCCAAGAATATCATAGCTGATCTGTGGTTTTGAAGTCAAGATGCAGCACAAGGTAAGCTAAGTTGCGGAACTTGTTTGGTGCAGTTTTACTTCAGTAGCGCTCCGATTGCGAGAGTTCGGGCTGATCTCACCAAAACGGTCAGAGGTCTTAACCCCTTCAACACCATGAGGCCTTTTTCCCTTTGATTCTGGCTAAAATTAGACGATTTTATGCAGTTTAAGAAGGACTTTTGTTATGAAGAGGGTTTTTTGAGATCGTATTTACCCATTCGAGGGATAGAGGTAGATTACAAACTAAACAAAACCGTCCATTGGTAACCAGAATATGATGACAATTACGGGTAAACCTGACTTTTTGGACCGACAGTGATTTCAGTAAGTTTTTTGTAATTTTTCCTTCAGATATAGTGTTGTTTCATACTGAAGAGGAGCGGAAATGAGTATTTACCCATTATCCGACAATCTAAAAACACGCCCCCCACTAGTGGGGAGGGCTATGAAGTTCAGGAAAAATGAGGGGTTAAAAGCGTAAAAATACAATAATATAGCGTTTTGTATCAAAACTTGGCTCGGGTTTTCCCAAATTGCAAACCCATAGCCTACAACCAAATTTTGTGAATACCCGAGCCAACTTTTGACGAAAGCTGGCTCGGATTTCATGGGGTGGAGTGGGTAGCCTAATATTTCACGTTATAAAAATAGTCAACTTTGAGAAGACATTAGCCTAACCCAACAACCTTACCTAACCTATCCTAGTATTATGGGTGGGGGCTGCCGCCCCCACACCCCCGCTGGTTGGGTTAGATTTAATTTGTTTTTATTTTTTAATGTTCTAGGCTATTAGCCTAACATAACAACCTTACCTAACCTAGTATATGGGTGGGGGATGCCGCCCCCACACCCCCGCTAGTTGGGTACTGGCTGAAAAACATTGGGTATTATTCTATAATTGCACCTATATGAGCGAAACAAATTATGATTGTATTTAACAGGAAGTTATGGCGAGGTAAGTGATGTGGTATAGGTGGCAATATGCGGAAATGGATTATAAAGGCATTCTGCCCCCCTCTTACCCCCTTACGAAAATCTACGGTTATTCACTCCACCCCAACTGGATTTATACCGTTTTACCCAACCAGCGGGGGTGGCAGCCCCCACCCACAATACTAGGTTAGGTTAATGTCTCTCTGAAACATTGTAAATCCGTGTCACATCTAGATTGATAGACTTTTGTCAGAGGGGGGCGGAATGACTTATAATCCATTTCCGCATATTGCCACCTATACCACATCACTTACCTCGTTGTACCTTCCTGTTAAATACAATCATATTTTTTTTAGCTCGTATAGGTGCAATTATAGAAATTTACCAAACATTGTTTTACAGTAGCCTAGGCCTATACATGTATTTTAGCGTTTTTTTTGTTCTCCCTTATAATACACTTCAGCTCTTAATGCCATACATAGCAATGATGTATATGCTCTACCGGACCTATTAGGCCTAAACAGATCGATGGGCTAACTGTCGGTCCAAAACATCAGTATAACCCAATTACGTCATGGTGGTGAAGGGGTTAATAAGAAAACAGAGATCTGCAGAGAGACGATTGGCCCACATCCCGCGATCCCCCTCTCACCCAACCCATCTCGTCCATATGCCTATCTAATTATATCTTACTTGTTACTTGTAGTGATGATTCTCGGCCGCGCTCCATCGCTTTCACGACGCTCGTCGCAGCCGCCCTCACATATTCTAGCGCTTGAATTCAGGCTTTATGGTCTTGTCTTCGAAGTCATAGCACTCAGTGAATAAGTGCGTCTTCAATCTCTTCTTAAAAATCTCAAAATGTTCACTGTTCTCGACATTCTCAGGCAGTTTATTGTAGAGCCGTGGAGCACTCTTTTTTTTTTTTTTTTTTTTTTTTTTCAAAGGCTCGAAATCCAAATTCAAAATTGCTTCGTGGCTCTTCCAGCCTGTGCAGCTCCACACTGTGTCAATGTCATGGCAGTACCTACGTGGATATCTTTTAATAGATCCCTTATATATCCTGGTTTTCCAAACTTCAATGCTTGATATGTCATGACACACAATGTGTAGACAATTTGGTATACCCGATAATAGCGGGAGCGATGTTTGGTAATTCTGCATAACTACTACTCCTGCTATTTTATGTTTAATTTATTTTATTTGTGTATGTTAATGCTTTGTAAGTGTGTAATTTCTATTTAGAAAGTGAGGAAAGCCCAATTTATTAGCATTTGTATTATTAATTGTAATTCCGGGGTTAACTGCACCACTACTACTCCTCGATTACGGGATTCCTGTCTTAGGTAATTATTTGTTGTTGATCTTACCTTACTCAAGGGACCCTACAGATGCGCGGATAAGGGATACTTTTCTTATTTTGTCAATTTCATTGTCACCCCCCTATACAATTTTCAGAGTTAAGTCCTAGTTTTGTCCAGCCAGTCCAGTCCAGTCCACAACACTTTGTTTACATGCTAGGCTCCTCCCAGAAGTTCCCGGATGTTCATTAGCCAATGAGAGTCGAAGCTTCACCTAGTGATTTTATTTTCCCAACAAATTATTATTATCTTTTACAATTGTCTCTTCCAGTGATTTACATACTGTCTGAATGTATTACTTTCTAATTTTTCTACATTTAGTTTTTGGGATATCGATTTGTAACAATACATTTTAACTTGTACCCACAATGCACTTCACCTGTGAAGTGTGACGTCAGTTTCAAACACAACCTCCTGGAAGGCCTCATGCCAGGTTAGTTTTCCTCACATTTAGGGGTATTTTTGGCGGTATTTCTCGAGTATGGCTATTTTTCTTCAATATATAACCGTAAGTAGACCCTTAGGGCTTGCATTACAGGGTCTTTTCCAGGTATTATTCTATAATTGCACCTATACGAGCTAAACAGAAAAATACGTGTAATGGTAGATGGCCTTTATTCTCAATTTCACTCAATAAATGCTGGTGATCCCCAGGGATCAGTTTTGGCCCCAACTCTGTTCCTCATTCATATCAATGATCTCATATCTACCACTCATAATCCAATACATTCCTACGCAGATGACTCAACACTCTACAGTTCCTTCACATTTACCAATTCTTTCACCCAACCCGATCTTATAAATTCAAAAATAAGCGCTGCAATTTCTCTGAACCAGGACCTTTCTAGAATTGAAGAATGGGGACAAAAGAATCTAGTTTCCTTTAATGCACAGAAAACCAAGTACATTCAATTTTCTAACCGACAGAATCTCACTGACTCCCATATATTTTTTAATGATGTAAATATTCCCACTTCCCCTAGTATTGACATTCTCGGTGTAACATTAACTACTAACTTGAGATGGACACATTATGTTAGAAGCATTGCTAAGAATGCCTCTAAAAAACTTGGACTCCTGTACAGAGTTCGAGAATTCTTCACTGACGAGCAGTTGGCCGTAATATATAAAAGTCATGTGCGTTCTCAGATGGATTACTGTTCACCTCTGTGGAGTGGTGTGGTTGCATTGAGGCAGTTGGACAAAATTCAAAATAAAGCTATTAGATTAATCAATAACCCTGCAATCACACAGGACCTTCCTACATTATCCATACGAAGAAACGTTGCATCCCTTGCATTATTCTACAGATATTTTCACAGCAATTGTTCCGAGGAACTTGCTTCAATTGTGCGACCTCTCCACATCTTTCCCAGTAGAACTAGGGCAGCTGAGAGCGCCGATGAATTTACACTTTCTCCTCCACAATGCAGAACTTCTGCTTATCAAAATTCATTTATCCCTAGAACTACTACTCTTTGGAATTCACTTCCCTCAAATTGCTTTCCACAAACTTACAATCTACAAATGTTTAAATCCAGTTGTTACAAACATTTTATGAATGGAGGATGCCTTTAGGCACATGGACCTTTTTGTTTTATCTGTGTTTTTCCTTCCTCCTTAATTGTCTCTTTAAAAAAAAAAACAAAAAAAAAACAAATCTTAAATTAGGACACGGGACCGGGAGCGATAATTTGTCAATCGAGTTGGTGGGATCGTGACGTCATCCATGGCAATGACGTCACTTAGAGCCTGCCAATCACAAATGGGTTTGGCCAGCCAATCACAAACGGGTCTGGTCAGCCAATCACAGCTAAGCTTCCAGTAAGTTTTGATCGTATCAGCTGTTCTACCTCAACCCCATATTTCAACCCCGCTCTTTCCCTGATATACTTCTTGCCCTCCCCAGCTATCGGGGTAGATATTTGTAATATTGTTGTGGCAAATGCAGGTAATCATTATTAGGGACACAATGAAAACAGGAAACCAATTATAATATTGAAAGGGAGTGGGAAAAAGATCGCTCCCGCTACTATTGAATTTGCCGATAAAGTTTTAAGATTACGTTTGTAGTTCTATTACTCACAATTCTAGATATAAATCCAAGAACTCTATTTGCCCTATTTCGAGCACTATTGCATAGATTTCTAGGTTTCAAATCACAGTTGATGGGAAGAATGTAGTATATGGGAAGAATGTAGTATATGGGTGTAAGGTCCGACGGTCGTCATGTTTACATAGGTCGATCACTCGCGACAAAGTTCCCGTCCGTTTCTTTCTGTTAGTTGCCTCTGCTGGCAATGTATATGATAATGACAATAAGTCATGGGGCTATGAGGGGGGTGGGGGGCAATGCCCTCCCTCAACCTATTAGTGTAACCCATGGCAGTCAAAACAAAAGGGAACATGATCTCGAGCGTCCGCGTACTGTAAACAAGGAGGGCGGTACACCTGGTAACTACATTCTTTCCGTTTATCCCTACATCAAGGTAGTTAATATACATGAGCAGCAGAAGGCCTAAAACAGATCCTCATTGGACTTCAATCTTATACCCCAGTCTGATTGTATACCATTTATGCTAACTTTTTGCTTTCTACCAATTAACCATGACCTAATCCATCTCAGTTCAGTTTAGTGCAACTCGGGAAGTATAGCACCTTATTAATGGCACTTCCCTGAGAGTATGTCTTAATATTTTCTGTGATGTGCCCCTTTTCACTTACTTTTCTTATTTTATATATATATATATATATATATAGATATATTTATATATAGTTCTTTTCTTTTTCTTCTTGAGTCTCAGTTCATAAGAACATTAGAACATAAGATCGCGGGAAACTGCATAAGGCCATGTGGCCCGCACGAGGCAGCTTCCATTCACAACCAGGCCATATCATCCATATGGGAATCCAACTTAAGCTTAATGCTTTCAACTGTTCCTGAGCTAATCATTGGATAAATCTACACCTTCACTACCATTATTTTGTCGCTATTCTGTTGGTCCTAATAGGTTAATATTTTTAGTAATATACTTAGTATGGTTTGATGATGCGCGGATGTGTAGATTTGACTTGAAATAGATACATTTAAGTATTACAAACCTTCAGCAAAGTGAGACTTGTCCGCTGCGGTTTGGTTACGTGGGTGTACAGTCGGTTAGGAAGCGCCGTACTTGTTTTTTGCCCCCTGCTGTCAATATATATGAAGACAATAAGTCATGGGGGGGGGGGGAAGGCCCCCTCCACCCATTATTGTATCCCGCGGCAGTTGATGTATGGGACCAAAGTATGGGCCCAAAGTATGGGCCATGGGACCATTAACGTGTATGCCCAAGTCAGGAAGGAGTAGTTCACTGACCTGCCACTAGTTGGCCAGTGATTCTTTGTTGCTGTACCCTCGATCTTTGATTCATTAATATTGAATAATCTCATTATTTAATGAACGTATAATCTAGGTTAGGTTAGGTTATCTAAATAATTCATATTTAATTATATTTATGGTGTGCATTTTGTTGTCAAAATGCTTTTATCTTAGGTGGCGCCACCTTTTAATATAAGGCGATAGAGCGTCTTCATTTGAATTGTGATTTTCATAGCGAAAAGGAGCCATGGCTTGTGCTGATTGTGATGGTGGGTGCATTCAATTTTATTGCTGTTACAAGTCGTCACCAGATGCTTTATTTAAAGTTTTAGCCAGCCATGGGATTGTTCCAGAGGCTCAGCAATGTGAAAAGTGTGGGGCCAATATGGTTTTAGATTTAAGTCGGAATTTATGGCGATGTCGGAAGAAAACCAGTGTGTGAAAACAAAAGGCTAAAAAGTGCGAAACATGTCAGTGTTTGGGTTGAAAAAATACATTTTTTGAACTAACTCTTGTGCCTAAGGTAGACTTGTTAACCTTCATCAATTTGTACCTACGTATCAACTTTCAGATTGAACCTGCCCGTGACGAGTTTAAATGTTCATATTCAACAATTAATGATTGGTGTAGTTTTACACGGGAGGCACTCATTGAATGGTGTATTGAAATATCTAAGAAAATAGGTGAACGAAGATCTCATAGTAGAAATAGATGAAAGCAAATTCGGGAGAAGGAAGTATCATGTTGGCCGGATGGTGGAGGGACAGTGGGTTCTTTAGTGGAGTTTGTCATGGAACCCAGCAATTTTTCATGGTTCCCGTCGAAGTTCGTTCCAAAGAAACCCTCCTGGAAATTATCAAAAAATCATATTCTGCCCGGCATCGCCATCATCTCTGATTGTTGGAGAGCCTACCATTGCCTGGGAGATGAAGGGTACAAACATCTGACGGTCAATCATTCGGTCAACTTCGTGGATCCAATAACATCGATCGTCTGTGGAGGGATGTGAAGGGCACGGTTTCACTGCACGGGCGGAGAGAGAAACACTTTGTTGGTTATTTAGCCCGAAACATGTTTTTGATGGCCATCAAATACGCCAACCATCGACTCCATGAGCTCTTGCTGGCTGCTGCAAAGTTGTACAACCCTGCCCGGCCCTGAAGTACATAGCGGATATTGTTTTACTTATCAAATTTCTTTTACTTGTCAAAATAAGGTGAGGAAAGTGTTTTTGTTTTTCTTTAGGGGTAGGGGGGGGGGGGGGCTAGGTGAATGAAACTGTTTTTTTTTACCCCCACCCATAATACTAGGATAGGTTAGGTAAGGTTGCTAGGTTATCCTAATGTCTTCTCAAAGTTGACTCAAATTTTATAACATAGAGGCTATTACTCCCTGGGGGTAAAGGGGCCTCCATCTTAAGTTGGAGGAAAAAAAGAATATGCCCCACGCATCCTAGCTACTGCGTGGTGTAGTACAAGGCGACTAATAGGGGGATTGGGGCTAGATTGTAGGCACCAATCGAACAGGGCTATACCCAGGAGAGGCTGTGGGCATTTGATAAGGAATCGCTGGAACTCCTGTTTCATTTGCTTGGCCTCTCTTACTGATTCCCTTTGTGCCTCACCTACACTGAGAGTACGGTAGTCCAGCCAGCTCTCACAAACCCCTCCTCCTCCTATCTTCTTCACTACACTTAACATGCACACCACACTTCCTCCTTCATAATTATTAAATACAAAAAACAAAAAAATTAACACAGGCCCAGCCTCCGAGTCCCCAGAGGGGGGGACCATAAATACCCCCACACATGCCCGACCTTCCCCTGACGACCCCTCTAAAGACTCTGGGCCGCGGCCTGTCACTCTTACTATCAACATCTGCAATATTCGCGGCCTTTCCTCTAATTTTCACTCTATCGAACACCATCTCTCCTCCTCCAAACCTGATCTTATTTTCCTCACCGAAACTCAGGTGTCTGAAGCAACTGCCAGCAGCCCCTTCTCTGTAAACTCCTACTCTTTCTCTATCCTAGTTTCAAAGCCAAAGGCGGATGTTGTGCATACGTGCACAACAAACTCACTTGCTCTCGTGTTCCCGATTTAGACTCCTCTGAATTCTCAACTTTATGGCTCAAACTATCCTGTTATTCTCATACTAATTATTTCTGTGCTGTCTATCTTTCCCCTAACTCTACCGACTTTCCCAAATTCTTCGACTATCTAAACTCTAAAGTGGAACACATTCTATCTATCTCTCCCTTCTCTGAAATCTCCATCTTAGGAGATTTCAACATTCACCCACCAATGGATCTCCTCTCAATCTACTGACCCACCTGGTGAACAAGCCTACGTCTTTTCTATCATAAATTACCTAGAACAGTTGGTCCAGCAACCCACCTGTATCCCGGATCGCTTCGGAGATCGGCCCAACATTCTTGACTTATTTCTGACTTCTAACCCTTCTTCTTATACTGTCAATCTTTTCTCTCCTTTGGGCTCCTCCGACCATAAACTTATGTCAGTCACCTGTCCTATATCTTCAGTACGGCCATCCGATCCTCCCAGCTGGTGGCGCTTGTGGTACTTTGGCGCTGCCGACTGGGAGGCTCTCCGGCAGTACTTCTTTGATTTACCTTGGAATGACTTCTGCTTCCGTGGCCGAGGACCCTCGGAGAGTGCTGAACGCATTACCGAGGTAATCCTCTCGGGCATGGAAGCCTACATTCCATTTTCTTTCTCTCAGTCTAATGCAAAAGAATCTTGGTTTACTCAAGCTTGTTCTACTGCTGTCCGCAACAAGGAGGAAGCATTCAAACGGTACCGACGCCTTAAAACTCAAGAATCTCATTCTTCCTATGTATCTGCCCGGAATAAAGTCAAATCTGTTCTTCGACTTGCCAAGCACTCTTTCATCAATAATAAATGCACTGAACTATCCAACTCTAGCTCTTCCCAAGCTTTCTGGTATCTAGCCAAAAACATCTCCAACAACTTTACTTCCTCCCATTTCCCTCCCATTTTCCACTCTGATGTGCGGCACAACCATCACTTCTTCCTCTGACAAAGCTGAACTCTTTGCTCAAACTTTTGCCAGAAACTCTACCTTGGATGATTCCGGTGCTATTCCTCCCTCTCCACCCCCCTCTCTCCTATTTATGCCTGATATCCTAATCTCTTCTAAAGATGCACTTTCTACCCTCTCTGGGCTTAATACTAAGAAGGCGTACGGTCCGGACTGTGTTCCTCCTGTTGTACTTAAAAACTGTGCTTCCATGCTGACCCCCTGCCTAGGAAAACTCTTTCGTCTCTGTCTCTCCTCCAACGTCTTTCCTTCTTGCTGGAAGTTTGCTCTCATTCAACCTGTCCCAAAGAAGGGTGACCGCTCTCAACCCTCCAACTATCGTCCAATTGCTGTAATCTCTTGTATCTCTAAAGTTTTTGAAACTATTCTTGCTTCCAAATTTCTTAAGCATTTCTCTTCTCATAATCTGCTATCAGATCGCCAGAATGGCTTCCTTTAGGGTCGCTCTACTGGTGATCTTCTTTCATATCTTACTAACTCTTGGTCATCCAACTTTCGGGACTTCGGTGAGACTTTTTCTGTTGCACTAGACATATCGAAGGCCTTTGATAGAGTCTGGCACAAATCTTTAATTTCAAAACTGCCCTCCTTCGGTTTCTGTAACTCCATCTGTGCCTTTGTCTCTAATTTCCTTTCCGGCCGCTCCATAGCTGCGGTTGTGGACAGCCATCACTCATTTCCTCATCCTTTCAACCCTGTTCCTCAGGGTTCTGTCCTATCTCCTATTCTCTTTCTAATTTTCATAAATGATCTCAACTGTACATCCAGTCCCATCCATTCATATGCAGACGACTCTACTTTACACCACTCAATTAGTTTTCCAGAACGCCCCACCCAGCAATCCCTCAAAAGTAAACGTAATGAAGCCATAAAATGCTTATCTTGTGATATAGCTACTATCTCCAATTGGGGTAGAGAATACCTTGTTGCATTTAATGCTTCCAAAACTCAATTTATCCATCTTTCTACCCGTCAGGAACCTCCAGAAGACTATCCCTTATTCTTCAACAATACAAAAATCAACCCTTCATTTTCCCTCAATATTCTCGGTGTCTCTTTTTTTTCTTCTCTCACTTGGAAAGACCATATTACCAGTCTCGCTAAGGCAGCCTCCCTGAAGCTTGGTGTGCTCAACCGCCTCAAGGGGTACTTTACCCCTGCGCAGCTGCTTGCTCTGTACAGGGGCACAGTGCGTCCTTGTATTGAGTATTGTTCACATGTGTGGGGAGGCTCCTCTTACACCGCACTCCTAGATAAAGTAGAAAGGAAAGCTTTTCGTATCATTAACTTCCATCCACTCACCAACTCTCTGCAAT